>JAGDQO010000547.1:0-1200000 GCA_018342035.1 Solanum appendiculatum | reverse complement strand
TTGTGTGATGTGTCAGGGTAAGGCTATCTAAATTACCGCACTCCAAAGGAGTGCGACACTTCCCCAAATTCCGTGTGCACGCAAGCTACTTTGTGCATCGTACGCAAAGAATAAGCCTTTAATAATATTATGTTTTTGTCATGAATTACACAATGTATTCAAAATAAAAGAATATGTAACAATACATATTCTTTTATTTATTTATTTATTTTTGCGAGGTTGAAAGGTGTGCACAGTCTATTAAAAGTTGGGCCAACAAAATAAAGGGAAAGAAACATGAAATTGCATGAATAAAGTTTAAAAAAACTCTAAAATTTAATCTGACTACTACACTACATATACACAATTAGTACACTCAAATCACTTTAAAACAAATTGGCTTCTAAATAATACATCATATTATATTATTCCCTCCGTACTTTTGAAATTTGTGATCTAAAATGAATCATAGATATTTCTAAGGTTAGAAATCATTTTATTAAGGGCAAACTAGGCATTTTAAAGTTTAAATAATTACTAAATGTAGAAATGTGTTATACTTTTTGGAACTGACTATAAAAGTAAGTCATATAAAATGAGACAGGAGTAATAAATAACATCAGAGTATATATAAAACTATTTCATACGACCTTTGATTCATTATCTCAATAGGTTGAACCCCAAAGGAGTTAATATCACTGCTTAAGATAAAATATTTCAGACATTGTACTTATATTTTCATCGAGGAAGGTACTTTTCGATGTTAATATTTTTTTAACTAAATAGTTGAGCTTAAAGCTTCTTTATTCAATATTAATTATGTATGTAAAAAAAAGATCAAGCCGAAGTTGGCTTAGCCCAAAAAAAAAGCAATCGAAAACAGTAGCCCAGCCCATTAAGTGAAGCTACCGGCTTCTATATCATGTTCCTTAAAAGGTAGGGTTTCCAAGTTGAGCACTCTTTCTTTATCTTCATGCTGCCGCAGGGAGAACTGTAGAATCCAACTTTCCTCTTTCACTCGGTTTAGATCATCAACACCTTTCTCTTGGTCGCCATGTTTTCTCTCTTTCTCAGCCCACAGAGGTAGTTTTCCAGCTTGTTCTTTCCCTTCTCCTTCATTTTCTGATTTTCCCTTTTCTCTTGTACAGACATCATCTGGTGGATTAGTGATTACCTGAAGCGGTTTCAACAGAGGTGCTTCATCTTTTGGTGGGCTTGCAACTCTCAGTAAGTCTCCAACTTTCTCCTCTTTCTTTATCTGATATTCTCTTCCTTGTTGTGAACATTAAGTTGTTTTTGCATTTGTAATAGAATCTCGTTGTGTAGATTATCTGAAGCTCATCCTTGTCCCTCTTTATGTAACTGTTGAAAATCTATAATTTGTAGGCTTCTATTGTAAATCCGGAAGGTTATTTTTGAAATTTTTTAAAAATGACTATTTTATCCCTCCCGGTAGTTGTTCCTGAGTCACTTCTGATCAGTCGGTGAAGTTGCTTTGAAAATTATGAATTATTCGTTTAACTATAGTTAATTAATTGATGGATAATTTTTAGATAATTAATTAAGTTGGTGAATAATGGGCCAAGTCCATAAGTAAATACAAACATGGATAACAAAGTCAACTTAATTAAACCCCTAAAACCTGGTTGTCACGTGCACAAGCCTCTAATGTATTGCAATAAATTTGAAATAAAATATGAAAGTCTCAAATGAAATAGTCTTTAAAGTAGAACAAAATCTTAAATAGGAGTAAAAAGTTCTGCTGAGATGATAAACAATTACCTCACAAATCTCAACACAAAGACAGTAGAGAGTATCATGAAGGTCCAGGCTCGTAACCTGAAGCTCGTCTTCTTAGTTTTTGTGTCTGCCGCTACCCTTGTGTTGTGACTCAAAATTTATTTATTTCTGAAGAACTTATTTTAATATATATGAGCCAAGTGGTATAGGAAACTTTCATTTTTATTTTACTCCCACATCTTATTGTAATATTTGGATTTTTAAGCTGACTTGATCCAATATATTTACAATCTGTCAAGGAACTTTCAAGTTCTTCTTCATTACTTTTGCCGTAAATAGGGAATCAGTTTCAATGGTCACATGTATATTATTCATGTTCTAATGAATCTTAAAGCTTAAAGTATAGTCATTGCTTCTACTTATATCATGTGTTTTAGTTCCACAATTTCATCTATATATTAGTTAATGACATATGTATTCCATATGTTATTAAACTCAACAAATATTAACTATAAACTCATTTTTAACTGATTATTATTAAATCAATCTTCCAAAGCAATTTACAAATGAAATACATGAAAAATGAAGAGAGAGAAAACATAACAATCTTTCAAATATAGGGGTACCCAAATTCTTTGTTGATGATAACTTATTTATTTTTTATCATAAAATGAAAATGAAAATGAAAATTAATCACAAAAGTTAAATTAAAAGACGACAATAATAATTAACACAAAATAAAACTTCATTTACACCATACTAGTCTTCAAAAAGAGGAATTTAATTTTTTCACATTAACAAGATATATTACTAACTAATCACAAAGCCATAAAAATTCTTTCAGCACCCACACATAAACGTTGAGATCATACAAAGTACTAAATTCACCCAACAAAAAATCATAATTATTCATAATTGAAACCCCCAATTTGTGTAAAAAAAAATTGACTTCTTTTATCTTCTGAAATTTTCATTTGACTCCGTTTAAACAATTTTTCATCACTTTTATCCTAAAATAATTGTTTTTTTTCTTTAACCCCGTTTGATGAATTCAAATAACCCATTATTGATTCTTATTTTTTCTTCACAAAAAAATCAATTTTTTCCTCAACCCCATTTGATGAATTCATATTCTTAGCAACACTAATTAATGAGTTTTGTTCAGATTCTTCACTCGAAGTAGCTTCTTGAATAAGCTTTTCAGAATTTGGCTTTTTTTAAAAACGTTTTTAGCTATTAGTAATTATTCAAATTCAAGATTCTTAGATTTGTAACTTTCAGAAGCTTCATTAGTAATAATGAAGATAGCAAACCAAATTATTTTCTTGTTAAATGTATGTTTGACTTCAAGTACAAAATTTCTCTTTTTATTCTCTTTCGAACACCATCAGGATATAATCTGACATAAGAATTATTTGACGTTTTTTTTTATTATAGAATTTCATGATCAAAGATTGAAAAAGAGAGGTTATTTCAATAAGAATAAAGTATAAAAGAAAATTAGGATGCGAAGAAATGGAGGCTAAAATTTATTTTGAGTTTTTGGCCTATCTAATCAACTTGAATTTTTAGCCTCTATTTTTTAACATTCCAATTTTCTTATCTATTTTATTCTGATTGAAATAGCCCTTTTTTTTAAAATAAGAAAAATTGGTCATGAAATTTTATAAAACACCATCAAAGAATTTGTTTGTCAGATTATACCTTGTTGGAGTTCGAAAGATAAAAAAAATAAAGATTTTGTGCTGAAATCAAATATCCATTTAACCAGAAAATAATTTGATCGGGTACTTTCATTATTGCTATGAAGCTTGTGAAACTTACAAGTTTAAGAAGCTTGAATTTGAAGAATTAATTATGACTAAAAATGCAAAAAAAAAAAGAAGAAGAAGCTAGATTTATGAAAATTCTAACCAAAAAGAATTTTGGAGAGATGAATTCAAACAGAAATCATTGATAAGTGTTACTGAGTTCTTCTAATAGGATTGAGAAAAAAAAGATATTTTTTTTACATGGAAAAAATTAAAAAAAGTCGCTAATGAGTGATTTCGAGAATTTGGATTGAAGAAAAAAGCAAACTTTTTGGGAATGAAAGCGATGAAGAATTGTTTAATGGGACTAGGATAAAAAATTTAGAGGATAAGAAGTGAAATTTTCAAACAAATAGGGAATTCCAATCGTGGATAATTATATTTTTTTATTGGGTGAATTTTGTGTTTTGCATGATCTGAACATTCATGTTTATATAGCATTGAAGAAAATTTGATGTCGTTATGATTAGTTTGTAATATATATTATTAATGCAAGAAAATTGAATTTCTCTTCTTGAAGATTATAATGGTGTTAACGAAATGAAATTTTGTTTCTTCGATGTTAATTATTATTGTTGTCTTTTTTGTTTTGGTGATATAAATAATTTAAATGATATTATTGATGAATCCAATGAATTGGAGGTGCAACAAAGATTTAAGTTGTAAATATTTTGATTGTGCCGGAGAACCATATTTTCTAACAAGTCTAGATGTGATTGACATAGCCTTCATGTCAACACAAGCTTTGGAGCAGCATGCAGTTTCCTACTTATATTATTGTTTATGTCGTGTATCGATGAACTCTACAAGGATGTATTCTATTTTTATTATAGGTTGGTTTATATTTTTAATTTATTTTTTTACTATTTTATTAATGGTAATAACATTTTCTATAAGTGTAAGCGTGGGAGTGTATTATCCCACTACAACCTTGATCGTTGCCTTCCACCTTATATTTAGGGGGTACATTCGAACCCTTTCGGTGAAAAATTAATGACGTATGTATATATGTTGTGATTTTTTCAAATTTTGATAACTTTATTTTAGTATTTTTATATTTCATATTTTCATTTGTGAATAGTAATATATATGTATATATTTCAACTCTTTTTTTATATAAAAAGTTTAGTATTTTATTTTATTTTTAGTTCATTTGATAGTGTTATTTTGAAATGTTGTGATGTAGTAACTACATTTTTATATATTTTGAGTATCCACTTAAAAAAGAGAAGAAGAAATTTGTCAATAATATTTTGCCTATATATTCCAATAATTTGTCAAAAAGAGAATACTAATTAAAAAATAAGTTAATTATTATAGTAAGAAAAAAAAAAGAAACCCCATATTGATTTTAGAAATATAGCAATATGACTAAGATGAAATTGAGTTGAGTTGAGTATTCTTCCAGCCTTATCAGTTCAGTTATTGTTTTATTCAGCCATATTACATACTCTTGCATTCAATGTACTGATGTCATTTGACTTGCATCTTTTATGATGTAGATACAGGTGTTCAATATCATCAACAATCATTTCGTTGAGATCACTTTGCGTCTCAAATAGCTTTGGTGAGCCTCCTTGCTTTCCGGAGGATTTCACATTTAGTTTTCTTGTTATTGTTGAGTTGTCGTGGGTCTTGTCCCGACATCTATCCTAGTATTATATGCTTCATAGATAGTTGGAGTTGATGAGTCTCTCAGTATGTTCCTTTCAGTTTTGAGACATTGAAAACTATTACTTATACTTTATTAAGTATTTCCAAACATTTAATTGAATTGAGTTAATTATGCATTTAATGTTTCGGCCTCGTCCAGGGTGTAGGCTCGGGGCATGACAAACTTGGTATCAGAGCCCAGAGTTCAAGAGTCCTAGTGTGTCTATGAAGCCGTGTCTAGTAGAGTCCTTCTTATCGGTGTGAATCATGCCGCATCTATAATTCAGAGGCTACGATATTTAGTAACATTTCACTTTCTTCTTACTCCTGTTCGTGCGATAGAGTTCAACTCTATAAAATATTCTTCTAGCTCATGCTTACGCGTGTCTTTTCAGATCATGCCTTCATGAAGAATTGTTCGAGGACGTCCTGCTAGGAGGAGTGCTAATCCTCAAGGACAAGAAGCTCCCAATGCACCAAAAATGCAACCTCCTCAGGGAGATATCATCAATGCTGAGTTCATGAACGCTATTCGGATGTTGACTCAGGTGGTGGCAAATTAGACTGGTCAACAAGGAACTGGTCATCACGATGTAGCTGTAACATCCAAAATTCGTGAGTTTTTGAGGATGAATCCCCCAGAGTTCACAGGGTTGAAGATCACTAAGGATCCGGAGAACTTTGTGGAAGACCTTCAGAAAGTGTTTGAAGTCATGCGTGTTGCTGATGCAAAACGTGTGGAGTTAGTCTCATATCATCTCAAAGGTGTTGTTAGGGTATGGTATGATCAATGGAAGAAGAATAGGGCAGAAGGGGCACCACTTTTGAGCTGGGTTGTGTTTGAGAATGCTTTCTTGGGGTGCTTCTATCCCCGAGAACTGAGGGAAGCTAAGGTGAGAGAGTTCTTGAATCTGAAACAGTAAGCTATGATTGTACAAGAGTACAACCTCAAGTTTACTCAGTAATCTCGCTATGCTCCGGAGATGGTGACAGATATGAGGAGCAGGATGAGTTTATTCGTGTCTGGGCAATCCCGCTTATCGAGTAAGGAAGGTAAGACGGCTATGTTAATAGGGGATATGGATATATCCAGGTTCATGATTTATGTGCAGCACGTTGAGGAAGATAAGTTAAATGATAGAGAAGAGTTTCGCAACAAGAGGGCCAAGACAACGAGTAATGAGACTGGCCAGCAAAAGATCGGGAATGGGAATCAGTCATTTTTTTAGCAGAGGTCATCTGGACCTGCTCCATCTTCAGCAAGTGCACCTGCACCAAGGAATAGGAATGATCTCGGGAATCTGAGTTCCCAAAAATTCAGAGCTCAAGGTACTCAGTCTCAGGGTAGTGTGACAGAAGAGGCTACTTGGACCTCTACATGTGCTTAGGTGTGGTAGGAACCACCTATGAGCATGTCGTGATGGCTCCAATGGCTGCTTCAAGTGTGGTCAGACGGGCCATTTTATGATAGAGTACCGTAAGAATAGGCAGGGAAAGGGGGCAACAGAGCCCAATCTTCTTCAGTGGCCCTGGCAAACTGAGCTGCTCCGAGAGGAGCTACTTTGGGGATATGCGGAGGAGCAAACTGTCTGTATGGTATAGCTAGTCGCCAGGATCAAGCGATATCATCGGATGTTGTCATTAGTATGCGTAAAGTCTTTTCTATTGATGTTATGCCTTACTTGACCCAGGTGTGAGTTTGTCATTTGTGACTCCTAATGTAGCCATGAGGTTCGACATTTTCCCTTAACAACTTCTTGAACCCTTCAGTGTTTCCACCCCTGTTGGTGAGTCTATTTTAGCAAAAAGAGTCTATCTTGATTGTACCATCTGTGTCTATCACAAGGGCACCATGGCTGACTTAGTTGAGCTAAATATGGTGGACTTTGATGTTATTCTAGGTATGGACTGACTTTCTGCTTGTTATGCCACAGTCGATTGTAGAACTTGAGTAGTCAAGTTTTAGTTTTCTAATGAGCCAGTTTTAGAGTGGAGAAGTAGTTCAACAGTGCCTAAAGGTCATTTTATTTCATACCTTAAGGCCAGGAAGTTAAATTCTAAGGGGTGCATATGTCACTTAGTCTGAGTTAATGACTCTAGTGTTGAGACACCACCTATTCAGTCAGTTCCAGTTGTGAGTGAGTTTCCAGATGTCTTTCCGAACGATCTTTTCGGAGTCCATCCTGAAAAAGAAATAGACTTCAAAATAGATATTCTTCCTAATACTCAACTCATTTCTATTCCACCATATAGAATGGCTCCAACTGAGTTAAAAGAACAGTAGAGAGATCTTCTTGATAAGGGTTTCATCCGACCAAGTGTCTGACCTTGAGGCGCTCTGGTCTGATTCGTGAGAAAGAAATATGGTTGTCTTAGGATGTGTATCGATTACCGCTAGTTGAACAAGGTCACCATAAAGAATAAGTATCTCCTTTCGAGAATTGATGACCTTTTCAACTAACTTTAGGGGGCCACTTATTTCTCTAAGATAGACCTCAAATCTGACTATCATCAATTGAAAGTGAGAGAGACTGAAATCCCGAAGATTGCATTCCGGACCCGTTATGGTATTATGAGTTCCTTGTTAAGTCCTTTGGTTTGACTAACGCTCCTAGAACATTCATGGATCTTATGAATAAAGTATTTAAGTCGTATCTCGACATGTTTGTTATTGTATTTATTGATGACATATTGATATATTCGAGGAATGAGGAGGACCATGTCAGTCATCTTAGAATAGTCCTCCAAACTCTCAAGGATAAAAAATTATATGCCAAGTTTTCTAAGTGTGAGTTCTGACTTGGATCTATGGCGTTCTTCGGCCACATTGTGTTTGGCGAAAGAATTCGTGTCGACACTCAAAAGATTGAGGCAGTGCAGAATTGGCCTAAACCACGTCTCCAATTGATATAAGGAGTTTTTTGGGGTTGGATGGTTACTACAGAAGGTTCGTCGAGGGGTTTTCATCTATTTCATCCCCGTTGACTATGTTGACTCAAAAAACAACTAAGTTTTAATGGTCTGAAGCTTGCTAGAAATGCTCTCAGGAATTGAAAACTCGATTAACCACTGCTCCAGTGTTGACCCTACTAGAGGGTATAGAGGGTTTTATTATTTATTCCGATGCGTCTAGAGTTGAACTTGGTTGTGTATTGATGCAGAATGGTAAGGTCATAGCCTATACCTTCAAACAACGTAACGTTCATGAAAAGAACTACCTAACTCATGATCTCGAGTTGGCAGCAATAATTTTTGCTCTCAAAATATGGTGTCACTATCTCTATAATGTTCATGTGGATGTGTTCCCGATCACAAGAGTCTCCAGTATGTATACAGTCAGAAGGAGCTTAATCTTAGACAAGAGATGTGGTTACAGTTGCTCAAAGATTACGTCATGAGTATCCTCTACCACTCAGGTAAGATTAATGTTGTTGCTGATGCTTTGAGCAGGTTGTCTATGGGGAGCACTGCTTATGTCAAGGAAGGCAAGAAAGAGTTAGCTAAGGAAGTGCACAAACTTGCATGGTTGGGTGTTCGTTTGCTAGATTCTAGTGAAGGTGGAGTTGTTGTGATGAATGGGACTGAGTCATGTTTAGTGTCAGAAGTGAAGGAGAAACAAGACAAAGACCCCCTCTTAGTTGAACTAATGGCAAATGTTCATAAGCAGGTGGTGATGACTTTTGAACAAGGGGGAGATGGTGTGTTGAGATATCAAGGTAGATTGTGTGTTATAAAGGTGGATAAGCTTCAAGAGAGGATCATGGCATAAGCTCATAGTTCCAGATATTCTATCCATCCCGGTTCCACAAAGATGTCCCATGACTTGGGAGAAGTCTATTAGTGAAATAGTATAAAGAGGTGTATTGCAGAGTTTGTTGCTAAGTGCCCAAATTGCCATCAAATCAAGGCTGAGCATGAAAGACCATGAGGTGTGGCTCATAATATATCCCTTTCGGAATAGAAGTGGGAGATGATTAATATGGACTTCATTACAGGTATATAGCGAACTCGAAGATAACATAATTAAATTTGGGTGATTGTGGATCGGATGACCAAATCAGCCCATTTCTTGCCAGTAAAGACTACCAATACAACAGAAGAGTATGCAAATCTGTATATTTGTGAGATAATTCGACTACATGGAGTTCACTTGTCTATTATCTCAGATAGGGGTGCTTAGTTTACCATGTAGTTTTAGAGGTCGTTTCAGAAAGGTTTGGGTTCGAAGGTGAACCTTAGTACTGCTTTTCATCCTCAAATTGATGGTCAAGTGGAGCGTACAATTTAGACCTTAGAGGACATGTTGAGAGCTTGTGTTTTGGATTTCAAAGGTAATTGGGATGACCACTTGCCTCTTATCGAGTTCACATACAATAATAGTTACCATTTCATCATTCATATGGCTCTGTATGAGGCTCTATATAGGCGAAGGTGTAGATCTCCCATTGGTTGATTTGAGGTTGGTGAAGCTGGGTTAATAGGACCAGATTTGGTTCATCAAGCCATGGAAAAGTTGAAGATAATTTAGGAGAGGTTGAAAACAACACGGAGTCATCAGAAATCCTATGTAGATGTTAGGAGAAGAGATTTGGAGTTTGAGGTTGATGATTGGGTCTATTTGAAAGTTTCACCCATGAAGGGTGTTATGAGGTTTGGTATGAAAGGAAAGCTCAGTCCCCGATACATTGGTCCTTATCGGATATCCAAGAGGGTTGGTAATATGGCTTATGAGTTGGAACTACCACCTGAGTTAGCAGCAGTTCATCCAGTGTTTCATATTTCTATGCTAAAGAAGTGTTTGGGTGATCCTGCATTTATTGTGCCTACTGAGAGTATTGGAGTAATGGACAGTCAGTCCTATGAGGAGATTCCAGTCCAGATCCTTGATCCCCAAGTTCGCAAGTTGAGAACCAAAGAGGTTGCATCATTCAAAGTCTTGTGGAGGAACCAATTTATTGAGGAGGCTACTTGGGAATCCGAGGAGGATATGAAGAAGAGATACCATCACGTCCTTTCCTCAAAATGAATTCTTGACCAAGGTACTAACTCTTTGTAAAGTACTCTTTAAGTTGATATGTTGAGTTTATGCTAATTGCATGTTTTGTTCTTGTGTTAGGTTGTTAGACACGTCCCACCCCTGTTAGGTCTAGTTTGATCTCTTTCGAGGAAAAATGTACCCAAGGGGGAGATATTATAACACTTCGGACTTCGATAAGGGCTAAAGAGGGATCTGTACAAGTCACCATCATTTTTTAAGTTTTGGGTCAATTCAAACCATCATATCTCTCAGTACATAATGAATTAGGTGGATCATCACCTATAAAATTAAAGTTCTTTGAGTCTTTTTTCTAAGAGAAAATGGTTTAAAGCCCTCCCAACCTATACCCGAAATCCCAACTACACACTCTAACTTCACGGGTGTCCTATTACCCCCCTGAACATTTTATTTCTCTATTTACTACACACTTGAGTGCTGACCTGTACACATAAACCAAACGTTTCATTTCTCTTTTTGTGACGTGATATTCACGCGCGGGCCCCATTTCTCAACCTTTTCTTTTCCCTCCTAAACATAGAACGCCCCCCATTTCTCAACCTCTAGGCAACTTCAACATCTACAACCGTGAGGAAGTTTTCTTAGATGCAGTGAGTGCTGGCATACCAGGGAAGGGATAACCTCAGATGGTGGGCCAACTATGGATATTGCAAGATCGTGTCCATTGATCTTCTACATATTTGTTTCTCTAGCTTCATAAATCTTGTAGCAGAATCAAATTACATCTCCTTAGCCAAGATAGAAAAGGGGGATAAAAACATTAACTTAAGCAGTTTTAACATTGGAATTCAAAAATGGGACTATACCTCTGTGATCACAACCCTATCCGCATTAGTGAATGCAATAGCAAAGTCATCGTTCAATGCTGCTAGACGACTGCAAATTATGAAAATTTCAAGCATTGTGCAATCAATGTAGTTGTAATTGGAAAGGGGAATACTGCTTATTCAAGTTTTCATTTGCCATTTTTGACGAATTTAGAGAAAATTCAAAGAACCTAAATAAGAAATTAGAGCAGATTACAAACCCTAACTTCAAGATTTAAAGTTGAAATGAACATAAACAACTAAACCCTAGCTAAGCCCAAAAGAAAATCGTCAAAATATTGATGAAGAAATAGGGATTAATGGTGGGGAAGAAGGAACAATGGTTTATTTAATTTGGGGAAGATGACCATTGCCCATCTCCCAATTTTATTACTTTTTCTAACGTTTTTTCCTCTTCTAACGCGCCTAGAGGAGGTGTTCTCACCTCCTATGACAGGTCAGCACTCAAGTGTGTAGTAAATAGAGAAATAAAATGATCAAGGGGTAATAGGACACCCGTGAAGTTGGAGTGTGTAGTTGGAATTTCGGGTATAGGTTGGGGGGGCTTTAGACCATTTTCTCTTTTTCTAATGCCACCGAGTTTACTTTATTTCGAGTTCGGAGTAAAGAGATATGCCCATTTTAGTGAGCCTCTTTCTGAAGGCACCTCATCAATTTTCAAGAGGGATAGTTTGGTCTTTTCCCACCCCTTCTAAGCCTAAGCCACATCTTTCTTTGCCTAATTAATGGTCTAAACAATGTTAAAACATCTTTTCAGGTTCTTTAACACTTAGAAGAATTAGAGCAAGGTTCCAAGAGAAGAAAAGGCTAGGGTTCATGATTGAGAAAGAATATAAGGGAACTAAGTATTTCAAAATTTAACATGTTGACATTGAGAAAAGAGAAACTTCGATTTTTAAAAAGAGTTTATGAGTTTAAGATATTTCAGAGCAATTACCTTTTTTAAAAGGTTATTTTGAGTAATTACCTCAAAATAGAGGAAGAGTATTTCTACTTGAGCATGAGTATATATATTTATTGGGAGTAGTATTGAGCACTGATATGGGGATGAGTTCAGACAACTCACATACCTCATAAACCATGTCGCCAGCATGGGTAAAGAATCGTACTTTTTAGACGACCCCTTTTTGCTTTCGAGCATAGCTTTAATGGATCCACATAGTTGATGTGTTCTATACCCCGGCAAGGTATATGACAGTTCTGGCAGCGTGGGCGAGACGTTGTATCATCACATAGCTCATAGTGATGGTTTTCGATTAGAGAATCTTCCAAATAATTGTAAAGAGTAATTTATTGTATTTTTATATACATCCTTAAGTTAGTATCTTTTATTTATGAAGCTTTAAATATTTCATCTCTTATTATTGCTTTGTATTGAGTTGAGTTGAGGTGAGTATTCTCCCAGCCTTATTAGTTCAGTTATTATTTTATTCAACCATATATATTACATACTCGTGCATTCAATGTACTGATGTCATTCGACCTGCATCTTATATGATGCAAATATATGTGTTCAGAATCATCAACAGGCGTTTTGTTGAGATCAATTTACACTTCAAATAGCTTTTGTGAGCCTCCTTACTTTCCGGAGGATTTCACATTTAGTTTTCCTCTTATTGTTGAGTTGTCGTGGGTCTTGTCCCAACATCTATCCCTTCATAGATAGTTAGAGTTGATAAGTCTCTCAGTATGTTCCTTTCAGTTTTGAGACCTTGAAAACTATTACTTATACTTTATTAAGTATTTCCAGACATTTAATTGAATTAAGCTAATTATACATTTAATGTTCTTATTTGCTTGAGTAAGTCTTCCGTTAAGTAGTTAGCCAGGCCAAGGGTTCGCTTTAGGACCAGCAATGGTTCTCGAGTGCCGACCACGTCCAGGGTGTAGGCTCGGGGCGTGACACCTCCTCCGATTATTAGTAATGTTAACCACGAAGGAGCTCGTATGAGAGTTGGTTTGACTCATGCACGAATAAGTAGGAAGTCAACACAATCTATTAAACAAGAAAGGAGCAAACAATCACTCCACAGTATCCTTGGGCAACCTCAAGATATGACATAGTGCATACTCTCGAGTACCTCATAGCGAATGAAATTAATGTTATATCAGGTGAAGTTCAGTGCAAGAAATGCCAGCAACAATATAAAATTCAATACGATTTGTAAGAGAAGTTCAAAGATATCTCTACGTACATCTTGAAAGCTAAGGGTTTGATGCGTGATAGTGCACCATTTATTTGGATGAACCCTAATTTGCCTAATTGCAAATATTGCAACCAAAGAAATTGTGTTAAACCAATTATGTCAGAAGAAAGGTCAATTAAATGACTCTTTTTCCTATTATGACAAACAATTGGATTTGATGAGTCAATTAATTGACTTTTTTTTCTATTAGGACAAACAATTGGATATTGCTAGAGAAATGAACTGACATATTTTTGTAAGCATGCACACAATCATAGACCATGTTCCAAAGATAGAAGACTTGTTTATCTTACATATATGGAGCTATATAAGCAATTGGAGCCTTAAAAAGACACTTTTATTAGATAAATTTTCTTTTATGTGTCTTAATTTTATCTGTAAACTAATTTCTATTTTAGTATGTGGTCAATCTTATTCTATGTTGTTCTTTCTCATATGCAATAAGATTATAAGAGAGGAACAAACATCAAGTTTTATTTGCTTTTAGTTATTGTTAGTGTGTACTCTTCTCAATAAGAGGCTATTTTCCATTTAATTGTACGGTTTGCTCTTTAAATAGTTCAATATTTATTTTTCGTTTTCCTTAGAAATTGAGCTTGTGCCTAATGAGGCAAAAGTTTTTCAAAGACGAGGGCATAATTACTGGGATATTATAATGCAAAAATATAACTTGCTCATGAGGAAGGAGAAAGATTGAATCTTGAATTACTGAGACTAGCAAGATCAGGAGGGTTATACTAGTTCTCTTAAAAAGGAATACCTAGGGTCAGCTTGGTCACGAAACGAGAAGAGCGGACCAATGAAAGTCTCAATTTCTATACGTCCAAGGTGAGTTTTAAAGTAACATTAAAGTAACATTATAATTTTGAACTGTAGAATTGGCCATTGATGCTTGTGTGATGTGTCAGGGTAAGGCTATCTAAATTACCGCACTCCAAAGGAGTGCGACACTTCCCCAAATTCCATGTGCACGCAAGCTACTTTGTGCATCGTACGCAAAGAATAGTCCTTTAATAATATTATTTTTTTGTCATGAATTACACAATGTATTCAAAATAAAAGGATATGTAACAATAGTATTGTTTTATTTATTTATTTATTTTTGCGAGGTTGAAAGGTGTGCACAGTCTATTAAAAGTTGGGCCAACAAAATAAAGGGAAAGAAACATGAAATTTAATCTGACTACTACACTACATATACACAATCAGTACACCCAAATCACTTTAAAACAAATTGGCTTCTAAATAATACATCATATTATATTATTCTCTCCGTACTTTTGAAATTTGTGATCTAAAATGAATCATAGATATTTCTAAGGTTAGAAATCATTTTATTAAGGGCAAACTAGGCATTTTAAAGTTTAAATTATTACTAAATGTAGAAATGTGTCATATTTTTTGGAACTGACTATAAAAGTAAGTCATATAAAATGAGACAGGAGTAATAAATAACATCAGAGTATATATAAAACTATTTCATACGACCTTTGATTCATTATCTCAATAGGTTGAACCCAAAGGAGTTAATATCACTGCTTAAGATAAAATATTTCAGACATTGTACTTAAATTTTCATCGAGGAAGGTACTTTTCGATGTTAATGTTTTTTTAACTAAATAGTTGAGCTTAAATCTTCTTTATTCAATATTAATTATGTATGTAAAAAAAAGATCAAGCCGAAGTTGGCTTAGCCCAAAAAAAACAATTGAAAACAATAGCCCAGCCCATTAAGCGAAGCTTCGGCTTCTATATCATGCTCCTCAAAAGGTAGGGTTTCCAAGTTGAGCACTCTTTCTTTATCTTCATGCCGCCGCAGGGGGCACTGTAGAATCCAACTTTCCTCTTTCACTCGGTTTAGATCATCAACACTTTTCTCTTGGTCGCCATGTTTTCTCTCTTTCTCAGCCCACAGAGGTAGTTTTTCAGCTTGTTCTTTCCCTTCTCCTTCATTTTCTGATTTTCCCTTTTCTCTTGTACAGACATCATCCGGTGGATTAGTGATTACCTGAAGCGGTTTCAACAGAGGTGCTTCGTCTTTTGGTGGGATTGCAACTCTCAGTAAGTCTCCAACTTTCTCCTCTTTGTTTATCCGATATTCTCTTCCCTTTTGTGAACATTAATTCGTTTTTGCATTTGTGATAGAATCTCCTTATGTAGATTATCTGAAGCTCATCCTTGTCCCTCTTGATGTAAGTGTTGAAAATCAATAATTAGTAGGCTTCTATTGTAAATTCGGAAGGTCATTTTTGGAATTTTTTTAAAATGACTATTTTATCCCTCCCGGTAGTTGTTTCGAGTCACTTCTGATCAGTCGGTGAGGGTTCTTTGAAAATTATGATTTATTCGTTTAACTATAGTTAATTAATTGATGGATAGTTTTTAGATAATTAATTAAGTTGGTGAATAATGGGCCAAGTCCATAAGTATATACAAACATGGATAACAAAGTCAACTTAATTAAACCCCTAAAACCTGGTTGTCACGTGCACAAGCCTCTAATGTATTGCAATAAATTTGAAATAAAATATGAAAGTCTCAAATGAAATAGTCTTTAAAGTAGAACAAAATCATAAATAGGAGTAAAAAGTTCCGCTGAGATGATAAACAACTACCTCACAAATCTCAACACAAAGACTCAGACAAAAAGAGAGTAGAGAGTATCAAGAAGGTCCAGGCTCGTAACCTGAAGCTCGTCTTCTTAGTTTTTGTGTCTGCCGCTACCATTGTGTTGTGACTCAAAATTTATTTATTTCTGAAGAACTTATTTTAATATATATGAGCCAAGTGGTATAGAAAACTTTCATTTTTATTTTACTCCCGCATCTTATTGTAATATTTGGATTTTAAAGCTGACTTGATCCAATATATTTACAATCTATCATGGAACTTTCAAGTTCTTCTTCATCACTTTTGCCATAAATAGGGAATCAGTTTCAATGGTGACATGTATATTATTCATGTTCTAATGAATCTTAAAGCTTAAAGTATAGTCATTGCTTCTACTTATATCATGTGTATGAATTCCACAATTTCATCTATATATTAGTTAATGATATATGTGTTCCCTATGTTATTAAATTCAACAAATATTAACTTATAAACTCATTTTTGACTGATTATTGTTAAATCAATCTTTCAAAGCAATTTACAAATGAAATATATGAAAAATGAAGAGATAGAAAACATAACAATATTTCAAATATAGGGGTACCCAAATTCTTTGTAGATGATGACTTATTTATTTTTTATCATAAAATCAAAATGAAAATTGATCACAAAAGTAAAATTAAAAGACAACAATAATAATTAACAAAAATTAAATTTCTTTTACATAGTCTTCAAAAAGAGGAATTTAATTTTCTCACATTAACAAGATATATTACTGACTAATCACAAAGACATAAAAATTCTTTCAACACCCACACATAAACGTTGAGATCATACAAAGTACTAAATTCACCCAACAAAAAATCATAATTATTCATAATTGAAACCCCCAATTTGTGTAAAAAAAAATTGACTTCTTTTATCTTCTGAAATTTTCATTTGACTCCCTTTAAACAATTTTCCATCACTTTTATCCTAAAAAAATTGTTTTTTTTTTCCTTTAAGACCGTTTGATGAATTCAAATAACCCATTATTGATTCTTATTTTTTCTTCACAAAAAAATTAATTTTTTCCTCAACCCCATTTGATGAATTCATATTCCTAGCAACACTCATTAATGAGTTTTGTTCAGACTTATCACTCGAAGTAGTTTCTTGAATAAGCTTTTCAGAATTTGGCTTTCTTAAAAAACATTTTTAGCTATTAGTAATTATTCAAATTCAAGATTCTTAGATTTGTAACTTTCAGAAGCTTCATTAGTAGTAATGAAGATAACAAACCAAATTATTTTCTTGTTAAATGTATGTTTGACTTCAAGTATAAAATTTCTCATTTTTTTCTCTTTCGAACACCATCAGGATATAATCTGACATAAGAATTATTTGATGTTTTTTTTTATTATAGAATTTCATGATCAAAGATTGAAAAAGAGAGGTTATTTCAATAAGAATAAAGTATAAAAGAAAATTAGGATGCGAAGAAATGGAGGCTAAAATTTATTTTGATTTTTTGGCCTATCTAATCAACTTAAATTTTTAGCCTCTATTTTTTAACATTCCAATTTTCTTATCTATTTTATTCTGACTGAAATAGCCTTTTTTTTTAAAAAAGAAAAGAAAATTAGTCATGAAATTTTATAAAACACCATCAAAGAATTTGTTTGTCAGATTATACCTTGTTGGAGTTCGAAAAATAAAAAAAATGAAAGATTTTGTGCTGAAATCAAATATCCATTTAACAAGAAAATAATTTGATCGGGTACTTTCATTATTGCTATGAAGCTTGTGAAGCTTACAAGTTTAAGAAGCTTGAATTTGAAGAACTAATTATGACTTAAAATGCAAAAAAAGAAGAAGCTAGATTTATGAAAAATCTAACCAAAAAGCTTTTTCGAGTAATGAATTGGAACAGAAATCATTTATAAGTGTTACTGAGAATACGAAAAAAGCAACCTTTTTGGGAATGAAAGTGATGAAGAATTGTTTAAGGGGACTAGGGTAAAATTTTTAGAGGATAGGAAGTGAAATTAACAAACAAATAGGGAATTCTAATCGTGGATAATTATAATTTTTTATTGGGTGCACTTAGTGTTTTGCATGATCTGAACATTCATGTGTAGTGTTGAAGAAAATTTGATGTCTTAATGATTAGTTAGTAATATATATTACTAATGCAAGAAAATTGAATTTCTCTTCTTGAAGATTATAATGGTGTTAACGAAATGAAATTTTGTTTCTTCGATGTTAATCATTATTGTTGTCTTTTTTGTTTTGGTGATCAGCAGTTTTTTGAGTTTAAGAAAAAATAAATAAATAATAATCTATAGAGAATTTGGGGGTGCAACAAAGATTTAAGTTGTAAATATTTTGATTGTACCGGAGAACCATATTTTCTAACAAGTCTAGATGTGATTGATATAGCCTTCATGTCAACACAAGCTTTGGAGCAGCTGCAGTTTCCTACTTATATTATTGTTTATGTCGTGTATTGATGAACTCTACAAGGATGTATGTGATTTTCTATTTTTATTATAGGTTGGTTTATATTTTTAATTTATTTTTTTACTATTTTATTAATGGTAATAACATTTTCTATAAGTGTAAGCGTGGGAGTGTATTATCCGATGCACTGGTTTTATATGATAAAAAATATATGATTATTGTGTATAAAGTGAAATATTGATTGAACAAATGCGTCTAGCTTTACGAAACATAAATTACATCAACAAAGTTTTTTTTTCTTAAAAAAAGAAGTAGATAAAACGCATGTATATATCGATTTAAGCTTTGGATTTAAAGTTGTTAATATATATAAGCACACTGTTTTAATGTAAAATGTTGGCCTTTTTTGTTTTCGCCCTTCGAAAGTGCATTCTATGCTAGATAAAATTAGAAATACATGATATCTAAATAATAAAAAAAATTTAAAATAAAAACAATTTATTCATATATGTTATAATATTAAGAATTAAGAATCTTGAGGAACATTTAAGAATTTAAAGTATATTAAAATTAATAAATGTTGTGATCTACTCTCAAAATAAAACAAAAAATAAGGTGCACTTCGTAGAATCAAACCCGCGATCTGTCGTAGGAAAATGAACACGTACGCTTACCATTGTGCCAACGAAAGAGTTTATATCAAGGGTGTTCAACATTAATTATTTATCTCTTAAACTCAGAATTTGACCTATGTACATCGTGTAATTTTTCGGCGAAAGATATTCACCGTTCGACGATGGTAGGCAAAATTAGATTTTTAGATCCTTAGGGCTTAGAGAGCATTTTCTCCATATACACAAAATTCCAATTCTCTTTACTTCTCTCTTAAATTAATCCTACACAATACAAACTTAAATTAATCAGACCCATCCGATTAATCAAATGATTAAAAAATAATAGTTGACCAATCCAATAAAGTGGAAACTCACTCATAGCCTTAGGTGAACACTCATGTAAAATGCAATTTGAAGCATATTTTAAATTAATTAATATTAATGGATATATATGAGACAAATCCTAACAAAAGTGCACCCACAAATTTTCTCACTTTATTTTCTTCCAGTTTCTTTCCTATTCTTAGCCGTCATTTCTATCCACCTCCGTACTTTTTAAAAAGCCAAATATAAAAATATTTTTAAAAAAAACAAAATAAAACAAAAAAGAAGAAGAAGAAGAAGAAATGGCAGTAACATGGAAATCACTTGGTTTGTACTATATATTTAGTTGTTAAATTTGACTCATACTGGGTTTTGACCAATTAATATTATTGACCAATATAAATAAAGTATATTGCTTTCGGATAAATTGAGACTTTAATAAAAATTTATTCGTTTATAACTTGTAATAAAATACATTATACTTACACCTTGTTTGGATGGTTGTTACCCGTTGTATTGTATTGTATTTTTAGTTTAAATATAATGTTTGTTTTGATTGTTCCTTAAATTTTGTTGTATTGTATCGTTTAAATCCATCGTTAGGTAACGACGAAAATACTCATTTTATATAACGATCGATTTGGTGTGATCGCATCGTTACCTTAATATTTTCTTCTAATTTTACCTTTGTTTATTATTTAATAATTATATTTCATCTTTTGTCCTACCTTTTCATAGTAGCTCTACCTCGTACCCCTATTTTTCTTGTAAATTTATCATTCAAATTATGGATGTGTGACATAATGTAATTGTATTCATTAAAACAATATAGCACAATACAATACAATATAATAAAATACGATACATTATGAAATAATACATGACAATCATCCAAACAAAGAGTCAATACTATTAATCTTCCAACAACCACCATTTTAGTCTTTTCCTAGCAACCCCCTTTCACATATTTTGTTTACCCACCATCATTTGTTCCTCTCTATTTATACTCACCACATATCCCATCTACCTCAACAACAAAAAAAGTTTTTAAGTTCACAACATTTTATATATATATATATACAAACAAACTCTAACCATTTTCTCTTCACTAAAATTTCTTCATTACAAATCTAACCATTTTCTTGATCCAATGGCACCATCAATTGCACAAAATGGACATGTTAATGGAGAAGTTGTAGCCATGGATTTATGCAAGAAATCAATTAATGTTGATGATCCATTGAATTGGGAAATGGCTGCTGATTCTTTAAGAGGGAGTCATTTGGATGAAGTGAAAAAGATGGTGGATGAATTTAGAAAGCCAATTGTGAAACTTGGAGGTGAAACTTTGACTGTTGCACAAGTTGCATCCATTGCAAATGTTGTGATGTAGTAACTACATTTTTTATATATTTTGAGTATCCACTTTAAAAAAAAGAAGAAATTTGTAAGAAAAAAAATTTGCCTATATATTCCAATAATTTGACAAAAAGAGAATACGAATTAAAAAATAAGTCAATTATTATAGTAAGAAAAAAAAAAAGAAACCCCATATTGATTTTAGAAATATAGCAATATGACTAAGAAGAAATTGTTTCATGCACCGACAAAATAGGAAGAAAGTTGTTTTCGTATAAATGCAAATTTTGAGGGAAGAAAGTTGCGGATATGTTGGAATTGTAAAATTTAACTTACCTAAAATTATGGGGGTTTGATTTTCTTTTCACACTTACTGTTAGGATATTTTACTTTTGTAGTAATTGTATAAAACTAAAGAGCCTATTTTTAATGAAAAGTTGTTATTATGAGTTCAAAGAAAATAATATAAATATCATCTTCACCCAAGATAATATTCATCCTCCTAATTTTCTTTATTAATTTCCCTTTACAAGAATCAAGAATAATTTTCTTTATTAATTTCCTTTTTTAAGAATCAAGAAAATGAATGACTATGAATATGACATTCTTACTCTTTCATTTTTAATTAACTTTTTGGCTTTAAATTTAGGTGCACCACCACTACCACCTCCTCCTCCTATTATTAGTAATGTCGATAAAGATGACGTTCTTACTCTTTCATTTTCAATTAACTCTTTGAATTTAAACTTAGGTGCACTACCACTACTATGTAACGCCTCGAACTTCGATAAGGGCTAAAGAGGGGTCTGTACAAGTCACCATCAGTTTTTAAGTTTTGAGTCAACTTCAAACCATCATATCTCTCAGCACATAATGAACTCTCATAACCTATCAAATTAAAGGTCTTTGAGTCCTCTTTCCAACTCCACCGAATTTGCTTTATTTCAAGTTCGGAGTAAAGAGATATGCCCATTTTAGTGAGCCTCCCTCTTAAGGCACCTCATCAGTTTTTCTAGAGGGGTAGTTTGGTCTTTTCTCACCTCTTCTAAGTCTAAGCCACATTTTTCTTCGTCTAATTAAGGGTCTAAACAATGTTAAAACATCTTTTCACGTTCTTTAATACTTAGAAGAATTAGAGCAGGGTTCCAAGAGGAGAAAAGGCTAGGGTTCAAGCGTTCTTCAAGTTTTCATCGATTTTGCCAAGAAACTTTGTTCTTTCCAGGTATGTAAGGCTATCATAGTATTGGACTAGTTCATCCTCACGCCCTACATCTCAATTCAGTTAGAAATCGTCACATCTAAAGGATTCATTCGTAGTTCTTGATATTGAATTTAGTTCTTTGACAGTTGAGGTTTTGATTCTTTTGTTTTTGTGAATCTTATAATGTTGTTCATGCTTAGTATCACATGAACCCTTTTGATTTAGTAAAGTTATGTTTTCAAAAAGAATTGTATGAAAGTTCTAATGTATTGATTTTGGGTTTGAAAAATAAGTAGAGTTTAGGAACAATTTCCCAATTCTAAACTAATTTGGGGTCCTAATTTATCTTAAAAATTCATTGGGCATGTTGGGGAGGGCTTGGGGCGGCGTGCCAGGGATAGGCTTCAGCAGTTTGGGGCCTAGCGCCTTGCGCCAGTAGTGCGCCCTGCACCAGTAGTGCGCCCCAAGCCTGCTTCGGTAGTTTGGGGCCTGGCGCCCAGCGCCACCAATGCACCAGGGGTCGCTTGGGCCGATTTCTTCGTTGTTTCATCCGGACGTTTTCCTTCTCTGTATTAGCTCCTATAGACTCCATTTACCTTTGAAAATTCATGCATATCTGTCACGAACCAAATTCACATGTCGTGATGGCACCTATGTTCCCAACCGATAGGTAAGCCAACTCACTAGTTTTACCAATTTAATTGAATAAATAAGGTGAAAAGATAAACAAATATAATATCTCAAATACTAAGTCCTTCATAAGTACGAAATGTGGAAAGCAAAAGAAGAAAAAAACTACCCAAGAATTGGTGTCAAAAGTAAGAGCTTCTTAAATAAGTTGTAAGTCTGAAACTGAAAGGACAAACCTAACTTAAGAAAGATCTTGTATGAATCCAAAAGCAACATAATAGATAATAAAATAGAGGGAGGTGTGGGCCACGGAACAGCCAAGCAGCTCACCACAACTCCAAGATACTCCAAGCTCGAACTCAAAAATCTCCACGAGATGTGCTCATATCCGGAATTGGATCTGCACCACAAAAAGGTGCAACAAGTGTAGTATGAGTACGAAACCACGTGTACCCAGTATACCTCATAGACCGACAACGAAGAGGTAGTGACAGGAGTATATAAGAAAATAATCCTTTTACTTGTACAAGGCTAAATTATACTGATCAAACAAGTTTCATCAATTAGGGATAATCAATTATCACGTAATGTCCAATCACTAATAAAACACATAATCAACAAGAATGAGGATGTAATGATATGCAATGTAATGCGACACCATGAAATGATATGCCTCAGATGCAAAGTACTTTCTTAACCGTCTATACATGATACTCCTCGGAAATATATCGAGAGTTCATGACCCATGGGGGACTCACGAGGTCCATATACCGACACGGATGATCGCCACGTGTCTGTGCGGACGATCTCAACGCACTATCATAAAATCAATTTAATTATATGGGCCAAATGGTAAAGGGTATTAAATAAATTATGTACTTGGCCCATTAACTATTCACTATATTAATTATTCAATAAATATTCGTCAGCTAAATACTCGTAGTTATCGAATAGTTCAAAATTTTCATTTAAAATTTTACGGGAAGAGTCAAAAGAGTTCTGTGCTCAAAATGACCTAGCAGGTCGCTACATCATCTACCACTTAAAGAAACATCCGTCCTTGAACGGTAAATGTGTAGAACGTACATGAATGCTCAAAGAGCTGGGAATGTCTGATTCGCATAGCCGCTTGGTCCTTCAAGTAGATTTCTCAACCGGACGATGCTTCCATTGAACCTTTACTAAAAAAAAATTCTTTCGACCTCAACTTCCAAATTTTCCCATCCATGTTAGTTACCGACTTCTCCTCAAAAGTAAAACTCTAATCAAATAACACTGAATCTCATTGAATTATATACGCACCATTCTAAATGAAACTTCTTCAGCATTGAATTGTGAAATATAATGTAAACTCTCGACAAACCAAGTGGCGAAGCAAACTTGTAGCCACCTCACCAATACGTTGATCAATCTCGATAGAGACAATATACCTCGGGCTCAACTTGTTCTTCTTTTCAAATTTCATCAACTTTTCATAGGTGTAACCTTCAATAGAACCCACTCTCCAATCATTAACTCTAAATCACAAATCTTCTGATCTATATAACTCTCTTATCTACTCTAAGCCATGTGAAGCCTATTCTCAATCAACTCAACCTTATCCAAGGACTCCCTAACCAGATATGTGCCCCATTGACTAACCTCAAATGAATTAAACCAACCAACAAGAGATCCACATCTCCTACCATACAATGCATCGAGTGGTGCCAACTCAATACTCGAATGATAATTTTTTTTGTATACAACTCCACTAGAAATAAAAATTTAGCCCAAATAACCACCAAAGTGATCACACGCACCCGCAATATGTTCTCAAGGAGCTCAATAGTCCATTCAGACTGACTATCAACCCGTGTATGCAAGGATGTACTAAGATCCACCCGAGTCCTAACTCCTTCTGCATAGACTGCCAAAAATGAGATATAAATTATGTGTCTCAACATGAAATAATAGATATTGGCACCCCATGTAATCAAACTATTTCCCGAGCGTAGAATTGGACTAACTTCACTAAATTATATTTAGTCTGAATAGGCACGAGATATGTCGACTTGCTCAGTCGATCCACAATGACCCAAATAACATCAACCCTTACCCAAGGTTCGTGGCAACCCTACCACAAAGTCCGTAGAAATCATTTCCCAGTTCCACTCTAGTATGGGCATCCTTTAAGTAACACCTCAAGGTTTTTGGTGTTCATACATCACTTTCTGATAAACAATACATCTTAGTAGACCTCAGATGAATTGTATACCTTAAACTATGGGCATCCTTCATGATCATTCTAGTCAAATCACCGGTCCGAGGAACACAAATACGACCTTTTATCCTTAAAAGCCCATCACCATCAAGGATTGCCTCCTTGGCTTCTCATTTTAATACCTTGTCTCGAATCTTACACAAATTTCCATCACTAAACTGTCGAATCCGAATCTGCTCCAATAAGGACTACGCCACCTCCATATAAGCCAAAACTCTATCAGATTTCAAAATATCAAGTCTCACAAAGCATCCATAGCCAAAAGACGCTCTCCCACATGTAATAAGGTAAACTATCCATACTCATCGTCCTTCAACCTAAGGCATCAACTATCATATTCGCATTGCTGAAATGATAAACGATAGTCATTCCATAGTCCTTGAGCAACTCTGACCATCTCCGTTGTCTCAAATTTAGATTCCTCTTATTGAATATATACTAAAATACCTCTCAATGTACACCATAAAGATAGTGTCTCCAAAAATTTGAGGCAAACACCATAACCGTTAAGTCCAAGTTATAAGTAGGATAGTTCTTATTATAAACCTTCAACTACCCTGAAACATAAGCTATGACCTTCCCCTTCTACATCAAAACCCAACCAATACCAATCCAAGAAGAATCATAATAAATGGTAAAATCCTCTCCCTCCACGGGTAAAGTCAAAATATGAGTAGTAGTAAATAAGGTCTTAAGCTTTAAGAAGTCCACCTCACACATATCAACCCATTAAAAAGCCACTTACTTCTAGATCAATCTAGTTAATGCCGATATAATGAATGAGAACATCATCGATAATAACCAACAAGGCCTAAGAACTCCAAATGTCGTAATTGAAGTACCCAATTCTGAACTACCTCAATCCTCTTGGGATCCACCATAAAACCTTTCTTGAACACTACGTGTTCTAAATATGCCATCGAACTAATCAAAACTCACACTTTAAAAATTTGCCTACAACTTAATCTTCTTCAAATTTTAAAGAACAATCCTCAAATGATGCTCGTGATCCTCCGTACTACGAGAGTATATCAATATATCATCTATGAAGACAATAACAAAGGAATCCAAGTACAGTCTGAACACTACATTCATTTAATCCATAAAAATTGTTGGGGCATTAGTCAACCCAAAAGACATCACCAGAAACTCATAATGGTCATAACGTGTCTGGAAAGCTATATCTTAGGGTTATCCTTCGCCATAACCTTCATATAATGATAATCAATACGAGGTATTGAGTACTTGTTTCTGATGGTAACCTTGTCGACTGCTGATAGTCAATACGCTTACGTATAGATCCATCCTTCTACTTCACAAATAACACTAGAGCAGCCCACAGAATTACACCCGGCCAATGAATTTCTTACTCAAGAAACCCCATAGTTGCTCTCTCAACTCATTTAATTCGACTGTTCCATACCATAAGAAGGAATGAAAATTGGCTAAGTGCCTTGTTCTAAGTCAATACAAAATCAATATCACAATCAGGTGGAAGATCGGTAGGTCTGTTGGAAATACCTCTAAGAAATCACTCGCTGCCGGAATAGACCCATGCATAAGAGTGTTCACACTAGTGTCTCGAATAAATGCCAAGTAAGCCAAATATCCTTTTTCCACTGAGCGATGAGCCTTAAATGAATGATACCACCTTTTATGAACTATGACTAAGAAAATCTCTCCATTTCACTGTAAGAATTATTGGCATAACTAATGTAATTGTCTTGGCATGACGAATTCAAAGTTACGTGATAAGGAGATAATCAATCCATCCCAAGAATAACATAAAAATCTATCAAAGACCTTCAAATCCACTTGAGTATCATATCTCATCAAAGTGACTACATACGATCGATATACTCTATCTACCACTATGAAATATCCAATAGAAGTAGAAACATGTACATGCAAATAAAGTCACTCACATACCATATTCAACTCGCATGATGGACCCTCTTGCCCTCACACAGCTCAAATCCCTCGCATCAAATCATCACTAAATCTTTGGAAACATCTATCACCTTCTGAAATTGAACACCAGAAGCAGCAACTTGAGAAACTCCCGTGCTATTAAAATTAATCAAACCCTTGAGAGACATTTTCACTCTCTCAACCTCGGTAGGAAGTTACATTGAAGCGTGTATAATCACGACATAGAATTTAACCTCATACTTAGTGACTAACATATCCTCTTGTTGCAAACCCTTAAATTCAGCCCTCTTACCCTCCCTCTCATTGTATGGAACAAACCACCTGAGTAAACTGAATCCAGTTAGCCTACTATTAATGTAATATCCTCATCACTACTTGATAGGGCCAATATTATGAAACATAGTGTAGTTAACTCCATGGGACTCCACTAATCTAAGATTGTGCAACCCCTCATAACAAGTGATATAAATTTATACGCATTCTTACTGAAAATACCAGTATAGGTCAAATGATTCATCATCCTGACCCTTTCGAACACTTTCTGCTCCTCAACAGTCATGATAGACCTATTATCCAAACGTAGTGCAACACAACCTCTAAATTGACCTCACCCTTGCATCTACCTCATTCAATAAACCTAGCAGTGGGCACGGGTACAAGCTCTTGATCTTTGATCATGAATGCTCGAGTCCTCATCATTTTGAGAGAATGAGACAACAAGAATAGAGTTTCAACAATGTCAAGTGCGCACGATAAGGAATGAAAGAGTAGAAGTTTCCTAAATGTCTTATAGCCTCTCGAATATAAGTATGGACGTCTTCATACCGATCCGCGAGACTCTACTAGACATTACTTTTGTACTCGTGAGGCCGATGAACCTAGGGCTCTGATACCAAATTGTCACGAACCAAATTCACATGTCGTGATGGCACCTATGTTCCCAACCGATAGGTAAGCCAACTCACTAGTTTTATCAATTTAATTGAATAAATAAGGTGAAAAGATAAACAAATAGAATATCTCAAATACTAAGTCCTTCATAAGTACGAAATGCGGAAAGCAAAAGAAAAAAAACTACCCAAGAATTGGTGTCAAAAGTAAGAGCTTCTAAAATACGGTGTAAGTCTGAAACTGAAAGGACAAACCTAACTTAAGAAAGATCTTGTATGAATACAAAAGCAACAGAATAGATAATAAAATAGAGGGAGGTGTGGGCCACGGAACAGCCAAGCAGCTCACCACAACTCCAAGATACTCCAAGCTCAGACTCAAAAATCTCCACGAGATGTGCTCGTATCCAGAATTGGATCTGCACCACAAAAAGGTGCAACAAGTGTAGTATGAGTACGAAACCACGTGTACCCAGTATACCTCATAGACCGACAACGAAGAAGTAGTGACAGGAGTATATAAGAAAATAATTATTTTACTTGTACAAGGCTAAATTATACTGATCAAACAAGTTTCATCAATTAGGGATAATCAATTATCACGTAATGTCCAATCACCAACATACCTTAAATGTCGAACACGTGCCACGAACCCTCAAGCTTTTGCCTTTCCCTTTCGTAAAGCTTCGAAATGTTCCCAATCTATCAAATAGTCATTATCCGTAAGTAAACAAGTTTGTAGACACCCATATTACCATATGTTTATCCTATACCTAAAACTCATCCAAATATATAATAAATTTCTTAAATCTCAAGCCTAGGGTTAAGTCTTAATTCCTCTAATTAACATAAATCCAATGGTTTCATATGAAACAATACGCCTAACATTTAATCACCTATATCAATATAGAAAAACTTGAATTATATTAAGATAATAATAATAGAATTAGGTCGATTTGAACAATGCATGAAAAATCAAAATTTCCAGAAACCTCAAATTTCCTATAATATACGTCCCTGCATACAAATTCTAGTATCCAAGAACTACCACTTATCACAATCATTGGAAAATAATGGAAAAAACCAAACTTAACCTTGGCAAATCCGTAATTTACTAACGGGAGCCACACGTTACAGGCTTACAGCCTTCATCCAATAAAAAAAAAATTCAATTCTTCTAGTATACCCCAACATTGCACTAATCTCCATATAAAATGAAAGCTAACCAAAATTTTATTTTACCTGAAGATTCAAATTTATTGTTTTTCCCCTTCGTGCTTGATGCCGCTAGTGGTTCTCCCGTATTCTCCCTTTTTTTTCTCTTTTCTTTTCCAAACAAAATAATTAGGTATTAAAAGTGACAAATTTCACTAACTTAATTTAATTATATGAGCCAAATGGTAAAGGGTATTAAATAAATTATGTACTTGGCCCATTAACTATTCACTATATTAATTATTTAATAAATATTCGTCAGCTAAATACTCGTAGTTACCGAAGAGTTCAAAATTTTCATTTAAAATTTTACGGGAAGAGTCAAAAGAGTTCTAGTGCTTAAAACGACCTAGCGGGTCGTTACAATATCCTAATCATATGTCTTAATTCACTTTCAAAACTAAAGTGAATTTAAGAGAAAAGTTCAAGAGCTTTAATCGAGAATTCTTTTTAACCAACAATGATCTTAAACTAATTCTCTGAGAAAGCAAAGATGAGTTTTGAGAAGAGTTTTATACATGATTGAGTAAGAATATAAGGGAACTAAGTATTTCCAAATGTAACATTTTTACATTGAGAAATGAGAAACTTTGATTTCTAAAAAGAGTTTATGAGTTCAGGATATTTCAAAGCAGCTACCTCTTTTAAGAGGTTATTTTGAGTAATTATCTCAAAACAGAAAAAGAGTATTTCTACTTTAGCATGAGTATATATATTTAATGGGAGTAGTATTGAGCACCGATGTGGGCATGAGTTCAGACAACTCAGATTCGTCATAAACCATGTCGCCAACATGGTAAAGGATCGTACTTTTTAGACGGCCCCTTATTGCTTTCGAGCATAGCTGTAGTGGATCCATTTAGTCGAGGTGTTCTATTTCCCGACAAGGTATATGGCAGTTCTGGTAGCATGGGAGAGACGATGTATCATCACATAGCTCATAGTGATGGTTGTCGGTTAGAGAATCTTCCAAATAAGAGTAAAGAGTAATTTATTGTATTTTTTTATATACATCCTTGAGTTAGTATCTTATATTTATGAAGCTTTAAATATTTCATCTTTTATTATTGCTTTGTATTGAGTTGAGTATTCTCCCAGCCTTATCAGTTCATTTATTATTTTATTCAGTCATATTACATACTCGTGCATTCAATGTACTGATGTCATTTGACTTGCATTTTTTATGATGTAGATAGAGGTGTTCAATATCATCGACAACCGTTTCGTTGAGATCACTTTGCGCCTCAAATAGCTTTGGTGAGCCTCCTTGCTTTCCGGAGGATTTCACATTTAGTTTTCTTGTTATTGGTTAGTTGTCGTGGGTCTTGTCCCGACATCTATCCTAGTATTATATGCTTTATAGATATTTGGAGTTGATGAGTCTCTCAGTATGTTCCTTTCAGTTTTGAGACATTGAAAATTATTACTTATACTTTATTAGTATTTCCATTCATTTAATTGAATTGAGTTAATTATGCATTTAATGTTCCAGCCATGTCCAGGGTGTAGGCTCGGGGCGTGACTGAAACGACCCCAAAAATGCCCTAAAATGTGCTTCGGAAACACCTATAATTGTAATTTCCATATATCTCAAAATCCGTGCATGATTTCGGAAATTCGACTTCATATTCTTATTTGTGGGGTCAAATTGAGTGGGAAATGGGTCTAACCCGAATTTTAGAGCAACCGTATCAAAATTCAAAAATCGCAAAAATTGCGATTTGGAGGGTCAACTTTAAAGGGGCATATCTCTTAGCACACAAGGAACTGGAAGGGCTGACACCTATTAAATTAAAGCTCTTTGAGTTAGCTTTCCAACGCACTTGGTTTCACCTCATTCCGAGTTAGGATGAGGGAGTTATGACCATTTTCGTAAAACCTGTCTGTGCAGATTTGCAATTTCCAGTGAGCTGTTTTTTTTAGGCGGGTTGGAGACGTTTTTTTTTATAAAAAGGGGATATGTCCCATACTTAGTCATTTTTCTTAACTCCAAAAACACTCTCTAAGCCCTCTCCAAAAATTCCACCAAGATCTTCAACCAAATTCAAACATCTCAAGCTCTAATTCCGGATTCAAGACTCAATCTCAAGCTTCGATTCTCCATTCCAATCTTCATCAAGGATTCTCCAAAGTTGAGGTATGTGGGTTTGATTGTGGAAACCTTCCTTTCCACAAGTCCAACCATTTATCCTCTATTTCTACTTCAAGTTTATGGGTCCTTATGATTATTTATGAACTCTTGAATTATGGAATTACTACTACACACCCTATTATGGTCCATTTTGCATATTATCATGAAATGGAATTATTATGTGATGTTTATGGTTTACATGCTTCCATGATCAAATTATGAAGGTTGATATATATATGTATGTTGTTGGTGGGCTGATTTATATGGATTTTGGAATTGGTTGGACTTAGTATTCTTGAAATACATGATTTCATTTACATGAACAATTGCCCACCTTGTGTTTGATAAAATGCCCATTTATAAAATTCTTAGGAAAGGGAAGGTCCAAGGTACGTCCTATGAGTCGGATGGTTATGTAATTACTGAAATGATGATGAAATAGACACATGTATAATGATTTTCTCTATATAAAGTGTTGTGAGGCGACCAAGCCTAGTACGGTAGTAGGCCCGTAACCGTAGGCCCTAGTACGGGGGTAGTAGGCCCGTATAACCGTATCGAGGGGTTGGTACCTTGGTTGCCTAGTACGGGGGGTAGTAGGCCCGTATAACCGTATCGAGGGGTTTGTACCTTGGTCCCTAGCTCGGGGGGTGGTAGGCCCGTGTAACCATATTGAGGGGTTTGTACCTCTTTCGCCTCTCCAAGGGGTTGGTAGGCCTTGGAAATACTATATTGATGGTCACTCGCCACACATGTACTACGTCCCACTAAATATGATTTTTATGTAAGCATCATTATACATATCATTTCATTAATATGCTATCTATTGGGTATGATTACGCATTTTTCCTATGATGTCCATCTAATGTAGCATTGCATTGCATCCCATATACTTAGTACATTCAAATGTACTAACGCATACTCTATGCCTACATGATGTCACCATGTAGGGACCGGAGCACCGCTTGACCATCCTCCTCCGCGTGGCTAGTACGATTTTCTATAGTGGTTATTGGTGAGTCCTCCATTTCGGGGACGTTGCTCATGATCTTTTGCTATGTATAAAACTTTTCCTTTCTAGTTATGTTTTGACTATGAGGGTGAGCCCGGTAGTTTGTCTTGGCCCCCGCTAAGTACTCATGTTTAGAGGTGGTGTTGGACAAGTTGTGTATTATGCTTGAGCTTGACTCATCTATGGTATTTATGTATCATTTCTTTTTTTTTCTTGCTCCCTTAGTCCCGATTTCCCCCTTGATTATGCTTATTGCTTATGGTCATTTAATTGCTTCCGCGACCAAAGATGTGTAATGATACGCTATGAGGCTTGTTTGGGGTTCATTCGGGTTCCCCATTCGCCGGTCACATCTAGGCCCTAGGCTTTGGTCGTGACAGTGACAAACTTGGTATCAGAGCCCAGAGTTCAAGAGTCCTAGGGTGTCTATGAAGCTGTGTCTAGTAGAGTCCTTCTTATCGATGTGAAGCGTGCCGCATCTATAATTGAGAGGCTACGATATTTAGGAACATTTCACTTTCTTCTTACTCCTGTTCGTGCGATAGAGTTCAACTCTATAAAAGATTCTTCTAGCTCGTACTTACGCGTGTCTTTTCAAATCATGCCTCCATGAAGAACTGTTTGATGACGTCCTGCTAGGAGGAGTGTTAATCCTCAAGGACAAGAAGCTCCCAATGCACCAAAAATGCAACCTTCTCAATGAGATGTCACCAATGCTGAGTTCATGAACGCTATTCGGATGTTGACTCAAGTGGTGGCAAATTAGGTTGGTCAACAAGGAACTGGTCATCACAAATTAGCTGTAACATCCAGAATTCGTGAGTTTTTGAGGATGAATCCCCCAGAGTTCACAGGGTCAAAGATCACTAAGGATCCGGAGAACTTTGTGGAAGAGCTTCAGAAAGTGTTTGAAGTCATGTGTGTTGCAGATGCAAAACGTGTGGAGTTAGCCTCATATCAGCTCAAAGGTGTTGTTAGGGTATGGTATGATCAATGGAAGAAGAATAGGGCAGAGGGGGCACCACTTTTGAGCTAGGTTGTGTTTGAGAATGCTTTCTTGGGGTGCTTCTATCCCCGAGAACTGAGGGAAGCTAAGGTGAGAGAGTTCCTGAATCTGAAACAGTAAGCTATGAGTGTACAGGAGTACAGCCTCAAGTTTACTCAGCAATCTCGCTATGTTCCGGAGATAGTGACAAATATGAGGAGCAGGATGAGTTTATTCATGTCTGGGCAATCCCTCTTATCGAGTAAGGAAGGTAAGGCGGCTATGTTAATAGGGGACATGGATATATACAGACTCATGATTCATGTGCAGCAGGTTGAGAAAGATAGATCAAATAATAGAGAAGAGTTTCGCAACAAGAGGGCCAAGACAACGAGTAACGAGACTGGCCAGCAAAAGATCGGGAATGGGAATCGGTCATCTTTTCAGCAGAGGTCATCTAGACTTACTCCATCTTCAGCTAGTGCACCTGCACCAAGGAATAGGAATGATCGCGGGAATCAGAGTTCCCAGAAATTCAGAGCTCAAGGTACTCAGTCTCAGGGTAGTGTGGCACAAAGGGCTACTTGGACATCTACATGTGCTAAGTGTGGTAGGAACCACCCATGAGCATGTCGTGATGGCTCCAATGGCTGCTTCAAGTGTGGTCAGACGAGCCATTTTATGATAGAGTACCCTAAGAATAGGCAGGGAAAAGGGGCAACAAAGCCCAATCTTCTTCGGTGGCCCCGACAGACAGAGATGCTCCGAGAGGAGCTACTTTGAGCATAGCGGAGGAGCAAACCGTCTATATGGTATAGCTAGTCGCCAAGAACAGGAGATCTCATCGGATGTTGTCATTAGTATGCTTAAAGTCTTTTCTATTGATGTTATGCCTTACTTGATCTAGGTGTAAGTTTGTCCATTGTGACTCCTAATATAGCCATGAGGTTCGGCATTTCCCCTGAACAACTTCTTGAACCTTTCAGTGTTTCCACCCCTATTGGTGAGTTTATTTTAGCAAAAAGAATCTATCTTGATTGTACCATTTGTGTATATCACAAAGGCACCATGGTTGACTTAGTTGAGCTAGATATGGTGGACTTTGATGTTATTCTAGGTATGGACTGGCTTTATGCTTGTTATGCCTCAGTCGATTGTAGAACTCGAGTAGTCAAGTTTCAGTTTTCTAATGAGCCAGTTTTAGAGTGGAGAATTAGTTCAACAGTGCCTAAATGTCATTTTATTTCATACCTTAAGACCAGGAAGTTAGTTTCCAAGGGTGCATCTATCACTTAGTCTTAGTTAATGAGTCTAGTGTTGAGACACCACCTATTCAGTCAGTTCCAGTTGTGAGTGAGTTTCCAGATGTCTTTTCGGAGTCCCTCCTGAAAGAGAAATAAACTGTAGAATAGATATTCTTCGTGAAACTCAACTCATTTCTATTCCGCCATATAGAATGGTTCCAGCTGAGTTAAAAGAACAGTCGAGAGATCTTCTTGATAAGGGTTTCATCCGACCAACTGTCTGACCTTGGGGCACTCCGGTCTTATTCGTGAGAAAGAAATATGGTTGCCTTAGGATGTTTATCGATTACCGCTAGTTGAACAAGGTCACCATAAATAATAAGTATCTCTTTTCAAGAATTGATGACCTTTTCAACCAACTTCAGGGTGCCACTAGTTTCTCTAAGATAGACCTAAAATCTAGCTATCATCAATTGAAAGTGAGATAGAGTGAAATCCCAAAGATAGCATTCAGGACCCGTTATGGTCATTATGAGTTCCTTGTTATGTCCTTTGGTTAAACTAAAGCTCCTGTAACATTCATGGATCTTATGAATAGAGTATTTAAGTCGTATCTCGACATGTTTGTTATTGTATTTATTGATGACATATTGATATATTCGAGGAATGAGGAGGACCATGTTAGTCATCTAGAATAGTCCTCCAAACTCTCAAGGATCAAAAGTTATATGCCAAGTTTTCTAAGTGTGAGTTCTAGCTTGAATCTATGGCCTTCTTCGGCCACATTGTGTTCGGCGAAGGAATTCGTGTCGACACTCAAAAGATTGAGGCAGTACAGAATTGGACCAAACCACGTCTCCAATTGATATAAGGAGTTTTTTGGGGTTGGATGGTTACTACAGAAGGTTCGTCGAGGGGTTTTCATCTATTTCATCCCCGTTGACTAAGTTGACTAAGAAAACAACTAAGTTTCAATGGTCTGAAGCTTGCGAGAAATGCTCTCAGGAATTGAAAACTCGATTAATCACTGCTCCATTGTTGACCCTACTAGAGGGTATAGAGGGTTTTGTTGTTTATTCCGATGCGTCTAGAGTTGAACTTGGTTGTGTATTGATGCAGAATGGTAAGATCATAGCCTATTCCTCCAAACAGCGTAACGTTCATGGAAAGAACTACTTGACTCATGATCTCAAGTTGGCAGCAATAATTTTTGCTCTAAAAATATGGTGTCACTATCTCTATAGTGTTCATGTGGATGTGTTCCCGATCACAAGAGTCTCCAGTATGTTTACAGTCAGAAGGAGCTTAATCTTAGACAAGAGAGGTGGTTACAGTTGCTCAAAGATTACGACATGAGTATCCTCTACCACTCAGGTAAGGCTAATGTTGTTGCTGATGCTTTGAGCAGGTTGTCTATGGGGAGCACTGCTCATGTCAAGGAAGGCAAGAAAGAGTTAGCTAAAGAAGTGCACAAACTTGCACGGTTGGGTGTTCGTTTGTTAGATTCTAGTGAAGGTGGAGTTGTTGTGATGAATGGGACTGAGTCATCTTTAGTGTCAGAAGTGAAGGAGAAACAAGACAAAGACCCCCTCTTAGTTGAACTAAAGGCAAATGTTCATAAGCATGAGGTGATGACTTTTGAACAAGGAGGAGATTGTGTGTTGAGATATCAAGGTAGATTGTGTGTTATAAAGGTGGATGAGCTTCATGAGAGGATCATGGCATAAGCTCATAGTTCCAAATATTCGATCCATCCCAGTTCCACAAAGATGTACCATGACTTGGGAGAAGTCTATTAGTGAAATAGTATGAAGAGGTGTATTGCAGAGTTTGTTGCTAAGTGCCCAAATTGCTAGCAAATCAAGGCTGAGCATCAAAGGTCATGAGGTGTGGCTCAGAATATACCCCTTTCGGAATAGAAGTGGGAGATGATTAATATGGACTTCATTATAGGTTTACCGCGAACTCGCAGATAACATAATTAAATGTGGGTGATTATGGATCGGATGACCAAATCAACCTATTTTTTGCTAGTAAAGACTACCAATACAACATGAGAGTATGCAAATCTATATATTCGTGAGATAGTTCGACCACATGGAGTTCACTTCTCTATCATCTCAGATAGGGGTGCTCAGTTTACCATGCAGTTTTGGAGGTCGTTTCAGAAAGGTTTGGGTTCGAAGGTGAACCTTAGTACTGCTTTTCATCCTCAAATTAATGGTCAAGCGGAGCGCATGATTTAGACCTTAGAGGACATGTTGAGAGCTTGTGTTTTGGATTTCAAAGGTAATTGGGATGACCACTTGCCTCTTATCGAGTTCACATACAATAATAGTTACCATTTCATCATTCATATGACTCTGTATGAGGCTCTATATAGGCAAAGGTGTAGATCTCCCATTGGCTGATTTGAGGTTGGTGAAGCTGGGTTAATAGGACCAGATTTGGTTTGTCAAGCCATGGAAAAAGTGAAGATAATTTAGGAGAGGTTGAAAACAGCACAGAGTCGTCAGAAATCCTATATAGATGTTAGGAGAAGAGATTTGGAGTTTGATGATTGGGTCTATCTGAAAGTTTCACCCATAAAGGGTGTTATGAGGTTTGGTATGAAAGGAAAGCTCAGTCCCCGATACATTGGTCCTTACCGGATATCCAAGAGGGTTGGTAATGTGGCTTATGAGTTGGAACTACCACCAGAGTTAGCAACAGTTCATCCAGTGTTTCATATTTCTATGCTAAAGAAGTGTTTGGGTGATCCTGCACTTATTGTACCTACTGAGAGTATTGGAGTAAATGACAGTCAATCCTATGAGGAGATTCCAGTCCAGATCTTTGATCGCCAGGTTCGCAAGTTGAGAACCAAAGAGGTTGTATCATTCAAAGTCTTGTGGAGGAACCAATTTATTGAGGAGGCTACTTGGGAAGCCGAGGAGGATATGAATAAGAGATACCATCACCTCCTTTCCTCCAAATGAATTCTAGACCAAGGTACTAACTCTTTGTAAAGTACTCTTTAAGTTGATATGTTGAGTTTATGCTAATTGCATGTTTTGTGCTTGTGTTAGGTTATTAGACACTTCCCACCCCTGTTAGGTCTAGTTTGATATCTTTTGAGAACAAATGTTCCCAAGGGGGAGATTTTATAACACCTCGGACTTCGATAAGGGCTACAGAGGGGTCTGTACAAGTCACCATCAGTTTTTAAGTTTTTGGTCAACTTCAAACCATCATATCTCTCAGCACATAATGAATTAGGTGGACCATGACCTATCAAATTAAAGTTCTTTGAGTCTTCTTTCTAATGCCGCCGAGTTTGCTTTATTTCGAGTTCGGAGTAAAGAGATATGCCCGTTTTAGTGAGCCTCTTTCTTAAGGCACCTCATCAGTTTTTCTAGAGGGATAGTTTGGTCTTTTTCCACCCCTTCTAAGCCTAAGCCACATCTTTCTTTGCCTAATTAAGGGTCTAAACAATGTTAAAACATCTTTTCAGGTTCTTTAACACTTAGAAAAATTAGAGCAAGGTTCCAAGAGAAGAAAAGGCTAGGGTTCATGATTGAGAAAGAATATAAGGGAACTAAGTATTCCAAAATGTAACATGTTTACATTGAGAAAAGAGAAACTTCAATTTCTGAAAAGAGTTCATGAGTTTAGGATATTTCAGAGCAGTTACTTTTTTTAAAAGGTTATTTTGCGTAATTACCTCAAAACAAAGAAAGATTATTTCTATTTGAGCATGAGTATATATATTTATTGGGAGTAGTATTGAGTACCGATATGAGAATGAGTTCAGACAACTCACATTCCTCATAAACCATGTCGCCATCATGGGTATAGAATAGCACTTTTTAGACGACCTCTTTTTGCTTTCGAGCATAGCTGTAATGGATCCACTTAGTCGAGGTGTTCTATACCCCGGCAAGGTATATGATAGTTCTGGCAGCGTGGGCGAGACGTTGTATCATCACATAGCTCATAGTGATTGTTGTCGATTAGAGAATCTTCCAAATAACAGTAAAGAGTAATTTATTGTATTTTTATATACATCCTTGAGTTAGTATCTTTTATTTATGAAGCTTTAAATATATCATCTCTTATTATTGCTTTGTATTGAGTTGAGTTGAGGTGAGTATTCTCCCAGCCTTATCAGTTCAGTTATTATTTTATTCAACCATATATATTACATACTCGTGCATTTAATGTACTGATGTCATTCGACCTGCATCTTTTATGATGCAGATACATGTGTTCAGAATCATCAACAGGAGTTTCGTTGAGATCACTTTACGCTTCAAATAGCTTTTGTGAGCCTCCTTGCTTTCCGGAGGATTTCACATTTAGTTTTCCTCTTATTGTTGAGTTGTCGTGGGTCTTATCCCGACATCTATCCCTTCATAGATAGTTAGAGTTGATAAGTCTCTCAGTATGTTCCTTTCAGTTTTGAGACCTTGAAAACTATTACTTATACTTTATTAAGTATTTCAAGACATTTAATTGAATTGAGCTAATTATGCATTTAATTTTCTTATTTGCTTGAGTAAGTTTTCCGCTAAGTAGTCAGCTAGGCCAAGGGTTCGCTTTGGGACCAGCAATGGTTCTCGAGTGCCGGCCACGTCCAGGGTGTAGGCTCGGGACGTGACACCTCCTCCTATTATTAGTAATGTCAACCACGAAGGAGCTGGTATGAGAGTTGGTTTGACTCATGCACGAAAAAGTAGGAAGTCAACACAATCTATTAAACAAGAAAGGAGCAAACAATCACTCCACCGTATCCTTGGGCAACCTCAAGATATGAGATAGTGCACACTCTCGAGTACCTCGTAGCGAATGAAATTAATGTTATATCAGGTGAAGTTCAGTGCAAGAAATGCCAGCAATAATATAAAATTCAATATGATTTGTAAGAGAAGTTCAAAGAGATCTCTGCGTACATCTTGAAAGCTAAGGGTTTGATGCGTGATAGTGCACCATTTATTTGGATGAACCATAATTTGCCTAATTGCAAATATTGCAACCAAAGAAATTGTGTTAAACCAATTATCTCAGAAGAAAGGTCAATTAATTGACTATTTTTGCTATTAGGACAAACAATTGGATATTGCAAGATAAATGAACTGACATATTTTTGTAAGCATGCACACAATCATAGACCATGTTCTAAAGATAGAAGACTTGTTTATCTTACATCTATGGAGCTATATAAGCAATTGGAGCCTTAAAAGGACACTTTTATTAGATAAATTTTCTTTTATGTGTCTTAATTTTAGTTGTAAACTAATTTCTATTTTAGTATGTGGTCAATCTTATTCTATGTTATTCTTTTTCATATGCAATAAGATTATAAGAGAGGAACAAACATCAAGTTTTATTTGCTTTTAGATATTGTTTGTGCATACTCTTCTCAATAAGAGGCTATTTTCCATTTAATTGTACGGTTTGCTCTTTAAATAGTTCAATATTTAATTTTTGTTTTCCTTAGAAATTGAACTTGTGCCTAATGAGGCAAAAGATTTTTAAAGACGAGGGCATAACTTGTGGGATATTAAATGCAAAAATATAACTAGGTCATGAGGAAGGAGAAAGATTGAATCTTGAATTACTGAGACTAGCAAGATCAGGAGGGTTATACTAGTCCTCTTAAAAAGGAATACCTAGGGTCAACTTGGTCACGAAACGAGAAGAGCGGACCAATGAAAGTCTCAATTTCTATACGTCCAAGGTGAATTTTAAATTAACATTATATGTTTGAACTGCAGAATTGGCCATTGATGCTTGTGTGATGTGTCAGGGTAAGGCTATCTAAATTACCGCACTCCTTTGGAGTGCGACACTTCCCTAAATTCCGTGTGCACGCAAGCTACTTTGGGCATCGTACGCAAAGAATAAGCCTTTAATAATATTATTTTTTTGTCATGAATTACACAATGTATTCAAAATAAAAGGATATGTAACAATACATATTCTTTTATTTATTTATTTATTTTTGCGAGGCTGAAAGGTGTGCATAGTCTATTAAAAGTTGGGCCAACAAAATAAAGGGAAAGAAACATGAAATTGCATGAATAAAGTTTAAAAAAACTCTAAAATGTAATCTGACTACTACACTACATATACACAATTAGTACACTCAAATCACTTTAAAACAAATTGGCTTCTAAATAATACATCATATTATATTATTCCCTCCGTACTTTTGAAATTTGTGATCTAAAATGAATCATAGATATTTCTAAGGTTAGAAATCGTTTTATTAAGGGCAAACTAGGCATTTTAAAGTTTAAATAATTACTAAATGTAGAAATGTGTCATACTTTTTGAAACTGACTATAAAAATAAGTCATATAAAATGAGACATGAGTAATAAATAACATCAGAGTATATATAAAACTATTTCATACGACCTTTGATTCATTATCTCAATAGGTTGAACCCCAAAGGAGTTAATATCACTGCTTAAGATAAAATATTTCAGACATTGTACTTAAATTTTCATCGAGGAAGGTACTTTTCGATGTTAATATTTTTTTAACTAAATAGTTGAGCTTAAAGCTTCTTTATTCAATATTAATTATGTATGTAAACAAAAGATCAAGCCGAAGTTGGCTTAGCCCAAAAAAAAACAATCGAAAATAGTAGCCCAGCCCATTAAGTGAAGCTATCGGCTTCTATATCATGTTCCTTAAAAGGTAGGGTTTCCAAGTTGAGCACTCTTTCTTTATCTCCATGCCGCCGCAGGAAGCACTGTAGAATCCAACTTTCCTCTTTCACTCGGTTTAGATCATCAACACCTTTCTCTTGGTCGCCATGTTTTCTCTCTTTCTCAGCCCACAGAGGTAGTTTTCCAGCTTGTTCTTTCCCTTCTCCTTCATTTTCTGATTTTCCCTTTTCTCTTGTACATACATCATCTGGTGGATTAGTGATTACATGAAGCGGTTTCAACAGAGGTGCTTCGTCTTTTGGTGGGCTTGCAACTCTCAGTAAGTCTCCAACTTTCTCCTCTTTCTTTATCTGATATTCTCTTCCTTGTTGTGAACATTAATTTGTTTTTGCATTTGTAAGAGAATCTCCTTGTGTAGATTATTTGAAGCTCATCCTTGTCCCTCTTTATGTAACTGTTGAAAATCTATAATTTGTAGGCTTCTATTGTAAATAAGAAGGTCATTTTTGGAATTTTTTAAAAATTACTATTTTATCCCTCTCGGTAGTTGCTCCCGAGTCACTTCTTATCAGTCGGTGAAGCTGCTTTGAAAATTATGAATTATTCGTTTAACTGTAGTTAATTAATTGATGGATAATTTTTAAATAATTAATTAAGTTGGTGAATAATGGGCCAAGTTCATATGTAAATACAAACATGGATCACAAAGTCAACTTAATTAAACCCCTAAAACCTGGTTGTCACGTGCACAAGCCTCTAATGTATTGCAATAAATTTGAAATAAAATATGAAAGTCTCAAATGAAATAGTCTTTAAAGTAGAACAAAATCATAAATAGGAGTAAAAAGTTCTGCTGAGATGATAAACAATTACCTCACAAATCTCAACACAAAGACTCAGACAAAAAGAGAGTAGAGAGTATCATGAAGGTCCAGGCTCGTAACCTGAAGCTCGTCTTCTTAATTTTTGTGTCTGCCGCTACCCTTGTGTTGTGACTCAAAATTTATTTATTTCTGAAGAACTTATTTTAATATATATGAGCCAAGTGATATAGGAAACTTTCATTTTTATTTTACTCCCGCATCTTATTGTAATATTTGGATTTTTAAGCTGACTTGATCCAATATATTTACAATCTGTCATGGAACTTTCAAGTTCTTCGTCATTACTTTTGCCATAAATAAGGAATCAGTTTCAATGGTCACATGTATATTATTCATGTTCTAATGAATCTTAAAGCTTAAAGTATAGTCATTGCTTCTACTTATATCATGTGTATGAGTTCCACAATTTCATCTATATATTAGTTAATGACATATGTGTTCCATATGTTATTAAATTCAACAAATATTAACTTATAAACTCATTTTTAACTGATTATTATTTAATCAATCTTCCAAAGCAATTTACAAATGAAATACATGAAAAACGAAGAGAGAGAAAACATAACAATCTTTCAAATATAGGGGTACCCAAATTCTTTGTAGATGATAACTTATTTATTTTTTATCATAAAATGAAAATGAAAATTAATCACAAAAGTAAAATTAATCACAAAAGTAATAATTAACACAAAATAAAATTTCATTTACACCATACTAGTCTTCAAAAAGAGGAATTTAATTTTTTCACATTAACAAGATATATTACTAACTAATCACAAAGCCATAAAAATTCTTTCAACACCCACACACAAACGTTGAGATCATACAAAGTACTAAATTCACCCAACAAAAAATCGTAATTATTCATAATTGAAACCCCCAATTTGTGTAAAAAAAATTGACTTCTTTTATCTTCTGAAATTTTCATTTGACTCCGTTTAAACAATTTTTCATCACTTTTATCCTAAAAAAATTGTTTTTTTTTCTTTAACCCCGTTTGATGAATTCAAATAACCCATTATTGATTCTTATTTTTTCTTCACAAAAAAATCAATTTTTTCCTCAACCCCATTTGATGAATTCATATTCTTAGCAACACTAATTAATGAGTTTTGTTCAGATTCTTCACTCGAAGTAGCTTCTTGAATAAGCTTTTCAGAATTTGGCTTTTTTAAAAAAACATTTTTAGCTATTAGTAATTATTCAAATTCAAGATTCTTAGATTTGTAACTTTCGGAAGCTTCATTAGTAATAATGAAGATAACAAACCAAATTATTTTCTTGTTAAATGTATGTTTGACTTCAAGTATAAAATTTCTCATTTTTTTCTCTTTCGAACACCATCAGGATATAATCTGACATAAGAATTATTTGACGTTTTTTTTTATTATAGAATTTCATGATCAAAGATTGAAAAAGAGAGGTTATTTCAATAAGAATAAAGTATAAAAGAAAATTAGGATGCGAAGAAATGGAGGCTAAAATTTATTTTGATTTTTTGGCCTATCTAATCAACTTGAATTTTTAGCCTCTATTTTTTAACATTCCAATTTTCTTATCTATTTTATTCTGACTGAAATAGCCTTTTTTTTTTAAAAAGAAAAAAAAAATTGGTCATGAAATTTTATAAAACACCATCAAAGAATTTGTTTGTCAGATTATACCTTGTTGGAGATCGAAAGATAAAAAAAATGAAAGATTTTGTGCTGAAATCAAATATCCATTTAACAAGAAAGTAATTTGATCGGGTACTTTCATTATTGCTATGAAGCTTGTGAAACTTACAAGTTTAAGAAGCTTGAATTTGAAGAATTAATTATGACTAAAAATGCAAAAAAAAAAAAAAGAAGAAGCTAGATTTATGAAAATTCTAACCAAAAAGAATTTTCGAGAGATGAATTCAAACAGAAATCATTTATAAGTGTTACTGAGTACGAATTCTTCAAATAGGATTGAGAAAAAAAAGCTATTTTTTTACATGGAAAAAATAAAAAAAGTCGCTAATGAGTGATTTTGAGAATTTGGATTGAAGAAAAAAGCAAACTTTTTGGGAATTAAAGCGATGAAGAATTGTTTAATGGGACTAGGATAAAAATTTTAGAGGATAAGAAGTGAAATTTTCAAACAAATAGGGAATTCCAATCGTGGATAATTATATTTTTTTATTGGGTGAATTTTGTGTTTTGCATGATCTGAACATTCATGTATATATAGCATTGAAGAAAATTTGATGTCGTTATGATTAGTTAGTAATATATATTATTAATGCAAGAAAATTGAATTTCTCTTCTTGAAGATTATAATGGTGTTAACGAAATGAAATTTTGTTTCTTCGATGTTAATTATTATTGTTGTCTTTTTGTTTTGGTGATCAGAAGTTTTTTGAGTTTAAGAAAAAATAAATAAATAATAATCTAGGTGCAACAAAGATTTAAGTTGTACATATATATATTCTTTTTGGTAAGTAAAAATATTTATTTACCAAGTAGTCTTTACAAACAGAAAAAAAACAGCAGGTGTGGACATACGCTCCAACCTTGCGAAACAAACCAGTCATAACAAATTAATTATACATATTTTGATTGTGCGGGAGAACCATATTTTCTAACAAGTCTAGATGTGATTGATATAGCCTTCATATCAACACAAGCTTTGGAGCAGCTGGAGTTTCCTACTTATATTATTGTTTATGTCGTGTATCAATGAACTCTACAAGCGATGTATGTGATTTTCTATTTTTATTATAGGTTGGTTTATATTTTTAATTTATTTTTTTAATGGTAATAACATTTTCTATAAGTGTAAGTGTGGGAGCGTATTATCCCACTACAACCTCGATCGTTGCCTTCCAGCGGTGATCATCCTGAGGGGCTGACACCATTTGAACATGTTGTTCCGAGGAAGGGCTCATCAGAATGAAGCTCAAAATGTTGTTACTATAATTAGAGATATTTTGGTCAATCTACAAAATGGTCAGGTATAATCACAATATTATAGTTAATTCACGCACTAAAAATAGTTTTAAAAAACATATTATTTACTTCACTTTTTGTACAAAAATTAATGACATATGTATATATATGTTGTGATTTTTTCAAATTTCATAACTTTATTTTCATATTTTCATTTGTGAATAGTAATATATATGTATATATTTCAACTGTTTTTTTTTTGTATAAAAAGTTTAGTATTTTATTTTATTTTTAGCTCATTTGATAGTCTTTTTTTGAAAAAGTTCTTGATGTAATGTCCGAATAGTACCACTCATATCAGCGTAGACATAATTGTGGATGCTCAAGGTGCCACTTATTTGTGGAATTTACTTTGAATGACACATGAATAAACATATTGTTAGACAGTTTGATTTTGTTCAACAAATACTAGAATCAGCGTCGTATGATTCATTTAATTTTACGCATGATAAGCGTAGAATTATGTTGTGATGTTGCATCAATGCGCTAATAGATTGTTCAAGGAAATTATGTTTGAAACCAAAATCACTAGTTTGGTTGATATTTACGACATTCACGCATGTTTATCAAAAATTCACAACATGTTGTTGAAGTTGGATATGAACCAATGGCAGAAAGAATTGAGGCATCACTATATATATTATATCCCTTTATATGAATACATGTTATTTACCTGTTTTTTTACTTAATTTCTTGAAATTTGACTTTTTCTAGGAAAAGAAACATGAATGGTTATATAAAAGGAGTCAAATGATTGAAAATGATATTAGTTAATCATTTAAAATGAGGGGACCTGTAGAAAAAAATGCACATTATTTGTAACATTCCGAAAATATTAATCCAAAATTTGACCTTAAAAATTTATGTAGTCTGGTGACACATAAGCTTTCTACAGCTACGAATAATAGACGGATTCGTGGAACCATGCCCTTGAAAGTTGGTTCTCAAGTCTAAGTTTCACGGACCAGACCACGGGACGTAGAAGTTTCTACGATCCATAGAAAGGCCACGTGGAAACCAAGTCTTGAAGCACACTCCCAGTAAGCTTCCTACAAGCGAGAAGGACGGCCCATCAATGTTTCTACCGGCCGTAGAAAGGGTCCGTAGTCCCCAACTTCAGAAATCCAAAAAACTCAGCATGTTCCTACAAGAGGGTCTACTACTCGCAGACTTTTGCATGGACCGTAGAAGGTCTTTCGTAGATGGCATCTGTAAGTTTTTAAGAGGGGTTTATTTTGAATTTTTTCCATCCTTTCTAAATTTAAACCCCAACGTTTTTACACTTAATTAAGGTCACAAGAATCCCCTAACACAAAGTTGAGTTGAAAGCTTTTATTTAGGTCAATTTCAAACAACCATATCTATTAGAATATGAAGAGTTATGTGACCCATAACCTACTAAATTAAAACTGTTTGAGCCTTCTTTTCCACGCCATCAATTTTGCATCAATTAGAGTTATGAGTAAATAGTTATGATAATTTTACTAACCTGGTATAGTGTAGTGACGATTTAGCCGACAATCAAACTACTAAAAAGGGTTGTTTTGTCTTTTTACCAATAGAAAAATCCTGAACGAATTTCTTGACTTCAAAAAGGCCCTAAAAATAGATTTTCATCTCTTAATCCCTCATTCTCTTCTCTCTCAAACCTCAAGGCAAAATCTAAGGAAAATCAAGTTCTTCTGCAAGCTAGGGTTTCAAGTTCTCCAAACAAGTTCTTCTTCAAACTTCTTCAAAAACTTTGTTTTTCAGGTATGTAAGGCTAATCATAGTGTTGGACTAAATTCGTCCTCACGCCCTACATCTCAATTCAGTGAGTAAAAAGTTCAATCTAGGGTTTTGCCCTCAGTTTTATGAAATTCTTGATGTGAGTTATGTTCTTGTTCAGAATTCTAAATTCTTATATTATGAGATTGCAATATTATATGCATTGATATCCTTGAGTTGTTGTTCATGCTTATATTTCGCATTGTAACACCTCAAAACTTGGAACTTAGGTTGGAAAAAGAAAAAGTTGTAGAAAATGATTTGGTGCCAAGTTTTACGAGTCAACCTACAGACCGTAGACCATTGCCGTAGAGTCAATTGGCAGTTTTTAAGAAGGGTATTTCAGTTCTTTCTCACCCCTTCTAAGCCTAAACCCCGATGTTTTTACACCTAAGTAAGGGTTTAGACAGTGTTGATCAACCCTTTTACAATCATTAACACTTTTAAGACCTAGAGCAAGGATTCAAGAGGAGAAAATTGAGGTTTTCGAGCCAATTTCTGAGTTTTGTAAAGAACATCGTTCTTCCAGGTATGTAAATCTAATCATAGTGAGGGACTGAGTTTGTCCTCACGCCCAACATCTAAATTCAATGAGTAAAAATTTAATCTAAGGTTATACCCTAAGTTTTGAGAATTTCTGAGATGAGTTATATTATTAATTTCGAGTTCTAAATTCTTAATTTTGAATTGCTATTTATTATGCATTGAGATCCTTGATGTTATTGTTCATGTTTATATTCCCACATGAACCCCATTTACTAAGTTATTATTGAAACTTTTTGGATCAAACATTTTTTCTTAAATTGATTTTAAAAAGTTAAAAGTGAGTTCAAGAGTAAAGCTTAATGTATAATTTTTTAGTAGAGTTTAAGGGAACTAAATGATTCCCAGATGTATCATTTTTTTCATGAAAGAAACACTATTTTTAGAAAAGCATAAGAATATTTTCTAGAGTTTTTCAGACAGAGTTATTACAGAGCAGTTACCTCTTAAAGAGGCCTTTTTGAGAACTTATCTCAACCCAAAGAGAGTATTTTTACTTGAGCATTGAGTTATATATTTTGAGGTAGTATTAAGCACTGATATGGAGAATATTTCATAAAACTCACATTTCCCATAAACCACATAACCATTGTGGGTTAGGATCGCATCGACTTTCAAACGATTCCTTACTGCCTTTGAGCAGACCTTTATAGTGGATCCATGAGTTGAGTTTGTTCTATACCCGACAAGGTATAAGATAGTTTTGGTAGTGTGGATGAGACGTTATATCTTCACGAGGCTCATAGTGATGGTTGTCGGTTAGAGAAACTCCCTAGTAAAGTAAAGAGTATTTTGTTATACATATATTTAGTTTAGTAAGTTATTACATTTACTTTTATTGTGAAGCTTTAAATGATTTTATCTCACGCTTATGCTTTACATTCAGTTGAGTTGTATTCCAGCCTTTTCAGTTCAATTATTATTGGTTCAACTATATTACATACTCGTGTATTTAATGTATTGATGTCATTCGACCTACATCTTTGTATGATGCAGATATAGGTGTTCAGGATCATCAACATGCTCTTAGTTGAGATCACTTTGCACTCATTGACAACTTTTGGTGAGGCCACCTTGCTCCCAGAGGAATCCATTTTTATTTTCAATTTAGTTGTTTTGAGGTGTCGTGGGTCTCATCCTGACATCCATCATGAACAACAGAGGCTTCATAAATAAATAGTATTGAGAGTCTTTCAGTACTTATTTAAAAATGTTTTGCAAACTCTTACTTCTTTCATTCAATATATTTCAGACAATTTAAATTGAGTATTTTGAGACAAGTGAGTTATTTCAGCTTTTTAATCTTATATTTGCTTTAGTCAGTTTTTCGCTAAGAAGTCAGATAGATCAAGGGTTCGTTTGGGGACCAACAATGGTTCTTGAGTGTCGGCCACGTCCATGCATTGATTTTTGAATTTTAAAGTGTGTTCAAGAGTATTTTAAAGTATCTTTTGAGAAGATTTTAAGGGAACACAAATGGTTCCAAAAGTACTATTTTCACAGATTGTAGGAAGTGGGCGATACGTTTTTGTATTTCTATGAGAAATCCCAGTAGTAAGTTGTCGGCATATCGCGAAAAGTATCTTTTGATAGGTGTCTATATTTGTGTGGAGAATTCGTTGCTGAGAAAAGAACTACTATTTCTAAGAAGAGCATATACCTTCTTCAAAAGCATTTCAGCCAGCTAAAGAGAAGTTTAATTACCCCTTAAAGAAAGTATTATTTTTCACATTCAAAAAAGAGTACTATTTTTAGAAAAGTATAAAGAATTTTCAGAGTATTTCAAAAATATTGAGTACAGTTCGATTACCTTTTAAAGAGGATTTTTTAAGTAATTATCTCAACGAGTGAGTATTTTACATGAGCATATAACTATATATTTTGGGAGAAGCATTGAGCACCAATTTGGGGGAGATTTCAGATAACTTACAGCCCTCAAACTAGTAACCAGCGTAGATAGGATTGTACCGCAAGATGGGGGTCTCCTTAACTATCTCAAGAAGGCTTTTTAGTGCATCCATCAGTTCAGTTGTGTTTTATCCTCCGGTAATGTATAGGGAGGCTCTAGCAACGTGAGTAAGACATTGTATCATCATAAGGCTCAAAGTGATGGTTGTTTTATTTTTTTTATTTAGCCCTATTACATACTCGTACATTCAATGTACTGATGTCAGTCGACCTCCACCATTTCATGATGCAAATTCAGGTACTTAGGATCATCAACAGGCGTTCCATTGAGATCATATTATCTACTCATCAGCTTTTGGTGAGGTCTCCTTGCTTTGGGAGGACTACAGTCTTATAATATTGTTAGTAGTAGTAATTTGAGGTGTCGTGGGTCTTTCCCCAACACTTATATTTAGACTGTAGAGGCTTCATAGATAGATAATTTTGGAGAGTGTTTCAGTACTCAGTTTCAGATGTTTTATTTAAAATGTTATATTTCATACTCAGTATTTTCAGATGGTTTTGAGATTCAGTAAATTGTTTTAAATAATTCTTCAGTTTTGATGCTGGTGTATGCTTGAGTTAGTCTTCCGCTTAGTAGTCAGCCAAGATAAAATTTTACTTAGGAACCGTCAATGATTCTTGAGTGCCGACCACGTATAGGATATAGGTTCGGGGTGTGACATTAATCTAGAGACTCAATGAAAAATGCCTATCTGGGAACGTGGTTAAGATTTGATTCAGATTATGCATCACTAAATGAATGTGAGGCACCATCACTGGTTCAAGTTTGTTGTAGTGCACGAAAAGCATATCAAGAGGGCAGGGGTAGTGAAGAAAATCGAGGCGATGGACAAAATTAGGGCAATGTTCGTCTAGAACATAATTTAAATGATGAATATAATATGGATTTTCCTGAAAATCAATATGAGGCAAACATCAATTAATCATTTTAATGTAACACCCCAAAAATTTCTAAGTTAAGACCCGAACTATTCTTCATTTATATGTAAGATCGTATCGAGTGATTCTTAAATTTATCATGTATGTAAAGGTCAATTCTTTAGTGTGGGAATGAATTTGGATATGAATTAAGGCAACTAGAATCCCCTAGCTCAAAGTTGAGTTGAAAGATTCCTCACCGATTAAGTTTTGATATAAGATTCTACTTGGGTTAATTTCAAATGACCATATCTCTTAGAATATAAAGAGTTACGTGGCGCATAAACTATCAAATTAAAGGTATTTGAATCTTCTTTCCAACGCCACCAATTTTGCATCAATTTGCATTTCGAGTAAAGAGTTATGACCCTTTTAGTAACCTGATACGGTGTAGTGACGAATTAGCCGGCGGAAAAACATTAAAAATGGTCGTTTTTATCTTTTTACCTCTAAGAAAACCCTACACGAATTTCTTGACTAATATAAGGCCCAAAAAATTAGGGTTTTATCTCTTAATTCCTAATTCTCTTCTCTCTCAAACCCTAAGGAAAAATCAAAGCATAGAACTTCCATTCAAGATTCTTTCAATCATTTTCAAGTTTCTTTTTCAAGGTAAGTCCTTCTCCAAGAATTTCATTCTTTCCAACTCAAATTCCTTCATACAATTATGAATCATTAATGGAAATCCTAATTCTTTGCCATAGAGGTTACAAGAAACTAATTCAAGAATCTCAAGAAATGTTTTCTTGATCATTCTTCTTCGAGCTAGGGTTTCAATTGTTCCGATCAAGTTCTTCTTCAAAAACTTTGTTCTTCCAGGTATGTAAGGTTATTCATAGTGTTGGACTAATTCGTCCTCACGCCCTACATCTAAATTCAGTCAGTTAAAATTAAATTCAATATTCTACTCAAAGATCCATGAAATTCTAAATTCAAATTGTATTCTTATTTCGAGTTCTGATTTCCTAATTATGAGATTATGATATTTTATGTATTAAGATTATTGGGTTGTTGTTCATGATTTTATTTCACATGAACCCTAGTTGATGATATTTTGTTGAAAGCCTTTGTGCATTTAAATTTATGCATTGATTTTGAAATTTTAAAGTGAGTCTAAGAGTATTTTACAGTATCTTTTGAGAAGAGTTTAAGGGAACTATATGATTCTCAAATGTATCATTTTATATAGAGAAAGAGTATTATTTTCATAAAAGTATAAAGAGTTTTAAGTTCTTATATATCAATTTTGGACTTGAAAGATAAGTTTATAAGTATCCGTTTAAAATGCAAGTTTCTTTAAAGGAAGAATCAAATGGTTTCATATGTACTATTTGACAGTTGGGAAAGAGAAAGAGTATAATCTGAAAAGTACTTCAGTAAAGAAAAGTGAAAAGTAAAGTAATAGTCCCTTTCTTTGTAAAGGGTGATTGAGCATAATGGATATTAAATATTTTGGAAGTAGTATTGAGCACCGAATTGGGTAAGAGTCTATTTTTAACTCAAGTCCCATAAAACTATGTAGCCAACGTAGGATAGGATAGCACCGATTTGTCGTGTGACTCTTCACTGCCTCTGAGAATGCCTATTAGATGGATCCATGGTTACAGTAGCATCCTATATCCCGACAAGGTATAGAATGGCCCTTGCAACGTGTGCGAAACGTTGTATCATTGCTAGGCTCATAGTAATGGTTTTTGATTAGAGAAACGCCACATAGAGTAAAGTATATTATTTTCATATTGCTTTTATTGCATATCTTATTGTAAATCTTAAATGGTTTTGACTTCATATTCATGTATTGATTCAGTTGAGTTGCTTTCAATCCTTCAGTTCAGTTATTTGTTTATTCAACCATATTGCATACTCGTACATTCAATGTACTGTTGTCATTTGACCTGCATTTTTTCATGATGCAGACTCAAATACTTAGGATCATCAACAGGAGTTCCGTTGAAATCACAGCATCCACTCATCAACTTTTGGTGAGATCTCCTTGCTTTCGGAGGACTCCAATTTTTATGATTTATTAGTAGTAACGTTTTGGGGTGTCGTGGGTCTTGTCCCGATACCTATCTTTATACAGTAGAAGCTTCATAGATAGACAATTTTGGTCAGTCTAGTAGTATTCAGTTTCAAATGTTTTATTTAAAACTTTTTGTTTAATACTCAATATTTTCATATAACTTTGAGATTTAATAAATTATTTTCAAATAATTCTTCAGTTTTGATGCTTGTTTATGCTTGAGTTAGTCTTCCGCTTGTAGTCAGCTAGGATGAGGGTTCTCTTGGGGACCAGTAATGGTTCTCGAGTGCCAGTCACATCCAGGATGTAAGCTCGGATCATGACATTTAAGTGCAATATTTTCATCTTTTATCATCATTTCTTTTCATGTCCTTATCTTTTATCATCAATATTATCAAGTTGTATGAACATTTGTTGAATTTTTACTATTTTTATTTTAGTAAATTACCTACATTTATTTTTCTCGTGTGTTATTTGATTCATAATAAAATATTAGTTATTATAAAACATTAAAAATGTTACAAAATTATGATTTCAACATAGCTAAAAAAAATTTGAAATTTCATTTCAAGTTGAAATAGACCAAATAAATTAAAACGGAGAAAGTACAACATAGCTAGAATTTTGAATTCTATTTTTTTACTTTCTTTAACTATGGTAATAATTGTATTTTCTTATCCTTTTGGAATTTTTACAACCTTTCGTTAATTCTCATCATATTTTATGAATTTTAAAAAAATAAATTAACAAACTTGTACATCCTATGTAAAACAAAATGTCAAGAAAACACTAATTTTGTGCATGAAAAGACAAACTTGTGTTGTCAATTTACATGACATTTGATAAGAAAAGGGATATAATATTTTTTTATTCAAAACTCAAAAAGAAAATATAAGTTTACTGTAACTGAAATTGTTGTGTTCACTGTTGTAGAACTTAGGGGGAGTTAAAATGAGCTCAATTATAGGTAGCCCGTCCAATCCACCAAAAATCTGTAGGTTGGTTTAAGATAATGTATAACTTACATAAATCTCATAGTGTAAGGAGCAAATTACATCATATCACTATTTTTTTTTCAATTTATAAAAATCTCTCTAAATTAGTGCTATCCGGATACATTGCAAACAAGTTGGATACATTATATCCGATACATTAAACACATATTCAGTTACATTTTTAAAAAGGAAAGGGAATATTAAATTGAATCACAAATTCAGTTACGCTTTTAAAAAGGAAAGGGAATATTAAATTGAATGTGAGTTCCCCAAATCACGCTAATCTAATTGATTTGACTCTCTCCCAAATCTTAACAACTTCAATCAAATCAAATTTCAAACATTCAGGAATCTAGAAAAGCGAGGTGAGTTATGAAAGATACATAAGTGGTGGATTTCGAATTTCTTCTCCCAGTTCGTCAAAGATCCTTTCAATTTTGATTCAAAATTATCAAAAAAATTGAGAAGATACATCATGAATATTTTGATTTTGCTGAGACATTGAAGAATCTGGAAAAAAAAATCTGACATTCAGGAATCTGAAAAAAACATGAGCCTAAATTTGCAATGTATAAAATAGATCAAAGCTTTAATTTCATAGTAAAATAGATCTGACAATAAGAGGTATGGAATTACATATATTGTGTTGTTAATTCAATTTTTTATTTGTGTTTTTGAGATGACTAGATAAGTAAATTTTGCACGTAAAATATTTGCTTAGAGTTTGACACATTACTATGTGATAGTTATCATGATCAAATATTTAGCATGATACATTACTTTTTTGTATCTTGTTGTGTTTGTGAAATATTATACTTTATAGATGATACATTATACATGTAATTTGTTGTAAAAACATCAAAATGTTCAAGAATGAGGGTATGTATCAAATTATATTTATATTTTGTATCTGATATTAAGTATAAGTTAGTTGTCTGAATGTTTGTGATTGATACATATAAATAACTATTTTATGGAATATATCACTAATTTCTTTAATGTTAACAGGTTGTTGCATCATCTGAGTATCTTTATTCAGTCTTCGATTCTGGAAGAAGATACATTGTTTGCCTTGAAAGATAAATATGCAATTGTGGAAGATTTCAAATTGCTAAGATATGTTTTTATATAATGTATCATTTTGTAGTTGATAATAATGTATCTGATACAATAAGGTTGTGAAAGAAGGGTTTATGTAAGCTGAAATAAAGTGTATCTATAAATGTATCACAATAAATAAGAATTAAGCTATCAATTAGATACATGAATGAATCAGCAACTAACTACAACTAAGTGTCCAATATATCAGAATGAATCAACGACTAACTACAACTAAGTTATCAAATATATATGTGAATGAATCAACAATCAAGTTATCGAGTACATTGCATTGGCTAGGTGTCAAATGTGTCAGCGACTAACTAGAACTAATGAGAAAAAAGAATTTTGTGTGTATACGCATGAATGAATCTGATACTTAATTTTATCACATTTTTGTATCAGATTATATAAGACAAATGTATAAGACAATTCATACTATAAATAACAACTAAATATTACTGATACATTATAGAGCTTGATATATGTCAAATGATACATTATACATTACTTATGTATCAAGTACGTTTGAATTGAACATGAAACCTACTAGTCGAATTATCAGCAACATTAGATTATGTATCAGTATAATAAATATAAATATGATACATTGCATAAAAATCATTAGTCGAATTATCAGCAACATTAGGTCAGTATAATAAATATAAACATGATACATTGCAAAAATTTCACTAGTCGAAGTATCAACAACATTAGGTTATGTATCAGTATAATAACTATAAACATGATACATTGCATAAAACTCACTAGTCGAAATATCACCAACATTAGGTTATATATACGTATAATCAATATAAACATGATACATTGCATAAAACCTAGTCATTGTATCAGAAAGTTAAATTATGAACCAAAATAAACTAGATACATTGAGACTATATACATTTGCTAACGATGGCGTGATAATCCAGATCCAATCTTTTTCTCTATTTTTTGGACGTTTTTCCTTAATCGATTTAGAGGTCGAAGATACATCCTTCTTCGACTTTGACTTTTATAATCTCAGATTCTTCATGAATAATGGATTGTTTGATACATTGAAAATTTGTGCCTTTAAGAATCAAAATAAACGAGATACATTGAAAACTTGTGCCTTTGATAGAGACGGGCGTGATAAGGATGATCCGATTTTTCCCCTTTCTTGAGCGTTTTTCACAATAGATTTAGAAGTCAAAATCCTTCTTCGACTTTGACTTCTCCAACTCCGGATTCTTCATGAATAATAGATCGTTTATTTGTTTAGATCTATTTTCGACAAAATTTCCATCATCACAATCAAAGATACAAGATACATTATCTTGAGTAGTTGAAACGAATTGGGTAATCCCAATACTAAAAGATGGAGCATCATCCATATGTATCCGAATTTTGTAGATGAAAAATCAAAAAAATTTAAAAAACACAATGAAGATGCACTGGAAAGAAAAAAATGAATTAAGAAGAACTATCTCTTGATTAACTTGAAATCAATTAACTGGAAAGAGAAAATATTTGAAATTTAAAAAATGGAGTGATAAAGGTAATTGGTGATATAGTGGAGTAATTATAAGCTTGAAAAAAGCAAGAAAATCGTGGAGTTGGAAGATTGGAAGTTATGTATCAGGAAAAGAGAGAATTTGAGAGAAAAAAAAGAGATTTTTGTAATTTTTGGAATGGTAGGGAATAATAGAAAATAAGGAAAAAAAGATATGTAGTTAGGTAATTTTTCCTATGATAATTTGATTGGGTCCAAACTCAACTCATTCAAGCCTTAACCTATTTTGTAAAGAATCTTCAATTGAGCCCAATTTAATCTCTAATTTCAACCCGTTATAAGACTCTTTATTTGCTTTGATGTAATGTATGTTCTCATATTGAAGGTATGAATTACTATCTATTTTATATCTTCTAGGATTTATCTATCCATTTTAACTTATTTTTGTTATTTTCTTGAGTTGAAATTCAAATTGTGGTTATTAAAGTTAGTAACAATATGTTGAATTTATTGAGATTAAGCGGGTCAAATTGGGCGGGTCATAACCCAACACAATTTTTAGCCCATTTGAGCCCAAAGTAAAGAGTTCGGAGACAAAAGGACAATAAAATTGATCAAAAATTTTAAAAGGGCAAACAATTTAACTACAAAAATGTAGCTACGCCGTTAATGACGTCAATTTATGAGGGAAGACGCATGACATCATATGCCTTACAAGTCACAATGTCACGATCCAAATCATCGTGGGTGACACCCACACTGAACCAACCAGTGGGAGAACCAAAGACTAACCTGAAACATCCCAACAATATAAGAATAGCTCAAGTTCATCTTAAATAAAGGAAAAATAGTTTAGAAATAAGAGGATTGAGTCCCCATAAACTCAAACCCAATCGTATAAACAATCAGTGCGAAAAACAACTCCTAAGACCTGAAAGTCACCATACCAAAATTCTAATATAAATCCAGATGGTGATGCAACCCCGAAAGTTAAACATAAATCCAATAATAATGCCTTTGTCAGAAAAGATGGACAAGCAAATAAGAAGAACCCATGACAACTCGAAAGATGTAGTTCACCCTTGAATTCAGATCAAGCATCTCACAATTAAGGTGTCGGATCAGCCACCGGAAGATTCGTTGCACTCAACAAGAAAAGAGTCAATTACAGTATCAGTACACAAACTATCATGTACTAGTAGGATCATGCGATCAGTCCAACATACGAATATAAACAATTCATCACTAAAAAGAAATCACAAGGCAATATATAATATAACAATAAATATCAATCACACTTAGACTCTTTCTTCACATGTCATGAAGACCACAAAACAAGAGCTAACCAATGCATAACCTGTCTCACAAGATCAATAAGCAAATATCGGTCCTCCCATGGAGTCCAAACCAAATAGTAGTATCATATCAGGCGTAGTATCCGATCCAACCACCAATATCATGTATTGGTGTGTTGCCCTATCCAACCACCAAGCACACCAAGCATACATAATCACATTACACCACAACATGCATCAACACATAGCATAAGGAATAATACTATTTGAACCCACAAGTTACAATTACAAATTCATTTCATATGCTTCCTATCACACATTGCACAATATGACCTTACAAGTAATAAACATGCAAATACACATATTCTGAAGCATATAACCATCACCTACCTCGAATTAAGCCCCTTGAAAATAATAAATAGTCTCAGCTTTTTCCTTGCAAAGTGTCTGATCTTGTTTTTGGTCTAAAATTAACAATACAAATAACAATCAATCACAAATGGCCTATTAAGTTACCCGATTACTAACAAATCCCAACCCAGTAAACAGTGGCGTAACAAGAAATTTCATGAAGGGTGTCCAAGTTATAAGTAATTTGTTTTTTTTGAAAAATGGATATGCCAAATTTTTTTAAAGTCAAGCTACGTCATATTAGTGATTGACTTTTTTCGTTGAATGAATGCTCCAAAAATTTTGAAATCAAAGTGTGTAACTAATCGATCAAATTTACTTTAATATAAAGTGAACAGACACAGTAAAAAAAAAAAAAGAAGAGGAGAGTTCAGTGTAAAATGAAATCACTTTTAAGTTTTAATTTTTTACCGACCTTTGGCAATGGTAACGATAGCAATGAGACATAAAGAACAGAGAGTAGAATCGAATAATTTCTTTATGTACCATTTTCATTTTTGATTTTGACAAATTTGTAGAATTATTTTTAAGTTTTATTTAAGTTTTTTTTTAATGAAAGGTAAAAATATGTTACACACACATGAATTCAATTGGCGATTAGTATTTTTATAAAAAAAATAAATTTAGACTTTTACATTGTACTCACTAATTTAAAATAATTTTGATAAATAACAATTCAAAAATAATAAAATTTATTAACTATTATAATTACTTAACTAATAGATATTTAAGGGATTAGGCATTACTTAATTAAAACTTTTTGAAAAATTAAAAAAAAAAATACTTGTAGTGAACAGAATCGAACCTGCAAACACGCGGACACACAGGCCTTGACCATTCTCAAAGGCTTCCTACCACTGAGCCAACCCATCAAATTGTTGTAATGGTGTCCAAACCTTAATATATAACCATATTAAATAATATTTTACCTATATATGCGGTATAATTTTTCAACATAGGACACCCTCAACATACTGTAGCTCTGCCCCTGCCGGCCAAATGAGATCATCTTCCCCAACTTAGGGATCCTTCTCAGCATGAATTCATGCTCAAAATCTACCCCCAATGTTAACCACGTAGTTTCTAAGGCTCAAGAAACATTTAAAAAGATCGCGGAGTTGAATTCTTACCTTAACCAATGATTTTCGTGGAAAAACTTATATATTCAGGCTATTCAAAATCACCCCTCTCTGCTTCAAGAACTCAAAGTGCAGAAATTAGGGATTTTGGGAAGTTTTCTACATAAAATCCGAATTCCCCCGCTATAGCGATGCATTCTCGCTATAGCGGTGCATTCTCGCTATAGAGACGCCACTATAGTGACAATTAGCCTAGCTATAACGGTCTACACACTCCGTAATAGCGAGGTTGACGAAAGTTCTGATGACCCAAACTCCGTAAAAAGACTCTTTTTACAACACAAACTCTTCCCTTGACGTTCTGACACATACCATTTACGCCAAGTTAAATTTTGGGAGTTCGATTCTGAAAGGCCTTATGAATTTGTTAATGTCTTCGCTACAAGTATACCTTTGTCAAATCTAAATAATAGACCCCATTCTTTCCCGGATGGACCTAAACCTCACCTAGTCCAGATCCCATCTAAGGTTGGCCTAGCCAAGAATTTTCAAGTCACTACCCAAAAAAATTTCTAGCCCAAATTCCTTCCCTATGGACCTATTCATAATGACCAGGTTAGGTCGTTACACACAAGCTGTCATGTGTCTTGTAAGACACATGACGTCGCCTTTCCTTTTTAAAAGGTGGCTGACCTACTTTAAAAAATTATTTTAATATTCCTTTTCATTTTTTATATAGTTATTTTAATATTTTAGTTGTGTTAACATTTTTCCAATTTCATTCTTGTAATTTACACCTTGCTTGGATGGTTGTAATGTATTGTTAGTCTAAATATAATGTTTTGTTTTGATTGTTATTTAAATTCTACTGTATTATATGGTATCGTTTAAGTCTGTCATTTGATAAGGATGAAAAGACTCGTTTTATGTAACGACCGATTTAATATAATACATTATGAAATAATAAGTAACAACCATCCAAACAAAGTGTTATTATTATATAGTGAAATATAGAGACAAACGCTAAAAAAATAAAAAATGGAGATGTGCAAAAATTAGTCCGAACCTCACGATTATAAAAAATATATAATCTGTGACATATTTTGGCATTTGCTTTTACATTGATTAGGTGATTTTTTTTCAGATTTCGTGTGTGTTAGCCCATGAATATTTTGGTGATATGACTTTCGTGAGAATATTTTTAATAACCTTTACGGATTCAGTAATGAGTTGGAGGAACAGTACGTATAGTCTCCAATAATTAGACAATTTTCTTAGTTTTTCATATTTGTAAGCCATGAATATTTTGGTAATATGACATTTAGGAGCCATTTAACAATAACTAGCATTGTTCTCATAAAATTGAGTCCATATTGTAGTACCTTGACGCCTACAACATGTTGGAAAATCTTGTCGTACAATCATGGAAACAATAGGTTATTCTCGAAAGTTTGGGGCGTCTATGATACTGTCCTTAACGATATTTCAATAAAGTGTATCCCCCAAATTCAATAAACTCTTCTAGTATAAATCCAGAAAGAAAAAAAAAAGACTATAAAGTAGAAATTGCTCTTTTATTTTCTCACTACTTCAAACCAGACAAAGGGCATATTTATAGTCCCAAAAGGAAGTTTCCAACGTTCACAAAATAAATGCCTTAAAGGCAAATTGAAGATAAGGAATTGTTGGGCCAACAACCAAAATCAATTTACAGACGATTCAAAGAGTCGTAATTTCCAACAACCAAATTTTGACCAAAATTAGTTCTATTCTTTTGAAATGAAATAATTGTACTTTAAAGACTATACACATGTGCCCGTGCTAGCACGGGTCCAATATATATTATTTTTAATTTCAATTTATGTGATATATATATATATATATATATATATATATATATATATAAATTAGAGGGTCAATTAAATTTAATATGGTTTTTAGATATTTTAAGTTGTTAATTATTGTGATTTAAAGTATCTTTTTATGTAATTTGTAAATAATATATGTTACTTCCCTTGTTCCAATTTATGTGGCACTGATAAAATTTTGAAAATCACTGCATTTTTTAGGAAAAACTACACAAAATAGACCCAATTGTGAAACTATTTACCCAAATTGAACACAACCCAAACTATTTACCTACTTACCCCACTTTCTCCTTTCTAATTTCGCACATGATGTCAACATGACATCAACATCACTACTATGAATTAATTCTATGTGATACTCTGTCGGTAAATACTGACATCATATCAGTATCATATAGGACTGAGCTTAATCCTCTGTGATACTCTGTCAGTATATAGATACCCTATCAGTATCATATAGGATTGGGCTCTTTTTTTAAGAAATAAATAAGAAACAATTAAGAGAAAATTATTAAAGACACAATCTTATTTATTAAACTCTAAACTAGTAGAAAATATTTTCTTTGTGATACTATGTCGGTATATTGATACCATATCGGTATCATATAGGACTGAGCTTAATCCTCTGTAATACTCCGTCGATATATTGATACCCAATCGGTATCAAATAGGATTAGACTCTTTTTTAAGAAATAAATAAGAAACAATTAAGAGAAAATTATTAAAGTCACAATCTTTTTTATTAACTTTAAATTAGTAGAAAGTATATTTTTATATTTTTTTCTCTTTTAGCAAATTTTAAAAAAATTGTATCTAAATTATGACTCTTTTTTTAACTGTTTAAAAATTAAAATATTGAAGAATTGAAACATACCTCAATGATACCATGACAGTATATAGATATACCGTAATGGTATCACGGATGATTGAGTAATCTCATCGAAGAACTGAAGCAAACCTCAATAAAAACAATGTTCAGATACACATTGATACCACTAGAGTTAGGAATGGCAATGGGGCGGGGCGGCTATGGGGCAGAGCGGGTTATAGCATTTGCAAGGCGGGGTGGGTTTGATCTTTTGCGGGTGAGGGTGCGGGTGAGGGTGCGGGGCGGATTTGCCATCCCTAACTAGAGTATATATTATACTTTGATGGTATCGAGGAAGAAGCAGTCACTCAATAAAGACACTACTCAGTTACTCTTTGATACCATCATATATATTCATATAATGTAATATACTGTGATGGTATCAAAGTGGGAAAAAAGGGTGGGTGCTGACGTCAGCATGACGTTAGTGCGCGAATAAAAATAGATATATGTCATTTTAAAATAAAAAGGGGGTATGAAAGTAATGGGGCATTTAAGGGTAAATATTTTTTTAGGGTATACATGATCTTTTCCCAAATTTTTATATGTCTTATAATTTTAATTTTTTTAATTATTGTGATTTGTATTATTTTACGTTATTTTAAAACAATATACGTTGTTCGTCTATCTCTATTTATGTGGCACTGATTCTAGAGTCAATTGAAACTTTTATATGTCTTTTAAATATTTTTAATGTTAATTAATGTGATTTGCTGTATTTGTTTTACGTAATTTTCAAATAATATATATTACTTCCTTTGTCTCAATTTATGTAGTACAAATATAATTTCTAGAGTCAATCAATTTTCTTACATATATTTTTTTTAAAATATATTGTTAATTATTGAGATTTACAATACTTTTTACGTAATTTTCAAAAAATACATGTTACTTCTTTTGTCCCATTTTATGTGACATCGGTAAATTAATTTCAAGAGTCAATCTAATTTTTTATATGTTTTCATAAATATTTTAAGCTGTCAATTATCATGATTTATAATTTTTTACTTAATTTTTAAATATATAAAAGACTAAAAAAATAAGACAAACAAATTAAAATAGAGAAAAGACCAAAAAAATTACTAAACTGCCCTTAGATGCCAAAGCAGGCATGTTGACCTGCTGCTTGCTTTGGCATCAAGAAATTCCCTCTTATTATATAGTTATTTTTTAAAAAAAATTAATTTCTTAATTGTTGAGATATACAATATATATTTATTTTTTTTACATAATTTCCAAATAATAGATGCTACTTCTTTTGTCCCATTTTATGTGACATCGATAAATTAATTTCAAGAGTCAATCAAATTTTTTATATGTTTTTTTTTAAAATATATTAAGTTGTCAATTGTCATGATTTATAGTGTTTTTACATAATTTTTAAATATATGAAAGACTAAATAAATAAGAGAAACAAAGTAAAATGAAAAAGAAAAACTACCAAACTGCCCTTAGATGCCAAAGCAGGCATGTTGACCTGCTGCCTGCTTTGGCATCAAGAAATTTCCTCTTATTATAAAGTTATTTTTTAAAAAAGTTAAGTTCTTAACCATTGAGATATACAATACTTTTTACATAGTTTCCAAATAATAGATGTTACTTCTTTTGTCCCATTTTATGTGACACCGGTACATTAATTTCAAGAGTCAATAAATTTTTTATATATTTTTTAAATATTTTAAGTTGTCAATTTCCATGATTTATATTGTTTTTGCATAATTTTTAAATATATGAAAGACTAAATAAATAAGACACACAAATTAAAATGGAAAAAAAACAAAAACTACCAAACTGCCCTTAGATGTAAAAGCAGGCATGTTGACCTGCTACCTGCTTTGGCATCAAGAAATTCTCTCTTATTATATAGTTATTTTTAAAATATATAAGTTCTTAATTGTTGAGATATACAATACTTTTTACGTAGTTTTCAAAGAATACATGTTACTTCTTTTGTCCCATTTTATGTGACACTTGTAAATTAATTTCAAGAGTCAATCAAATTATTTTATATGTTTTTTAAAACATTTTAAGTTGTCAATTGTCATGATTTATAATGTTTTTACGTAATTTTTAAATATGTGAAAGACTAAATAAATAAGACAACAAATTAAAGTGGAAATTTTTTTTACTAAATTGCACTTCGATGCCAAAGTAGGCATGTTGACCTGTTGCATGTTGTAACACCCCGAAAATTTCTAAGCTAAGACCCGATCAATTCTTTATTTGCGTATAAGGTCATATCGGGTGATTCTTAAATTGTTCTTACCCAATAACGTCAATCCTTTAGTAAGGGAATGGATTTGGATATGAATTACGGTCACTAGAATCTCCTAGCACAAAGTTGAGTTGAAAGTTTCCTTGCCAATTGAGTTTTGATATAACATTCTACTTAGGTCACCTACAAATGATCATATTTCTCAGGAAATAATGAATTTGGAGGCCTGTGACCTATCAAATTAAAGGGCTATGATTTTTTTTTCCAACACCACCAAGTTTGCCTTATTTCAAGTTTGGAGTAAAAAGTTATGGTCATTTTACTAGAACATACCCGGGCTGGGAAATTCGATGAAGTCACCTGCTCAATCGGCAATCTGCCGAATGAGTTGGCGAATCACCGAATTAGCTCGCTGAAATGTCTCGAAAATCTTAAGTCTCTGTCTATTTGGGAGATCTAAAATCTCAATGGTCGACTCACCAACTATTTCTATGAGGAGACCTCCAGATCGCCGATTAGAACGGTGAGATTCATTAAAAATGTCTTTTTTATTTTTTATTTTTATGGTCCTCTTACGTTTTTAGAAGGGTATTTTTGATATTTTACCCTCAATTAACTTTCCTAAGTCTATATCATTGCCAAATAACTTCTTCATTCACGTCCAACCCTAAAACAAATTGAATTCGCACATTCTAAGTTCTCTCAAAGGAGAAGTTAAGGTTCTTCAGCTTCAAGCCTCAGTTCAAGGGTTCAAGTCAACCTCATCTTCTCAGGTATGTAAAATTATTCATAGTGTTGGACTAGTTCGTCCTCACGTCCTACATCTCAATTCAGTCAGTAGCAAATTGAATCTAGGGTTATGCCCTCAATTTATGAAATTCTTGAATATGAATTATGATCTTGTTCCGAGTTCTGAAGCCTTACACTATAAGATTTGCAATATTTTATGCTTGTAGTTCCACATGAAACCCATATATATTGAGTTTCTTTCCAAAAGTACTTTACATTGCTTTTGAGGATTCAAGTGAGTCCAAGAGATAATTTTAAAACATCAATTTCAGGAAAATTTAATCGAACTTAGATGGTTCCAAATGTATTATTTTTACATTGAAAAGAGAGTACTATTTTTTTTTAAAATGTAAAGAGTTTTCAGACAGATGTAGTACAGTTTCAGTTACCTCTTAAAGAGGCCTTTTTGAGAAATCATCTCAACCAAGAAAGTATTTTTACATGAACATACAATATTATATTTTTGAAAATAGTATTGAGCACCGATTTGGGGTAAGAGTTAAGATAACTCAAGCTCCATAATCTAAGGCGCCAGTGTAGATAGGATCGTACCACAAGACGGGTGACTCCTCACCTGCCTCAAGAAAGCTTTTAGTGGATCCATCAGTTTAGTTAGGTTCTATACTCCGACAAGGTATAGTGCGGCTCTGACAACGTAGGTAAGACATTGTATCATCACAAGGCTCAAAGTGATGGTTGTTGGTTAGAGAAACTCTCTAGTAAAGTAAAGAGTAATTACATATATATATATATATATATATATAGATTTTCAGTTCAATTCAGTAATTACTATTATTGCATTTTAATTGTGAAGTTTAAATGATTTTATCTTATGTTTATGCTTTACTTCAGTTGAGTTATATTCCAGCCTCTCAATTCAGCTATTGTTTCACTCAGTCATGTTACATACTCGTACATTCAATGTACTTATGTCATTTGACCTGCACCGTTTTATGATGTAGATACAGGTGTTCAGGATCATCAACAGGCGTTTCGTTGAGATCACTCATGCACTCGTTAGTTTTTTGTGAGGCCTCCTAGCTTTCGGAGAACTCCAGTCTTTAGTTTACTTTTAGTAATTGTTTAGGTTGTCGTAGGTCTTGTCCCTGTGCCTATCTTAAAACAGTAGAGGTTTCATAGATAGACAGTATTTGAGAATATTTTTCAGTATTTCCCTTTTTCATATGTTTTGCTTAAAAAGAAACTATATTTGTTGCATTTAGTATTTTCAGATAGTTTAGACTTAGTATTTGATTTAAATGTTTTTCATTCAGTGTTTTAAACTCATAAATGTTGAGTAAGTCTTCCGCTAAGCAGTCAATCAGGCCAAGGGTTCACTTGGAAACTAGCAATGGTTCTTGAGTGCCGACCACGTCCTAAGTGTAGGTTCGAGGTGTGGCACATGCTTTGGCATCAAGAAACTCCCTCTTATTATATAGTTATTTTTTAAAAAAATTAATTTCTTAATTGTTGAGATATACAATACTTTTTACGTAGTTTCCAAATAATACATGTTACTTCGTTTGTCCCATTTTATGTGACACCGGTAAATTAATTTCAAGAGTCAATCAAATTTTGTATATATTTATTTAAAATATTTTAAGTTGTCAATTATCATAATTTATTGTGTTTTTTACGTAATTTTTAAATATATAAAAGTAGGGTTGTTTATCGGGCAGATCGGGTAGATAATTTCGTTTAACGGTTTGGCCTATCAGATTTCGGTTTTTAAATGTACTAATCCACTAGCCAACCAATAATATATCGGTTGGTTCGGTTATGGATTGACAATTATCGGACGGTTATTGGGCGGTTTATCGGATTGCCGAGAATAAAATTTAACACACTACACAAATCATATCATAATAACATAATACCTCACAAAAATAAGTCTATTTGTAGTCTTGTTAAACTCTTTAGATACAAGAATAACATAATACAACAAAGGAAATATCAGTTGCAGTGTTGAGAGAATAAAAATGATGGTAATTGCTGGCAAGTTTATCTTTGTGCTTTGCTGTCCATCATTTCAGTCATAAATTATATGTAGGAATGAGATTTGAGCGTTCCATTTGCCTCCATCTCCATAATTTAGTTGGAAGGAGTAGACAGTAATAGGGGGTACCGGATTTTAGCATTGAGTTTAAAGATAGAGAAAGAAAGGAGTATACTGTAAAGGACTAGAGGGAGAAGAGTAACAACTTATAGTCTTGTCATTTATTTAAGTAGAGTGTCACCTGGCTGAAAGATTATGCATATAGTTAATAAATAATTAGCATAGTGAAATAGTACATATAATAATATATAGAAAACTAAATGGGCTTTCTAGAAAATTATGGTAGGAGGCTTTAGCCTTTAGGGTTAATATAATTAATATTATATATTCCTTATTAGTATATAATAAATATAATAAAAGTATAAATATGATAATTCTTAACGGGTTAACGGTTTACCCAATAAGAAAATTGAGTAATCCGCCCCCACACCAATAAGCCGTTAATTATAAAATATTAATCCGTTCACCAACCGTATATCCGATAACCCAATACCAATAAGCCAATAAGTCAATTTTGCGGTTGGCTTATCGGTTACGGTTCGGTTTTGAACACCCCTATATAAAAGACTAAAAAAATAAGACAAACAAATTAAAATGGAGAAAAGAAGAAAATTACCAAATTGCCCTTAGATGCCAAAGCAGGCATGTTGACATGTTGACTGCTTTGGCATCAAGAAATTCCCTCTTATTATATAGTTATTTTAAAAAATTAAGTTCTTAATTGTTGAGATATACAATATTTTTTATGTAATTTCCAAATAATACATATTACTTTTTTTGTCCTATTTTATGTGACACCGATAAATTAATTTCAAGAGTCAATCAAATTTTTATATATTTTTTAAAAATATTTTAAGCTGCCAATTGTCATAATTTATAGTGTTTTTAACTTAATCTTTTAATATATGAAAAACTAAATAAATAAGAGAAACAAATTAAGATGAAGAAAAGATAAAGCGATTTACCAAACTACCCTTAGATGTCAAAGCGGCCATGTTGATTTGCTGCCTGCTTTGGCATCTCGAAACTCCCTCTTATGATATAGTTAAAAAAAAATGACAAGCAACGACAAATATTCCTTTTTTTTTAACCTAAGGTTGAGGAGAGTGTTATTTTATCTTGTGTTGAATCTTAAAAGAATGAGTCCATTAATGACGCCCTCTAGATGATTTTTAGCGGTAATAAATTAACGATAATAACTTAATTGCTGCTAAATATTGCAGCAATTAACCCTCTTTGTAAATGTTTCTAAAGCCTATAGAGACATTGAATCCAATAACAATTATTTAATAACGTCAAAGCTAAAGCACTCTGTGTTAATGTACATAATCATTGCCGCTAAAAACTATTTTTATTGTAGTAAAAGCACACAACTTTCATCGAGCTCAAACGTTTTAAGCGAGCCTTTAATAACATTACTCCGTATTTTTCTTGTCATGAATTACACAATGTATTAAAAAAAAATTATATGTAACAATAAATATACTTTTTTTTATATTTTTATTTTTGCGAGTTGAAGGTGTATACAATCTATTAAAAGTTGGTCCAACAAAATAAAGGGAAAGAAACGTAAAATTGCATAAATAAAGTTTTTTTAAAAAACCTCTAAAATTTACTCTGACTCCTACATCACATATACACAATTAACACACTCAAATCACTTTTAAATAAATCTTTGACCCGCTAAAATTTAAGTATAAAGTACAAAAATCTCAATAATTTGGGAGTTAATTACATCATATCTCGAAAGTTTTCCAAATTATAATAATTCCAGTTTTTTTAGAAGTCGTGGATACATTGTTTCTTCGCCCGACACATAGCAAACGATACATAAGTTATGTAACTATAAACCAAATTCATAATGATTTAGGTTTGAAATAATTCTAGTTATGTATCAACAATAATATTTGTAATAGATACATTGTAACTTTTTGTAATTAATTCAAATGGTAGAAATTACTTAATATACACTATTAGATTATGTCATCTTAAGTCTTGTAATTACGTAATTTTCTCAAAATTTAAACCCATAACATTTTCCATGATTTTGCAGTACAAAGAAATATTCAAATTTTCCAAAGAATATTGTGTATTGACTCGATAAAAAAGGAGCCAATCCTACAAATTGTTAATTAAGCACTCTCATCCTTTTTATTCGGTAGAAATTACTTTAAAAGTTGATAAAAATATTATTTTCCTTAATTTTTATTCATAAATATTTTCTGACATTTTCATAGCCTTCAACTTGTTTGGACTGCGGAGTAGTTGTTATTGTTATTAACTACGTCCCATTTAGATCGCAAAGGTAAATTATATTATGACCTATGTCCCGATCTAATAGTGTAAATTCATTAATTTTTGGACGCGAATTATATATTCAAAATAAAGGAATTAATGAGTCCATTTCTTCCGATATATCATTTTATTGAATTTTTGAAGACATGTTGTCACGTAATTAATAATAACTAAATTTTCATATGTTTTGAGTATTAATAATATGGTAGTATCAATTTTAAGAAAAAGAAATTTGTCAATAATATTTTTCTTATATATTCCAATAACACTAAATAAAAAACAAGTTAATTATTATAAGGTGAGAAATCGTGTATTAAATTATTGATAGTAGAGATATAGTAATAATATGAATAAGACAAAATTATTTCAAACACCACGAAACAAAAAGTTGTAAATAAATGCACATTTTGCAGCGAAGATAGTTGCAAATATGGTGGATTAATTGTAAAAAAAGAAACAAAATGACATAAAATTACTAAGGTTTAATTTTCTTTTCACACCAACTGTTGGGAGTTTTAACTTTTGTAGAAAATGGATAAAACTAAATGTCCTATTTTTACTAAAAAGTTGTTATTATTGATTGAAAAAAAAAGAAGATATATATCATCTTCCCCAAAGGAGTAATCCTCATATTTTTTTCTACAAATTTCCTTTTTCAAGAGTCTAAAAAATGAATGACTATAAAGATGATTTTCTTACTCTTTCACTTTCAATTAACTCTTTGCCTTTAAACTTAGATGCACCACCACAACCACAACCACCTCCTATTATTAGTAATGTCAACGACGAAGGAGCTCGTACGAGAGTTAGTTTGACTCATGGACGAATGAATAGGACGTCTACAGAATCTATTAAAGAAGAAAAGAATGAAACAATCACTCCACCGTATCCTTGGGCAACCTCGAGACATGCCATGGTGCACACTCTCGATTATCTTGTAACGAATGAAATTACTGTTATATCAGGTGAAGTTCAGTGCAAGAAATGTCAGCAACAATATAAAATTCAATATGATTTGCGAGAGAAGTTCAATGAGATTGCTAATTTCATTTTGAAAACTAAGAGACATATGCATGATAGGGCACCATTTATTTGGATGAACCCTAATTTGCCTAATTGCAAATATTGCAACCAAAGAAATTGTGTTAAGCCAATTATCTCAAAGGAAGGGTCAATTAATTGGCTATTTTTGTTATTAGGACAAACAATTGGATGTTGCAAGATAAATCAACTGAAATATTTTCTCAAGCATACAAAGATTCACAGAACAGCGGCTAAAGATAGACTTGTTTATCTTACCTATATGGAACTATGTAAGCAATTGGATCGTTGAGGACCCTCATAAATGTTTCTTTTATGCGTCTTAATTTTAGTTGCGATTTTCTATTTAAGAATATAGTCCATCTTATCAGACTTTTAGTCCTTTGTCTCTCGATATTAGCATCCCTTTTGCTTTGGACCTTTTAGACTAATGATAATTAGCTTCCAACCTTTGAAGGCTGACTCAAATAATATTGTCGATGTAATAATAAAGAAGTAAATAATTATATTTGTAGTTAATTGTTACATCTTTCCATTCCAATTATTTTTAATTAAGTTCGTGTACTTCTAGATTTATATGATGTATTTATAGACACGTTGAAAGCTAATTAATTATAAGATTGTGAATATATCCTAAATTAGAATTATATATAAGTCGATTTATTGAATGTTCTTCTAAATACAAAATGCCATATAATTGTTACTTTGATGAGTAAGAATGTATTAGTTAAAATGACGGTCATCTCAAAGAAGTTTTTCAAAATAAAGATTAATAAAATATCATCTAAGATCAATAAAATCACAACAAAGACTAAATTACTTTTTTTTCTAAAAATAAGTTTAAGACCTCCAATTTTATGAATCTGTCGTTGAATAAAGATTCAATTCATATTAACCATCTGAGTCAAATGTATTTATTTCATTTTTATCCTTATCTTGGAGTTTGGATAAGAATATTATTTAATGATATATATTTTGTAATAAAAAAGAAGATCTTTCAATAATGGTACACACTTTTCTTTATCTATATAAACAACATAGCTCATTCACAATTAAAACCCCATTTTAGTACACATTTAAACCCTCAATACTACTTTACGATATGATGAACAAACAAAGTAGACTCTCTAAGAGCCTTCTTTTTCTGTTTTTGACAACTCTTTACTATTCTTCAAGTCATGCAATTACTGATCGAAAGCTAATGGATTTGAAGACTCAAATTGATATTAAAACATCTTCAAGTATTTTTGGTCACATATTACCAAAAGGTGTACCAATACCTCCATCTGCTCCATCTTGTAGATCAAGTCCCGGCACGCCTCCTTCGTGTCCCTTACCACAAACAGAGATGGTGGACGTTGCTGCGAGCCTCACCCCCTAATGCACCATCGGGCAATTGAACGTCTGTTGAAATTATATATATAGTATAGTTGGTGTTACTTTGTTGTATGTGCATCTAGATCGATGCATCATACTATTGGAAGTGAATATTTGATTTTTATCGATTAGTTTGAAGTTATTGAAATGAAATAAATTGCAAATTTATTGTTCGTGATTCTAAAAAAATCTTCTTAAATTAACTTCTTCTCTTTTCTTTTTTTATATGATAATGATTTTTCATTGTTATGGTGAATGAGCAATAGTTCTTGATGGTGGTGGAAAAAAAGTGGCTATGATTTGTGAAAATATATGTTAGGAATTCAAAATTACTAATTTTGTGATATATGTTGAAGGTTGTATGCATAAATTTTGTTAGGCCTCATTTGGTTTTATTAAAATCTGAATGGATATCTGAATGACTAAAATATTTTCTCAAGATTTGAACAATGAAGGATTAAGACCGTTTATTTTTCAATATTTGAATGTACAAAATTTATTTATATGTACATTATAAGAATATATTTCAAATAAGAAATAATCAAATATTTTTAAAAAACATTATTTTAAATTAAATGGGAATTGAGTTTTTTTCTCAGTGTTTCATGAGCATTTGTCCATGAATATTTATTAAACTTTGTAAATATACATGTCCGGAACTTCTTGAGTCCAAATTTTGTTGGACCATCTGTAATTACCTAGTGAATGATATTCATAGCTTTTATAGGATCCAAGCCACTTTTTTTAGCGTTTACGGGTCACGAAAGAGGATCTTATAACTTTTCTCAGTTTTCGTAAACATTAGCATATGAATATTTTGTAAATATGTTTGTTCAGAACTTTTTGACTCTAAATTTTGTAGGACCAATTGTAATTATCTAGAGAATGGTATTCCCAACTTCTGTAGGATTTACGCCTTTTTTTTTTAGCGTTTACGGGTCACGAAACAAGAATGAAAATGATGCATTCAAAATAGTTATAGAAATATTGATATTGAATTAGATTCACTAATTATTGCTAACATGTTGATGGCAAGGGATACCAATAAGCTTTTTAAGTACTGAAAAATATAATCAGATACACTTACAAAGACGATGGAAAATTATGCAAAGGTCAATATATAATTAGAAAAAAGCACCTTGCATCATTCTTTCCTTCTTTTTTTTTTTTGGTTTCCCACCCAGTGTCTGGAGTCCATATTGGAGCTCCGACTAAATTCGGTCCGCATTATTCTTTCCAACATCTTCTGAAAAAAGCAAAAAGACTATTTTTTTCAACTTAATAGATGACAATTATCACTAGTTTTAGAACATGTAGAATGAAAAACACTTTTTTTTAAATATAATTAGAAAATCATAATTTTTTGAAATATTGTATGTGTTAGTCTTAGATGTGCTTTAATTAGAGGTTAGGTCTACGTCCTCCTCTACTTTTATATGCATCTTTTTTTTAATAAACATAATGAGTGTCAAGTCAAAAATCATCCAGTACCAAAGGCTATACATCACTTAATTCCAATGTTATTACCTATGATCAACAAAATTTCAATAAAGATTAAATGAATTAGTTACATTATTAAATGAAAAAAGAAATATTATAAGGAATTGATTATATAAAATTTATCAACGTCGCATCTCAATAAGTTAAAAGAATAAACTTCAAATAAAAAAATATAAAAATTATACTCCATTAAGGCTCAAGATTCTCTTATTAAGGCTTAGCTTTAAACTATCAATTTTATTAAGTTGTCTCTGAATAAAGAATCGTCATTAAAATATCTTTATAATTAATGAAAAAATATCATTAAAACCAGATTTGTCACAAATTTGAGATTATTTTGTTTTCATCCTTTTTTTTTCACTCGGTATCTAGAGTCTGTATTGGAGCCTCGACTAAATTCAGATCGCACACTACAGGGCCCCTTCGAATGTGGCGCTTCCAACAAAATTTTCTCTTGAATATTTCGAACCCAAAACTTCTAATTAAGGGTGAAGTAGTTTCACCACTGCATCATAATCCATCGGTTGTTTTCATCCTTTTCATGAGATCAATTAATCACTCAACTGTCACATCTCAACCTTTATTTCATTTTTCATTGAATAAAGAGGCAAGAAAAAGTCATAAATTAACTCCCCAACTTCCTAGTCCAAGTCAAAAATAGGATTATTCTTGAATGATACATATCTTCTAACAGAAAAGAAGGTCAGTAATAATGTTCACACACTTTTTTGAACTATATAAATAACATAGTTCCCACACAATCAAAAACCATTAACATTTCTACACTTTTTTAAATTCTAAATATTATTAGCTCTATGATATGATGAACAATCAACGTAGACTTTTTAAGTGTCTTCTTTTTTTATTTTTGACAACTCTTTGCTATTCTTCGAGTCATGCAACTATTACTCATAGAAAATTATTGAAATTCAAGTCTCAAAATGATAATTTTGGTTACATGCTACCAAAGTTTGTCCCTTTACCTCCATCCGCTCCATCTTGTAAAACAAGTCCTGGTACGCCTATTTCAACAACGTGTCTACCACCTCCACCTCCACCTCCACCTCCACCTCCGCCAACGGTTCCCACCACATTACCGCCTAATGCACCATCTACGAGGACGGACGATGGTGTTGGCCGGACGTCGGAATTATATGTATAGTGGAGTTTGTGTTACTATGCTGTATGTGCATTTTAAATTGAATGTATAATCAGCTTTGTTAAGGGACAAAAAGGGCATTAACCATAAAAATAATTTCATATGGGTGCTTGATTTATGAAACTTCTTTGCATTTTATGTCCTTATAATTTCTTCTTTTTTTCTAATTTATTACATTTTTTTTGCATATATTACTTGCCTTCTAAATTTGGTAGATGAATAAGTTATATCGGAATTATATATAATAATAGGAGTACACAACTACCCCTTCCACAAAAAAAAATATAGAGAAGTATCGAAAACACCCTTAAATTTGGCACAAATTATCAGTTTCATCCCCGAATTATTGATAGTCTTAAAATACCTCTTTACTTAACTAACTGAACTTAAATACAACCCCGATCTTGCAACATGAGTGAAATACACCCCAAATTCCAGTCAAGTTTAGGGTGTTTTCAACACTTCTCTCGACTTTTTATTAAGAGTCTCATGCTCCTACAAGAGTTTGAGACCATTTGCTATGTCATGTGGCATATTAGGAGTATATCTAAGTTTAGTTAGTCAAGTAGAGAGGTGTTTTTAAGGTTGTCAATAGTTTAGAGACGAAACTAATAATTTGCGTTAAGTTCAGGTGTTTTCAATACTTCCCTCAAAAATATAAGAAGGAACATATATTTCTCCTGTTTTTTGGGACGTTTATGGTTTGATTTTTCTCTAAAAGATGACCAAATCAATTTACTCGATTTTGCAAATGTTAGAATCAAATCAAATTAATTAAGTAAATTTATTGCTTTGGTTTTGCCCGTTGTTGAAATAAATGACAATTGCATAACTACCACATTCATTACTATTTGAGATTGGGTTTTGTTTGGCACATAAACATTTAATACTCAATATTCATTTTAACAAAATCATAGCTAGCTAAACTTGCAACAAATGAAACAAAACTTTTGCATCCCCTCTGCTTCACTTGAACCAATTATACATTTTAAATATTTTCAAATCCCAAAATAGCTACTTCACTTAGTACACTCACAAGAACTATAAAACCATCTGCTAAAGAATTACATTAGAACCCAAAAACAAAAAACAAAAAATACTTTTGCTGCATCTGTGGAGAGTAAAGCCTCGCATTTTCATGATTCGCGAGCCTTCATTGTGTAAAACTGCAACTAAGAAAAAACTCTACCATGCTGCAGAAACGGGCCCTAACTGTGAAGACGAAACAAGAACATGGCAAGAAAGACCCCGAGTAGTGATTTATCAACCAAGGGATCTCAAACTGCAGAATCGCCATAAAGATTTCTTCGTGAGAATGTCAAACCTCGTGTTTCTGATCCACACAGTCCTTATTTCGTGGCTTTACCCTTACTTTTACCACCCTTCTTTTTCTGCACACCACCACGTTTGTGGTCCTGTGCTCTCTCATGGGGATTTACCTCCTTGAATTTGATTGGCTTTATGATACTACCGCTCCTCTTTACCACCTGTAAGAATTATAACATAAGCAAGCAAACACCTAAATTACCTCAAAATTGTAGTCCCAAAGACTAACTCCTTCCCCCAGAACAGAAAAGGCAACAAAAGAGAGCTAAGGAGAAAAAATAACTTTAATGCAATTGTATACTAAAATTTCAGATGCAGGCCTTGCCTCTTCTTTTTAAATATTTTGGGTTTGGAAGGGCGGGAGGGGGGTTTCAGATACAGGATTGTATACTTCAGGAAACAAGAATATAGACAGATAGAGAAAACTAAAATTAGATAGTATGCTTCAGGACAGACCTCAGGGCGAATCAGAGCTGAAACTGCTATTCCGGGGTTGAATTCAGGTCCAATGGGCATCCGAATGCTCCCCTCAAAAAGCTCTTGGGAAGTAAACGGATAAGGTAATGTTGGCGTGTATAATTTATCAGCCTGCATGGGAAAATAGAAATTGAGTAAATTGTGGTAGCAGTTGTGCACTTTAAGCAAAGACAAGCAACACTGAAGACATAGCCTTCTGTACAGAGAAGCATCTGTTGGACAGGTCTGAGACAGATTAGGAAACCACCTGAAGAATAATTTGTCGTGTGGATAAATAATGAAAATAACAAAAATGCATGTTGCATAGAGTGTCTGAACATCTCCAGCACAGACAACATAACCATTACCAAATCTACATAAAGTTAAGAACAGTGTTTCCTGCAAATGAATGATGGTGAAGTTGAAACTCTACTCTACTGCTTTCTGTGTTTCTCTGTTCTTTTGTTTATTTACTTTGTTTGATTAACAATCCAACTTTTCTTTGATTGCAGAAAGATGTCTTTAACTTCACCAAATATTTAGTAGATTTTAATTTCACTAATTTAAAGCCAAGGGAAAAGGCAAATAAAATAAATTATTATCACGCATGCACAGAAAATCTGTAATCACTATCGGTAAAGCCTAAAAGTTTAGCCTCAACATCTAAAATCAAAATTGGGATCAATCACAAGAATGTTGATTCATAAATCAGGTTAAGGATGAAGTTTGTCAATGACCAACCTTCTTATCCCTCTTTTCGGAGATGATAACATGATTCAGATTAGCATCCTTTCTCTTCTTGAGAGCTTCTTCTCTTTTCTTTTTGGCATTATCATGTTCATCAAGCATCCAAGAAGGCGGACCTCTCTTCTTTTGTATATTGGTCCATTGTCCCCAACCAGGCAGTAAAACAGGCTTCTCAGGCTCTGGAACTTCCTCATTCAACGCATCTTGTTTTTCTCTCTCAAAGTCGTCTTCAACATCATCGCCAGCAAAAGCACGCCGAATAAGTTCTTCTTGAGATGGGATTTCATATGTGGACTTAGTCCCAGATGTTAAAATCCCATCAACCATTTCTCCTCCACTATCAGTATCGCTATCATCATCAATTTCCTGCAAGCAAAATTAAGAGTCAATAGTAACAAACAGTTCAGAGAAGGTTGCATTGCGGATTCAGCATATAGAGAGATTACCTCCCCGTCAGGTTTACTCTCAACAGGTTCTGTGATCTGTAAAGAGATTGCACTCTTCGCATTTGCAGATTTTGTCTGCTTCCCTTTAGCTGATGAATCATTCATCTGTTCACCAAATACACCAATAAGACTAATGTTGCCAAAAGGAGTAAGAAAACTGATTTTGAGGCAACAAAAGAGCAACCTTTTTCCATGAGTCGGCTGCAAAAATGGAAACTTCGTATGATGTCCTTGAGCCTGGGTCTCTCGCAATGTCATCAAAACTCTGAAACAGGACAAAGTCAAACTTTAATCACCACAAACAATGCAGAAAAGAGGGCAATATGATATGGTACTGCAGGATTTGATGAAGTTCACAATGCAATTACCTTAAACAGAGAATCGTGATTAATCTCAGACTTTTCACGAAGTGAATTGGGATCAAAATGAACTTCCCTCTGAGAAAAATTATTTTCTTCATGAGCACTGATGCCATTTTCTCTGGCATCTGTCTCACCTTCACTATCACTGTCACCATAGTAATTGTCTGATGTCGCTTTCTTTTTGGGTTCAGGTGCCTGCTTTTTTTGAGCACCAAAAACCCTCCTACCAGTCAAAATATTTGTTCCTTGAGTTTTTGGCTCGTTCTTGTCTTCTAATTCCTTCAATGATGACTCAAACTCTTCTAGAGCAAGTTTTGCTTCTTCATCGGCCGCCTCTTTCCTTCTTTTCAATCCACGGACCTGTGAAATGGCAGTACCATAGATGAACTTTCAAGCCTCAAAAAAATTAGAGCAAGCAGTGATGCAAAGGAAAGATTGATAAAATTACCATGAAAGGTAAGGAAAGCACTCCTGACGCAGGCAATTCTTCATCCCCTTCTAAGACTTCAGCAGTCTTGTCCTTTGCTTTCTTCAACAGTTTTACTGCAGCATCCTGATCTGATCCATCAGAGGTCTCATCAAGGTCATCCTCATCACTGCTTTCTTCACTACTACTGTTCTCGTTCATGTTATTTGCTTTTCTGGACAAAAGGGCGTGTTGATTCAGCTGTTCAGCAATAGCAGCTCGTGTTCCGTCATCTTGCACATCCAATCCACGTTTTAAGATGCGCTTTGCCCACTTGGAGCTGTTCTTGTGCTTCAGGGTCAAGCGTTCCTACATAAAATTTAGTCGCAAAAGAGACAAACTCAATCAGAAAATAACCAGAAAAGCAGAAAAGACTCCTACGCGAGTTCACACAAGTAATGAATGAAATTACCTCTGCCCTTTTGAATTCTTGTTTCATGGCCTGCTCTTTGGCTGCTTCTGGATCTGTTTCAATTGCAGTACCTGCTTGTTTCAATCTATCCTTTTTTAGCAAACGATGATACACTTTGGACTTTATCTTCTTGACTCGTTTTGCCTTCATTTCATGACGGAAAAGAAGACTACGCATCTTAGCAAGCTGGTCTTGACGTTCCCTCACATCTTCTACAGATATCTGCCAAAGTGGTAAACATTAAATATAATACAAAAATTAACAGGGACCGTTTTCCTCTTAAAAAACACTGAATGAATAACCATCTGTATGGAATAATAAGTGTGTAAAAGTCTATGACCTCCATACCTTATTAAGTTCAAGAAGTCTTGCACCATCTTTTCTATGAGCTTCAACGACCTCGTGGTCATTAAAAAGAGAAGCAATTTTTTTCTCAAAATCACTTCTTGGTTCAAATTCAGCAGCAATTTCTCCTACAGTAGAATATCCCACGTCCTTATCTTTGCCGAAATATATAGTTGGTGCCTCTCTGTTTCTTTTGACATGGGGTTCCCATTTCGTAACATCCTTCTGGATAAAACCATAAGCAGCATCTCTTTCCAATCTCTCTTGATCTGGTTTCGGAAGAGGTGCATGAATAGGCATGGACTTCTTCTCCATCCGACTCATGCTCTTTCTAAGTTTGCTATGGTCAGACTTCCCATGGAGGGGGTCCAGAAGATCCTGGATGCTAATCCGGCCATCCCCATCCAAAATATCACGACTGGGATTATACTCAGACTCTGAATATGCCTCAGATATGATAACATCATTTTTCTTCCTCTTGCCTATCATACAGATCTTGCAATCAGTCCTTCTCATAGTGGATTACACAATATATTCAAATAAATAACATGTGATGACAAAATATCTTCTTTTGTCCCGACGTTGAGGACTGAGGAGAATGCACGGTTTTGTGGAAAGCAGGGACTTAATAAGCATATTCTCCAACAAAATAAAGGGAAAAAAACATGGAATTGCACAAAAAAGGGGGGGAAACTAAAATTTAGTTGATTTCCACATCACACATGTACAAGTAGCACATACAAATCATGGTTAAAAAATATATAAACGGATTGAGTTTGACAAAACACATCATATTCTACTAGTAATTGCAAGCATGAAACTCAAGAAATGTGGGTAGGAAGTTTACCATCAAAAGCATCAGTTGGAAGTCCAGTAATTTCTTGCAACAATCGTGAATGCCTTCCATCATCCTCTTCCTCTTCCTCTTCATCTCCTCTCCGACCACCCTCATCATCCTCACCATCTTCTTCATCTGAAGGTACATTTTCATCCTACATAAGAAAAATACAATGCCTATAAATCCACCATAACCAAAGACAAAAAGATTGTGAATTCTCTATGTCCATCTTCTGCAGACTGCAGCTAATGCAAATCAAAATCTGAAAGGGAAAAACAAGTACTACAAAGCATCAAGAAGATGTTCTTGCCTTTTGTAACTCATGGTAAGGTTTCACATCCCTCCACACTTATGTACAAAGTAGTCAATCTTTACAACCAAAAAAGTTCATTTAAATTTATTTATTTTTGTGTGGGTGTGTGTGTTGTGGGGGGGGTGTAGTTTCCAGCATTAACGAATGCAAATAACAACATTGCTTGGTGGTGGTGGTGGAGGCAGGCCTAAGTAATCATAATATCAATTCTTGGCACAAGCATTTCAGTGTTTAGACAGAAATAATATCCCATCTGTAAGCGAGGACTACGAATCCAGTTAATTTGACATGCATTAGCTAAAGATTACTGGATCTACACATCCCAAAAAGAAAGGAGTAAAATTACAATGCATGTTGTTTCATCAGGCAAACATTGTTTCAGACATTGGAACAAAGTTCTAAATAAGTAACATCAGCGACTAAACCAAACAAAATATACAAGAGCTAAATTCTACAAGGATATAAGGTCACACTATGTATATTATGAAATCATATCAACACGTACGAATCCCAAACTAGTAGGGAGAGCTAATGGATCTTCCATATACATACTGTTCTATTTTCTTTTTCTCTCGCTTTTATTATTGGGATGGTGGCTGGGAAAGCTACATGGATCTTCACTATTTCACCGGGCACCAACTACCTCCCACCAACATAGGTATCTGAATAACTATGCCCACTAGGGCTTAGGGAGATTGATAGTAGGGATGACAATAGGACGGGGCGAGGTGAGGTAGGGCTGGTTAAGTCTTCCCCTGCTCAGTTATTTCCCTGCCCTGCCCCATTTAAGTCACTGCCCTATTTAAGTTCCGCCCTACCCTGCCCCGTTTAACCCCCCATTTGCAGATATAGCATCAATGAACTACAAAATTTCATAATCATATTAACTGGAAAAAGACTGTCAAATTTTGAATGTGCACATATTTATTTTTATAGATTTAAGTATGAGAATACGAATTTTTCCATCCAAATAATTATAATAATCATAATGAACTTTCTTGAGTTAATGTAAAAGAGAACCATAGGTAATGTGTTAAAAGATTAACATAAATAATTCGGCGAGATATTGTTCTACATTTGGTTCCAGATGTGGACTATGATATATTATACATCTAAGTTGCTCGGACTCTTCACTTTTGGTGCCGCACCCGTGTCGACACGACATGGGTGTGGGATCCGTGTCCGATTTGGTCAACCGATTTTGGGTACTTTGACCAAAATCGATGGGGAAAGTCTGGACAATTTTAATGATTTTTGTAATCAATACAAAAGCTAAGGTGAAATTGAAGAAAATGGAATACCTATTATATATGCATTTCTATGCCACTCCTTTTCCTTTAATCTCCTTCCAAGATTTTCCTTAAGTTCTCCACATAATAACTCATAATATAGGTTTTATAATTTTATTTTTAGATATTCTAATTATTTTTAGGCGAATCCCCGTACCCTTATCCATACATGGATCCATATCCCCGAATCTTAAAAATTAGATCATCGGACACCCGCACCCGAGTTCGAGCAACTTAGTTATACATCATATGCATAAGCTGTTGCTCAAGATGTTTGAACCTTCCACATGTTAATGTCAAGAACTTCCCACATGTTATCAATGTCAAACCTGCATTTTTAATTGTAACAAATGTGGTCTTTGCATAAGGGAAAATCCAGTCCAGATGTGACTTGACGGGTGAAATATGCTTAGCATCTTAAACTCCGACAAATGATAAAATTTCAGTTAAACTCAGGAGTTTTAGTCAAGCTGCAACCTGCCCTACCCCGCTAATTATTTTCCTAAAATGAGTTTTACCCTGCCCCGCCCTGCCTCATTAAGGCTCTTCCCAGCTAAGTTGCTCAGACTCGGGTGGGGGTGTCCGATTCAGGTGCGGATCTAGAGGTCGGATCCTCAATGATCTAAATTTTAAGATTCAGGGATACGAAACCATGTATGGATACGGATGTGGGGATTCGGCTAAAAATGATTCAAAAATCTAAAAATAGAGTTATAAAACCTAAATTATGAGATATTATGTGGAAAACTTGAGGAGAAAATATTGATCAAGAGGATAATCTTGGAAGGAGATAAAAGGAAAGGGAGTGGCAATAGAAATTTATATATACAAATTATTCTATTTTCTTCAATTTCACATTTTTTGTTTTAATTATAAAAATCATTGAATCTGTCCAGAATTTCTCCCTCGAATTTGGTCAAAGTACCCAAAACTAGATCGGGTACAGATCCCACACCCACATCGAGTTGACACGGGTGTGGCACCGCAAATGAAGAGTCCGAGTAACTTAGCTTCCCTGCCCCTCCCTACCCCAATTGTCATCCCTATTCTTTTCATCCTTGCTATGGAAGGCCTTAGTAAGATGATCCAAAAAGCATGTCAACTACAATGGATTGAAGGCTTCAAAGTAGGCAGTCCCACGGGAAACAATGTTACAGTTTCACATCTGCTTTATGTGGATGATACTCTGCTATTTTGTGGGGCAGATAGATCACAAGTTATTAAGCTAAACTTGATTTTGCACATTTTCGAAGCCGTCTCTGAACTACACACAAATATGTCAAAAAGCACTATCTATCCAGTAAACTCAGTGCAGAATCTGGCAGAGCTAGCAGGAATCATGTGCTGCAACATAGGGTCCTTTCCAACAACTTATCTTGGGCTGCCTTTAGGTGCAAACTTCAAGGCTAACGAGCTATGGTCGGGAATAATTGAGAAGTTTGAAAAAAGACTAGCAACATGGCAAATGCAGTACCTTTCTTTTGGAGGAAGAGTTACATTGATTAATAGTGTAATGGACAGCATCCCTACTTATCATATGTCCCATTTCCCTATTCCAGCAAAAGCTCTCGAAAAGCTTGACAGAATCAGAAGGAATTTTGTATGGGAAGGCAACAGCAAGGATCATAAGTTTCATTTGGTTAAATGGGAAAAAGTGACACAACCTAAATCTCAAGGGGGTTTGGGTATCAAAGATCTTGCAGCTCACAATAAAAGCATGATGATGAAATGGTTATGGACTATGGAGGTAGGAACTGAAGACATTGAATTGTGGAAAGAGGTGATCAAAGCTAAGCATGGTGAGCTTACTCACTGGTCCACAAAAGTCTCAGCAGATGCATATGGAGTTGGTCTATGGAAAAGCATCAGTAAACTTTGGCCTGGTTTTGCTGAGAACGTCACATTTAGAGGAATGGATCTCACATCAAATTTGGAAGGACATATGGTTGGGAGACACAACTTTGGGTGAGGAATTTCCAAGATTGCACCACATTGCAGTTGAACCAAACTCTACCATAGCATCCAACAGATTAGACGACGTCTGGGACCTAAGGTTCAGGAGAAACCTAAATGACTGGGAACTTAATGACATATTTGCACTCTTTGCCAAATTGCAGCCTTTCTCCTTTTCACCCCAAGAGCCTGATAGATTGAAATGGGGTAACTCAATAAAAGGTCACTACACTGTCAAGGAAGGCTATCACAGCTTATGCTCAAGGAACTCAATGATTGACAAATGGCCATGGAAGCATATATGGAAGACTAAATTACCTACCAAAGTGATCTGTTTCAACTGGACTGCACTGCACAACTCATGCCTCACACAGGACAATCTCTCCAAAAAGAAATTCCAGCTTGCTAGTCGATGCTATTTCTGCCACAAGCACACATAAAGTGTCAACCACTTGCTACTGCACTGCCCAGCTGCCTCAGACCTCTGGAATATGTTTTATTGTTTTTTTGGTCTTTCCTGGGTCATGCCTCTCCCTGTTAGGGATGCTCTTGAAAGTTGGAGTTCACGGGAAGTTGACAAAGCCATCAAGAGTATGTCGATGATGATCCCTGGTGCTATCTTTTGGTGTTTATGGACAGAGAGGAACAAAAGATGTTTTGATGGAATTTCAACTTCTAGAAATCTTTTGCGAGGCAGATGTCTAGTTAGCCTTTTTAGTTGGTCCAACTTGACCCCTGTAAATAATTTAGAACTCTTCTTGGATTTTGTTAGCTCTATAGTTTAGAAAGAGGCTACAAATTCTTTTTTTGTGAGCTTAACTGATCTATCCTTGTAAAGCTTGCATCTTCTTGATGCTTTGAAATGAATCTACTTACTTCATCAAAAAAAAAAATTCCCTACCTTTTCCTCTATCTTGGAATTTGAACCCTCCAAGATTTTCACCGATCCCGTGTCGCTCCAATCTCAAAATGTTTCTTTCAAGACAAAATTAAGGGCTCCCCAACACTAGAGATCATATGCATATTCTACTTACCAACAAATCATTTAAACAAACTAAAAAAACTCCTAAACATAGACCTATAAGTGTAGCAACACGACTAAGTCTTAGTCCTAATTAGTTAATATCACTTAAAGTATCTTTACTTTTAGTTGCATGATTGCATCATATTCTTTTGCTACAGATTTTGTGGGATTGTAGTTTTGAGACAACTTTCCCAGTGTAACTTTAAATTTACCTCGTCCACTTTTAACACTTGCAATCATTATAGTGTCACAATTACAAACCGAAGGCGCTTGAAGTCATATGTGTACATGACCAAACCATCCTCATGCAGCCTTCTTTTATTTCATCCTCTTTGTGCAACTAGTAATAGAGGTCTACCTAGTAGATGAACAAAACATCCTCATGCAGATTTCATCCTCTTTGTGCAACTAGTTATACAATCAGATGTGATCATCTCCATTTAGTCTATTCTAATACCAAACCAAAAGACAAAAAGCTCTAATATAACCAAAAAGAAAATAAACATAACTTACCTCCTCCTGTCAGTTAAATTGGTAAGACTTGTTCTTTATCTGCAGTAGCATTATAATTAACAAAAAGCATCACGAAGATGCCAGCATTACAACGAGATTATCAGCTCCCAGGAAGGCCAAAAAAAAAGTTGTCACAACTATCAACATAACTAATACCGACATTACTAATAAAGCCACATTACTAATAAAGCCTATTCAGCACTATTACTATACACCTTACCAAATATTCGAAGTAAAATGTCTATAGCAATGGAATGAGTTTACAATTAAATTGAAATGAAACAAATACCTCAAATTCCTCAGGAAGCTCATATTGATAATTTTCAACTGTGTCAAACCGTCTATTCTTCCTGGACTCCTCTTCAGCAACCCCTTCTTCATACTCATACAAGTCATTAACAGCATCATCAGAACCAATTTCTTCATCGGAATCTGCGTATCGTTTCGGTAATTGAAGCTCCTTTAACATAGCATTAGGCAAACGGGGACCGACCCTTTTTTTTCTCCCATCTTTTCCTCCACTACCTCCACTTGAACCTTGATTTTTCTTCTTGAATTCTCTTCCTTTATTCTGTCTAGTTCCTTCTCTGGTTTTTCTCTTCGTCCCCGCCATCACTACAGATCAATTACCGGTACCGGAAAAAAAATTGATGAGCGCTGCCGCCGGTAGACAAGCTTTGAAGGGCGGCAGTTGAAAGAAGGGGAAGGGTTTAGTTGAAAGTTTGAGGCCCAAAGAGGTTTTTTCTTTTTAATTTTTTGGAGGGTTGATTTTTATTTATTATTTAATAATAATAAATTCTATTTTATTTTTTATTCTACCTTTATATTACTTTACTTTACTTTACTCTTATTTATAACCGAACAAGGAAGGAAGAACACTGCATCATATTATTGTACCGAAGGAAATAATATTTGTACCCGCAATTTCCTATAATCACGTCACCATGTGTATGTAGTTTTTCTAAATAAGTTGTTTTTATCTTTTTACTAGCTCTTGGGGTACATTTTTTTATTTGAAAAAATTTATAGTAGTTGTTTGCATGTCATTTTTATGAATTCATAATATTTGATGTTTCATGAGTTTTGTCTACATATGAAAGATTCGAGAATGTGAAATGGCTTTTCAAATTTTCATATTGTTATTTTTTTATTTATTTTCTGGTAAGCACTCCAATTTGAGCCATTTTCTTCTAATGTGTTTGTATTTTCTTATCGTCTTTTTATGAAATAATTCTCTCTTTTTGGTGTTCGAACACTGCATCTGGTACAAAGAGCAACATTTTTGGTTCGAAAATATTGATTTTCAATCTAGATACAAGTTTTGGGAATTCACTTAGCATTTTAATTTTTGAGTGTCGTTGGAATTCAATTTCTCATAATTTTTAAGGTTTTTGTTTGGTTGGTTATTGCCCTACAGTAGTTTTCCTTCTATATTATTTCTTGATTTTGATATAGCTTTAAATCTTGGCTAAGGTTAATTATCGGGGTAACAACTATGTTACTGTGTGGAACATGTTTCTCATAAATTTATAAGCAACCTTGAAAGTTTTTGGACTAATTAAGGTAGGATTTGATAGACAGAAAATTACTACTTTCAGAATGAAAATAGAGTGAAAAATCTTCTTATGCCTACAATTGGGGACCTCTTATTACACTTTCCAAGCTAATAGACTACTCGATTAATCAATTGCCTATTTTTGAGTAGTTTTTTTTACTATATCCGTGGTATGTTCAGAGAAAATTGATTCTATGAGATTTTTTGCATAAGAGTTTATGGAGTGTGTACATCTGCAAAATTTCTTTTAAAAGATGATTTTTTTAAAGAGAAAAGACATAAAGTCACCATTGAAGTTGTCTCAAATTTTCAAAAAGACATCTTAACTATGCGGGTGTCATATTACCCCACAAAAGTATTAAATATCGTTGTAAAGAAACCATTTTGACCCATTTTCTCACCAACCCAAGAATTCTAATAGGAGAGTGATGCACACCCCCTTTTAATGAATTAATTTAAATATTAATAAAGTGCAGATCCAAAACTGAAATATTGGCACATCTTTGCCTGTAAAGAACTCTCTCACTGCTCTCAATTTATGGGTTTCTTCATAACCTTTTCAATTGATGATTTCAATTTCTTGGGAGTTGATTTACCTCCGAATGTTGAAGCAAACTTTTGCTTTTTGGAATCGTCCATTTTTGCCGCCATTATTGTGAATAGTTGAGTTTCTTTAAGTTCAGCGGATTGGGGTTTTGCTAGGATTTAATTTGTGGTGCTTTTTCATAATGAAATAATGCTCCAGACTCACCCATCTCATGGAACTAAATTTTAATAAATACTAGAAGCTTTTAAAAATGAGAAAAGACATAAGAATGTTTTGCTTTGATCACTAAATTTGCATTGAAAGTAAGTCTTCATGTTTGTATCGCATCACACACAACATCGAATCATTCTCGTCATTACAAATATGATTCAAGATTTGTATTTGATATTATAAGAATGTTTTTCCTCAAAATCTAATCACAAAAGATAACTTGATTTCTCAATTTTAAAAAAAATTAAGAAGAAATTAAACCTTGATGACTGGAAATTAACAAGAAGTTAGAAAGTTCTCTTCTTTTTGGGCTGATTTAATTCAAGAAAGAAGATGATTTTTTTTTTGAGTTTTAACCTTCAACCATGGGATTTTTTTTAAAGAATTGGAGAAGATGGAGTATTTAAAGAAGAAGTAATTAAATAATAGAGAAGGAAATGACACGTGGCACTTTTTAATTCGTTTTTGAAAAAAAATTCACATCCACGCGTGTCATCTGCGTGAATGCAAACATAGGAAAAAATGGATCGAAATGGTCTCTTTACAACGATATTTAATACTTTTGTGGGGTAATAGGACGCCCACATAGTTAAGGTGTTTTTTTGAAAATTCGGGACAACTTCAAATGTCACTTTATGTCTTCTCTTTTTTAAATGAGATGTTTTTTTCCATGTTTACAATTTTTACTTTGTATTCTAGTTTTTAATGTAGATTTATGTTTAAATATGACATTATGTAACAATATAAAACAATACAATCCATACAAATGTTGAATTCATTTAAATAATATAGCACAATACATACGATACATTATAAAATAGGGAAAGGCATAAATTCACATTTGAACTTATCCTGAAAATTGGGTGTAATTGAGATGGTGAAATCGGATAAGCATTAAAATAGGATATGATGAGGGTGGGACTTGATCTTAGGCATATTTATATGTCGGTTTATCAAATATTGCCCACATTAGTCTTGTGTTTAAGAATAATCTTTAAGCTATGTGTTGTGTTTTGAGTAACTTGCAATGATTGTGCACTAAGACATGTGATTAGATTATGCAGGAGTTCTCGAAGAAAAATGGAGTCTATGGAAGAAAGCGCGAAGAGGGAAGCATGAATACAAGGCAAGGAAGCAACTGCCGATGGAAAGAAGAGAAAAATTGGGCCTGGTAGCCCTGGAGTACTGCTAGCGCCCCACGCCAAGCCTAAAACTGCAAAGGAAAATTCCTAGCGTACTGATGATGCCCCACGCCAGGCCCAAAACTGCTGAAGCATATCTCTAGGGCGATTTTGGCGCCCCACACCAGCTTGTGCCAGAGTTCCTCAGCGAAAATTGGTCAAATTAGGACTCCTATTTTGGTCTAAACTTGGAAAACTATTTTTGGAACTCTATATATAGGACCCTAGGGTTATTTTTTAAAGGGTTAACTACTTTTTGGTGTGCAAGAGCAAGAGATTACAATTCATCCTAGGTTTCAATTCTCTACTTCTTCTTTAGGTTTGAATTCTATGAAACTTATTAATTTTGAGTTTATGAACATTATGAGTGGTTAAACGCCCTTGTTCTGGGGCTGTAGCTACGGGTTATTGTTGATCATCGAATTGCCTTCAATTGATTATTGGTTATCGTTTACATTACTTTTATATTCTTGTTTTCGTATTTCATGATTGGCCATCATAGAAATAAATCTATTGTCTATTATTGAACTCAAGAGATGAAGAGGTAGATAAACTAAAGAATATAAAGAGCTTGATATAACTTGCATATCACTTGATTAGATTCGTGTTTAGGAGTGACGCCCGGACGAACACCAAGTTTGGTTACGAAACAGGATGAAATATAAATGTTCGTCAATTAGGACTGTCTATCCTTGCTCAACGATGTAGTTAGAAAACTAGTTGGGGTAGGCGATTAGAGGTCGAGAGATCATGATCATAACATTAATCCTATAAATCAGTAATGTGATAACCATAATTGATTCATTGCATGAGATGTGATACATGAAACCCAGAGCATGCTGCAGCCCTGGAATTGTCTCTTACTTGATTGAAACACCGAAATTACAGTAGTCGTTGTTAGTTAGTTTAATAATTAAATTGCTCTCATTAGTAGTAACCAAAACCATCTCATATTGATAATACGTTCTTTAAGTTGTAGATTTAATAGAATTGATATACATTGATCGTAAGTCCCTTGGGTACGACAACCCGGTTCTTAAAGAGCCACTTATTACTTCTGCGACCACGTACCAATAGGACTCTATTTTTCGGTGTAATTAATTCTTAATTTTTTTATTTTCTCCTTCACTAATTATTAATCTCTTGATATGAGTATTGCATGTGTATTCTTTATCAATTAATGAGTACTGAATTATGAACGTCGCATAAATATTACTAAAAATATATTTGAATAGTATTTTCTAAAAATAATATAAATTTTAAAAATGATGAATATTATTATTAGAGTTCTTTTAATTTAAAGGTTCTTTCGATCTTCATCAACAGTCTTGCTAAGTAAGATGACTAGGTTGAAACTACAATTTTTATTCTTTCCCTACTATATATCTACAACAACACATAAAGTCAATGAAATATGAATATATACAAGCTCAAATTTTTTATGTGGAAAATCTCTTTTTTCCTCAAAGTTATAGAGAATAAGGCCTCTAATTTCTAAAAATTAAATTGTTTAGTTATTTCAAAATATCTAAAACAAAATAGGGAAAATTACATGATTAAGCAAACATATACTTAATACTAGTTAATTAGTCATCATAGCTATAGTTTTAGTTAATTACCACTCGCGACCAACATTTAGTGATAATTACGCGGACTGATGTTTCTAATTTGTATAATTCACATGTTTATATAATTCGAAATTTGTATAATATAATTTGTATAAATTTGTATAATATAATTTGTATAACAGTTTAAAGTTTGGATGTTTGTATTTGTATAAATTCATTATTTTGAATTTATACAAAAATAGTTCAATTATACAAATGTACCTGTAAATTATACAAACTCACTTGCGAATTATATAAACCCATGAATTATACAAACCTGTGAATTATACAAACGAGACAGCTTAAACGGTAGCTACAGCCCATAAATATACAAACTATAGTTATGAAGCATAATTAAGTTTATTATAATGGCTATTTGCAAAAATTCCTCAAGAAAATATTACTAATATGCGCATGTTTGATTGATTTGTTTATAAAAATCCAAAAAAAAAAGATAAATAGCCCAAAATTAAACAACTGATCCATTTATCTCACTTGGACAATTCAAATCCTAGGTGTTTATAAAAATCCAAAAAAAAAAGATAAATAGCCCAAAATTAAACAACTGATCCATTTATCTCACTTGGACAATTCAAATCCTAGATCCGCCTCTGCTCCTTCATCAGCTTTTAACAATTAATTCACTGGTTTGAGTTATGATGCATTTTTTAAATTCTATCATGAATTAAAAAGTAAAAACTTCCCTTATTTCATCGTGGCACACACCCCCCTTCGTTGGGAAGGAGCCCAGCCATTCATCTAATACTACGTCTGATTGCAAGTTATAAAAGTTAACCATCAAAAATTGACAACCATATTCAACAAACATAGAGACAAGAAAACATAAACCTTAAAACAAATTCGAATTGAACTTCAACAAGCTTATGCACTTTGCTCTACTTGCAGAAATATTTCATATAATGCGATTGCCAGATACTGGCATTTTAATGTCATTAAGCTATACTATATTAGTTATTACTAGGTAATGCAACATTTGTATTTTATTAGTTATATCTCCTAAAAACTTCCATCTTTCGTTATCATCGAGTATGAAATTATCACCTAGATTGCACCTACAACTTCTTCTATGAGGTCCTCTATCAACACTTCCTCAATCTCCTTAACTATCACATCCATGTCATCCTTGACTGCTAGCCAATGCATCTCTTCCACAACGTTACCAGGTGTGTCTGCGTTTGCAGGATCTTCGTGCCTTCTCAGCAGTTGATGCAGAATGTTTTTCATCCCATAAGTCTCCCATTTCCAGTTAATACCCTCTATTGGCTTCACCCAAGGGCAAGGATCCACATACTTCCTAACAATCTCCAGTAGACCCAAGTTTATACGGTCAAACAGTAGCCTCCTTTCGTACCTTGGTCCAGTTGTTTCATCAGTGTACTTCTCAAGATTGTCGAAAAGCCAGGGACTCAAAGGACACTCCAAAGTGTGGAAAGATGTTACGAATGTATCAGGGTCGGATGCCTTCAACCCAGAGTCAGTTAGCACATCCAATATGTAAGAAGATTGCCAGTTTTGGGACCTTAGACTACAATTGTCTTCAAAGGATTCAACCTCGTCATCACTTAGTATTACATCAGCATAAGGCTCTGATTCCATCTTAAGGAGCTTTAGTTGCATCCGAAGCCCTGGTGAGAATACAAGTATGAAAATAAATAATTCGACAAAGATAATGTACTAAAACCTAATAATAATAATAACAACACCACGCAATAATACTAGAATAATGATGAGGATGTCAACAAGGGCTCAAATACTAGAGTTGTCATCAAGCAAAGCACTTCGATTGTAGAGGAGATGAGAAGTAATATGTTGCAAATAATTGCTTAACATGGTCAAGAAATCACACTTACCATTAAGTTCAGCACTGACTCTCTCAAAGCATTCTGAACCGGAAGACACATCTTCTGTAAAAGGAACCTCCAAAACAGAAGGTGGACTAGGATGATCAGCCTCCTTGGAGCTTACTGATGACTCAGGTTCAGGTGCAGGATACTCCAAAACAGAAAGTGGACTACGATGATCAGCCTCCTTGGAGCTTACTGATGACTCAGGTTCAGGTGCAGGATACTCCAAAACAGAAAGTGGACTACGATGATCAGCCTCCTTGGAGATTACTGATGATTCAGGTTCAGGTGCAGGATACTCCAAAACAACAGAAGCAGCTGCAGATGATGGTGGTGATGGTTCTGGAAGTGCTTCCTACATAACAGAAAGCTCCACATAAGATAAATATGACCTGAAACTCTTGAAAACATAAATAGAAATGTATCGTAAACTATAACTAATAAATCCTTGGTATTTTAAAGACCTAATTATCAAACTCTGCAGTCTGCCAACCCCTTATGGTGCAAGATTACTGCTCTCTGAAGCAACTAATGAAACTGTCCCTCTCATTGTAAACACCATAGAAACAAAGCATAGACATCCTTTTACTCCAAGGATTAACCATCCATCTATGTCCATAGAACATAACAGTAGGCAACTTTTACCCCAAAAAAGTGTGTTTTGGGTGCCATTACTACACGTACATTCAGCACAATGAGCATATGCAGTGCGTGACATTTAATTCCATGTGCATTTGGTACGTTTTACATACCATACCAGCAAGATAAGCTTTTCAAACTGATCCAAGCAGAAAAGGTTTTGCACAAAGTTAATAGGCAAGATGTTAAGCACAGTATATACTATATATAGTTACTTCTTGATGAGTTAGTATTATGCAGGGCAAAGAAAAAGAGGTAGCTAACATGCAGTTTAGAGAAAGTACAAAGAATGCAAATGCTTTACACATGAAAGCTGATGCAAAGAAAGCCATCTAACTACCATCCTCTCACAATGTTAAACTTGAAAAACAGAACGTCTCACAGACTAAAGCGGAAGGCTGGTGTATCAATTCCTTCTAGAACAAATGAAACAAAAATATACTATATATAGTCATCGCTTAATACTATCAGATTGGTCAGCTAGAAGTTCTCGAAAAGCACATCAACCAATTATGAAATTCTCCAGCCAGAACCCATATATTTTCTGTCTCAATATTACTGAATAGGGAAGATGCATTTAGTGTTGGTCATGCTACTTAACCAAGTAGTCATTGTGGCCATTTTCTGAAAGCATTAGTGTCAGAGGAATGGGTGTCAAATGAGGAAACTTCACCAACAATCGCTGCAACATTTCTATGAAGATTCTAAAACACTACTATGCAAACTTATAGCCAAACCAAAAGCACATCAGTTACCATATCAAAGTCAAGACAAACAAGGTAATCCAACAGGTTTACAGCAAGTGAGAAAGAACAAAAGAGATATGCTTACTACGCTTAAGTGTATATACATGAGAAATTACACAAAATGCAAAACATCTATAAGAGAACTAACAAACCTGTGGAATTGAGACCTCTTGGTTAATAGGAGAAGCACTGCCACATTCCGCAGGTAGCTTCTGAAGCATCTCAACAGAATATTCTGAAGATAAGGTAATACTCTCGGTTTCAGCATCATCTGAAGCATTAGTATAACTCATGCCATCTGCAGAAGGCACTTGAGAAGCTAAAGACAGCTTCTCAGATAGGTCCTCTTTTAGGTTCATATCGATTCTCTGGCGTAGCTTGCCTTTTGACGAGGAGTCACTACCAAGTCGATACGAATGCAGTTTCTTTTTGCTGGATCTAGAGTCTTTGGATGAGAATTCATCTCTCAAATTCACCATACCATCCAATGACCTACTTCTGTGATGATTTACAGACTGTTCCCGAGTTACAGGCTCTTTGGAAATTGAGTATTGCTTATAAGAAAAAACTTCCCGACGTGCTCTGGTTCTATGCTTTTTGCTGCAAAAAGGTGGGGAAGTTGATCTGTATCCTGATGAATCATTAATACATACATCCTTCCAACCATCCCTGCTACTAATACCCAAGGGGAAATCCCATTCAGTAGTTCCTTTCCTGCCACCAGGTTCGTTAGTGGCTTCTTCAACATGCACCATCATATCACAATATGACCTGTGGTGCAGCTGCAGATGATGGTGGTGATGGTTCTGGAAGTGCTTCCTACATAACAGAAAGCTCCACATAAGATAAATATGACCTGAAACTCTTGAAAACATAAATAGAAATGTATCGTAAACTATAACTAATAAATCCTTGGTATTTTAAAGACCTAATTATCAAACTCTGCAGTCTGCCAACCCCTTATGGTGCAAGATTACTGCTCTCTGAAGCAACTAATGAAACTGTCCCTCTCATTGTAAACACCATAGAAACAAAGCATAGACATCCTTTTACTCCAAGGATTAACCATCCATCTATGTCCATAGAACATAACAGTAGGCAACTTTTACCCCAAAAAAGTGTGTTTTGGGTGCCATTACTACACGTACATTCAGCACAATGAGCATATGCAGTGCGTGACATTTAATTCCATGTGCATTTGGTACGTTTTACATACCATACCAGCAAGATAAGCTTTTCAAACTGATCCAAGCAGAAAAGGTTTTGCACAAAGTTAATAGGCAAGATGTTAAGCACAGTATATACTATATATAGTTACTTCTTGATGAGTTAGTATTATGCAGGGCAAAGAAAAAGAGGTAGCTAACATGCAGTTTAGAGAAAGTACAAAGAATGCAAATGCTTTACACATGAAAGCTGATGCAAAGAAAGCCATCTAACTACCATCCTCTCACAATGTTAAACTTGAAAAACAGAACGTCTCACAGACTAAAGCGGAAGGCTGGTGTATCAATTCCTTCTAGAACAAATGAAACAAAAATATACTATATATAGTCATCGCTTAATACTATCAGATTGGTCAGCTAGAAGTTCTCGAAAAGCACATCAACCAATTATGAAATTCTCCAGCCAGAACCCATATATTTTCTGTCTCAATATTACTGAATAGGGAAGATGCATTTAGTGTTGGTCATGCTACTTAACCAAGTAGTCATTGTGGCCATTTTCTGAAAGCATTAGTGTCAGAGGAATGGGTGTCAAATGAGGAAACTTCACCAACAATCGCTGCAACATTTCTATGAAGATTCTAAAACACTACTATGCAAACTTATAGCCAAACCAAAAGCACATCAGTTACCATATCAAAGTCAAGACAAACAAGGTAATCCAACAGGTTTACAGCAAGTGAGAAAGAACAAAAGAGATATGCTTACTACGCTTAAGTGTATATACATGAGAAATTACACAAAATGCAAAACATCTATAAGAGAACTAACAAACCTGTGGAATTGAGACCTCTTGGTTAATAGGAGAAGCACTGCCACATTCCGCAGGTAGCTTCTGAAGCATCTCAACAGAATATTCTGAAGATAAGGTAATACTCTCGGTTTCAGCATCATCTGAAGCATTAGTATAACTCATGCCATCTGCAGAAGGCACTTGAGAAGCTAAAGACAGCTTCTCAGATAGGTCCTCTTTTAGGTTCATATCGATTCTCTGGCGTAGCTTGCCTTTTGACGAGGAGTCACTACCAAGTCGATACGAATGCAGTTTCTTTTTGCTGGATCTAGAGTCTTTGGATGAGAATTCATCTCTCAAATTCACCATACCATCCAATGACCTACTTCTGTGATGATTTACAGACTGTTCCCGAGTTACAGGCTCTTTGGAAATTGAGTATTGCTTATAAGAAAAAACTTCCCGACGTGCTCTGGTTCTATGCTTTTTGCTGCAAAAAGGTGGGGAAGTTGATCTGTATCCTGATGAATCATTAATACATACATCCTTCCAACCATCCCTGCTACTAATACCCAAGGGGAAATCCCATTCAGTAGTTCCTTTCCTGCCACCAGGTTCGTTAGTGGCTTCTTCAACATGCACCATCATATCACAATAATCGTGTTTCGTTCCCCCATCAGGTAACGAAAGCATTTCACCAAGTGTACTACTCTTACCAGCCATTTCAATGTCTTGATAATATTGAGTCATCTTCCACCTCTCAGACAACCTCTTTTTTGCCTCCCTGCCCACTGATGATTCAGAACCTAGGGATGAAGATTTTTTCAGATTACCCCTACCAGATGACTTCCTACAAGACAAAGTTGTAATGTCTGACTCACCAGTCGAATCACTTTCATAAACATCACAAGAACTTTCATCTCCAGCATATCCTTTAACACCAGAACCTCTAAAATACGCATCCCTACCATCAAAAGGCCCAAAAGAGTCTCGCATCCGCCTCGTAATTTCCTTTGCAATATCTCTTGCTTCATTTGACTTGGGCCTTGAGATCCCCATATTCTTGGATGAATTTTTCTCTTCCTCTTCTCCTGCTCCCCCAGGTGAAGCACGATGATGTTGTGCATGCTTCCTCATGTCAGGGTGATGTGGAACAGAAGTAATATTACTTTGTGTTATCCCAAGGTTTGGCTTAAGAACAACAATTCTCGTTGGTAGAATGTTTTCCTGCTTTCCTTCAGAAAGAACCGGTGAGGACTTTTGGGAATTATGTTCACTATGACGATGTTGTGACTGGAGTAAGAGACCATCAAGGCGCTCTTTCTGCAAGCTGATGTTTTGTTTACATGAACTGCCTCTAACAGATTTGGAGGATTTGGCACTGCCTTCATATTTCACAGAATTTGATGGCTTTAAAACTGCTATGTGACTGCACGTAGAACTAGCAGTGTCAACTTGCAGATCCTGCAAGTGCTTCACAAACAAGGAATCTGGTTCCTGAAGATACTTCAACAATAACTCCTTATTTGAATCAAGCGCGTCAAGAGTATCATTAAATTCTTTTGAGTTCTGAAACCTTTCATCAGTTGAAAGACGTTTTGCATCCATAAACTTCTGCTGTATAAGTGCCATATCAGTAGTCGCAAATCTTCCGGTTTCATTCCATCTTGATGAATGGCGACGGTTGCCAACATGTGATGCTTCCAAATCCTCATACACATCCTTGAATTCTTGGTGCTCCATGGAGCTTCTTTTACTTGATTGTTCATCGAATAGTTGCTTCCTCCTTCTTGAATCTATCTGTTCATTTCTATATTGGCAGCTCTCTGAAAACCTTCTCTGTTGTCTACCAATATGCTGTGGAGATGGCATCCCTTCAAGACCCATCAATCTGGCAACAATGCTGGTCGACTTTTTCTTTGATTCACCTTCTTTTGCCATTTCTTCTGCAAGCAAGTTCTTAATTGGTGTCCCAGTAACTCGTTTGGAAGAACTCTTCCCTAAATCAAGCATCCTCTACAGATAGAAAAATATTTAATGAATGTCAGCTACAACTATTATTTCTACGATGAATAATTAACCCTAATATGATCGAAAATGCTAATACCATATCTCCCCTAGTAGTTCCATCACAGTAGGAACGTGAATTGAGAGTCACTTTTGGTGTAGCAACTTGTTTCTGAACTAGTTTACTTCCTGGACATGGAATCAATTAACAATGTCAGTACTCACTTTTCACATCATCCATCAAAAAGCGGTAAATGCAAGTCAGATTAAAGGATTTAGAGAAAGTGAAGTACAATTGAATTAAACAAAACATGGCTTATATCATAATGATAAGAAAACAAAAACAAAATGATGGTGTTGCCACTACATAAAGGGTCTCATCATTCATGCCAATGCAGCTTAACTTTAACAAAAGTAAAAACCAAACAGAGTAATTAGGGAAGCCAAAAATAATTTAACACAGAAATAATAAAAGCAATTTTCCAGAAAAAACAACAATGAAAATAGAGGGAATAAAACATTAAATGTACCATTTCATCTTTTGAATTTTAAAAAAAAAAACGAAAACGAAAAGAATTCCAAGTAAAAAATACAAATTTTAAAAAAATGAAAGAGTCAATTACTTCCAGATAATCGCTTTTGCTTGCTAAATTAAAACTAAAAAATGGCATTATATAAGACAAAGAAGATCTTAGTCAGGCAAAAAGTAGAGTACTACTAATAAATTATTATCATCAGAAAAAATTATCAAAAACTTAAATAAACAATAATTTAATTTCTTTTTTTTCGTTCATTCAAAAAAAACTCAGTCCATCAAATCAACCAGTACTCGTAATTCTAACAAACAATGAGCATTCAAATCTTCATTGCTTCACAAAATCTCATCGAACAACCAAAACGAGAGTAAATAATAACGAATAGAGAGAAAGAGAGAGAGAAATAACCTTCCATAATTCCGGAAGCACTCCTAGACTTCCTGTGACGACTTTTCTCCATTGTTTTTTTTCAAATTCCACCCCCACAGACGACGACAACACAACAAAAAGCAAAAAAAAAAAAAAAGAAGAAAGGATTTTGAAAAAGAGGAAAGAGGGAAGAAGAAGAAAAAAAAAAAAAGCCTTATCAGATCGTAAATCTCGGAAAAAAGCAACAATATACCACCTCGAAACTCATCACCAGCTCCATCTCAAAAATTCAAAAAAAAACACTAAAAAAAACCCTAGCTGAGAATGTTGTTCAGAGCTGCATCATTTTTGAAAAAGACAGGTAGAGAAAACTTGATCAATGGATCACATTATAGAGAGAGAAACAGTCTATACGTATAGAGAGAGAAACAGTGACAGAGAGAGAGAAAAAGAGAGGTGGTCACCATTAATGAGTTTTTTCTTTTGGGTTCAGAGAGAGATTTTTGAATTGAAAATAAACAGAGAGATTTGAAATGAGGGGAAAAATAAGGACAAAAAGAGTTATAGAGTGAGGGAATTTACAACCGGGTCCTCTTTCTCTGCGGCTGTAAGTAGTAGAGAAAGTGTGTGTAGTGGGGGTAGGGGGTGGGGGTTTAGTGGGACCTACGTGAGAAGTTTTGACGCCACGTCACTTGATTGATATATTTTATTTTTTGATCACCCGATGTCCGATACACGCATTGCAGTCTGACTATTCAAAATACGCACCACGTAAGGCTCCACTCAAAAGAAAGCGCTCTTAATCAAGAATTTTTTTATACACATACCTCAAAAGAAAAATCTTCAATTAAAAGAGGAGCAATTTCATCTGCGACGATACTTGACTGGTACTATTGCCATGACTTGAAGGGCAGTATTTATTGCAGAAAATTACTTGTCACATGTTTCATTTTGATCAACTTGTTTATAACGTATTTAGTGGAAGTGTGTATTTTTTTTAATTTATAAAGAGTTCTTATAATAGTAATAAATTAATAACAATATGTTCGGTATAATTTCAGAAAGTAGAGTTTAGAAAAGATAGATGTATGTCGACGTTGATCTTACTATGGAGATAGTGAAGTAAGTTTTGATAGATTATTAGCTCGATGAAAGCATTTTAAAAAAAATAATAACTCGTAATAAAATATTATAAAAAGTATGACAAAGCATCATGCACTATAACTATATAAAAAGACCTAATTTCATTACCCGATTATGCACTTAGTTAAACAGTTGTTTAATTTATTTATATTTGCAACAAATGTCAATTTATTTTTCCTTAACAGTCAAGTTCTTCTTATAATACACTTGTTTTTAGCGTCTTTAGTAAAATTTCTGCAAAGTGAAAAGCATTTTATTTTCTATAAAGAAATTAGATAATAATAATAACAATAACATATTGAAGATATAATTTCAGGAAATAGTGTTTTTACGAGGATAGGTGTATGTAGACGTTAACCCTACTCTAAAGATAATGAGGTTATCTCTAATAGACCATCAACTAGATATATGAAAGCATTTCGAAAAAGAAAACAATATATATAAACAAATTATAACAAAATACTATTAAAAAAACAGGATAAAGCATCATATACCATAACTATACAAAAAGATTAAATGTCATTATTTAATTATGCACATAATTAAATAGTTGTTTAATTAATATTACTCCATGCATTTATTTAAATAAAAATAATTTATTTATATATGCAATAAATGCCAATTTATTTTCCCTTAAAAGTAAGTTCTTCTTTTAAGTAACTTTGGGAGACAATACTACTGTGCCTTAAAGGAACATTCCTGTTGTGGTTCTTTACAGTATTTGTCAATTTCAAATTTCAAATACATCAAAGTGGATACAAGTATTTAATTTTTAGTTTTGACCAATTAAATGCAATAATAATAAAATAACTTCTTAATGATAATTCAAATCTTAATATTTAAAGTCTTCAAGCTTTTCAAATTTTCAGTTTTGACCAATTAAATGTAATAATAATGATAATTCAAATCTTAATATTTAAAGTCTTCAAGCTTCACCAATTAGACGACTTAATTTTGAGTGTGATTCAATAAAAAAAAAATCTGGTCACTAATTAATCTAAATAAATTCTATGTAAATATTTTAAGTCTTTGAGCTTTTCAAAAAATGAAAGTCCTTGATAACACTTGAAGATTTTATTACAAGCTTTGAACTATTTTAAGTATTGAGTAATTATTATCTTACTAAAATTGTTTTTGCCTGATTCTCTCAATAAAATTTCAACGAATACTATCATTTTTTCGGGCGACTTCATTATCAGGACATGAACCAATAATAAATGTATTAATTATTCGATCACTAGTTAATCTAAAATAATCTTATGTAAATGATTAAAGTCTTCGTGGATTTGAAAAATGAAAGCCCCTAATAAATAATTTTGGTAACGCATTACATAATCAAATTTTGAACTATTTTAGGTATCGAGTAATTATTGTTCTACTAAAATGGATTTGTCGATTTCTCTCAATAATATTCAAACTAATATATATTATCATTTTTCAGACGACTTCGTTATCATAACACAGATCAATAATAAATGTATTTCTCTGATTACTAGTTAATCTAAAGTAATCTTAAGTAAATGTTTAAAGTCTTCGAAGTTTTAAAAAAATGAAAATCCTTAATAAATTATTTTGGTAATGATTTTATGTACGTAATCGAGTTTTAAATTATTTTAAATATCGAGTAATTATTGTCCTATTAAAATAAACTTGTCTGATTTTCTCAACATTTCAACTAATATTATCATTTCTTGGAAGACTTTATTATCCGAAAGCAATTTAATAATAAATTTATCTATCTGATCACTAGTTAATATAAAGTAGTTTTATATAAATATTTAAAGTCTTTGAGCTTTTCAAAAAATAGAAGTTCTTGATAAATAATTTTGATAACACTTAAAAATGTTACTACGTAATCAAGCTTTGAACTACTTTAGATAGGTATCGAGTAATTAATATTCTAATAAAATGATTCTGTCCAATTTTCCCAATAAAATTCCAACTAATATTGTCAATTGTCGACGATTTTATTATCGAGACACGAATCAATAATAAATATAATTATCGGATCACTAATTAATCTAAAGTAATCTTATGTAAATATTTAAAGTCTTTAAAGTTTTAAAAATGAAAATTCTTAATAAATAATTTTGATAATACTTTATTTTATTTTATTTTTGCTGTGTGATCTAGCTTTGAACTATTATTTATAAAGGACTGCAACTTCTATTATTTTTTTAAGCTTCCTTTATTTCTTTCCCTTTTTTTTTTTACGATCAAGTAACATATGGCCCTCAATCCTCAATAAGCAAAGTTGGTAGTTCAAGACTTCATAAACTTGCATGAATAAAAAAAAAAAATAAGGGTTATTGGAATTGTTTAGAAATAGTTGGTGAAACCAGAAAGTTGCAAGGTAGAAATAGAATCATATATCCTAGGAAAAAAAACTTTAATATGTGATTGAATTTGAAAAAAAAAAAAGTTGTCTATGTTATTAGTTAAGAGTTTGACTCATCTATGTCATTTTCGTTAAAGAAAGGGCCCATCCATGCTATTCTTTGTTAACTGAAATGACGTAGATGAATCAAACTTTTAATCAGAGGCGACGTCACCCTTGGCTAAGGGGTATCAAGCGACATCCCTTCGCTGAAAAATTACATTATATACAGAGGTCAAATTTTAATTTAATAAATATATATACAAATATTGACAGTACTTCTTGACACAAATTAAAGGTTTAGTCTAGTGGTTAATTGTTTGTGAAAATTCCTTGAGGCCGCGTGCTTTAGCTTTGCTGGTCTCCTAATTATTTTTTTCACTGCATTTAACGAATGACATAAATGAGCATTTTTTCAAAGTCCAATGATATATTTGAGCCTTTTTCCTTGTGAAAATGATTTAATTATAGGCGTGACCGAATCATAATTGACCACGTGTAAAAAATGATTTTACACCATCGGAATTGTTTCTAACTAACAAATAATAGTTGATATAAATGAGCCTTTTCTCAAATAAAAATGGCAAAGATCAACCAAATTTTTAACTAATAACATCAATAAGTCTTTCCTCTATATTGTAACCCCACCCCAAAAAGTAAGACCATATACTAGTTTCTTGACTTCTCCCATACCCCACTCTCCAAAAATAAAAATAAAAATTCTTAACTTAAAAGTAAATTGGAATAATCTAGAACACAAGAAATTAAAAGTACTTTCTATACCAATTTTATAAACATCAATTAAACCAATCATTGATTTGGAAAGAGCAAAGTAGACAAAATATACAATAGACATATATATGTTGAAAATATACTAATAAAACATGTATAATATATATATGTCCGACCTATATATATTTGAATGAAAATGTAAAAAATTTCAAGTACAAATTAATGTTTCAAAAGGAGTATAATTTAGGTTTTTTTTGTATATTCTAAAGTTATCAACTTTAATACACTTATCATTAATTAATTAATTAATTGCAACTCTTCTTTTTGTAGTGCTTTTGAAAAAGAAAGCTTATATATAAAAAGTCAATTTCTTTTTATTCTTCTTGTCCTACTTAATACTATACCTTTTCTAGTACAAAATGAAATTACCTAATTTTATAATAAGTTCAATATAATTAGATTGATGATATGTTTAATTAGTCTAAACTTCATACAACTTTGATGACTTATTTTTAGTCAATTTGACCACTAAACGACAATATTAGCTACTCTTTCTCCAATTATTTTTATCTACATTCGTGCAATTTATTGGATTTTTATAATATTGTAATTTACCCTTTTAAATACTAATTTTAATTATATTAAATGTGATTTGATATGTTTATGTGTTTTTTTCAAGTGGCATACACATGATTTTTTATAAGTGGTGTCCTTATATAAAAAAGTGAAGAAAGACCAAATCAATGTAATGCCAATTAACATTGCTTCTCTTAAAATGTATCCGCCCCCGATTTCAAGTATATAATTAATAAATATTATCTTTAAGAAATTATAACGTCAAACCTTATTTATTTATTGTATCATTCTTATTGAGATTGAAGATTGTTTTTATATTTTTTTGCCTTTTATGGACATGATGTTACATTTTAGAATTGATAGGTGCATGTGGAGAAGAAATGTGAGAAAGATGGAGCAGTATGGGGGGTGGGGGGCAGGCAGGGGCGGAGTTAGTATACAAATTATCGACTCAGTTGAACTTAATAACTTTGGTTAAAATTTTATATTTGTCTTAAAAAAATCTGTTGAACATATATAAGAGTATTAATTTAAAATTCAGTAATTTAAAATAAATTAGGATTTCGAATTCATAAACTTTAAATTTTAACTTCGCCTCTGATCGGGTGGGGATGGGGTGAGGCAGACAAGGTGAATTTGCCTAAATGGACCAAACACCAAATCTCTTTGGAGTGATTTTTTAAAGAAAAATGGCATTTGAATAAAACATAAAACATCGATATCGAATCTTCACCTTTGAAAAATTCCACTCTTATGAAAAAGGCTAATCCTATGGAGGCCTACTTAACCTCTAGGTTTTATTGTCTCTTAATAATAATTTGGTTTTTACTTGACAGATCGTTTGATTCCGTGATAAGTTATACAAAAATTATAATTTATGAATTAGTAATATACAAGTTAATTTGCATTGAATGTTTGGTTTATTGTACTAAAATTGAATGTATGAGTTTATTAAAAAAAAAACGAATTTATAATTATTGCATATTGACCGTTTAGGTGATACTAGCAAGATTCAACTAATTAAAGTAAGGAACTTTGTATCACGATCGTTTCACTCTGTAATATTATGTTCCATGAACTGAACTTCGTTGTCTTACCTTAAAAGCGAATGGGCGCTATATCGTGAGTCTGTTTTGTGGTGAGGAGCGCAAGGAGACAAGAAAATATTTCATTTAAATCGATGAGTTTTTTCAACCCAAAAACTAAAGATCAGTAGAATAATGTTTGTCTGTGGTAAACCATCACAAAAATATATTCATATATTCTCGCTCATCAACTATTATTTTTCAATCCAAAACCTACTCAGAACAAGTTACCTAATCGAAATTTCAACAAAGATAAACATTAGGTGATTTCCTTTCATCTATCCTAACTTCGTTGAACAGAAAATTATCTGGTATCTATTGCTGATAAAAGATGATATATATTTCATGAAATTAATCGAGGTATACGCAAACTGTATTAGTTTGTTCATGTGTGCAAATTAAAATGGTACTGTAGGATTAGATGGTGAGTGAATGGCACCTCTTTTTCAGTGTGCATGAATGGTGAAGACAAGTGCATAATGGAATCATTTGTCTTCTCCAAGACACAAATTATTTTCATCCTACCATAATAATGTTTGTCCCCAAGCTGTTGTTATTATTATTATTATTTTCCCTTTTTCACTGTTATTGTTTTTTCATTAATTATTAGATCCCTTTGCAAGACACCAAACGTTTGGTAGTGTGTGTGTAAAAGTCAAAGTGAAAAAGTCTAAAAACACGCCACCAATGAGTTGCTTGCTTCATGTGTTATAAATTACTCCACACTTGAAAAAACTTCCAAATTGATACACTACTAGTTTATCTTCAACTCTTCTCATTTGTTGGTGTAGTTTAATTGACACATAGTTTAAGAAAATTATTAGTTCACGAGGAAAAATTGTCAAAACCATATAAGGGGATTAAAGATTATATATAAATGCACACTATTGTGGGACTCGACACTTCTCCGCTGATATGGATATCTAAAACATACACAATATAAGATGAAGACTCAACATCGAATGATGAAAATATAATAAATTGAGTTAGGCTGGAAGTTGATACAATGATAAAGGCATAAATATTGACCTAACTTAACGTCAAAAGCTACTGCTCAAAATCATATTAAAAGATCAACGACCCTAGTGTCCACCAATGTGGAACTCACCAGTTATACATTGTCTTATACATTAGTAAAAGAATGAAACATGTTTTTAGACTGACAAATTTCTAAAGATAAGATGCACATAATGAAAGAAGAAAGTAAGGATTTTTATAAGATATAACTGATTTTCACATTAGATATACATTCTTGAAGCTTAATATGACATAGTTCGAAAGACAAATACGTACTCACTATGCCAATGCACATAATACATACTACATACCATTAACTTGGATTGTGACAATGTCTACTTTTTGTACTATTTGTATGAACTTATTCGTTTGGTCCTATTGTTCCCTCCTATCGAGTAATATATAATTACTATAACTACGCTAGCTATTTAATGGTCCTATTTTTCAATTGTGAAAAAGGTAAATTTCATTACAAAAATGTGATCACATTTTCTTTTAAATGACTTTCTATTTGGTGTTCGGTGTTTGGTGTTTACATAATAGCTTAATTAATTCAGATTCCTGTTGCATAAGGCTTATTCGGAAGAAGCGCCTTTTATCAGTATGACTCAAATTATCGAAACTTTTGATTAAAAAATAATCAGTCTTATCCCAACTCTCGAGCACTAATTAAAAGACCCTAATTAAGAGGACTTAGGATTTGTCACTATTTATATAGAGTAGACTAGGTGGTATTAGCTAATTACTTAATTGTTTTTTACTGAGAGTGGTGACAAGTTAATACAACTTCTTTAACAAGGATGGAGCTGTTTAACTGAATAACTTTGACTTAAAGCAACAATTAATTAAAGATAAAGTTTTAAAAAAGCAAATTGTCTTAATTATTAAAGTTGTGTTTTGTAGGTCCAAATCCACTTAAATCTAATCAATACCCATAAATTAGGGTTTCATCAACCAGCCACCCTTGCTAAGGGAATCAATTAATAGCCTAAATAATTCCATTGGTGATCATTTACCACCAAAATAATGTTTAAAATATTAGGGAAAAAAGAGTTTTCATTTATGTTCACAGAGGATTCATATAATAGATTATAATTTATTTTGTATTGAGGGTTTATGTTAGTGTTGTTGTTATTGAATCATAAACTAATATCAATTTAGGATATTTATAGGTTCTCTTTAGCAAAAACGATTTTGTATATATATAGCAATCATAACTCATATCACTTATTATCCGAAATTCTCACGAAGCAGATGAAATCCCTTACACAGTAGATATCCTTGGAAAATGCAAAACCTTTTCTCTTTTGGATAGCTAACCCTAGTTATCTATTATGGTGGGAAAAAAAACTCACTTTTTCCTACACTAATAATATTGTTGTATTTATACAAACTAATGAACTGATGAGTTAATTAATACCTTTTATAAAATGTACCCGATCCAATAGCTATTTTCAACGGTTGTTATTGAATTTCAAGAAGATTATTTCACTATCCAAAGTCTTTAATAAGAATGTACATTAGATATTTTCTTTTAGCAGAATCTAATTGGATAAAACAAAAATCCAAATAAGTTAAAATAGTACTCCAATAATGTAAAAAGATCCCAAATCTTCTTAGAAACATGGGTAATTAAACCTACTTTTTCCTAGTTTCTTTTCAAATGGCTTTCATTTACTTTTGTTCTAATTTAACTAGAAACTTAATCATCAAACCACTAGGCATATAGAAATAGAGTAGCATTTTAGGCTTTGGCATATTAAAGTTAATAATTAATAATATCTTAAATTGTCACATTATGTTTTGTTATTGTGTTTAGAGCTCAATTTGTGGTTAGAAGTACTGATTTGTAAGATTTTAATGGTGAAGTTATATTAATTAAATAGGAAACTCATCATTAATTAATGGACAAGCTTGATGAAGTGAAGGACAGAGCCGGGTAGAGACAAGGGGAGTTCAGAACTCTAAATCCCTTTTGAAGAAAAATTATATCATATATATACGGGATGTGAAGTCGTTCGGTGGAGATTTGGATAAATTTTAAACAAACATTGCAATTTTATACCAGATAAATACATTATTATATATTATTATACACTTCTATACCATGTCGATATATTGTTTATGTAGATGTATAAATACTTTATAATAATAACAATAATAGTTTCCGCAACGGCATGGTTGATCGAGTGGTTGGGAGGTGGGTCTCCCATGTAGGAGACCTGGAATTGAATCCAGCCTCCTTCTGCTACTCAGTCATGAGCTCGTCGCATGAGACTTGTCTAATACGATTTACATCTCCTGTGGAGTTTGCAAACTATCACGCAGTTAACAAGTTACGACAAAATATTCACCCAAAGGGTAGAGGTTATGAGCTCCCGGATTTAAAAAAAATAAATAATAATAGTGTATTAAAATTGTTAGTATAATTATTGGAAGAAGAAGGAGTAAAAGTCTAATATTTCACTATTTTCAATTCAATCATGAAATGGAAGAAGTGATATTTTGTCCTTGATCCACTTTTAATTATTTTATTCTAACCACTTCTATCTTCTTCTTTTTTAATCATAACCAAATATGTGTAAATTAGTTTTTAATATGAAGAAATGAGCAATATTTTGAAGAGGAAAAAAAAAGTGCAATCTATCAAATCAACAAATATTTTTCCGGAAAGTACATATTACAAGTACTACACTTATGGAGCACAATGTATTTTGGAGGAATATAATTTTTAGTCTAATCAAATCGATCATAAATTATTCTAATAGATAATAGTAATACGAATCACCTCAAAATCGATTAATTGAACTTCACACTCCAACTTCTTAATGATTTAATTTATCTTTTTTTGAATGAGACAAAAATATCTCAATGAGAGAAGAGAACAAAAAATGTCAAATGACCCAATATATATGACAAGTCGTACTTTAAATGTCACCAAACTCATTAGGAGGACGTTAATAATTCGTCAATAACGAATAAAAAACTATTCTATGCAATTTTGAAAGAGGGGAAGATCCATCAGATAAAATCATTCGATTATATTGACAATTTCAAAAAACAGATCATACTATGATGACCATTAGTCAAGCAGGCCCCCATCGTATAGTTGTTTTGGATATCTTTCTTTCAAGGAGGCAGAGGGGATTCGAATTCCCCTAGGGGTAGGATACTACGAAAGGAAGTTGATCATGGATTACTAATAAATCGAAAATTGATTCTTCATGGTTTGATATCCGAGCGGTTAATGGGGACGGATTGTAAATTCGTTAGCAATATGTCTACGCTGATTCAAATCCAGCTCGGCCCAATAATTCGCCAATCCCCATGAAATGATATAATCCCTTTGTACTTCAGAAATACTCGTTTCGGAGATTAAAAAATATCAAATTTTTTGTTAAATCCCGTAGTTTCCTGAGATTGTAGTTCAATTGGTCAGAGAATCACCCTGTCAAGGCAATATATATTTAACGACGAGCATTTTTAAAAGTGATAAAGAGCTAGGAGAAAAAAACTATGTGGTCCATGAGACTCGAAGTGAAAAGTGAGAAGCACATAATTAATTTACGAATGATTAAAAACACCAAACATTGAAGCAAATTCTCAAATAAAATATGAGATTAACTTCTTTCCACTGACGGTGGACAAGAAAATTACACCATCAGTTCATTTTTAGAAATACTTATTTCTCTTAATTTAATTAATTATATTTTCACATTTAATGATTAATGATTTTTCAGCTTATCTTATTCTTTTTATTTTTCAAAACACGTTGTACAGATCTAAGATTTATTTTTTTGAAATAACATTCAAATATTTTTGATACTATCGACTTTGAGTATTATTTAAATAAATATTTGCTCATAACCAAATAATTTTATGAAAAAAAGGTAAATGTACAATTGATTGACCCTACATTCAAATAGTAAATATTGCCTTTCATGTACAATATATATACATAGTAGAATCAAGATAAGTTTCTATATATGACTTTAGCTAATTTTAGCTGTGTTTTTAAAAAACAAATTGTCAGTGTAACTTTTGCTAGGTGAAAAAAGTATTGTCACAGTGACATGAAATAATATCATCATTGTTTCATTATTTTCTGCCAGCAAACTGAGCTGAAAAAGAAGAAACAGTTACTTATAAAGGAAAGAGGAATCTCATGAGGAGTTTTCATTATTCAAGAATATTGGTTTTTTTAAACTTTATATGTTACTGCACTTTAACTTGATATCCATATAATAACGTTACTCAATGTGATCCCACAAGTGTTCTTGAGAGAGTTGAGCGTACACAGATTTTACTCTATCTTTATGGTGTAGAAAGGTTGTTTCTGATAAGCGCTCAGATCAAGAAAAACATTTTTCAAAACATATCTTGAAAAAATACGTCAGGACCTTTTCTTGAAATTTCGAAAAGAACTTATGTCCGACCTATAAGGGCAGAGAACTTGTCACTGTCTCAAGTGTGTTACCAAACACAATGGCTCTGAGAAAGTCGGAAAGGGAGAACACTCATTTTGAAATGGGCTTACTACGTAAGTGTTTTCCGCAATTCCATACTCCTACTTGGCACGATAACTAGAACATAGAGGTGCGACCTTCGAGGTCTTCTTGTACTGAGAAAATGTTTTTTATTACTATAATACCCACATTAGATATGGACCGAACTGTCTCACAACGCGTTGAGTTCCTATTAAGTTCAAAATATAAAATATCATTTAACTTGCAAAAAAACTATGTACGGGAGAAAATTCACTCTCTGCCCTTTCTTCATTTGTCTCCTTTTCCCACTTCAATACTGCCTTTCTTCTCTACTTTCACTTTTTTTTTACTAAAATTTGATACATCTACTTTAAATTGAATTTAAAAATAGATTTTTCTTTATTGTAAACAAGTAAACTTATAAATTTCTCATATATAAAAGAAATAAACGGGATTTTACGCCAACCAGAAGTAACGCACCTCAACTAATTCCATGGGATACTTGTTACCTTTCTCAATCAACTTTACATCACATCAGCAACAATACTATCTGGACAAATGGAAAAAATCACCTAATGTTTTTGCATCTGATTTGGACCTGAGAACTTGTGATTCCCAACTCACTTCATTGACCACTAAGCCACACCCTTGAGTGCAATATATCACCACTTTAAAGAATACAAATTCTAAATCTTTATTTTGAAATTAAAATATAGATAATAGAGTTTTCGTATCTTGCTCGATAAATCATTTTAGCTAAAAAAATCATGATCGATCGAATCACTCGAGATGAAGTGAATACATGGCAATAAGAAGGAAGTTATTTGGCACTTGTGCCGGTGAGAGGCAGCAGATGCTTGATGAATCAGTCGAGGTGCACACAAGCAAAAGGAGTGCCAAAAGGAAATGGTCATCAAAGCACTCCCCTTCAAGCAGAGCACCTAGCTAGATGACCTGTGGAGAAACTAAACTGACAAACAAGCCATAACAAGGGAAACAAGATTTGCAGCCAGTGCCAAATTGAGAAGAGAGTTAGCTTGCTGCTGAGTAGGCCTGAACAGGAGCCGGCGCACACTAGATTGGAGCAAGTTTAGCTCGACCAATGGTGCTGAGGAAAAGAATGATAACTTAAGTGTGACGACACCTAGAGTTGTGAAGGTGAGTTAGAAGTAAAGCCTTAACATGTTCCAAAAAAGGAAGTATACATGTCTCTCCCTCACGGATATCTTCCACAGGGGGAGAACTCGGTTTGCCGCCTGAATCAGTCCCCTTATGGACTTAAACAAGCATCCCAAAATGCCAAAGGAATGTGCTGCTAGGACAACCCAACTTTGAGTCTTGCAGCTAGGTTTGTGCCAAAGGAATCACCAATATAAAACAAGCAAAAAACATAGTACATAATAAGAACTAATGAGCAATACATATTTCTGGTGGCTAACATAATAACTGATAAAGAATTAACATCCAACTCATACTACAGGAAATGACTGCAATGACAACTCATACTTTGTGACCTTAGGAACTCTTGTTCATAACATCCTAGAAAGAAGAAGGTGGTCTCTAGCACTACTGATTTTCAGGTCACAGTTCAGAAAAGTTACAAAATGAGTGAATTAAAAGCCTTTGATGATGCTGGAATCGATAAGGTACCTCAAATATTCATTCTACCACAAAAAAACAGGCCGGAGTCCTCGGATACTTGTGAAACACAGTTCATTTTCCCAGTGATAGACCTTGAAGGTATCAACAAGGACCCAGTCAAACATAAAGAGATTGTGGACAAAGTTCGAGATGCATTAGAGACATGAGGTTTCTTCCAAGTGGTTAATCATGGGATTCCAACATCCGTCTTGGAAGAAATGCTGTAAGGAACAAGAGAGTTTTTTTGAGCAAGATCTTGAGGTTAAGAAACAGTACTACACTCGAGATACTATGAAAAGGGTGATTCATATTAGCAATTTTGATTTGTCTCTGTTCCAGCTGCAAATTGGAGAGACACTTTTCTGTTTAATGGCTCCTCATCCTCCCAGTCCACAAGAATTGCCAACAGCATCCGGGTAAATGTTCTGAACATGAACTCTTTTTTCCCCTCCCCACCCCACAAGAGGATCAATAGTTAGTGTTTCCACTACCTTTGAGTGTGACTCAAACCCTCAACCTACCGGTTGATGGTGGAGGTGCTCAACCACTTGAGCAAGCCTCACTTGTCTGAAGATTGGGACCAAAATGTTTCGGGGTTTCTGAACATGAATGAGAAAACCACCCAGCTTCATCTGTGACAAAAATCAATAACAAACCATGACTAATGTTGTTATGGTTACATGCTTTCTTGAAACTGATTTATGATTAATGTGAGTTTTGGTGGATATTGTTGAAGAACTAAGTAATTCAACTCGAAGTATGCTCCCGTTGAGCCAATTGAGTAAACTTAAACTTTTTTCAAAAATATCTACATGTGACATTTCATCAATTTTATTTGAAATTACTCCAGGGAAATACTAAAGAAGTGCTCTAAGGATGTGATGAAATTAGGCTGCTCCTTACTTGAATTATTGTCAGAAGGTCTTGGTCTCAATCGTTGCCATCTCAAGGATATGGATTGTGCGGAGGGGCTAGGTATTTTGGGACATTACTATCCAGCATGCCCTCAGCCAGAACTCACGATAGGCACCAACAAACATTCTGACAATGAATTTATCACAGTGCTTCTACAAGATCATATCGGAGGACTTCAAGTGCTTCACCAGAATCAATGGGTTAATGTTCATCCTACACCTGGTGCTCCTGTCGTGAACATTGGAGATCTTCTGCAGGCTAGTATTCTTTTACTTTTCTCAACCATCTACGATCAAAAGAGTGAATATACCACCTAGCTAGTTCGGCACCCTATATCATTTATGGTTATTTTTGTTGCTTTTTTCAGCTCATATCAAATGACAAGTACATAAGTGCTGAGCAGCGAGTATGGGCAAATAAAGTTGGACCAAGAATATCAGTTGCATGCTTCTTCTACACAAATTCACTACCATCTTCCAAGCTTTATGGACCGATTACTAAATTGTTGTCGGAAGATAATCCTCCAAAATATTTATGGAGCAACACATATTTCTGGCTGCTGGCTATCCACACAAAACCACTTCTAGTCATGAACATAATAACTAATAAACAATACCCATCTCAAATTGTGCTCGCTACCCTTGTTTTCTTTCAACTCTATTCAAGGATTAGGATCCCAAACCTGATCTAGCGGTCATGGGTCATGCTTATCTCGAACTACAAAGATAGTAAATTCACTTCTGAAAGGTAGAATCAAATGTGGTTGTATGGTACAACTTTTATCAGGCAAATCAAGCGCTATAAAATATCCTAATGCACTGATGATTAGACTTGCTTTAAAACTGGCTAAGGTTGCAAAAGAAGATCAGGGGTTAAGTATTAAAACTGTCTACTAAAGCCATAATAAGATTTACAGATGCAATCACGATAAGAACCAATCAAGCATTCAATGGTTGATGGACAAAAACGGAAAGTTGACAATGAAACAGAGTCATTCCTCAAACTGCTCTTTACATCTATAATACTCTATGCAGCAAAGCTTGGCGTGTAACTCTGTCTCTTCCATCTCAAAGTCACAACACATATCAAGTGCATTCGTTTTGTAAAAGGACAGCTCATATCAAAACATATCATGGAAATTTCAAAAGAATTAAAGACAAATCACAAAGCATGGTTCTCACTTCCATTCTTGATTACACGAACTATGATATCATGTCGTTCGATTCAGATACCTGCTGAAAACTATAGAGCCTTAGCACCATTCCCCTCTGACTAACAAAAAAAAGATCTTTTTTTCTGAACCTAATTGCTACTCCACAACACATATAACAATAAACCTATGCAAACCAGACAAACTTAATTGGAACATCTACTAAGCACAAACCATTATGAAACTAGTAACAAATAGAGTAAATTAATTCCCACCATACCTCTACCATCCAATCTGAACTTCAGCAGAACCAAAGCCTTATTCTATTCAACTTTTTGAGCTAGCTCTCTCATTCTCCGCCCTCTGTGCAAAAACCTTCGTTGCAATCATGTTCTCATCGAAATACCTAGCATAAGGATGCCCTTGTGGTACAAGTCTCCGATACTTCTCAAAACACTTCTCAGCCTCATTGCTTTTCCTCAATAATGTGTATATTATTCCTTGACACAAGTAAGGCCTGAAATCCCTAGGCTCCTCTTTAACTAACTCCTGATAAACCTTCAATGCATCATCATATTTCCCTTCAATCACCCGAATTTGTGCAAGCAATAGCTTAAAATCCCTCAAGTCACTCTTTTTATTCTCTTTCTTACACAATTTAATACCCTCCTCAACCTTCTTCTCGATTTCCGCCAATTCCTCAATGGATTCATCTTGTGAAGCTGCCATAACCAGTCCATGATAAGCCTCGACGCGAAAAGGATCTTTCTTTAGTATCTCATTGAACCCAACTTTGGCCAATTCAATCTCCCCAAAGTTCACATACAAATGGGACTTCAACAAGGGCCATTCAATCTCATTCGGTTCGAGCTCAATCAACCTATCAATAATGCTAATAGCATCCAGCATTTTCTTATTCTTTATCCGAATTTCCATCAAATTCCTTAACGCTTCCACATCATTCGGGTGAGTAACCAGGTGTTCTTCAATTGCTCTTTCTCTTTCCTCCTCTGAAACTGCATCTCTCACCACATCAGTCTCCATAGCCGACGGAGTAAAAACTTGGTTAGAAAGTGCAGGTTTCGGGAAGACAAAGTATCTTGCGAACAAAAGGGTAGTGGCAGTAATTGTAGCAATGAGTGTTGGCTTAAGGAATGAAAATGGGTTGTGGGGTTGTTCATTAGGGGTTTGACGGATAAGGGGTTTTGGGATTTTAGGATTTTGTGAAGAAGAAGAAGAATAGGCTTTAATGGTGGAGCTTAAAGAAGGGTAAAATGGTGGAGGTGAGGTTCTGAAGGTGACACAAGAAATGGGTTTAGCATAAATTGGACGATGATGATGAAGTTGTTTCTGAAATGAGTTTGTTCTGGAGCCGACAGGGTTTAAGGTTGTCATGATGATGGTGAAGAAGAAAGAGTGTAGAAGCTCTTAAACCCTAACGATAATGGCGGAATTTACAGTCTAAACAAAGCTTGGCAATGGAGAAAGGGTAAACCATAAAGGGGCCTTGTTGGGCTTGTTTGGTGGTAGGCCTAATTGACTCAATGAATTGGGCTTTTGCTTTAGGCCCATTAAGTGATCGAAATTCAAGTAAAAATATTTGCGAAAATTCCCATATACACAACTTTTATTTCCCTATTATCTATTTTTTCTAACCTTTTTTATATATTACAAAAATCCCTCATTTTCCCCTTTTTTCCAATTGTTCCGGATACATTATTTGGCAGCCATAACCCACGATTTCCATCTCCTTTTTTCACTCCTTTATTCTCTCCTCCATTCAATCCACAATATTTTCAGTTACAATTTCATATCAATTTGTATTTGCAAAGGATTCTCTCTCCACTCAACAACATTCAAACCAAAAATTAGTCTTCCTAAATGTCGTCTTCCTCTATTTTTTTAATCGATAATTCCAGATACATATGGATCTGTATCCTTCATTTAGTAAAGGTATTACTCAAATTAGTTCTTCTAACTACATTGATCGTATATATGATTCTGATGATGAAAAATGGTCCGAAAACATATCTAAATTATTGCATGACCAATTAGCAATGAAGAATCAGAGTGTTGTCAAGGCCAACAAGGAAGTACCTTCATCTTCCAAAGCAAAGGTGAAAAAAACCCCTAAAAAAAGGGGGAGAAAATCTGAACCTGCGATTTTTCGACTCACACTACCCAAAGTATGTGTTCTTCATCTATTTACGATTTTTTCATTGTTGATATGGATTTTTTTGTGTTGTGTCTGAAAATCTGATACATGCATTATGATCTATGATTTGATGAGATAAGAAGATGATACATTATTTTTAAAAGTACTTTAATGATACATTAAAACCCTAGTTCGTTCACGATACACAGTGAAAACACTTTATAGTTGATTTGGTGATTTTGTTCAAGTATCATATATAATGTGTATCGAAATCTTTGCATTTTAAATAAGTATCAGATACCGTCTATATAGAATGTTTCAAGTAATCACTGAAGATACATTATAGTGTAATTTATGTATATTATAATTAAATTAGTTGTGTACAGTTATGTTTTGTAAACTAAGATACCTATAATTAGTTATGTTTGTTATGAATTTGATGAATGTATCAAGTTGTGAATTTATCAATGTATAAATTCCACCACAGTAATATATCATATACAATTTACTATGTTCATCATACACAGTCAGGAAATCTCACTACTTCATTCTGTGTATTTTATTCAGTTATCATATACAAAGCATTTTCTCCCTGGTTCATATTTGTTTTATTATGCATCAAGTTCATTTACATTTTATCAGATATATTTCCTTAGTTATGTTTGTTCTGAATTTTGATGAAATGTATCAAGTTATGAATGTATCAATTTATCAAGTCCACCACAGTAATATATCATATACAATTTACCATGTTCATGATACACAATCAAGACATTTCCCTAGTTCATTTTGTGTATGTTATTCATTTATAATATACAATACATTTTGTCACTAGTACAGATTTGTTTATTATGTACCATATACTTAAGATTTTATTCTGATGGTGTATTATTACAGCATACACCATTTTGTTGAATTGATATTATTTTCAATCTACTATTTTTGTCTTGAATTTGCAGTCCATGAAATATGTAATCAAACAGATAACAAGTCATGCATTAAGATTTGGAGCTACCTACAACATCAATTTCTTGAAAGATTTTGAATTGTCCATAGGGAAAGAGGGTATTCACTTATTCAAGAAAACCATTTTTGGACCATACCTTAATATACCCAAATGTAATTATCAAGGACAGATAACGAAGTGTTTGCTGCTTTTGGAGCTGGAACAGGACAACACAGATGTGCTTCATATTCGGCATGCCGAGGGAAATATATTGCAATTTAGCATCAAGGAGTTTGCAATAATAGCTGGTCTAAAATGCACAGGTAATGCTGAAGATTTTAGATATCCAGAATCCACACCGAGTAGGTTATTTCAAAGATACTTCCCTGATGTTAAGACATATGTAAGCAAGGGTCGATTGGTTCAATGTTTTCTTATGGGCGTTTGGGAGGACATTCAGGATGCGGTTCAAATGGCGATCCTGTACTTTATCCATACATTTATTTTCTCCCAACTTGGTGATTCTCTCATACCAATCGACGAATTCTTGATGGTTGAAGATGGTAGATTTCAAATGTATCCTTGGGGACAAGTTGCTTTCTTCAAGTTGATGACCTCACTCAGGCAGGAGTTTAAAATTGAAAAACAGATGTATCGGTTATCCGGCATGCCATACGCACTAAATGTGTGGACTTATGAATGCGCCTGTGAATTAAACAAAGAGATTGCAATTAAAGTAGGGAATTACATCCCTAGAATATTAAATTGGAGGGTCGTGACTGTAAAGCCAAAGGCTGGCATGTTTATGTCCATCATTTTCACTGAGGTAACATTTATTTTACATGTTTCTATCTTTTACTGTTATGTACATGTTTTTCTATGTTGATAGTAATAACTTCGTGTTAATTTTTAATAAATTTTTTGTTATTCAGAATGCATGTTCAAATATCATTCCAACACAAGAGGAAATTGCAGCCATTGAATTAACTGATAATCAATCTGGTCCTACTGCTGAACCCTTCACAACTCCTGTCAATCCAAAGAAATCACATAGAAAAGATATCCCCAGATTTGAGGACTTTTCCACAAGCCCTCCCGATCAGTTGGTAAGGAGATCAACAACAGTCTCTGGTTTGTTATCTCCACCACCACCTAAAAAAGAAGGATAAAGATTGTTCATCCAACAAAAGTAAAGGGACAGCCATCTAGACAACCAGACAGTTCGAACGTGCCACTTAATCAGTCATTTTCAATCCCAGATCAACTACCCACCCCTGCTGCTAATGTATCTGACGTCCATGTTACTGAACATGTTCCGTCAAGCAAATCTGTAAAATCAGATATTGAAGATCTGAAAGAATATCTCAAGGGTTATGTAAGTATTTATATTTAGTTTTTTCAGTTTTTTACGTTTTAAATGTAAATTTGTGATTTACATATTTTAATCTTGTATATAGGTTGACAAAAAATTTGATCAACTTGAGGCTTTAATAAAGAAAAATCACTCTCAGTTTATGGGATGTGTTTGCGGGAAAGATAACCAATTCGATAAGGTAGTAGGTTATATATGTAGTTTTTTCTGTGTATTGAATTGCATAGCCGGTTATGTTATTATTTTTTTTATGAAGGATGTTTGTAGTAAAACAACACCATGCACGGTTGAAGTTTCTGATCAAAAAGGACTTGGTGATCCTCATTCAACTAATAAAGAGTGTGGTCAACAACCAACTTCACCAATACAAATGGAATTAGACAATAATGAACAAAACATTGGTGTATCTGATGTTGTTGATGTTGAAGATCAGTTCCATGCCAATGAACAACAAGGGATGCAGGTATGTACTTGATACATTGAGCATAATAGCCTTCATAGTGATATGAATCTGATACATTATTAATGATACTTCTTAATAATGTATCATTAAGATAAATATATCCAGTTATATGAATTTGATACATTACAATTTTGTATATGAAACATTATTAATTTTATATATTACATTTATGTACATTAATAACTACTTAGATACATTAATTTTTTATTAATTCAAATTAAATCACAATGTATACGTAGATTCATGCTACTAACAAGAATCAACAAGTAACGGAGGAAGTTTCAGAACTTCCACCCACAGATGACCATATTCATGTTACCACAGAAGCAAGCGTGCATAAGAAGGTATTACTATGTTCAGAAATTTTGTATATGAAACATTATTAATTTAATGTATCACTATCTCATACCACATGTTATTCTTTAGGATGATCCATCAAATTATGGCACTCATTTTTTCAAAGAATCTACAATGAATGAAGATTCTGCTGATACACTTCAACATGACATCCGTCAATCAGCGCCAAATCCAGTAACAGTTGATACATCGGTAAAAATTACAGTACACTATCAATACACTCTACCGTGTTTATTTAATTTACTTAAAAAGTTTTAATCTCACACCATGTAGGATTCTACCACATCGGCTTTAATATCATCTGGAACCCAAGAAGCCATAGATACACTTATCATGGATCTTCAAAATCCTATTGATGCTCAACATTGAAGGCGATCAGTCATCAGGATTTAATTGGCGTTCATGATTTGTTATCGGACAGTCAATTACCCACTGATATTTCAATCACAGATATTGTTGCTCAAAGCGATTCAAAGACTCATGTTCCACGAATCAGGATTCCTTCAAAAATATTTCACTCTCCATACTTGACGTCTTTGGGTTCTAGCGTGAAGGGAAAAGAGAAAATGAATGATGATATTCGTTTAAATTACCCTTTTGAAGGTTGTGGTATTACCCATCAAGCTCCGTCTGCTATAATTGATGAGTACTGCCTGTGGATAAATAAGGGTCTTCTCAAATACCATGCCAACAAGTAAGTTCTTATATAGATTCAATTTAATTTTTTGAGTTCTTCTATTTTCAATTAATATTTTTCAAAACAAATAATAACACAGGAAATTGACAGACGATAAATACAAATCAAAATCATCCTCATTTGGATTTGAGAAAATGAATTTTGTTGTTTCATGTCCCATCGATAAAAACTATTTCTATGCTATGTCCCAACCAAAAAAATGCTGGACTGATGAGGTAAATTTGATAATATACACTTTTATATACATGATACATTCCAATAAAGTATATGATATAAAATATATTTGTATCAGAAACATTCCAACTTTGCATCTGAATCTAAAAGTAGTACTTGTCATCATTAGTACTCCGTGATATTATTTATTTCATATTTTTTGACTAGTGTACAATATTGTTTCTTTATGTATTGCGTAGCACATCGATGTTGTTTTTTACTACTTCCGTAAAAAATTGAAACTCCGCATCATGAATCAGTACAGATACACAACAGTTAATTGTTGTTTCAATACATACATCAACAATACCCACACAAGGTACTACGATAGTCAGCCTGATGATGATATTAGTACCCAAGAACACTTTGACCTTGCGTCAGAAGTAGCTGTATACGAGAGGTCAATCACCAACATCATCAAAGGATTTTCAAACCCTGCTGGATTACCATGGCATCTTGTTGACGATGTTTACATTCCGGTTAATTGTGATGCTCAGTTTCATTGGGTGTTGGCTGTTGTTGATTTGAAACACAGGTTAATACGTGTGTATGACTCTGCATTAGGCTCAAGGGAAAAAGTCCATTCTGGCGAGATAAAGAAGTTATCGGTAATGTTACCGTCTTACCTTCTTAACAGTGGTTTTTTTGAAAAAATAGAGCGGACAAAGAGGACTGAACATGATGCCTATAAGGATAACAAAACTGGTACACTTTTGGAGCCACAACATCCTTTCCAGGTTGAATTTGTCCAAGACATTATGCAACAAGAAAGTGATAGCCTGTATGTATTGTATCTTCTTGTTGTTTTGCTTCGTATGTGTAATACATTTTATTAATATTTATTTTTCATTTTTGTAGGGACTGTGGTCTATTCACAGCTGCCTTTGCGGAATTTCTGAGTGACGAAATCGATATGCCATCTTCTGTTCAATCCACTTATCTCCGTAATAGATATGCAGCTTTGTTATGGAGATATGGTACCGATAAGGCCAATGCAGGATACATTAGTGACAATGATGATCCACCAAGGCCTAAGGGTCAAAACACACCACCACCACAAGATGCTTTGGTTCACATAGAGTAGTAATTGTGTATCAATGCATATACGTTGTTCGACGTTGTTTTGTATTTAAGATAATGTTGGCGTTTTTACTGTTTTTAAGACAATGTTAATCAAGTTTTAGAGTATTTCTTATTTTTTAGTGTTTTTAATAGATTGGTCTTGATACACAATGCAGCACATGATTATAAAATTTTCGCATTATACTTATTGCCTCTACAAAAATTAGCTTAACACATAACTGATTTTCTTAAATTTAAATTTTAATAAAATCCTATTACCAATAGCTAGTTTATATATTATTTAAAGTATACGATAAAATTGTTATAATGTATACGATACATTACTTATAAATATGTACATGATACGTTAGAAATTATGAATATGATACATTCAATATATATAATGTACCACATTTATTCATAATCCCTCAAAGACTTATACATTAATGTATCATCTATATGTATGATCAAACCAATTACCTTATACATCTTATTTATTACATTGTGTTAGACAAATATAATATTACAGTTTTGTTCGTATCAAATACACAGCACTATATTGATACACGTAATATAAAAGAATCACAAACCCTCGATACACATATAAAGTGTATATGATACATGTTATTTCTCTCTCGTTTATTACATGCATCATATACATTCCATTACAATGAATATAGCATATATGGTACATATTTTATATCTACAAACAAGTTAACCTTTTGATACGTTTAGTATTGTAAATTATGTATCACAAAATTAATCTGTTAAAGAGATATTACACAAGAACTATAATAAACAAGGTGATACATTCAAATTTACTAATAATTAATACAGCACATCACATATTGTATATCACATACAACACTACAAACAAATATTACCAAAATTATTATATTGAACAGCAACATTCACAAATATTGTATCAAAAAAATCCATGTTAAGACCACACTTTATTTGTGTAAAACTAAATCTGGGAAATCGTACAACTGAAAAATTAGTCAACATGAACATAAATGTTTTTTATAAAAAAAATTTCAGTTCTCTTCGGGGAAGAAAGTACAAGTTCTTCTATTGTGACCTTCTTGTCCACATCTTCCACAATGATTTGTGTTTACTGCTATCTTTTCATCTGCGCTTTTTTTTTCTTCGTTTCGTTGGTCGTCCAGGCAATCTTTTGTATCGCGGTGGCAAAATGGTTTCCTCTAAAACATTGTCTGGAACCGACCAATCCTCTTTATCGGGCATTGGAACCTCGTAGGTTTTTGCTAATGCATCAGGCTTGTAGTAATCAGAGCAATATGGATGTAACATTCTTGCTCTTTAAAGCTGCATTTGCGTGTGCACAAGGTATCTCATCTAGTTGAAATCTTCCACAATTACATACTTTCCTCTCAAGGCAAACAATGTATCTTCTTCTACCTTCATAAACTGAGAAAATAAATTTTGATGATGGAACAACCTGCAAACATTAGAAAGTGTATTCATACATTACATGAATTAACACCCCTTTTGTAATATTCTCAAAGCTTTGCAGATAAAACACCCAGATGCTACATTAAATAAGATACATATTATATATTCTTATGTATCTTCATACATACCTTCATCTTTGAACATTTAGATGTGTTGACAATCAATACCTCTTCAAATCTTCTTCCTAATGTGTCATTTGTATATGAGGCTATTTCTCTGTTTTTACAATTTCAAGAACCAAATAGAATCCTCACATCTTTCAAGAATTCTAATATAGGTAATTGACGTGCCTCAACAAGGCAGCTATTGATACATTCCGCGATGTTTGAAGTCATCATTCTACCTCTATTTATGGTTGAATGAACTCTCAACCACTTCTCATACCCAGCAACCTCAAGGTACTCCTTTACCCTATGATCAACCTTTTCCACCTTAGCCATTAATTTATCAAAATCATCCTTTCGATAAGTCTTTGCCATAGAGTAGAATAGATCACTTAGGGTGATCCTGCTCCTCTTGAAGTTTGTACATACATTCTTCCAAAGATGCCATAGCACGCATAATGAGGCACATTGGGAACACAATGCTTACACTCTTCATAATACTTTCATTTCTATCTGATACAATACATATTTTTTCACGCTCCCCAAATGCAGTTTTGAATTGTTCGAAAAATCACGTCCAGGAACATTCATTTTCTGTGTCTACAACACCATATGCCAATGGCAATATGCATCCTTAACACAAATCACAGAAAATGTATTATTTTGATTCACAAAAGTTACACCACAGATACATTATTATACCAAAAAAAAACTTCATTAATATGTAAACACATACCTGCTCCATCCAATGTGCTTGCTGTTAAAAATGTCCCTTTGTAAGCTCCACCAAGATGTGCACCATCGACAACAACTACCGGTCTGCAAAAATCGAACCCCCTCATCAATGGTCGCAAGGCTATGAACAGATACATGAATTCATGTTTCTCCAACTTGTGCATCCTTATATATGAATTTGGATACACGGTATTTAGCATGTATATGTTTCTCGGCATCTGCCTATATCCATCTGATGGTTTACCCCTTAGCATTTCTAGAGCACGCTCCTTTGCATGCCATGCTTGCTGGTAAGATATCTCAACCCCATAGAATTCTCTAATATCATCAATTACATCATTCGGAGTATGAATTCTTTTATGGTTGACCAATTTAGGAGCAGTCACACCACTAATAAACCCTACTGTTGCTTGTACTTTGCTTAGTATTCTATTCCGCAATGGACACGGATGTTCACTATTGAAGTATCTCACTTTAAATACATCCGATTTTTCCTGCAATAAGCTTTTAAACTCCAGCCACATTCATCCGAAAAGCACACCAACACATAGTTGTACAATTATTATGCTCACATTAATGCATTTCACAGATACATTCAATTATATAATGCCAAGATTTATATACATTAATGTATCATCTATATTAATTATCAAAACAGTTACTCTATGTATCTCATTAATTACAGAGTGTAAGATTGTGATACATTATAACAGTTTCTTTTGTATCAAATTCAAAGCACTATCTTGATACACGTCATATAAAAGTGTCACCCACCCTTATTACTGACTTAAAATATATATTATATATGTTATTTCTAACTCGTTTATTACACGTATCATATACATTCTATTACATATATTTCAACCTTTATATTTCACATACAGATACAAACTCATCCATTTAACATGTATCACATCTCTACATGTCTTACCACCAAGAAATATATATTCACTCCAGATACATAATTTATGATATACAAATGTATCTTTAGTATCTTTTATATACCATTTTCTCATCAACAACTTAAAAAACAACTCCATGATACATTTTCTAATATCAACAATAATGAATCATCCAATATTATAGATTAGCACAGTTTCTACATTTACGTATCTCTAAATTGCAAAAGAAGATTACACAATACAGATCAGATACTGCCATACCTTTTTTGTCAGATCTTTTTACTTTGAAATTATAGTTGTGCTTTATTTTATGTTTCGTCATTACATCTACGAGCGTTGCTTTGTCCTTGTACAATTGTCCTGTATTTACCTTTGTACTGTTTGAATCAGTTATGTAATTTGAAACTTCTAATTCTGGAATATAATGCGAATCACATATTCTCGATTCAACCACAACAAGTGCTCATGTATACCTTTTTGTACCTTCGACACACATAATTTCTCTTGACGTAGCATCAAAGTTATGTATCTCTCCACCAATCTTCTCTGTTGTATCAATACATAGATGATACTTTGTAATTCCAGGGTCGTTTTTTCAACTCCAAATACAGTTTAACACCCATGTCGTTCTTAATTCTCAATGGAGAAGAGTTACCTTCTACAATGTATCTGATTTCAATATTTTTCCTAACCTCATTGATCTCCAACTCGATTGCAATGGCGGTTTGCAGATTCATAAATGATATTGTTTGCCCAACAATAATTCCATCAATTTTGTAACCTTCATAACTCACATCGCTCGCCCAAATTCTGGAATGTCTCAACAAAATCGATACATTCATATTTTATCAGTCCTTTTTCATTTTTTTGCACTATCTCGACTTTACAAACTGTTTGTTGCAGAAGAATAAAATTTGAATTTTGAAATTTGTGAATCTGTTACAGATTATGATGGACTGCTAAAAATCAGTTAGGCGTTAATAGTGATAATTAAACCCCAAATTTTCGTTATTTTTCTTTTTAATCGTAATAGCCAGCTTGCTTAATGTATATGAAATAATGTATCCGGCACTAACCTATGTATCCGCATGCCTTTAAAAAGAAGGAATTTTTTGTAAATTGTAAACTAAGAGGGATATGATGTAAATAAAATCCTATAGTATGTCATTCCTATAGTTTATACAAAATATTTTCGAGTTGCAAATTTCAGTCATATGTATATGCACGTATTTCAGACAAATATGAATGAATTTCAATCATATAAACATGAATTCAATGATGAAATCTATATCTTATATTCTTATATATGCAAATCTATATCTTAATGAAATCATCCATTTTGATATGCACAGACGGACCCATATATAGGTGGGGATATATGTGCACTTATTAACTTCGAAAAAAATCATGAGAAATTGGCAGAAGCTAACTTATATTTAACAATGCACCCATGGAGAGCATGAAAGTGCACTTGGATCGCTGGTACAAGCCAAAGCACCCATCCACATAGCTAGGGTTCAATCCCGAATTTCATTATAAGTTTTGAATTTGAAACGCTTATTTATAACATCAAAATGGTTAGAAAAGGGATTCAAACTCTTGACCATTCAATAAACAACCTCACCTTGACCATTGAGCTATCACACTTTTAAGAAAGTTAAAGTGTACACATAACATTTAAGACTTAAACTCATATTATAACAAAGTAAAGTTTAATTATTAGTTTAGAGCTCATATTTGATCTATATATTTGTATTTAATATTTTTATTATTGTTCAAGCCATTAGTGACCAATCAAATACTACATTATCCGTTAATTGCCATTGAAAGCTTCGCTAACGCCTAACTTAAGATAATATTGATGCACTCAGAGTCTTTAAATTCTGAATTCGCCTATGTTGATATGGTGAATGATGATGGTGGTCGCCGATATATAGTACTAACTAATGGTAATGATTGTCGATAGTAATTAGTGATTGTTGTAATAATGATTATTGATGGTGATGATTGTAAGTGATAGTTATGGCTAAGGATGATGGTTGTAGCCATTATTGTTATATACTATAGAAGCAAACTCAAACTACTTTTAATAATAGAGCAAGAATAAAAATGAGACGGTTTTTAAATAAAGCGGAAAATCGTCAAAAGTCAAAACTATCCTTCAACTATTCGAAATAGACCAAATATACCCTTCAACTATATTTCGGCTCAAAACTACCCTTTCCGTCTTACTATCGGATTACTTCTATCCTTCCTTTTAACGGAATAAGATATGGCGTCCAATGTGTAAATTATAATGCCACATAGATGTCCACCTAAGCACACCCACACCACCCATTAAAAGACTCAACCTTTCCAATAACCCTAATTTCATCTATTTCTTGAAAAAGCTTCCCAGCAAAATCTTCAAACAACTTTCTTCATCACCAGGATTTCAAAGCAGCATATGTGGCTATATGTGGCTTCCCTTTGTAGGTTAGTAAATCATTTGTCATATTTAATTATGTTTATGATTTTCAGCTTTTACGATTTCAAAGCAACATAGTTAGGGTTTACGATTTGTATAATCTTCTCATGTGTTAGATTAGTGAATCAATTACTTATTTATTTGAGTTCAAATAATAATATTCATGGAATTTTGGGTTTGATTGATTTGTGCATTGGGATGAGTTTGAATTTTTGTAATCTTTTGAGAATTTGTTCTTATATATGGTGGTCCTTTGCTGTTATGTTAGATTTAAGAAATATTTATTTATTTGAGTTAAATTAGTATTATTCATGTGATTTCGTATCTTATTCATTTGTGCATAGGAGTAAGTTAGGATTTTGTAATCTTTTAAGAATTTCATGTTGTATATAATGATCAAATTCTATTGTTTTATGGTATGTGTTGACATTTATTTTGGGTACATGTAATTAATGGGTTATCTGATAAGGACTTGTTTGTATGTGAATATATATTGTATTATTTAAATTTGGTGTGTGTGGTCTCAACACCCTTTTTTCATGATTTTTTATGGTCTGCTAGTTAAGAATCTTTCCCTCTATTTTTATGTTGTAATAAATAGGTGTCCCTTTTATGTTTTTTCTTTCTGTTAGTTTAGATTCCCTAAAGTGCTTACTTTATTGATATGCGGCACATTATGTCTGCTCTTTTTTTTTCAGTTCAAAAAAAAAAAAAAAATTATTGATCTTATGTTGCATTATGGGTAAATTGATTATAAAACCCCAATTAGTATATGACAAGAAGTATGTTGCTACTAGGAGAGACATTGATTCAGATCTCATAGACTATGACAAGATAGTGAAAGAGTACACAAATAACTCAGAATTTGTGCTTGTGAAACAACTACTTGTGAAAGGGCCTTGTGAAAAATTTTACTTGATTGAAGGGTTTGAAGGTATTAGGACACTCCAATACTTATCAAATGAACACTTTAAGTTCGTTCATTTCTTTGTTGTTGATGATTTTGAAGAAACTATTTCTACCCCAAATATTATTCATGATAGTGAAACATATTTGGTTGAGTGTGAATATGAAACTTATGCTGAATCATAAAGTGGTTCTAGTGATAATGATAAGTTAGATGATGGTGAGTATAACTTTGAGGAGTTAGAGCGCATTAAGATGCAAAAAACTAGAGAAGTAAATGAGAAGCTCAGTCATTACAAAGAACTTCATCCCTCCATGACTTTCAAGAACTTGAATGAGGCTAGAAAAATTGTGAATTTGTATTCTTTTGCAAATGTCAAATCTATTGTAGTGGAAAAATTGACAGAATAAGGTTGAAGTATAAATACATAATTGGTTGTCCATTTGTCCTTCTAATTTCACAAGAAAGTAAGGGTCCAAGTTTTAAGGTCAAAACATAGAAGACAAATCACAATTGTGATGATGCATTTAAAAATTTTAAATCTTGCACTACTACTTAAAGTGCAGATTAATCCTCAACAGAGGTTCAATGATATGAAAAAAGACTTGAAGGATCACTTAAAGTGCAGAATAATCCTCAATACAAGTTTAAGGATATGAAACAAGACTTGAAGGATCAGTTCAACTTGAATGTTAGTTCCTCAAAGTTGAAAAGGGCCAAGAAGATGACCCTTCAAAAATGCAGGGTAGTTTCTTAGATGATTACAACAGACTAGAAGCTTATACAAATGAAATTAGGCTGGGCAATTATGATAGAGTTGTTGTAATCAATTTATCAAAGAATGGATTCAAATAAGGTAAAAGAAAGTTTCTTAGAATGTAAATCTACTTCAATGCACTGAAGTTGGGATGGAAAGAAGGATTGAGACCCTTTATTGGACTAGATGGGTTCTTCTTGAAGGGTCAATGCAAGGGACGACTATTGGTAGCTATGACATAAGATTGTTAGAATTCCTTCTACCCATTGGCATGCGCTATAGTGGATAAAGAGACAACTAGGACATGGACATGATTTATACAACTTTTGAGCAATTCATTTAATCTGAAAGATTGTGAAAGTGTCACCTTTATGTCTGATATGTAGAAGGTAAATAATTTTTTATGTTTATTTGAATAATTTTATCCTCTCTTTATAACAATTTGTAACTGAATACTTACTTATTTGACATGTACAGGGACTACTAGAAGTAGTGAAAAATATCATTCCTTTGTCTCAGCACAGATACTTTATGTCACGCCCCCAAAATAGGGAGGCGTAACAGGCACTCGATACCCTATTTGATCGAGTTAGCTAATGAAACATACTAGCGAACAAAATTGCGGGACAAAAAGATTGGGCAGCACAACATCTGAAATGGGAAGCCTGGACCATGAAGGTCATGACCTGAATGACAATAAACCATATAAATAATGGTAGACAAGCCAAAAATAAAGATGTACTAGCTAGCCGACGAGGCCACAACTGAAGACATACCTACTTACACACACATATGTATACATGCCAAGTCTATGGGTTGGAGATTGAAATCTACAAAAGAAAACCAAGAATACCGTATCCACGATAGTCTCTACGAGTGACACAAGCATTGTCGGGACAAGGCCCCGACTATACCCAAATTGTACAATAAAAGTAAACATCCTCTATTAGCCCCAGGATAAGATGGAGCTTACCAACTCACAGCTGAACCTGAATCCTACCAGATGGGTAGATTAGAATCCCTGCCTGAACCTGCTCGCACAAAAAAAACATAATAGGATCCCCAGGCAATGAGATGTCAGTACGAATAAAAATGTACTGGTATGTAAGGCGAAAAGTAGAATCATAAGTAGATGTTATAAAAGGGTAATAGAGATACCACTTGAAATTGAAACTCAAATAATCTCCATGGCTGACATTTGACCTCCTACTATTTAAATATGTATGGTATGCTTGTATAATCGTATGTCGTGAATATATATATATATATATGCAAATGCATGACATACCCAACCAAATGCTAGCAAGGGTGGTGCTTTTCGGTAGCTAACCGGCATCATATTTGCCAACTTGTGGCCATCAGTGTCACGCCTCGACCCTACACCCTGGACGTGGCCGGCACTCTCGAGAACCATTGCTGGTCCCCAAGCGAACCCTTGGCCTGGCTAACTACTTAACGGAAGACTTACTCAAGCAATAATAGGCTTAAAACATAATGAAATCCATTAAACTCAAGTACTCAGCTTATAAAATGTAGAAAATACTTAATAGCAATACTTATAGTTTATAAAACAACACAAAAGAAAGTAAATGATGAGGACCACCTCGACTATGTCTATCTATGAAGCCTCTACTATTAAGGAAGGATATCGAGACAAAACCCACGACCCCTCAAACGAACTACTACTGACAACTTATATAACTGGAGTCCTCCGGAACCAAGGAGGCCTTACTCAAAAGCTGACAAGCGGATGAAGTGATCTCAACGAAACTCCTGTTGATGATCCTAAGTACCTGAAAATCTGCATCATAAAAAGATGCAGGTCGAATGACGTCAGTACATTGAATGTACGAGTATGTAATATAGCTGAATAACCAAATAACTTAACTGAAACTCTGGCAGTAACTAAACTGGAATATAATATAGATCATGATGGAAAACTCATTTAAACTCTTACCGAAAGAATGCAATAAAAGCATATACTGAACTGACCAGGTTGAAAGAAATGCTCAACTAAAATCAACTAAACTCAACTCATCTCAACGTAAAGCATGATTTGAGATAATATCATTTTAAGCTTCACAAAGTATAATATAATAACTCAAAGAAAATTATATGTGAAAATACAATGAAAGTACTATTTACTCTATTTGGGAGTTTCTCTAACCGACAACCATCACTATGAGTTATGTGATGATACAGTGTCTCGCCCACGCTGCCAGAACTGTCCTATACTTTGCCGGGGTATAGAACCTCTCAAGTAAGTGGTTCCACTAAGCTCTGTCTGAAGGCACTAAGGAAATCATCTAAAAAGTATGAATCATTTACCCATGTTGGCATACATGGTTTATGGGGACTTTGAGTTGTCTGAACTCCCCCATATCGGTGCTCAATACTACTCCCAACAATATATACTCATGCTCAAATGTATAAAACATAACTCTATCTCAATTTGAGGTAATTACTCCAATGATCCTCTTAATAGAGGTAATACTCTGAAACATCTCTGAACTCATAAACTCATTTAAAGATCAATGCTTCTCTCTTTTAAATGTAAAAGTGTTACATTTGGGAATACTTAGTTCCCATTGATAATTACAAAAGAATTCTCAAAAAGACCTCTTGAACTTCCCTCTTAAACTTACTTTAGTTTGGAATGTAAATCAAGACATGTGAGTAGGATAATGCATGAAATTTCAATGATAAATGGAGCTTATAGGAGTTAATATAAAGTGGGAAAATATAGCCACAACTTAAAGGAACACACCCATAAGAACAGAGAAGAAATGGGCCCTGGCGACCCCTGACGCACTGCTGGCGTGGGGCGCCACTCCCCAAACTTTAGAAGAAAGTTTGGGGCGCATTGCTGACGCGGGGCGCCAAGCCCCAAACTTCAGAAGAAAAGCTCTGGCGCTATGGTGTCGCCCTACCTCACCCCCTACCCAGAATTTTTGATGAATTTTCTTGCTCAATTCCATGTCCTAACTCATCTAGAATCGATTGGTTTCTTCCAAACTCTCTTTGATTCACAAACCCAACACAAAACTATCAAAATCCCACTCAAATTCTATCAAGAAACACCACTCATTCGCAAAACCCTCACCTCAAGAACTCAAAACCCCCATTAATACATAATGAAACTTAAAACTCAAGAACTCTTCAAGAATATTTACATAAATGATTTTATGTGTGAATCAACGAAAGAATTACATGATTGGCGTGAGGACGAACAAGTCCATCACTATGGGAAGCCTCACATACCTGGAAAGAACAATGTCCTTGGCGAGAATCGACGGTATCTTGACGAACGCTAAAAAATCTAGCTCTTTCTCCTCTTGAACTCTTCTCTTATTTTTCTAAGGATTTGGGAACGACCTAGAGTGGTTTAGCATCTGATTAGACCCTTAATTGGGTGAGGAAAAATGTGGGTAGGCCTATTGGGGTAAGGAAAAGACCAAACTACCCTTTCCTTAAACGGATGAAAAGCCTTAACTAGAGAAGCTTCACTCAAACAGGCATAACTTTTTCCTCCTAGCTTCAAATGGAGCAAACTTGGTGGCGTTGAAAATAGGACTCAAAGACCTTCGATTTGATAGTTTATGGGCCACCTAACTCATTATGTTTTGAAAGATATAATCATTGGAAGTTGATCTAAGTAGAATCTTATGTCAAAACTCACTCGGTAGGGAAGCTTCCCACTCAACTTTGTGCTAGGGGGTTCTAGTGACCCAAATTGATATCCAAAATCATTTCCACACTAATTAATTGACCTTATAATCTAAGAACAATTAAGAATCACTCGATACGACCTTATACGCAATTCAAGAATGGTTCGGGTTTTAACTTTAGAAATTTTTGGGGTGTTACAATCAATGTCTCATACGTATAAATATAGGCAATAGGCCCCATACCTCACGATTATAGCTCGGGAGTAGAATGCATAGCATGTCATGTCATGAATTCATAATGCATATATGTTACCGTTGTTATGTTGCCAATCTTGGCCCGTTTATACTATTGTTCTCATAACCACGTAATCACTTTCGTATAGCATGTAAATGTCTCATGGAACCTCATATGTTTTTTCGAATAAGCTTGAAAACTTAACTTGACTTTTAGAAAGAGAACATAACCTTGAAGTTGTTCATAAAAAGGTTAAGGTGCTTCACTTAGTTCCTATACTTGGTTCCTAGATAATTTATAAAAAAAAAAAGTATTTCAAAAATCAAGTGTTCTAATAGTTTAAACATTTAAGTTATATTTGAGAGTTTTGAAAATCGTGTGTTACTTTAAAGATTTTTAATAATAAACTTTAGCGGTGAAAGAGGACTGGTTACAAATAATAAATGCCACCCATAATATTTTTAAGTCACACCATCCAAAGAAGAATAAGAATTCATACATATGGACATATAATCAAGGAAACCGATAAAATGACATGTAGATGTCGAATGCCCTATTTATCCGAACAAGTGGAATATCAAATTAATAGCATCATGAAAGTAATGCAGCTGAGATCCCAATGTCTTTCACAGAAGGTCTTTCTAGCAAGAGAATATCAAAATATCACATTTGGCGTTTTAGGAATTTCCCAAGAGTCGTGCTAAAATGAAGGACGAAGCTTAGCCTTAACATATCTTTCCAATGAATGCTCGAATGCCCATAGTTTCTTCACGAAAGTTGTTCCTTACATCCTAAGCTTCGCCAACACTATATATACACAGCTGGTACACACCTATAGATAATTTAAATTTGAACTTAATTCGGCAGATTTTCCATATGACCCTAACTTGACGAAACGTCCGTAGAACTTCGTAAACACAATCATAAAAGAGTCCCGAGATGATTATCTTAGCAAATGAAGTGTAAACCTTGAAGAAACATCAATAACTACCAATTTATATCTTCAAAAACTAGCTCCAAATGCAGGTAATAGAAGGGGAAAATGATTACAACGGGTAGAGATCGCGTTTCTAGGCACGGGGGCAACCTTTAATGGTAGAAATTGCTAAAAACTAACCTTCATCATGTAAGAACTCCATTAGAACCCTCTTTTCAGCTTTCTTTCTGGTTAGGAAGTGAAAAGAAATATTTTTATGGGTTAAAACGTCGAGTAGCCGACATATCATATTTTTTTATCCGACCCGGTTCGCGACCAGAATTCTTCCCAGGCAGTCCGTAGTAAAACCCTTATAACCTTTTACTCCGATGTCGATTTGATGGGGGGGTTTTGTGCATTGCAAACTAGACTCATAGACCTTCGATTTGATAGGTTATGGTCCTTGTAACTCTTTATATATTGGGAGAAAACATTCAAGATATTTGACCCAAAGTTCAGGAAATTTTATTAGCGAAACTTCGATAACTTTTGCCGACCTTTGTTTCGCTAATTTTCTTGACTTCAAAACTTAACATACGATCATTGTACTATTATAATACCTCATAACACATTATTCTTAGCATGTTAGCCACTCATAGACTTATTCCCAAGGTATGGGTTAATTTAAACCTTTCAAATGGGCGAAGTGCTACCCGAGCCATTTCTTTAATCACGAACCTTTGTTTGAGAGGTTCCTTTGACCTAAAACTTTAGATTAGTTCCTTGATATTTGCACCCATTTGAAATCTTAATCTCCAATGTACTCTACCAAGTCATATACACTTCATATAACCACGCCACACTACGGCACATATATTATGCAAGAATAGAAAAAAAATATGGGATCTCACACTTTAAAATGCTTTAATTATTTTTTTCTCTTTGAGTTGTCAATTAACTATTCGGTTTTAATGATTATAGGTATTATGTTAGGTATATTGAGGCCAACTGGATGAAAAGATTTAGGTCAGAAGATTATATGAGAAAGATTTAGGGAACCTATATATTTAATTTTTTATATTTTAAATCCCCGTTAAAATCTATTTATTGAACCTATAAACCATAAGAGATGTCAACAAATTAAAGTATTCTTGCAGGCCAAATCCCAAAGAGGAAAAACGAGAAATACATGATATGGACGGTGGGCAATGTTAGGACGGCAACAAGGGGTCCAAAAGTTCCTAAAATATTATTCTCCTTTTTTCCTCCTTAAAAGCTTGACAATGGAAAAAGGGTAATCATAAAAGGGCCTTGTTGGGCTTGTTGGGGGTGAGCCTAATTGACTTAATGATTTGGAATTTTGCTTTAGGCCCATTAAGTGATCAAAATTCAAGTAAAAATAGATTTTCGAGTTGCAAACTTCAGTCATCTATATAAATGTATGTATTCGAAAAAATATGAATGAATTCCAATCATATAAACATGTTTTTTTAGTAAAATGAATGAATTCAACGATGTATGATTGAAATTTAGTCATATGTGCCTAAATATTAATCAATCGAGTAATTTCTAGAATGAAAAGGATCAACACTTAACGTGAAGTGAATTTAACTCTAAATTATCTTTTTTGTCCAAGTGTAACTCTAGTCAAGGCTATTACATGTAATAATACTGCATCTTTGATGTAAATGTCTTTCCATTTGTCCAATTTTTATAGAGCAAAATTTTTGTATATGTACAAATGAATAGTCGAAATATCCGCATAAGTTACGTTCAAGTATCATCGATTAAAAAAATACTTATATCAATTTATTTGAAAATAATCTTTTAATTTAATAAGATAGAAATAAAATTATGTACACTAGGACGAAGTTACTGTATTGGACGAGGGTTCAGAAGAACCCACTGACTTTTCCATAGACCCTATATACGTATTAGAATATCAAATACAAATGTATATAAATATTTTCTATGAACCCACAAGCATAGAGAGTTAGGTGGCCCAGTGATCTCTGTGCACCCAGGGAGGGCCTTTTAGTCCACGGGACATAGGCTCAAAACCCACTAGGCAAGAAAAAAATTTAAAAGGAAAAATCTCTACTCTTCCGTTGTTTTAGAACTTTTTGGATACGTAGGTTTTTATAAATTAAGAAAATAAAAGTATTTGTGTCATACTCTAAAATAATATTTGACTGTTGATTTTTACTCCGACATTCAAAAAAGCCTTTATACCCAAAATTTATTTTCAAAAGTTAGGGTTCTAACTTTTATTGTTCATCTGATTGTTACCATCCGATCTCTGCCCTCCGGTATGTACTATGTACTCTCACCTCTCCCTTTCCATTTTTTTCTTATTTGTTTTCTTTTATACTGTATAATTATCTATTCAAAAGTTAGTTTTTAATCTTTTGATTCTAGGATTATCCCACATATTGATGATTGATTATATTAAAATAATTTTTGTTGCTTTTCGAAATTTTAATTTTTCAAGACGATAGTTGTGATAGTGAAACTAGTAAAACATTTGTTTTAGGCGCCAAAATATCAATGGTAAATGTAATAATTTTAATTTCACTTAGAATAATATTGAAGATTATAGTAAAAATGTTCAAAATTTATATTTAAAAATTATTTATCTTTTATTAACAACATTTTAGAACTTTAAATTAAATTACTCAAATCTTCATATTAATAAATTAAGTTTAATCTAAGGTAATGTTTTCAAATACATGACTAACATCTCATTGTGTTTTGTGATTTTTAGGATTTTTAAGAAAGACTCAATATGTTCACAAATTTTCTAAGCCTCAAACTCGTTCACACACTGCTCCTATAATATCACTTTTGTTTCTTTTAAGACCATAACACACCAATCATTTCTATTTTTCTAAAACTCATCTCTCCTAATGGGATGCCATGTCACATTATTTTATTTTATTTTAATAATACAATAAAAGCTTATTTACTGTCTCTATAAGAAACTTCTTTTAGGTATTAATTTTATAAAAAGTAATCAAATTTTTTAAATTAAAACTAACTAATATTTATTATTTATTTGTCAATATTATTAAAATTAATTATAAAAAATTATAAATAAAGAATATAACTAAATAAAATTTACAGACTAATTAGTCACCACAGACTAATTTACTAACAAAATTATCAAAAATAACAATTCGTGTCGAAATTGAACTATAGGTTCCATAATGTAAGAGTTCTAATACTATTTATTTTAAAAAGTCCTATTTTTATATATTCTTTCAACTGTATCAATTTGTTCTAACTTGAATATAAAGATAACAAGAATTGACTGGAAAGTCCTCAACTTTCTATGTAATTACTAGACATTATGTCGGGCCCAATAATTTTTGTTTTATAGTTTTGTTTTAGATGAACTAAAGCAATATGTAACATTTAAAACCTCTATCAATATACCAGTATTTCCGTTTGCAATTATATTATTCATTTTATTTTATTTTAAACTCTAATTTTTTATCCATAAAAATTGCTAATATATGTATTTTCTTTTATCTTTTTTCCCTTAATGTTCCCTGCTTAGTTATATAATTATGAGTAAATTTTAGGAATAGCAAAAATAAAAATCATATTAGCGTTCTATAGCTAAAGTTTTGTTATTTGCGCTTCATAGCAAACTATGTTTGCTATAGAGCATCAAATTTATATAAATCGCAACAATTGTATAAATCATAGCAATTACATAGATAATTGTATAAATGTAACTATTATGTATATGTATCAATGATAGTGTTTGTATATCTGCATAAAATTTGAATTCGTATACAATTGAATTGAGTTAAAACATTTGTATTTGTATATCAAATCTCTCTCGCGCTTTATACAAACACAAATTATACATTGTATTTTGTATAATTTGTGTTTGTATAAAGCGAGAGTGAGAGAAAGACAAAAGAGATCTGGGCAGGGGACGATTTGTATTTGTATAATTATAAGAGTAGAGGACGGATAATATGTATTTTTATTTGTTTATACAGTCTCTCTCGCTTTATACAAACACAAACACAATTTATACATTTGTGTTTGTATAAAGTGAGAGAGGCGAGCGAGATTCAGGGAGAGTGGCAAGCGAGATTCAGGGAGAGGGAAGAGAGTTTACCGCGAATTAGAATTAAATGAAATTGTGGTTATAGCATTTATTTTGAATTAATAATATGCTATAATGCACAATTTTCCCAATAATTATTGTTGTCCCTTTGACTCTTTGAATATGTTCTATTTTTATTTTTTTGTCAATTTAATTTTATTATTCTCCTATTCTTTTTAACTTCACAATCTTTTTCCTTGTTACCTTCTTATTTAACTGCCTAACATAAATATAGTGAAAAAATAATTCTCACTTTAAACTTATATTTATAACTTCAAAATTCTCATTTTATCCTTAATGAGATAATTTATAGCCCATAAATATATATGACATTTTTTAAAATCAAATGTTTCAAGTGTTTTTCTTCCTTAAACTTATGTCTAATAAAAAATGATGTCACATAAATTGAGATAAAAAAAATACAAATAACTATGATGCTCATGATATCATAGTTCTATAATTTTTTAAAAGTTAAATTCATAGTACTTGCAAAATTTATTTTTTTAACATTTACTCTAAGCATCTATGGAATTTTTACATTATATATTATATTAAATTATGCTATAGGATTATATCAAACAAATATTCAATTTCTCTTTTTAAGTTAGCACAAGCTACAAACATGTGGCCATAAAAGAGAAAATCAAAAGGCAACAACTTTCCACAATGAAATATTCATTCAATAGCCACAGGAAAATTTCTTTTAAACCAGTCATGTTATTCCTTTTAGCTGAAATGACTAAATTGCCCTTTAAAACCCAAACACACATGTTGACCTGCTGTGTGCTTTAACTCCCTCTTATAAGATAGTAGAATAGAATTAGATATACTCTCTCTGTCCCTAATTACTTATCCACTTTTCTATTTTTACTTGTCTATTTAAACAAATCAAGAAAGGACAAATTTTTTTTTATCTAATATACCCTCAATTAATTTATGAACTTCTTGAAAATCTTAAATTTTTAATTCACTCATAATTAATAGGAGTAAAATGGTAAACTCACTATATTATTCATTGCTTTCTTAATAGGTGTGCCAATTTAAAAATGGGCAAATAATTAGGGACATGAAGTAGTATATTCAATTGCAGTTGGGGTCACCTGAATATTTTTAATCTGCTTGACCATAATAATAAAAAAAGCTCCTAAATATATTCAATTCCATCCTCATAAATAAGAAATGAAAGGTGACAAAAGAACTCCAATTTTCCCTGCGAGAATTTATAAATAATTTTTTTTAAAATATTTTTAAATAAAACTTGTACTGTATAAATTATTATTTTTAAAAAGAAGAGAACCTAATTATATTTTTTAACATATGAAACAGTTAGATTTTATAGAGAGTAGTAACAAATTGTGATAAAAGGAAGTAAATATTTTAATATCATTATTCTCTTAAAAGGTTTTATATGAGAGATACGAGAAGAATATTGAAAATCTCGAAATTCTATTAGTATCACATAAATTAGGACAGAAAAAATAATATATATTATTTAAAATGTCATAAAAGGTACTATAAATTACAATAATAAATCGCTTAAAATTTTAAAAAAGACATAATTTTTTTTTATATGATTCTCAAAATTCTATCAGTGCCATATAAATTGAGATAACGAGAATAACATATATTATTAGAAAATCACGTAAAAGGTATTATAAATCACAATAATTAACAACTTGAAATATTTAAAAGAAATATAAAAATTTGGTTTAACTTCGAAATTCTAAGTGCCACGAAAATTGGGACATATGAAGCAACATATATTATTAGAAAATGACATAAAAAGTACTATAAATCACAATGATTAACAACTTAAAAATTTAAAATTCATATAAAATTTAGTTGAGTCTTGAATCCTATCGGTGCAACATAATTGGAACAGAGGAAATAATGTATATTATTTAAAAATCACGTAAAAAAATTATAAATCACAATAATTAACAACTTAAACTAAAAATCATACTATCAAAAAATTTGATTAACTTTCTAAATTCTATTTGTGTCACGTAAATTAAAACTAAAAAATAATATATATTAGGCCCGTGTTAGCACGGGCTCCCATGCCTAGTGTTTGTATATTGGCTAATTCAAAAGAGCTAAAGACAATAGCTTTAACCTTTTCACTTTCTTTTTTACTTGCAATAAGATAATTTTATTATTATCATACATAACTTTGTTTTTGTACGATAATTTTCAAAAACATTTCATTCTTTATTGATCACCGCATTTAAATTGGTAAAAATGGAATAAAGAAAATTTAAAAATAAAATACCAACATGGACTCTTATACTTTTGGCACGTGGACTGAGGAGGCACTGCCAACTAAAGAACATGGCACTAACGTGTCAAACTGTTTTATTTGTCACCATCACAAGTTCCAACATGACCTTTATTTATTTTTCACGAATTTAAAATATATATATCGTTATAAATAATATTGATATTATTATCATATTACTTTTATATGTTAAACGATTAATATATTTTACTTTTTAAAATTTTAAATCAAAAGTTTATTTGTCATCGATTTCATGTCATGCTTCTTCCTTCTTCAAACGGGTTCATAGAATCTATCAATCAAGATTCATAATTAAAACTTATGACAATTTCAAATATACTTAAATTCAATTATTTAATATGATTAAGCAATGTATAAATAATTATCGTTCGCATAGAAAGGAACTTGTCTTTCGATTTTTAGATTAGACCATTTTTCATTATTTCACTCGAGTACGCATTCAGTCAGCACACATATAACGAATAAAAAAGCATATCTATCTTACATTATTTCATATATAAACTTTAAAAAGAAATTTTCTTATTTAATTATTCATATATGTAGGAATAAGACAACCTAGGACCACCTTCCATATTCATGAACCCTATCTTGTTGTTTTATTACCCCTAGAACTTTTTGAATGAACTAACCATTGAGCTAGTTTTGAAAGTTCACATCAAACATCATTGTTACAAGAATAGAGAGGAAAGTAAAATTTGCTAATACTAATAATATAATATAATTATTGTGATCACTTGTTATTGGAATCTTTATTAGAGGAAGAATCCAACATCATATTATGGATTCTTTGTCTTGTCATCTCCAATTCATCATGTATTGATGATGATCTTTTTGCCTCTCTTCTTTTCTTGTTGTATGCCTCAAAGAACTCTTTGTTTTCTTTCTCCAATTCCTTCCACACTACATACAATTTCATTATTCAAGTTAATGCACACACAAAACACTCTGTCTTGTTTTATTTTATGTGACACTTTTATTTTATCATATTATAGATCATAATCATGATATTAAAGTTTAATTTTTGGGCTAAATTAAAATTATATTTCAATCGTATAGAATTAAATAATACCACAAAGGTAACAAGGGATGTATAAAATTTATATATTCTTAGTTAAATATCTCGAATTCAAGTCATAAGAGTAAAAAAACCTCCTATAAGAAACACTTTTGCAACCCTAGGCTTTGCGTGACACGAATTTGATTGCCGCCCTACTAAATACTAATACTAAAGTATATATTATATAACGTTGATAACTATTTCTCAGTCCCAAATAAACTAAGATCAGTTATATAAACCGTAATTTTATCATTTAAGCTAATATCCTATCATCATTTTATAATAAATAAATTAGAAAAATATGTTTAAAATATAGATAAAAAATAATACTAATAATATTAAAAGTTCCATACGAATTGAAAACCTATTCTCAACTAGGTAGCAGCTATCAACTAATTTATATTTCTATGCCTACCCCTACTCCGTAAAATCTTAAGTAAGTATTTACATAATCTTCTTCTATTCATCGAAATAATGAATCAAGATCACTCTCCCAACCCCAAACCCACACATCACACACAAGAGTGACAAAGTGGACTAGTTAATTAATTACCTGTGGAAGTGATAATAGACTGGATATTTGCATGTTTGGAAAGTGCATCCATGCATTCTTCTTGGCTCATGTTGAATATTATACATTCTTCTATCAAGTGTTGCACCTACATCACCACCACCCCTTTCTTCATTACTATATAATTAAAAAAAGAACTTCTATATACGATATATCGTATAAAAAATATTTACACAATCATATCAATTAAAGATTAGTTCATGTATTACTAAATCTGTTACGCGATCAGTATATATAATTTTAAATCGATCTAAAAATAAAAGTATTGCAAGAAAAGATGTTGACTAAAATACTTACCATGTGGATGTATTGAGCAGAAGAATCACCCATTTCTCTAAATCTTGCACAAGATCAAATTACTATTTTTCTTTTCATGAACATTAAGATCAATAGAAAACAATTACTAGAAAGAACCCTAGTTAATTAATTAGGGGAAGAATTTAAAGGAGAAGCATTTGAGTAGAAAATATGAGAAGAAGATGGAGAGAAGCACAAAACATATATGGAAAGTTAGGCATATGTTAGTGACTGCACAAAATATATATATATGGAAATATCTTTTATTGGAGAAATTCAAAATTATATTATCCGTCCAAAATAAAATTCATTGTCGTCTCAATTTAAGTGATATTTTTCGCATTTTAAAAGTCAAATAAGTGTTTTTAATTATAACTTTTTCATATATATGATTAAAGATTCTATATCTGAATGCATAGTCAAAATTAATAATTAAAAAAATGACTCTCAAAATTTAAACGATACCAATAATAATAAAAATTTAATAGCTCAATTACTTGACTATCTGAATTTTTACCTAATTAGAAAGAGTTCAATTCTCCACCTAAAACCACTAAAAAAAAATTGATGTAATCTTATAAATAGAATTTAAATGAATGAATGAAATAAATGAAAGTGGAGTATCATACATTGTATAGTATTAAATTACAAGAATAATAATACATTGGAATACTAATTTGAGAGTGATGTCACCTTCTTGTAATGGGGACTCAAAGACCCACGTGGTACGAAACCTACGATTGGCTGCCATGGGATTACTCCAGATTTTTTGGGTCATTTACCATTTTACCCCTATTTTATGCTAGTTTTTTTTTTTTTTAATATTAGCATAGTATTTAAATATATTCTTCAACTTGGCTTCAGCCGATATTTATATGTCTTTCAACTTTGCGTGTACATAAGTATATACACTTAAAATTTGTATAAAATTGAAGAATAAACACATTCGTCTTACAGGGCGTACTACACATATGTCAGGTGAATCCAAATTAAAGAACATATTTATGTATTATGTCTTTTTTATTGGGAATTTTTCAAAAATAGCAAACATTGGACCTTAAATAGGACGTTATACCAATAGCTTGCTTAATTACGAATCATAGCAAAATGTTAGGGAGGAGGGAGGAGAGAGTCAAGTGAGATCTCAGAGAGAGGAGAAAGTGTATCTTTTTTCTTTTTTTTGGCAGATTTTTTAGAAAAAAAATACAAATACAAACTGATTTGTGTCAAAATGAATACATATTAACGGGAGAGAGGTGAGCGAGATCGAGAGAGGGAAAGAGAGGCAAGCGAGATTGAGAGAGGGAGGACAGAGGATTGTATTTTGTATTTATTTTGCATTATGTTCAATATCAATTGTATTTTGTATTTATTTTGCATTGTATTATGTATTTATTTTCTATCAATTGTATTCGAAATACAACAAATATAACTATATTCATCTTCTCTTTGATTGGATACAAATACATTTGACAGAGAAGATGAATGCATATTGTATTCGCATGAATACAAAAATACAAATTATAGTTTTTCGAATACAAGTGAAATAAAATACAAAATTCTCACCTATATTTGATTAAATACAATTGATACATAATACACTTGAATGAATTTCTTCTTATTGGCCGGAGCGAGAGAGAGGGAGGAGAGGCAAGGGAAAGAAGGAGAGGATTTGCTATAAAAACAACATATTACTGTTTACTATAATATTTTTAAACTATAGCTATTTTTCATAAATAAATTGTAATTTTTGCCATTTTCCATAATTTTCCCTTACAAGGTCCACGTGACAAGTTAGGCCCACATACCTACTGTATTATAATATTTTTAAACTATGCTTGTATTGTATTACTTTCTCCTTTATTTATTTATTTATTGTTTGTTTGTTTTCTTGATACCTTTTTTGCTTGATTTTTACATTATTCATGTAATTGTTGTTACTAAGAGTACGTATAAGGTAACTAAATTTATGCTCAAGTTATATGACACTTTTTTTTGGTCAAGATTTTCTTTGTGGCCTTTTTCTAATTATAAAATGACAAATACAACTTCTAATATTTTAAGTTTTTCTAATTTAATATATTTATAAATAATAACTACTCATAACTCATACCCTTTAATTTTAGTCTTAATAATTTCATAACTTAGGATTATAGTTTAGATTACCTTCCCTTTTTTGATGTAATTATTTTTTTATTTGGCATGATGGGGATATAAATATTATAAATACCATACATAAAATAGTACTATATTATCAATTGTTTATATTTTTTTTGTGTTTTATATTATTATAATTAAATATTTTACTTTATTTATTATTAATTGTGTTTTAAAAAATTGATAACATATAATAATGGCTTTAACATAGCTTTAGGGAGTGGAACATAGTGGTGGATCTATGATTATTACTCATTTAGTCCTCTATGATCCTACTAATTATTATTAAATATAATTAATATAACATCTTATTTCAATCAAAAGAATTATGAGAATCAGTTATATTTGATTTTTCTCTCAAAGAAAATCAAAGATAAAATAAATTATTATATGATATCATTACTTATTCTTCTACACATGTAACAATTTGTTTTTGTCGCTATTCTTTTCTTGCTTAAAATATATTTAAAAGTTTTTTTTTTCATTTTTTATTACTTTGTGAATATAATAATGTAGGTTATTTTTTATATGTCTTAGCTACATAATTATGAAAATCTATGTCTATATATTATTTAATTGTGATTTTTGAGATTGTAATATGACACGTCTCTTATGCAATCAAGTTATTTATCTTTTTTCTTATTTTTTTTTATTTTTACCCCTTATATTTTTCAGTCATTTATTTATTTTTACAAATAAAATCAATGCATAACGATTAATGTATTTAATGTCATAATCTATATATATAATAAAGGAGAAATATAGATAAGATGATGTGGCACCTCTCTTTGATCTCCATTCTTCTTTATCTTTTTTCTCCTTCTTTTGACCTTTTTTTAAATTTCTTCAATTTTTTTATTTTGTAAAATCATCTCCTTAATTCATAGTTCTTTAATAAATAAATTCATAACTTTCAAGTTTTTCATATTCATAAATTTCAATTATTTAGTGTACAAATTAGTAACATCTTAAAATCATCTTAATAGAAATTTATTTTGAGGTATATGTACCTCCCACTATAATTGTCTTTTTTATTAGAGTTTATAATATATATTCATGTATTCTTCCACCTTCAATTTTTATAATTCTTAATTAATTTTATTGATGTGGATTAATAATATGTTAAACGATGGGAGATTTTTTATTTTTTTTTTATAATTAAAAAAATATTTATTCAATTCAATCAACTTTTCATCTCCCATTATAATTACCTTCTCTATTAGAGATTTTCATATATATTCATGTATTCATCCACCTTCAAATTTTATTATTCTTAATTAATTTTATTAATGTGGAGTAATAGTGTATTAAAAGATGGAAGATTAAAAGGCAAAAATTAACCTCTATATATATCTTTCGCTATCAAACTATGCATACATAAATCAACCATTTTAGTTTTAGTTGTGCTTAGGAAATGCTTCAACATAATTTTTAATGTATTTTAATTTTTTTTTTGTGTAGTAGCAATTTATCTAATGAGATCATGTATTGATAAATATTTATTTTGATTACATTTCTTATATGTGTTCTATTCTTTGTAAACTTTCTTTACATGCTAAGATTTCTCATCTTATTGGTTGAAATTTTTATATTTTTGCTTCATTACTATTTTTTGTTCAACATTTGCTAAATTTTAATGATTCATGCTATGTCATCTATATCGAGAAGCTTGGTACATACAGTAGATTTCTTCTAAGGTGATTTTATGCGTTCAAATTTTTAATTCATAATAACAATTCTGCTCCTATTTTATTTCAATTTCTTTATGATATATAATTTTCTTATATTAACTTTGTTCAAGAATATGATTAATGATTGATATTGTGTAACTTTGAAAATTATTTTGAAGTTTATGACTCAAAAATATAGGCAAAAGTTAATTTCATAACAAGAAATTATAAGGAAAATAAGAAATCTACTACTACAAATAAATCATTTGTATTGGTTCATAAAATTAATTACATGCATTATACATTATATATGTTAATACTTTTGAAATAATTGTTATGAGTAGTGCAAGAGTAAAACTATTCATGTCTAAGTAACTGGAATTTTTAAATTTTTCTTAATAAAGATAGCATTCAAGTATAGTAACTTCTTTCTATATTCATGATTGTTAGAAGCTGGATAATTCATCTCTTCTTTTTTTATCATAAGCTTATAAATGTATATAATACCTTTTGTTTGGAAAAAAAAAGAGTGCATTATCCATAAAAGTGTAAGTGTTCAATTTTATATTTATTCTATATAATAGATAACTCAATATTATTAATTGATGGTCCATCAATTATTTTTATTTTCTTATATTTTTTAATTATCTATATCGTATATACACATAATTTTAAGCATATATAAGACGATATAATACTTTTCTATAACGAACATTCATAAGTTTTTTTTCTTATTTTCTATTGACATTATTCACAATTATTTTCATTTAATTGTTTTAAAGAATCTAATATCCATTATTAGTAAAAAAAAAAATTAGCTACATAATCAAAAATCTGATGTGACACCTTTTTATGGCCAGTATTTTTATTTATTTCTTTCGTATTTTTTTTGGTATTTTTTCCGTTTACTTATTGTGTTAAAAAACTATTGAAGAAGATAAAGGAAAAAATAATGTGCAGTATATTAGCGACAGTTATGCATATCCATAACTATAACACATAAATCTATATATATATATATATGTATAAAGCTGAATCTAAAAACGGTGACGTGACACTCTCTAAGGCCAAGAATTGTATTTATCTTCTTTTTTTTGTGGTTTTTTTGGCCTTTTTTCTAATTTTAAAAGACATATTTTCACTTTAAAAATATTTACAGAACATTAAAGATAGCCAATTAGTCATATTTAATTCATTTCATAATCAATGCTATTAATTTCAAGACTAAAAAAACATTTATTTCATTTTTCATTTTTTAAATTTTCTCTTGCATTTAAATACAATGCTCTATATGAAAAAAAAAACTACACCCATTAACAAAATTTAAGACTATAATAAAACGCAATTTGCTGAAATGCTATTTTTATGGCAGCATTTATTAATATTTAAATTTCAAAAAATACACATTATGACTTTGTTGACACATTTCAGTCTTTCCTTTTTTTATCCGGCATTAATTTCTGTCCCAGCTTACTCACTTTCATTGAATCTTTTAAATTGAATATATATATATATATATTTTTTAATTTATTATATATTTTTTTCTTTTCTTTGTTATTTTTATTTTTTTAACTTATTCAATCCCAAAAATTATATTTATATATAATAAAGTTATTTTTTTATCTCCTTTATTTGTGTTGTTTACATAACTCATACCTATTAAACTTCTACTCTTAATAATATCATTAATTCCATTAATTTTAAGTTTTTCATATTCATAACCCCCAATTACTTAATTATAAAATTTAAGATACTTTATGATATTCCTACATTTTTATCTATATAAATTCATAATTTTTTGTTTCATGAGACCCCCACTCAAAAATTTTCTTTTTATTTCATTGTTCTTTATATTATTATTATAGTATCAAATTCATGTTTTAGCATAACTTGATGAAGAAGGCTTTTGGACGTTGATTAGTTTGTCAACGGAGGTGTCGGATAAGAGTATTTTAATCTATTTTCTTATGATTAAGGTTCTAAAGAAGAAGTGTGTATTGTGGGTTTTCTCTATGTAACTTTTTAAATTATTCTTTCTATTTTTTGTTGTTGTTGTTGTATCAAATCCACGTTTTAGCATAATTTGATGAAAGAAGGCTCTTGGACATTGATTAGTTTGTCAAAAAGGGTGTCAGATAAGAGTTAAAAAATTTGTGCAATGATTATGCATTTTTATTTTAATCTATTTTCTTATGATTAAGGTCCTAAGAAAGAAGTGTGTGTTGTGGGTACTCTCTATGTAACTTCTATAATTTGAATTTTTTTATGTTTTTTTTAATTATCGAGTGTCTGTATATTTACTTAAATGCAAAATAATTATTGTAACTTTGTCTTAAATATACTAACTACTAACCAAATATCAAAGAACATTGTCGGGAGTTTAAAAGGAATATTTATTATATATTGAAATACACTCTTCTTTGTGATGTTTTATTATGGTGTAAAGAATTATTTTTTTCCTTTGAAGATTTCTCTATTTTTGCTTGTATAAATTCATAATTTTTTTTAGTGAGCCCCTATTCAAGGTGGTGGTGGTGGTGGTTGTTGTTGTTGTTATTGTTGTTGTTATCAAAAGGGATATCGGATAAGAGTTCAAAAAATTATGCATTGATTCGTTATTTCTATTTTCATCAATATTTTTAAAAAGTATTTTATAAATTCAACAAGCTATTTTATAATCAAGTATATTAAAGAGAACCATTTATATTTTCTTTAAAAATTGGTTCAATTCTTCTACTTTAAAAAAATTAACGGCAATAAGTATAAATTACGCACAAATTTTATCTTCTTTTTTTTTCTATTTTCTTTCTACTTATTTTTTGGCCTAAAATAGATTTAAATATTAAAGAACACTCCATCATAAACTACAAAACACATATACATGTCTAAAAAATCTTATAAAATCAAACTATTTTTCTCAATAAAAATAAAGAGAATAGTTTCATCGATGTAAGAGATATCTTTATAAGAGCAAATACTTTTATGTGATTTAAAATTACAAAAATCATAGAATTTAAGTACTAATAATAAACTAAATTAAAACTCTTTGAAAAAAAATTAACACTCAATATTTTTAAAAAGAATTTTATAAATTTAATGAGCTATTTTATAATCGCGCGAAGCGCGATCAAGTTTACTAGTGTTAGAATTAAAAGAAAAGCAAATTATTGTTTAAGAGGAAAAACAAGTCTCAAAATGAAAATTTTCTCTTTATTTCTACTTAATTTATAAAAAGTTCATTCTAAATTATTGTTATACCGCACGAAGCAGACAAGTTTCCTAGTAATATTATATATTAAAGTTATGATAACTCATGTCTCTTATCTTCTTTATAAATTCTACTCTTAAATATTATTGATAACTCCTGTTTATTTCATTTTTATAATTTTTAGAAATATTTCTTTAATATGTAAATAGTAAACAAATGTGATAATAAAGACGTAACATAGAAGTTCAAAAAAAAAATTTAATACCAAAATTGGTGTTTTCATAAATGATCAAGTACTTAAAAGATAGATAAGATTTAAACAAAAGATATTGTTTTCAATTTAATACATAGATTGTTGTTTCAAAATGTGAACTCTTATTTTATTTACTTCTTCATTTATGCACTCTAAATTGTTTTTTCTACAATATGCGTATAAAGTCTATTTAGCATTTTGAAAAGACATTTCATGTTTCAGATGAAGACAAAAATTTACATTGTCTTTTATGTCACCTACTTAAATATAAATATTCCATACTACTTCATTATAATTAAAAATTATCAATTCATAGAATTATTTTTTATAAACAATAAAATAAATTAATTTATTGTTTTTCATTAGAACCGCACAAAGCACGGATAGTTTCACTACTATATATATATATATATATATATATAAATAAATAAAAAATATTTTTTAAGAAAACAAAATTTTAATTGTTTTTTTGGGGGGAGGGGGGAGGGCTGGTAGGTTGGGGTAGGTGTGGGCTAAGAAAATTAAAATTTAATTATTTTTGTGAAAAGCGGAGGTAGGGATAGTCAGGAGTTGAGTGGGGTAAAAAATAAAAAAAATCTAAATTTGAACTATTTTTCAAAAATAAAATTTTAAGCTGTTAATTTTCCTTTGTTGGGGAAGGGGCTAGTTTGGGTGTAGGGGAGGGGGAGGGGGGGGGTGAGGGGTAGGGACAAAATAAATTGATTTTTTTCAAAAAAGAAAATTTGAAAATTTTAATTTTTTTGAATGGGGAGGTAAGGAAAAAAATTATAATTTGAGGAAAATAAGTTTATTTGAAAAGCATTTTTCAAAACATTTAAGCCAACCAAACATGAGAAAATTGAGAAACATTTTCTATAATCTATATATAATAGGAGAGCTGATAGCGCTTACGTGTCAGCACCACAAAAAATAATATTTAAAAAAAATAAAAATTACAAAATATAGATTTGAAAAAAAAAAAAACCAAAGACACGTTAATGGCAGTTAAATATTTTTAAATTAATGGGATCAATTTAATATTTGTGTAAATGTTGTTATCTTTTAAATATTGATTTACGGAAATAGGATAATTTTTTTAATAAAAAATTAACTATTTAAAACATGAAAAAATAAAAACAATGACAATTGATCAAGAATAGAAAAAATAAAAATTTAAAAATTACTATTTAAAACATAAATTTTTTTTTACCAATTGACAAAAAAAAAATGAATAATGCCTCTTCTATATCTATTAGAAATTATTAATTACATGTATTCTTTTTAAAAGTTACCACACTTACTAGTAGTTAGTTATTTTCAAATTAAATTTAAAAATGTTAAAAAATTCATAAATTTTTTACACGTATTATTTTTAAAAGTTACCACACTTAATATGATTGTTTTATATTCCTTTTATTTTAAAATAATTAACTGATTGTATATGTGTGGCTAATGTTTAAGTTTCTTTGGATTCTTATTTTAATTATTTAATTATTTTTAAATAAAATTAAATAGTACAAAATTGTACTTTGCAAATAAAAATTAGAAAAATTGTAGTTAATTATTTTTAAATTATTGGAATAATTTAATAAAAAAAGAGAGACTCACGTCCCTTGCCCCTATTTATCAGTAACTCAAAACACAATCCTTCAACCGTTTATAAAATTAAAAATTAAAAAAATTAAATGTAAAGCAATTATAAATTTTCCAGTGAGAAATAAAATGAGTAAAGTAAATGAGAAAGTAAATATAATGAAAGAAAATATAAAAAAAAGTCAAAGGTGGTTTTATTTTTTTGGAGGGAAATTAAGATGATATTGGAACTAAAAAAAAAATTATTATCAATTCCCCACGTCGTGTCATTCGTGCCAATTAACTGTCGTGCCAAATAACACTACTCATATAAAAAAAAATGTACAATAGACATTTGTTTATGTCAATTTCTATGCATTTAATAGAAGAAACTACTAGATTAGTATCCAAAAATAGAATGATTTCAGCTTGCATGACACGTCAAATCCCCATATTTGACATACGTACTTTCGAATTGGGGTAATCAAATCCTAATCAATAAATCGTCAAGGTTTAATTTTTTGATATTTATATTTAATCATAATTCATATAATTGAAGTTTGATGCTAACATATGCAATTTTAAAATAAAAATAAAATCTACATACATTTCACCTTCCTTAAATTCGAATCTCACTGAATATGTTATTGTTATAGTAGTAAATGGACAGTTATTATCATTAGCCTTCACATAAATGCTGGTACAAGAGAGTCAAAGAAGCCACTATTGGTTAAGACGTCAAAAACTTCTAACCAATACAAACCACAAACTCTGTCCAAAATATTCATTTGGGGTTTGATTGAACGCATCATTTATATGGCTTAACTACAGTTTAGAGTTTTATAACTGAACTATTATCAAATGTTTATCGAGACATATCTCAATTGTTAATTGTTTATTTTTTTGAGTTCGGAGTTAAAAAGGTCATTTTTTTCTTTCAAAAAGCATAAACGGTCTATCAATTTTTTTTAAAACCAAAGGGGGCAAATCGCTCCCTCAGGAGCGATATCCTTCAAACATACTAACTCCGTGAAAATCGCTGCTCCGGCAGTGATTTCTTTAAAAAAAAATTATAAAAATTGCTGCCACAACAGCGATTTTTTTGAAAAATATATATATTTTTTTTACTAAAATGCTGCATCGGCAGCGATTTCAAAAAAAAAAAATGTTTTTTTTATTATAATCGCTGCACCAGCAGCGATTCTCTTACAAATTTTTTGTTTTTTTTAATTATTGTGTCAATTTCTTTTTCCTTCTTTTTTTTAAAAAAAACTACTCATATTTAAAATCACTGCCACCGCAGCGATTTCAGTTTTTAAAAAAAATTCAAATCGCTGTGGCAGCTATTTTAAATAGTAGTTTTTAAAAAAAGAAATAAAGAAAAGAAGGAAAAAGAAGTTGATAAAATAATTTTAAATTTTTTTTTTTAAAGAGAATCGCTGCTGGTGCAGCGATTATAATAAAAAAACATATATTTTTTTTTTGAAATCGCTGCCGGTGCAGCGTTTTAGTTAAAAAAAATAATTATTTTTGAAAAATCGCTGTTGTGGCATCAGCAATTTTTATAAGAACTTACACAGAGTTGGTATATTTGAAGGATATCGCTCCTAAGGGAGCGATTTGCCCTTTTTGGTTTTAAAAAAAATTGATAGGTCATTTATGCTTTTTGAAAGAAAAAAATAGCCCTTTTGGTTCCAGACTCTCATTTTTCCTACCTACACTTTGTTTTGGTGGTTATTACCTATTGTTTCATAATGTATCATATTGTATTGGACTATGATGTATCTTAATGTATTGTTTTAATGAATACAACATTTGGATAAATTGTATCATTCTCCGTCTTACATAACATCACACATCAACAATTTGAATGATAAATCTACAAGAAAAGTAGAGTAAGACGTAGAGCTACTATGAAAATGTATGGTAAAAATAAAATGAGAAAAAATTATTAAGGTGATGACACGATCCCACCAAATCAATCATTACACAAAATAAGTCTTTTGATTATTACCTAACTATGAATTTAAATGATACGATACAATACAATTTAAGTTACAATCAAAACAAACATGATATTGAAATTAATAATATTACAATGGTTAACAACCATCCAAACAAGGTGTACCTAAAGTTTCACTATTGTTTAGGTAGGCAAAGTGAACAACGGATAGTTGAAGTTATTTCGATAAGCATTTACTACTAATTTAGGTAGAAAACTCACACCCCATAATAGTGCACGTAGGAAACTCAAAAAATATGGATACTTTAGATCAAACCTTCACTCTTCAATTTATTGATACCATAAAAATAAATTACATGATCAAATCACTTAATCACCATTTGTATGTATTTATACTAGATCAGAAGACTAATCATAAAATAAACGTAAATAGCATGTTGAACGTAATCAAACTGCACATACAATCATACCTTCCAAATGCCTCAAGGTAATATACCAAACACAAGAAAATAGGTAAGAAACCCACTAATTTTACTAGAAAACATTTTCCTTCATACTGAAAACACCCTTAATCTTTCTACCAACAAAGATTTAGAAAAGCTTAAGTAAAACAAAGTAAAGTTATCTGTGTGTGTGTACTATGAACCAATCACTCAAAACTTGCCTCCAGATGCATTGCATAGGGGGTAACATTTCTATCCAGGAAAATGTTGATGAGCATTGGCAAAACCAGAGAAGTAGCTCTCGGTTCGGCCCAGAAATGTGAAAATATAAACAAAAATTGTGTAAAAGAAACAGCATACGAACCCATAGCAGTAGATAAGTATGACATCCGGATAGTGAAATCCTTGAGACTGGAGCGTAACCACATGTTAGATGTTGCGATGAGTCTCAGAAGCTACATTCATTTTGGTAGCTCCAACGATTAGTAGAAAACGAGACGTTCAAATCCTGGATCAGTCACACTATCAATAAGCCTTGACCAGCCCCTATAACTCAACACACACGTAAAGCCAACCTACCCTCCCCAAAGAAACAAGGTTCCCAAGCCATTCTGCTCAAGCAAGGAAAAAGAAACACATAAGCATGAAGACTCCCACAGACTGTAAAAGAGGATGTTAAGGCAATGTGGTAAAGAGTAGTAAGTCTACTCTTCCCATAGTGTGCACAGCCGTAGAGGCTGGTTCATTTTAAAAACTCAAGGGAAGGGATAACAGATTAAGAGATTAATGAAACTAAAGGAAGAAAGCAACTGAACAAGCTGTAAGCTGACAGATAGCTACATGGTTATTCAAATATTGGTGTGAATTTAATTAAAGAAAGAAATGTAAGTTGGAGCATTCCCAATGGATACGTAACTCCGGAAAATAAGAAACTCCACCTTCTATTGCACATCAATCACTTTGAGATACAACATTTACATAATTTCTGCACAGTTGGTCCAACTACTCACCGGTATTTAACAAGAAAAGAGTACTTTATAGATCTGGAAAGCAAAACAGCACCTTCTCATCCACTTCCAAACACTTCTGCAATCCAACATCTACTAAACTCATAACAGCACTCTGGTCCACCTACTCACCACTCACGAGTGTTAAGCAATATTTCACCACTGTCTAAATGATCTACCAACATTAATTTCATATTAATGCCATAGAAGAGCCAAAATCCAAGAACGTAATAGCTGAGAGACGGGATGATTAGTGCACTAGCAAATGAGAAATAAAAGCAGACAAGAGAAGCAACACAACACACAACACAAGGACAGGCATACTGGAAATATCATGCGTGAATCCCTTACTTGATCTTCATTTCTTCCTTTTGGGGGCATTGCTTGTTTGGGGATTGGGAGGTTGGCCGGGGGGGGGGGGGGAGTAGAGAGAGAAGAGGATATTTCATTATAAGGGCACATTCACACATCTTTTTAACTGAAACACACGTGAAAATAAAAGGTAGTCAATTACATTGGATAACCACAACTTCTCAGGTCTCTACTGAAGAAGGGGTGCCGTAATGCTTCTCTAGCTTTCAGCCGTTCTGTTGGGTCATAACAAAGCAGCCCTTGCAAAAGATCAATGAGATCTCCAGCAGAGTGATCCACATGCTGCATTATCAGGTTCTGAAATATGATAGAGATAATATTACAGCTAATAAAAACAATTCAATAAATGGAAAGAGATTTAAAGAAAAAAAACAGAATAAAAGCACCAAAACACTCATAGATCAATTATCTGTTTAGCAAATTTGGCTACATACTCAGATATTCAATGAACCAACTCTCAAGGATCAGTACCGTTTACAAACTACAATATCCAATCATGCATTTCTTTTAGGCAAACTATTCAACAATGTACATGGAGTTGGGAAGCTTCTCGTTACGAAGATATCACTAATACAACCCCAAAAAATCACTATTTCCCTTGAAGAACAGGAGAAGACTAATTAAACAATCATACAAAAGGCTGAGAGTGGGAAAGGAAACACCAGAAAAGATGAAAAAGTACTGTTCATAGCATTCCTACTATATCTTTTCAAACTAACAACTCAAAAATAAAAGTAAATGTATTTGTCAATGCAGTTGCTAGAAGCTAGGGAAAACCAAAAAGAAAGAAGAAAAGATAAAGGAGTGAGATACATCCTACATGCCAAGCAAAATTCACACATCTGCACTAGTGCTCCTTGAGAAGCTTTAAACACTCGCAATAAGGCCTCATGAAAATTCTCATCGGATTTAAAAAAAAAAAAAGATTTGCACCTCAGGATACAGCTTAGATTCAGGAATTACCGGGAGACGAGGCAATTTCCAGACGGCCCTCATACTTTCACTTGAAGTTGCACGTTCTGGCCAATCCAACCTCGCACCCCTTCTAAAGTATTTCTCAGCGCGGCGGCTACAAAAAGTGAGGCAAATAAAACATGTTCTATTTGATGAAATAACATAAACTACCAATAAAATCAAAAGCAACAAAAATCTTACTCAGCTCTCACAGCCATGTGCTGAGGAAGAGGCCCTAGCACCTTTTCCATCATCGCAAGATGCTCCAAGTTCTCATGTGTTTGAAAAAGAGCCTCACCCTATATATGCATTTTTTTTGGGTGGGGTGGGGGTTAGTGAAAGTCAGAAAATCAAATGTAACAGAGTAATCATATCAGAGCCCCGGGTAAAGTGCAAACTTTTGGAAGCAAAACCACAAATAAATACAAATAGCTTATGGAGCAACAAACAGAAGTGTGGACTCCATGGAAAGAATGTTTGGCAAAGGAAAAGATATCAGACCTAGATTAAACCCGAATCACAGGAATAATGCGATTCCGAGGAGAAGGATTTAACTAGTCTGCTGACATGTGAAACAAGAATCCTTTTTTATAAAGAGAAACAAGAGCCCATTTCAAGTATTAGTCGTCACACCTAATCTTTCTTAAATAAGTTATTACATTTTCAAACAAGGGGTGCTTGCTCATTATATTCATGCATTTGGCCCCAAACTCTTCTTAAACATTAATAGGAAAAGGAAGATAACCAATCCATTTAAACGTAAAAACCACATGACAGATTAAGAACATTTTTTCCAATGTCCTAACCGAAGGTCCAAACCTTTTCTAGGAAGCACAATGTGAATTACTGAATCATGACCGCCTTCTCAAACCAAAAAAGTTGAGCCTATTGATTATCATGGAGCACACATTTAGGGTCAAGGAGCCTATTGATTTGACCATAGATTTGTTGAGTATACCCACTGTATTCAACAGGTCAAGGGTAGTTCCCAGGAATCATCATGAAACTGTGCCATAATGTTTTACTCCGTACCTCATTGGGTATTCACTAATGCTAAATAATCACCTAGGTCTGGGGTTTTAAGGTGTATAACGCACAAAATAGCATCAGGAGCTAATGTTGCATATTGTCTTGCAATTTAAAACGATTAGGCCAGATCAGAGGGCATAAAAGTCCCTAGCCTCAATCTCTATGTAACTAAGTTTGATTGTAGTGAGTGAAGAAATTTGTATATATCCTAGCAGCCAGATCAATCATTTCTTCTTCAAGACAGAATAAGCAAATAAAAAAAACTAAGCCTCAATCCCAAGCTAGTTGGGGCGGCTGTGATCCTCAATATCATAGATTCTCTACTTGGGAGTAAAAAGAAAAAAAAGCAAGAAAATCATAATGACAAAACAGATAAATAACAAACAAGGATGTAAAACCATACACATAATTAACTCTCACTTACAGAGCAAAGCTCAACAAGTATGCAACCTACACTCCACATATCACAGGGATAGTTCCATCCAAGACCTATAAAAACAGCATAAGACAAACTAAAAGACTGACAAGATGCAACTAAAAGATGCAAATCTGAGAGATAGAGTAGCTACCTAAGATAACCTCTGGAGCACGGTAATGACGTGTAGACACTACATAAGTATGATCCTGATGTTCAAATGTCGTACTGCCGAAGTCAATGAGCTTAATAGCACTTGACTTCGGTACATTCTTGAAGTAGGAACCATCTTTTGCAGGTCGCAGCAGGAACTTGATAGAGGGCAAGAAGGGGAAAAAACATCAGTAGTAAAGACTTTTCAAGTTGCAGAAAGCGGAGAAATCAGCAAACAATCACGACCTAGATGATGTGTCATTTCAGAAACAAAGGAAGTGCTATTTTTTTTCCATAAAGAAGGTAATAATAGGAACATACTAATGTTATACATATTTTAATGAAGCACCTCTGTGCTGGTTTCTACTTCCTAACCAACCAAGTAGATGGAACCATTGGTGAGTTTTACAGAACATACAAATGCAGTTCATATGAAAATATTGAGCAGAAGGACAGAAGAATTAAAAGAAACTTGCTCGATCTCCTGTTTCAGAGTTAAAACATGAAAATGACAAAAGCAGATAATAGTCTTCAATAAAGTATTCTACTTTCTTTTCCAGGTTATTCCAAAAGAATAACACTATCTTACAAGATAAACATCTTCTCCATACTCTTTAATACTTATCAATGTCTCAAAAAAGGTTAAAGGGAGGCGACTCCCATACACCCCGTTTAACTCTCCATCATTGGACTATCACTGATTGAAATGTAATAAACCTCAAGACTCTTACATTAATGCAGGTGCTCATAGCAAAAAAAAAGGTGCAAATTGGAATGGGATACTAAGTTAATGATGTCCATTTACCTCCCTACCTCATAATCTTATGATTTACTGCTTTGACAATCTGAATTGATCAAGCTGATGCATAAAATATGTATCAAGTATTCATGTCATGAAAGGTAGAGCATTAGATTACTGTTAAATCTGTTTAGACACTGAAAAAACACAATAAAATCATAGAGATTTGATTATTTTTTAACCTTTTTTTCTTATTACGTCATCCTAAATGGTGCAAAATGCAGATAGACTGAACACTACCAAGACATCTCTCTCTCTCTCTCTATCCCTTACATGTGCCAATTGTATTGAGAGAGACAGAGAGAGAGAGAGAGAGAAATAAAGCCAGAGAGTATAAGAAGAAAATGCCAAGAAAACTTCAGTTTGTGCTGTCTACATTGATAGAAAGGCTAAAATCCTAATACACAGGTCGATATTTAGCAAACCTAATTACACAAATACCTAGTTGATTCTAATGATTACTATGCTATTGAAAAGCAATTTCAATAAGACATATTATATGATGCATTACCTTGTAATCTGGAACTTTAATGTACTCCGACGAAACAAGGAGAATATTTTCTGGCTTCAGATCAGTGTGAATCAGTCGCAAATCATGCATAACTGCAACAAGAAATACGAATGAGCAAACTGCTAGAGTTTTTGGCCATCAAAATTCCTAGAATAAATATTCGCAAGCATATAAGTAGAGATGCTCCCTTGCTCCAATAGTAATCATATGTGCAACATAAAATCCAACTTAAAATGGTAACACGATCTGAGTCTCACAAAGCTTCTGAAAATTAACAGAAAATGTGGTAAAGATTAGTACACACACATGCTACAGACTCCAAAAGTTGTCTTCCAAACTCTCGGACAAGATCAATGGGAAATGAACGGTAGCTGTTTTTGCGAAGAAAATCGTATAAGCTTGGACCAAGCTTCTCAAAAACCTGTTAAGACCAATTAAATCCATCCTCAACTTTTTACACCCAGAATATCATACAAGAAGGAGCTCAACTGCCCCTCCAAATCCAATCAAATAATAAGCACCAATAAGTACTTACAATACATATATGATTACGATAGTCAAACCAATTCCTTATTTGCACACAACTGCAAGAATGAAAGCAGTGGTACTAGAATCACTTCAATTTCGGCTGTCAGTAAAGTTACACAAAAGGAAGGATGATTCCTACCGTTTGCCACCAAGATCGTGCCTGACAAGTTTCTGTAGGACGTTTATCTCGATCATTGCTGCTTCTCGATATTTATGTATTGAGCGAACAACTTTAATTGCCACAAGTTCCTTTGTATCATTGTCGAAGCATTCAAGGACCCGCCCAAAGGTTCCTGCAATTAGGTACCAAATAGATACAGCTGAATAAATGAACTAAAATATGTTCCACATGGCAAGTGCAAGAAGTACACTATTAGAACTTAGAAGCTTCTCAAGAAGTAATTTAGTATTCCTGTATCATTCAAGCATTCTGTCAACAGATACTACCAGAATTACCAACCTTGATAAGCAAACACCTAGTCATGCTTCTGTTAATGCTCAGTGAAACTGAATAGTAAAACACTGAGTAACATAGATCACAGGCCATTTCTTTTTTCAACCAAAATTTTATCTTACACAGAAAAATAGCAGGAATAAATCAACAAAAATATGTTTCTATTTAGCTAAGATACCAAGGGAAAAGACAATTTGGCAAAATGATCCTAAGCAGGCTTTGCCAAAATAAAAAAACACAGGAATTATTCAAACATAATAAAGATTGCTTCAATAACCTAAAGTACAATGTATTTGTATAGAAACCAATAAATATCCCCTCACCAAAACATAGAAAGGAAAGAAGAGAGGGGAATAACTAACCTTCCCCCATCTTGCTAAGTATCCTATCTGCAAATACAGAAACGAGTAGATTAGGGAAGAGAAGCAATTTTTACGAACATAATACTTTACAGGATAATCATGTTTGTGCAGTTGCATGTAATCATCCCGCTAACTGTAGATGTCACCACACTATGCCAAATCTAGGCTAAGGAGACAACTGGGAAAAGAAATTGTGTCATCCTGTATTTACTCTGATAGAAAAGCATTGTTGACATGATGATACTTGAAAAAAATGTCCAAAACACAGGGATATAATCCTCAAATGGATAGTCAATTAATTTTCATGGACTATGTTACTATGCCCTTAAGTATACTTAGTATCTCAGTTGTGGATAAGGTGCATCATGCAAACAATAGAAATAATGATGACCTCAATCCTTCATCATTTTGGACTAGAGCATATTCGATACAAATCACCAGGGAACAAAACCAGGCTCCACATGCATGCCGAGAAAGCGCAAGAATTCTCCCAAAGCCAGAACTGAAATTGGGGATGATTTTTTTTATCAGTAAAAATGAAAAAATTCTATAACCAGTTGGTACCTCATATCCTTGTCCGAGACTAGTTCAAATTTGCTAGATGACTAGATCAAATCAGAGTTTGCAGCATTATAACTCACATTAACATATAAAAGCAAAATCTCTTTTCTCTCAAGACACTTACATATGGACATCTAGAATGATTGTACTACTTGAAATACTGCGAGTTTGTGCAATTTGTCAAGTACTAGAATCAAGTTAAAAAATGCATTTTACATGCTAAGATTCTAAATCCCTTTTTTAATAACCGAAAAATCAAAGAGGGGTAGTGGTGCACGGTTCGGAACTCAGTGGATAATGGAGCTGCCCCTCTATTACTCTTCTCCACCTAAATACCATGCTTTTATTAGTGGTAGGGTTCTAACCCCTGATGTGCTAAACAACACATCACAAGTTGTGCTCTTACCACTAGACACTAGACCAAAGCCCGGATTCTAAAATTCTAAATTCTAAATTCTAAATTGATAGAAGGAAAAGTGAGAATGTAGATCTTAGGTACAAATAGTCAAAATCTAAAGGTGCAACTTCTAATATAAATAATAGAAAGGCCTTTTTTTATTGTTTACAAATAATAGGAAGGCCTCTTCAAAATGGAAAGACGAAGTCACTTGCTCGAACATAATACATTAAAAATCCAGGTACACTTGCAATGTGGAGTTACCAATAGAAATAAAATAATTTATGAGAACAAAAAGACAACTTACAACGACGAGTTAAGTTCTCCCCAATGGAAAACACATAGTGTCCATCTTTATCATCCGGTCTCCGAGGAGGGGATCCATTATGAGGGATCCCTTTGTAATATATTGAAGAATAAGCATAATTCAAACCTGCTCCATTTCCAAACTCTTGCCCGCAGTATACTGTTGGAAGAACCTAAATTTTGATGACAGTATTACATTCAAGTCCTTTCCAATGCCATTTTCTCAGAATGACATAATTCATAGATTTCACTTATAGCATATCAAATGCTACCACATATTTATTTACTGATTTCAGACTACATCATGATTTGCAACAGTTTTTCTGTAGCATATTGAAACCTTATTCCTATGTGTGATCATAGGAAATGAAACTAGCATTATATTTAGCACTCAGGCAAACAGAAAGGCATAAAATTGACATTCCAAATGGTATCTCCATAGCACTTACCCTTGACAGATAAGAGAGTAATGTAAATAAATGCTTAATGAGATACACGGACATAAAACCTCGAATGCTTGATAAGATATATGAATATAATGACTGCATCCTGTTCCAGAATATTGAGACTTGCTAACTGATACACTCATCAAAAAAGAAATTAAAGAAACTCATCAAAAAGAATTGCTAGTCGATACAAGTGCCAAACTGTTCAGACCAAAACACATCCCATGGAATTCTCTTACATTGTTAATTTGTGATTTAGCAGTAGGATTTAAGCTACAACTGATTTCCTGAAAGTAACACCATATAACACATCTTATAGGTCTCCTTATCTCAGTAGACTGCGAGCCATTTTCCGACATGTTCTTGTATACTTTGGTAACAAATTTGACAAAAGCTCCCATTGATAGCCTCCAAATTTTCCATCTATGTTTAACCTTCAAGTACACAGGTTACCTCGGAATGCCTCAAGTGTGTCCAAAATGGAGATAACTCATAATGGACCATTCATTTCCAATTAGCATGTAAGGTCTATTTGGACATACAGAACTTTTAATAATTGATTCAAGTTTTCAACGAGATGGAAAAGAAAAACCAAACGTATTCTACACATAAGCATTTTCTTCTCAAACAGATATTTCATGCATAACTACAAGCTTAATGAACATTAAGTATCGTCAGAGTATCATTTCCTGAATTTCATTTCATCTTTTTTCCAGAGGAGACTAATTTTGCAAGCCTTAGCAGTGTCAAAAGCACAATAGTTTCCAGTCCATAGACACGGGAAGAGCAGTGCGTAAAGGACAAGGACAGTGTGACATTAATTTCTCAAAACATAGGAGCTTACATGGTAATGATTCCTAAAGCAATGTTTATTCTGCAAGAGTTGCATATCCTTTCTGAGACAACTTTTGATTGGTGTTTGTTCTCCAACAGTATCAAGCAGCTTCTCCAAAGCTAATTTCATGAAAAGAACACAAGCAACCAACCACAAACCAATAGCTCCTCTTAAACATGGTTTTTAAGGGTTTCATTCATTTATATTTCCGTTTTGACTAAGTTTCCTAAAACAAATTCTAGACACTCACTTTATAAGACATCTGGAAATGCATATTTACCTTCATCCCATACAACATAATTCTCTTTACCTATAATGTAGAAAAGCTAGCAAAAGTGAAAAGACCAACTAAAAAAAGTTATAATGCCCAAAGTATAGTCAAAGATCGGGACATGTAGGATATTGTCACAATAAATAACCATTTCAAACAATTTTGCCTCAAAACTTAAACTTTATGCCCGCTACTACATCATAAAAACAACCTTTTCTTTACCATACAACTTATTGAGTTTTTATCTCTTCACTCCCAAAAGTTCTTTGAAAGACAAGTACCACGAGCTCCCTTTTTTGGAATAAGCTCATTCGAGGTTTTGACTAAGCAGTCTTTTTTAGACACTCACTTTATAAGACATCTGGAAATGCATATTTACCTTCATCCCATACAACATAATTCTCTTTACCTATAATGTAGAAAAGCTAGCAAAAGTGAAAAGACCAACTAAAAAAAGTTATAATGCCCAAAGTATAGTCAAAGATCGGGACATGTAGGATATTGTCACAATAAATAACCATTTCAAACAATTTTGCCTCAAAACTTAAACTTTATGCCCGCTACTACATCATAAAAACAACCTTTTCTTTACCATACAACTTATTGAGTTTTTATCCTTACTCCCATTAAAAAGTTGACTTTGAAAGCAATCTTAGTCCAAAATCTAATTCACTCAAGTCCCATAATTTTTTTTGGAATAAGCTACTCGAGGCCCATAATTTAGCAGTCTTTTAATAACCAGAATGAACTGCCTTACTAAACCACCTACATCTTTTCATTAGAAGGCACTCCAACTTCATACTTCTACGCCTAAGATGGCTTTTATCAACATTCTTCTTTCACAAGTACCCCTCCAACTTCCTTATGATTCCTTCTTTTAAAAAAAAAAAAAATTGGGGATAGGGGAAGAAAAAATTGGGAGATGGTTACAAAGTGGGGAATTGTACATCACAGTCTACCAACTGAGCTACTAAGATTTCAGACTTACTTATGATTCCCACATTACAAATTTCATATCGTGCTCAAAACAAATAAACTCTTGAATTCACATGTTATAGCAATTATGTTGATATAAACAAACTTCAAAAATGCACAAATTCATATGTTGACAGAAACAAACTTCACAAATAATAAAAACACAATAAATAAAATACCAGCATAAACTAATACTAGTATTTTTCAATTAAAAACCTTCGGAATTGGAGGCTGAAATGGAGGTCCTACGTCCCATGTCAAACGAGGCCGTTTCCGAGGTCGCTTATCTATATTTCTCCGTGAGAATTCCATTAATGGTTGAATCTCCATAATTCTGATCTGTATAGTAATCAGCAGGAAGAAATTAATCGAAAATTTGATGGATTTTATGCGAAAAAATCGGGTCGAAACCCTATGGATTCTGCGTATCTGAGAAATGCGATGAGAGAGAAAGAGGGCTAACCCTGGTTAGTTGTTCATCATTGACCTTAGTTAGACACAGAGTGGGCTTCCGGGTTTGCTTAGTTGCCCCGAATTGCCTAAACCCATCGTTTGGATTCTAAAATATTGTAAGTGTGAAAATGCATCCAAGTGTAACGAAAATTTAAGATGAGAGAGAAAGAGGGCTAACCCTGGTTAGTTGTTCTTCATCATTGACATAAACTTCATGTGAAAATGCATCTAAGTGTAACTAAAATTTATGATACAATATTTGAAGTTTCGTCTTTATCAAATTAAAATAGTAACATTTAGTAAACAATATCTAAACTTAAGTCTTGTCAAGGTTACAGAGTTTTAGTTAAAATTTGATTTTATCAAGTTCATAATTTTTCGCGAAAAATATTTGAAGTTGATCTTGACAAGTCATATCAGACTGCAGATAGAAAAGTTTGATGTTCAGTCTTCAAAAGGCTACACAATTTTAGTTAAAATATTTGAAATTTGATCTTATCAAGATTTACAATTTCCGTGAAAAGTGATAGAAGTTTGTCCTGACAAGCCATATATCAAATTACTGGTAAAAAAAATTGATGTTCAGTTTTCACAAATCTAATGTCCATTTTCTACTTGTAAAATGGACTATTTTATGAATCAAAATAGGTTATTTTATTTCGTTGTATTTTAGAAATGTGATTTCTATGGTTGTTTCATTTCATTACAAGTGTTGCTTCATTTGCATTTGGTTATACTACTATCATCATCATATGGCAAAGGAGGTAAAGTATCTCTCTATTAAGAGAAGCATTAAGTACCTTTTATGACTTAAAAGAGCCCGTTTGAATTGGCTTAAAAAATGTAGCTTTTAAACTAAAAAAAAGAAGTTAAACTTATATGACTTTTAAGTCAAAAAATAAAAAGTAGTGAGTGACCTACTTTTGACTTTAAATTTTTTTTAAGTCACTTTAACTTATTTTATGTTATGTTTAACTTTGCCAAACACTCCCCATCTTATTTTAAGTCATTTTTGACTTATTTTTTTATTTGTCATAACACTTCCATAAATCAAAAACTGATTTAAAAGTAGGTTTGACCAACTTTTAAGCCAATCGAAACACCTCTAATATAAAACTGAATATTAGTTACAAATCTTATTACTAAACGTGGCAAAAAAAAATGTATAACCCTCTTTAAAAAAATTGAGAAATAAGAAATTCCTAATGTTTTTTTATTGGATATATAATTTCCTACTTCTTCTTCTTCCCCCTTAATCTCCCTCCTTTTTATACCCTAGAATGACTATTTTTTTTATAAATTTTTCCTTTAAAATTTAAACTATAACTAAGAGCCCGTTTGGATTGGCTTAAAATAAGTAACTTTTAAAAAGTTACTTTAAAGTCATTTTAAAAATAAGTAGTTATGTGTTTATTGATGTGTTTGACAAAAAAGTTTTGAAAGTCACTTTTTTTTATCAAAATGTCTGGAATACCCTTAAAATTCTTAATATTATAAAAGAATCCAGGATAAAAAAGTAATATACTTTGTCAAAGTAGAATGATTTATAAGTTAAAAAAAATAAGTAGGGGCACCCAACTTTTAACTTATTTTTATAATTGACAAACACTTTAATAAGTCAAAAACCTATTTAAAAATTAGTTTGACCAACTTAAAATCCCATCCAAACGGGCTCTAAATTGTACGTGGGCTGATTTTTACAATTTTATGTGCTGTAGATGGTAATCTTTTATGTGGGCTTCTCTCCTACCACTATAGTATGGGCCTCGAATATTTGTTGAAATTGGGCTTAGCCCTATTATAAATTCGATGTACTGCTTCTCTCTGCAAAAACCCTAATCAGCAGAAGCAGCTTCGTCTCTCACAGGTACTTCCTCTGCAATCCTCAAACCCTAATTTCTACCTTCATTACACCTTGAATCTTACACTTTTTGTGTAATTCATCTAATTGTAGGTAAGCTGGTGATTGTATCTAATCAAATGGCTCCTAAAGGTACACTTCTCACTCTTTTGTTTTTCGTGTTTTCATTGTAGGAGATTTGTTTAAGATGTGTGCTGAATATGCTTGTTTTGTTGTTGGAAATGTGAAAAGTCGTTGCCTTTATGTGTGCATTAGTATAACTAATTATGGACTTAGCTCTAATCTGTGTTTTTCTTTGTTATATAGTTGGTGTTGTAACACATGTGAAAACAAATTCAGTGTTTTTCTTATTAATTATGGCAGAAACATGAATATTCTGAGAATTTCGTAAATACGCAAGCTATAGTTATGTTTCGGAATCCGGAAAATGGAGTTGAGTTATTTTGTTTGATAGTCTTATTGTATGTTGTTCTTCTGCATTTTGTTCTTATTATTAGAAAATCTGTCCTGAGTTGGTGGTTTTAGTAACAAATGGAGATTTAATATTTGTAAAAAAAGCCTGATAGTTGGAGTGGGAGAGGCTGTAGTAGGGGAATGTATGGTTGGTGCATTTATGGAGTTTATTGAAAATAGAATAATTGCTTGATTGTTGCTGTCTTAATGTACCCTTAATAGGTTTTGGAATCTTAATAAATGAGTCATTGATTTGAGTAACAATTGGAGCTTTAATACTTGCAAAAAATGCCTGATTAATTGGAGCCGGAGAGGCTGTAGTAGGGGCTTGTATGATTGGTGCATATCAGGAATTTCTTGAGTAATAGAGAAATTGCCTTAATTACTGTTGTCTATGGTAAGTGGACGGACCACCCTTTGTAGGTTGTTCTGGAAACATTGGTAAAAGAGAGGCTAGTATTTTTTAGATAGTTTTGCTATGGCTAGTATTTTTTAGATAGTTTTGCTATTTTTGAGAATTTCTTTTTTGGTTTGAGAAAGATATTCTAATTAGGCTTGAATTATTTGACTTGGCCTGCTTTATACAATCAATTATGGGATCACTAGGGTTAGGATAAGAATCAATATTCTGATTTGGGAGTTCTTCTTAGTTCTAACAGCTAAGTGCTACCTAGAGACATTGAGACGTGCAGGAGGTAATTCATGTAAGACTAGGGCGAACAAGGGTTAGAGATGTGCAGATAATCTTATAGATTCATGTAAGACAAGGACGAACAAGGGTTAGAGATGTGCAGATAATCTTATAGGTTCTAAATATGCAAGGAGGTAAAATCAATTGTATTACTTGCTATTATTGATTTGAAGAGCGGATATTGATTTATTTGCTGCCTTTTACTCAAACAATCCTGATACTGGAATTTTAAACTACAATTGCAGCTGATTCGACCAAAAAATCTGATCCTAAGGCTCAAGCCGCCAAGGCTGCCAAGGCTGTCAAGTCTGGATCAACCTTCAAGAAGAAGTCACAAAAGATTAGGACAAAAGTTACATTCCACCGTCCTAGGACTTTGAAGAAAGATAGAAACCCCAAGTATCCTCGTGTTAGTGCACCTGGAAGGAACAAACTTGATCAGTATGCCATTCTAAAGTATCCTCTTACTACCGAGTCTGCAATGAAGAAGATTGAAGACAACAACACCCTTGTTTTCATTGTTGACATCAAAGCTGATAAAAAGAAGATCAAGGCTGCCGTGAAGAAGATGTATGACATTCAGACAAAGAAAATCAATACCTTGATCAGGTATGTTTCCTTCTGTGCTGCTCTTCATTCCAGTATTGTCTTAAAATGATAAGTTTCAAAAGTGTACCATGTATGTAATACTTCCATATAATGAAAATTGGTTGTTGTCAACCTGCACAAAGACTATTTCTCTCTACTGTATCTTTTGTTGTTCTGCATATTGTTGGCCAATCCTTGCTAAGCTACCTTTTTTGTGTTCCTTGTTCAGGCCTGATGGGACTAAGAAGGCATATGTGAGGTTGACTCCAGACTATGATGCTTTGGATGTCGCCAACAAAATTGGGATCATCTAAATTAGTTTCCTGTTTAGAATTTTGACGAGAATTTAGAACTTCTTGAAACACTTTAATGGAAGTGCCTCGTGTTTTGAATTTTGAATTTTGCTTTCCAGAGACGTGTTTTGTTCCATATTTTTATTATAAGAGAATCCAACCGTATGCTCCAAGTGAGTACTTGGCATATCTGATTTGCCCCATGATTAATTAGATAGTAATATATTGTTTGCAATGAATCGTATAGGTATTTATACAATCTTAGTTCCTGAAGATATGTAATAACAGAATATCGTTGTACCCGAAATGTCTGAAAGTGAAGCAAAGTAGATTGAAGTCTTAAAAAGACTATAGAATCTTGTTCTATCTACCTGACAGAGTTCAAAGCATTCAGGGAAACAAGTAGGGTGACTGCAAAATCAAGAAGATGGAACCAAAAACAAGGATCAAATTTCGTTCAACTTACAGAAGTTTCAAAGACTCGATGTTTCCAATTTCTTCCTGTATACTCCCATTCAAATTATTCCACATGAAATTCCATTCAGAAAGAGAATTACAAAGATAATAATAAGTAAATCAGATAAGAGATACAGTAAAATTCTACTATATCTTAATATCAAAATATCACTACAATGTAGTAATATGTGTAACAACTCACAGAAAATGAAGATGAGATGGTTATTCATGCCCTTATCGTTAACAAACTGTTGAGGTGAGCATAAATAGGTTTTGATGATCAACAGACGACTACAAAAGAACCACCTCCCTTGGAGATACTAGTTATGCTACTAACTGGATTGAAGGAGTGTAATGCAGATATCGAAAGAACCAAGTCTCTTTTTTTGCTGTTAATGCTAGAGGAACTCCAACTTGAAACATAGCGGAAGGTAATTTATTAACCACAACCAAAAGTAGAGGGGTAAATTTAGACCTTTTTCCTGATATATTCTTACACGTAAAATCCACCGCACTGGAGCTCAATTAAAGATACAAGGATTTTCTAACATCAAGGGTATTTTTGATGGCCCAAAGTAGAGGTGTACATACTACATAGGCAAGATTGGTTCGGGTTTTTCAAACACCAAACCAAACTTTGCTAGAGTAGATTGGCTTTGAATCTACCCAATTACAACAACAACAACATACTCAGTGAAATCCCACAAGTAGATACCTAAGCTGAGAAGCAACCAACCATATGGATTTAACAAAACTTTAATACCTCTTTCTCCCCCGTTAACTCTGCAACTTACCTCACGATCTCAAGAAACTTGACTTAGTACAGCTTCAAATGCATCTTTACAGTTCATTGATATTTGATACCTATGTTGCAGTACATCAAGAATAACAATGTGGACGGGACTTTTTGAGTTGTGTCTGCTGGACATTTAAGTGTGGAGTTGTGCATCAAAATTCTCGAAGAAAATCAGTTTCTTGGCTCTTCATTGCGTGCTCGAGGAAGTACCCAAGAAGTTCATAAATCTCAGGCTTGTTGGCACGTCTCTTGTCTCCAGTAACAAATACATGAATTTTGCATTTGATTTCAACCCAACTACATCCAGGGACCGTCTTCAACCCCTTTTCCCTCATTTCATTCCTTACGATGGACACACTCTGCCATCTTCCAGCAGCAGAATGTGCATTCGAGAGCATCACATATGATGAAGCATCTCCAGGCTCTAAAGCCAATACCTTTTCAGCAGCATATTCCCCTAGCTTCGTGTTTGAGTGAATCTGGCAGCCTCCTAACAATGCCTTCCAAAATCCTATACCTGGATCAAAAGGCAAATCATGAATAAATTTCTCAGCTTGTTGAAACCTCCCTGAACGCGATAGCAGATCAACCATACATGCATAGTGCTCAGATTTCAGCAGATTCTCATCCTGAGTTCTTGCCTGCTCGAAATATGAATAAGCCTCATCAACAAGACCAACATGACTACATGCCAGTAGCAAACCAAGAAGAGTAACACTATTTGTCTTAATTCCCATATATCCCATTCTCTTAAACAATTCAATCGCTACATCCCCTCTCCCATTTTGAGCATGAGCACATATTAGAGCATTCCAAGTCACAACATTTCTTTCAGGAAGTCTATCAAAAACGCGAAGACAATCCTCTAAGCTCCCACATTTTGCATAAAAGCTAACAAGGGAATTGCCTACAAACTCACCAAGCTCACCCAAATACTTCACAGCACAAGCATGGAAACTTTTGCCCCTTCCCAATGCTGCCATATTTGCAACTGCACTTAACAAAGAAGGGAACGTCGATTGATCAGGTATGAAACCTCGTCTCAACATCTCAATAAAAAGATTAACAGCCTCTTCGTTACGTCCTTTCTTGCTATACCCACTAATCATAGCATTCCAAGAAACAACATTTCTCTCTGGGATTATCCGAAAAATTTCCATTGCTTCATCAAACCTCTGTTCTTTAAGATACCCACATAATAAAGTTGTGTACGAAACCACATTTGGTTCATGGGTATCCTCAAAAACAACCTGAGCTTCTTCAATGCTGCTTAACTTTACATAAAGATCCAAAAGCGCACTACCCACATAAACATTCGAGTTAAGACCAAGTTTCATTGAAACAACATGAAATTGCTTTCCTAAATTTGGGTCATCGAGAATAACAGATGAGTGAATTACAACACCAAATGTGAACTCATTCGGTCTAATATTCAGCTCAAACATTCTTGAGAAGATAGCCATTGCTTTCTTGTGTTGATTCAATTGAGCAAAACGGCTAATCAAAGCTGTAGCCGATGCTACATCTCGTTTAGGCAATTCATCGAACAACTGATATGCATTTGTCTCAGTTTGGGTAAAGCATCTAAAAGTTGAACTTCGCATTCTTATACATAACGGCAGATACAAAAAAGATAATTGAGTAAAACGTAACGGATAGAAAGATATCATAGCAAATGGTTGAATTAGTGCTAAAGTCAAATTTTAATAAGAGGCCTTTAAATTATTATTTTTTAATTGATATTATAAAAATCATGCATACATGAATTGTTCTTTTCTAAATGGATTAATAAGTAAAATGTGTCACATAAATTGAAATACTTAGAATTAAAAAAAATTCAAATTAAAATAGAATAGAAAAGTTAGAACAATTTAAGTTTTTTTATTTTAGAATATATATGTAAATTACCTCACAGACTGTTCTATAGCTCTTATACTACTCTTGAGCCGACTCTGCGTCACCTGACAGTAAGAGTTGACCAACTCCTTCAATGGCGATAACCGCCGCCATTACAGTGCCTCTCACAACCCCAACCCGGCGCTCTCTTTCTTCCCTTTCTGCTAATGCCAATCGATTCTCTTCTCCGCTCACTTTACAATCGAACAATCTCAAATTCGCCGCCATACAGCGCCCTAGTTTCCGGATTTCTGCGGTATCTTCAATGAAAATCGAAGCTCCGGAGAGTAGCTCTTCGCCTTCTTTCCTTGATCGTAAAGAAAGCGACTTTGTTCACTTTGTCAAGTACCATGGCCTGGGCAACGACTTCATATTGGTAATACATACATACACAAATATTTTTTATATATGCAATGCTCAATATCGAATATAGCTTTTTCTAATTTAATTTGCGAGTAAAAGATGAAACTTGCTGTATTGGTTTCCAGCTATTGTTGTTTCTCTCCACATTTTAGTAATTTGTTCTCCATTTAAATACTAGTTCCACTAATGATCAAATTCACAGTTTATCTATTGAAATCTTTGGTACAAAGTTTAAGATGGTGGTGTTTGACATAATACAAAGTTTAAGATGTTAATTTTCCTTGTGTATGATGGTAGTGGTAGACTAGTAGTGGAAGAAAATAATTGAAAAGTTAGTTTTTGGTTGTAAAATTTGTTTGATGCAGAAAGCATGACTTCAAAGTTTTTAACTTTAAAATTTTAATAGTTAAAGGAATTTGAATTCTTGAAAGTTGTATGTAATAGTAACAATAGAATGTAGGATTCTCATAGACATCCAAAAATGAAAAGAGCATATAAATTGGAACAAAGGGGATATTTAAGTATCTTTCTCGTGCCTTTTAATTTGAATATGGTGAAATTATCTTACTTTTTAATATATCTTGGAGCTTTTTTTTCACTCTATCTTGAATTACCTTATCTTTCTTGCCATTCTCTTTTCTTGTCTTCGCCGCATGCTAAAATGCTGTTTCTTCTTCAATAAAATGTGAAAAAGATGGATTTTTACCCTAGTGATGACTTGTTTAGAGATTAATCTTGGAAAAAATGCAGTCTTGCGGAAGATGTTTTTGCTGGAATATTGCTGGTTTTTAATTAACAGTTGACAGTTCACAATGTTGAAACTTTGGTATATTATTTATTTGATTAAGCTCACAATATGTAAGGTCTAGAGACCAAAATCCTATGTTTATGAATCACAAATAGCAGTCCATACCTGGAATTTTGACATTTGGGGGAAATACACATAAAAGTATGGGTGGGAAAGAGCCATGGTTCTTTGATTAGATGCTTACCCTTTATATGCTTGTTTTGAGTAGGTTGACAATAGAGATACAACAGAACCTAGGGTCAGTCCTGATCAAGCTGTGAAACTGTGTGATAGAAACTTCGGTATTGGTGCGGATGGGGTAATATTTGCAATGCCGGGTGTCAATGGCACTGATTATACCATGAGAATCTTCAATTCAGACGGAAGTGAGCCAGAGGTAACATTACATGTTCCTTGAATCTAGAATTGATTGCATCTCTGTCTCAGGAAGAAGTAATTTGACCTATTTGACCTCTAAAAATGGTGTCTTTGTGTTTGCACATCTATGATTGAGAAAATGATAGAACGTGTTGAAATGTATCTTGCAGTCATACAGTCTTTCTCTCTCTCTCTCTATCTTTCTGATTCCTTACTTTTGTTGATTTTCCTTTAGTCATGCCCTTGCTTTCCTTGTTTGGTGGCAAGAAAATATAAAGAGGACTTCAGAAGAACATGATGTTGCCATTTTTCTTTGTGACATGTGTAAAGATATTAAGAGTGTTACACATTGAATATCCTTGCATATCTGCTAACCATGTTGTTGGGGCTGTTTCACCCAGTGCATTAGAGAAGTATATAGATGCATATGACTTCCTCCCGTAATATACCATATTTACGAGAGCAAATGCTCTATGAACAGTCGACCTACTTAAAAATTGCCATTTGCCTCTCCGTGATCAAATGTTACTGTTAGAAGGTGCAAACACTATGACAAACACTATTATTGATAGTTTGGGAACTACAGCAGCTGCAAGGGAAGTTGAGCAGAAGGCTCCGACTACTGAGTAATTGAAGATATTGACAAAATAATTATTGCAATCAGTCAGCAGATGGAGATTATGAAAATGCTACAAGAAGCAATCTTTTCGCATATTTGTGCAACTGCTGATTTTGTCGAAAGTGAGTTGCAGGCAACAAATAACGCGTTGAAAATTGTGTTAGCTGGATATTGTCCGAAAATTGCTCCAAATGTGTTCTATGAAATGCTAGGGAAAGCTGGTGGGGCTTCCAATGGACTAAATATGTGGTCTTGCTCTCAACACATGATCAAGTGTTTGTTGGATGCTTCTGAAATTGGGAAGAGATATGTGGTGTTGGTTACATCTTTAGAAGAGTTATCCCATAATGAGTGTAAGCTACTGAAAGTTGTTTTGTGTTGGGTGCTGGAACGATTTGGTTCAAGTTGGTTGAGAAAGTGGCTGTCCCTTGGAGTGCCTTTTGGACTACAGAGATCTTACAGGTGCCAATGCCCATAAGGTGTTCAAAGTTGGTCCTTTAGTTCCGCCATCTTCATCTCCCAAGAAACTCCTTGATGTATATCTTGTTAGACATGGATGCATCCTCTGGTTTGAAAAGCAAAACGAAGGATGTTGTTGAAAGTTGCTTTGAATATTGAAGCGTCTAAGGAATTCCTTTGGGTTGTTAACACTTATAAAGAGGAACAAGACAACACTTTGGTCTCATTACGACTATACTCAAACCTTGAGGACAAGGTTCTTATTGAGGTGGGGAGAGTTGTTATGAATATAACTGAGATGGAGGACCCATGTGAGAAGATGTCAAATTATATTTGGGACCCCGACAAGATGCCTATATATTGAAGAGGGAAATAATCAATTAGGGGCCATTTGGTTATTGAATAAGGGCAAAGTTAATACATGAATAACTTGGTTATTCATGTATTGATTTTATACAATGTTTGGTTTGCAAATAGAGTAAAAATTATTCTTGTATTAATTTTATACAATGTTTGGTTGTATTTTTTGTAATTCTACATAACTAATACTCACATGACTTATGAAGAAATCTATGTATAATTTTATTGGGTAGAAGGTTGAATAAGTTATGAGAGTATTAGTTATACATAAATTAAAATAATAAAATTACATATTTACCCCTATGTATAATTTTTTTTTCTCAAATTAATTATACACAAATTATTGCCTGAAGTCAGAAATTTCTGGCCAATTAATTCTATTTTAATGGCAACCAACAAGGTCCTTCAATCCAACAAAACGTGCCTCTCATTAGAAACATTTGGTCATAACACAACTTTTAAAAAGCTCATAAAAAAACTACTTTCAAAATCTTTTTTTTTGTTATGTGTATTTTTTTTTAAAATAATATTATTTGTTCTTTTTATTTAAAAGAAGAGTTGGAAGTCTTTCCATCAAATTAAATATTCAATAAACAATAATTTATGTCTTGTAATTTCTACATAAATAATACCTACATAACTAATGTTAGGGGAAGGCCAGACTTTATCTTAGCAAGTAAACTAAGATACTTGAAAGATAAACTCAAAGAGTGGAGTAAAACAAGACAAGGAAATTTGGGACTGCAAAAACAAAGCATTCTAAATCAATTGGCTGAATTAGATGGGATCCAAGACCAAAGGCAATTGACAGATGATGAGATTTATTTGAGAGCAGTTCTCATAGTTGAATTTGAAGAAAATGCAAAGAGGGAAGAAATTGCTTGGAGACAGGTCCAGGGCTTTGTGGCTAAAAGAGGGGAACAGAAACACTAAATTTCTCCGCAGAGCTGCAAACTATCACAAGAGGTACAATAACATTGACAAGCTGTCTATCAATGGAGAATGCACAGGGGAACCAACAGTGATCAAAGAAGAAATCATTAAGTTCTGATATGCTGAAACAGAAAGGTGGAGACCCCAATTCAATACCAGATCCGGTACTATGGTGAATGAGATGGATAACATCATGCTACAAGAACAATTCAGTGAAAAGGAAATAAAATACTGTGTTACGGCATGTGCTAGGGATAAAGAACCTGGCCCTGACGGTTACACCATGGCATTTTTCATAGCTTGTTGGGATGTGGTCAATAAAGAAGTAGTTGCAGCAGTACAAAACTTCCATGCTCAGAGTTTTTTTGAAAAAAGTTTCAATGCGACCTTCATAGCACTGATACCAAAAAAGATTGGGGCAAAGGAGTTGAAGGACTTTAGACCCATAAGCCTAATAGGAAGCATTTACAAGATCCTATCAAAAATTCTGACTGAAAGGCTCAAGAAAGTAGTCTCCAAGCTGGTGGATGCTCAACAATTGGCCTTTATAAAAGACAGACAAATCATGGATGCAATTTTGATTGCAAATGAGTGTGTGGATGTCAGAAAGATCAGCAAGGTCCCAGGGATCCTTTGTAAGTTAGATATTGAAAAAGCTTACGATCACCTTCGCTGGGGATTCCTCTGGAAGACTTTGGAGAATATGGGTTCTGGTGAAAAATGGATAAAATGGATGAAATTCTGCATCATGATTGGGAAGTTTCCATTCTGATAAATGGATCTCCTTTTGGATTCTTCTCATCTCAGAGAGGATTAAGACAAGGGGACCCCCTATCCCCTTTTCTCTTTATTCTGGCAATGGAAGGACTAAATGACATGCTCAGAACAGCTCAAATAAAAGGATGGATAAGGGGTTTCAATGCCAACATGAATGATAGATAGGGCCTGGCCATATCACATTTACAATATGCTGATGACACCATATTTTTGTGATGCAAAGACCTTCCAACTAAAGTATTTTAGAATTATCTTGATATTGTTCGAAGCTATTTCAGGGTTACACATCAACTGGGGGAAAAGTTTCATTTACCCAGTTAATAAGGTGCCCAACATAAATGTGTTAGCAAATATTCTAGGGGGAAAGATAGGAGAACTTCCCACAGTGTACCTTGGCATGCCCGTGGGGGATAAGAGCAAGTCAGAAGGCATATGGAACAATGTTTTGGAGAAATGTGAGAAGAAGCTAGTGAATTGGAAAAGCAAATATTTGTCTCTAGGTGGAAGAGTTACTGATAGACTTTACTGGTGAAATAGTAAATAAAGGAACAAATACTGCTGTTTCACACTAGATAAACTAATATTACAACAAGAAGTCTGAAAATAAAACAATCACTAGTACACTACTGATATCATAAATTACATCCTAAGACAATAATGAACTTTAGTTATATAATCATAAAGATCACAACCTTCCTAGACATTCGAGAGGCTGGAAACTCTCCCAGAATTCCCTTTTCTTTCTTTTTTTCTGAATATTCTTTTCTTACTGCCCTGCCCCTTTTCTATAGAAAAAACCACCCAATACATGAGTAACTATCTCATGGCAGTTACTAAGTTTCTTAATTGTTTATTTTGGCCTCCTAGAATAAGTTTTTATAACTTGAGGCTGAGGCTCATCAGTTACTCTCATCAATAGTGTGTTGGATGCCATGCCTACAGACATGATATCAGTTTTCCCAATGCCTGCAAACGTGATTTGACAGAATGGATGCTATTAGGGGAAATTTTTTGGGGCAAGGGAACTATGATCCTAATGATCACAAATTTCATCTTGTAAAGTGGGATGAAGTCATTCAAAGCAAAAAAGTAGGGGGTCTGGGGATAAGGAACTTAAAGCTGCAGAATCGAAGCCTTCTGATGAAATGGCTATGGAGATTTGCATCACAAGAACAAGCATTGTAGAAGGAGACAATCAAGGCTAGGTTTGGAATGGAGAACAAATGGACTACCTACATGCCCACACAACCTTATGGGACTGGAGTAGGGAGGTCTATCAGAAATGCTTTTAGATGAGATGGTCACACACTATAACATGGTATCAGGCAGAGGTCCTGAGATCGAATCTCACCGCCCCCAAAAATAAAACGAATTTTCACGTGCTTGGCCCATGAAAAAAAAGAATCAGGCTCGCACGTGAGGGGGCGTGTTGAGAATATAATTAAATAATAAAAGTGTGCTCTCTCTAACAGCTTAAGCTTTTAGATGAGATGGTCACACAATTCAACAACTTACAACTGTAAAATCAAGGTGGGAAATGGGGAAAAACACTACTTTGGGAAGATGTGTGGGTTGGATAGGAAATTTTGAAGAACAAGTATCCTGACTTGTTCAACCTGAGCCTTCAAAAGGTATCCACAATCAGAGAAATGAGAGACAATCAAGGGTGGAATCTCAGGTTTAGGAGACACTTGAACGACTGGGAAATTAACAAAGTGGCTGAACTACTCAATACTCTGGAGCAATACAAAGATTTAACTCCCAATGAGGACAATCTATTTTGGCTACCAGGCAAGTAAGACAAATTTTCAGTTGGTTCAGCTTACAAGAGACCACAAACATCAGTCTCTCAGAGTGGTGGCTGGCCCTGGAAGATGATCTGGAAAGTCAAGGTACCCTTCAAGGTTACATGTTTCACTTGGCTACTAGCCAAACAGGCCACACTCACCCAGGACAACTTTATGAAAAGAGGTCGTCAAATTTGCTCTAGGTGCTCTTTTTGTGAATGTGAGATTGAGACAATAAATCATCTCTTTCTACATTGTAGAGAGACTGTGAAGTTATGGCAGATTTTCATTAATTTAAGAGGCATAAGCTGGACTATGCCAAAGAGTATCAAAGAGGCTCTAGCTTGCTGGAATAGAGATGGGAATCAATCGGGACACAGGGAGAGATGGACGATTGTCCCAGCCTGCATTTGGTGGACTATATAGATGGAAAGGAACCAGAGATGTTTCGAAAACAAGAGTTGCTCTCTGCAGAAACTGAAGATGAACTGTCTAGTCCTTTTCTTTTTTTGGTGTAAGCACGAATATCCTCAAGAAGAAGAGGATATTCCTAGTATTTTAGATTATTTATGAAGCATTAGTAGGGTCACCTCTCCCTCTATAATTTTGTTGTAAGTATTACTGGAATACTTTTCTGAGTATTCCTTTTGTTCATAATACAAGATACCTTTTTTTAAAAAAAAATACCTACATAACTAATACTTTGCATAATTAATACCTACATAACTAATACATGAATAACTAAAACATGCATAAAATAATACATAGATTCCCTCATAACTTATTCATTTATTACTAATACCTGCATAATTCTAACCCGTAACCATAGGGCCTCTTAGGGTTTATGCTATGAAGTTGTCTCTTTATTTCTTAGTTGCTTAGATTCATTCTGGAACCTCCCTCCCTTCTTCCTTTTTATTTCTTCTTCTTCCCTTGAAAGATTTGTTACTAGTTTGGAGTAATTATAATGATGAACTCTTACATTTGTACTTGTAATTCCAATTATCCATTTGAATACAATATGGGTTCATTACATATTTCCTTTTGTCTACAAACAGATGTGTGGTAATGGAATTCGATGCCTTGCCAAATTTATAGCTGAGCTTGAGAACTTCCATGGAAAGAAAAGGTATTTATATTCTATTTGTTTCTCTATGTACAGTAATCTACTTTATATAGCCTCAAACATCTGCCTGGTATTTACTGCTCTATATTTGTTGAATTACTTGTTTCTTTGTATTGAAAACTTCTGGGGAATTTGAAGCTTCTTTAAACTTACTTATTTGGTGCTTTGGAGGGGTACATTTTGAATTTGCTCGACGAATTTAAGCTTAGCAAATATCATGAACCATCAATACTGCTTCCATAACTTGATCATGCCGTTCACGTCTGAGAATTTTGTACTGCCAAGCAACATAGTTAGTTTTTCTTTTTCAATTCTTTTTCTGCTTAAGGTTCCCTCTTTACATAATATTTGTGCTACTTATTATATGAAGTGGTATCGTGAAAAACTCTACACAGAGATCCTAAGCACCAGATGCTATTTGGTTGGTGTTTCAATATCTGTATAACTGACGATATTCTAGTGGCTTGGATGGTTTGCTGTTTTAATATGCCCTTATTTAGAATATAGATGCATCCTGGGACAGCTGAAATTTAACAGTTGCGTGAATATGACCCATCGGATCTCTGCATGAATTGAACAATGATAAGAATCATCATCACCTTGTTGTTCAGTACGCTTAATCTGATCCTGGTTGATAGGACTAATTGATTGAATAATTATCGATATGATTGTTGTGGCTCACCAATCCTGGTGTTTTGTTAAATTCAATAATAGTATTATTGCATCTATCTAGTGAATTTGATTTCCTTAATTAGTCTGGCTGACTGGCTGTCATCTCTTTTTGTAGTTTCACCATACATACAGGGGCTGGACTTATTGTTCCTGAAATCCAAGATGATGGACAGGTAAATTCCATTTTTCTCAGCCATTTTGCTAGATTAAGGGCTCTATTGCATGGATAGAGCAAAAGGATACATCAGATCATATAGGCATGCCTCTTTCTCGAAAAAGATCATATAGGTGCCCCAACTAGATTGGGATTGCCACTTAGTTGGTTGATTGATTGAAGGAGCTGCATGCTGTTAGGCATTCAACACTGAAGTTTGGTGTCAGATTATTTTGAATTAATTGGGAAGGCAATAACATGGTTTCCTTTTTCTTTTTTTAAAAAAACTTAATATTTGTTTCTAATTCCAGGTTAGGGTTGACATGGGTGAGCCCATTCTAAAGGCAGCAGATGTGCCCACTAAACTATCCCCTAACAGAGATCAATCTGTCGTTAAATCAAGTCTAGATGTAGATGGAAGAGCATGGAATGTAACCTGTGTTAGCATGGGGAATCCTCATTGTGTCACTTTTGGTACAGAACAAAGCCAGGTGATTTCTTTGGTTTAGTGCTATTTGCTGCCATTCTTGTGGAATCAAAAGCAGATGGTGCTACAGTTGATATGTACTATTGTTGTATAGGGATAATAAAATATTCCATTATCTCTAAAATGCTCAGGACTCTAGCCTATGAAAAGAATGGATAACTTCTTTTATTTCACGCAATTCTTTTGTCCATGCCTAGTGATGCCTTATCCTCTTTACCTTATATTTTGGATTATAAGTTGAACATGGGATTGCTAAACATTGTACCAAGCTGTTTTCTCTGTAAAACGGCCTCTTAAAATATGCCATGTTTTATTTAAGATAACAGGTCAATCATTCTATTGTATTCTTGAGATGAAATGGAGTAAGATATTCCATGGGATATTAATATTTAGTATCATCTTTTTCCTATGAATACTAGTCATTCTGTTTCCTTTTCCAATTTAGTGGTTATCTGATTCATTATTTCATTATTTAACAGTAAACATCTGCTTGTGCAGAAATAGAAAAAAATTCACTGAAAGCTTTATGTCTCTCCCATTTATCGGGTTTTAATTGCTTTTGTTTTCTGCTTATCATGCAACAGGATTTGCAAGTAGATGAACTAAATTTAGCAGACATTGGTCCAAAGTTTGAACATCACGAGATGTTTCCTGCTCGCACTAACACAGGTCCGTTTGAATCTCAGCGTGAAGAAATTTAATATCTTTATTGATGCTGGAGTTGATCTTCAAGTCAGCCTTGTTATATTTTCTTCAAAAAGTATTTTGAACTGCAGACCAAGATATTAGCATGATATTTCATTTGAAAATTTTCCTAATCCAATGGTAGCTGTGAGAAAGTAGAATTTGGGTTCACATATTGATCACATTATTCAAGTTTGTTACCAGAGTCATACACTGATTCTAAACTTAGCTAACTGAATACATCATAACTCATTGATCTGCACTTTCCTTTTCCTTTTCCTTTTGGCGTTTTCTATTCGGTAGAACTTCCTTAGGGTGATGAAATGATAAGGCCGTGGCTCCAACTTTTTTTTTCCCTCCTTATGCCAAAGTTCTTTCCAAAAGGATGGATTTTCCTGTTTATACCGTTGGAATTTGCCTAGAAATTAAATGGAAGTTTGAAAATCTCTTCAGGAGGCGCTGCAGCTAGGGAAACCATGGCTGTAGCACCTTGCGTATGTCTGAGTCCAAGAAATCTGGCCCATGGCCTGTGCCATGAGTTTTGAGAAGTTATATTTCAAGGATATAGGCATCTCCTGATCATTCCAAAAAGTTAAAAATTTCTATTTATAATTATACCCCTTGGAATTTCCCTAGAAAGGAAATGGAAGGTTGAGAATTCCTACAATTAATCTTCCATAGCCTTCATAGACCAACATTAGGAAGTACGACACCTGAAAAATACTAGTCATATGCTTAGCAGCTAATTTTGGCAGCATACCTATATTTCTGTCATTGCCAATAATTGCTCGACTGAGGAAATAATATCAGCCTGTCAAAAGGTTTGATATGGATCATTCAGAAACCCATGTCATGCCTAAGTAATGTCTAGCAAGATGTACACTATTTATAATTGCGGTACCTTTGGCTCGGTGTATATGTTATGAAGTGCATCCAGAAGAGGGTGATGAAACAATGTTGATAAAAAATCCTCACTAAATGCAACAAGAGGAACCTCTCACTAGAGAGTAGAGAAATGTCGGCAATTGAAGAATAATCAATTCAGGTTTCATACTGAGTAGTGACCAGTAATTGTAACAGCATGTGGTGGTGTCTGCAACTCAGTTGAAGGTAATAAGCTGATTTATGGAATGGAAAACAGTAATTGCACACTTTTCAACTAATAGCAGCTAATTAAAAAATATTATAGCCATTCTCGATGCTTAAGTGGAAATAAAAGTAACAATTAAATGCAATATTTATAACTAGAACGAACTGAAAAAATTGAGATGGTGTTGGAAGGAAGAAAAAGGATGGGAAAGGGGAAAGGGGAAAGGAAGGTGAAAAGAGAGGTAACTAAAAGTAGGTTAAAGTAAACGGAAACAAGAATAAAAAAATATTTGAGAGAGAATAAACATGAAATATAAGGATGCAACTTGTCTACATAACCAGTGTACATTAATGTTTGTTTCTTTGGGGGTTTTAAATGAAAATGCAATTTCAGTATTTGGAAATGTACTAAATATAGTAGAACTGGTCTACATTATATAATGTGGCTTTGGAAAGAGATGAAGACTGAACGTTTGCCCAAAAAAAAGCTGATATTTTGTTTTTAGTTAATCAGTTTGGTTATATGTACTCTACTTTTACAAGACGTTCATGGTTATTAACCGGATTAACATTTCTTATCTAAAGTGACTGAGTGCTTGTCATTTGCCATGCATTATCCAGCAGCAGTTTTTTTGTCTGGCAATGAAGTGCTTTAGGTGCACTTCCAGTATCATTATAGGTGTAGGGTGATGCAATCTTTAAGTTTGTCTGTGTTTGAAATGTAGCTTCCTGATTAAGAGTGCACTCAATTTTTGTGTTTCAAGCACTTGCTGCTCTTTGATACAGATAAAGAAGGATTACCAAATGTGTGTTTATGGTCATGCTGTTTCATTTGTTATTATTTGATGAACTCCTTTCTTGCATCTTTTGGGTAAACATCGACATATTTGTTTGATTTGCAGAATTTGTTCAAGTCTTCTCCCCAACACACCTTAAAATGCGTGTCTGGGAACGTGGTGCAGGTTTGTTTTTTGAACTAAATTGAAACCTTTACCCTTCTAATAATTTGATGTATTAGATTGGCGCCGTTACTTGCTACATTTAACTGTGAATTTATCCCTTTTTGAGTATAGGCGAGACACTAGCCTGTGGGACAGGAGCTTGTGCCGTAGTTGTTGCAGCAGTGCTCGAGGGTCGTGCTGCAAGGGTAAGTAGTTGATTACTTTAGGGTTTTAATGCTGGAAAAAACGAAAATCATGTCAAGTATATGTGACTGTCTTTCCCATTTGTTGTGTTACTGATTGCTCCTTTGATCATTGCTCTTCCCCGTTACCAAAGCAGCGTTGTACTGTTGATCTGCCTGGTGGGCCACTTGACATTGAGTGGAGTGAGAAAGACAACCATATATACATGACGGGGCCAGCAGAGGTGGTTTTCTATGGGTCAGCTCCTCTTTAAGCCCCCAAGTGTGAGTTTATTTGTACTTCATCCTTTCTGTAACTTTATTTTGATCTTCTAGAATTCATAAATTTGCTCCAAATCTTTGCCAACTTCGTTGGAAAATGAAAGAAAAGCAGACGAATTGATCTTGGATAAACCACATTACTTTCATTGTTGCCTCAAATTGAAATTCTTTTGTTGTGATTTCTCAAAGCTGTGAACTTTTACTTTCTCCCATTTAGTCATTTCAAGGAGGCGGAGAAAGTACATTAGTTTCATATTGGCTCGTCGAATTTGTACAAGTATCATCACTGAAGTCGTTCTTCTCATAGAAATAGAACAAAATGGGTTGTGTTGAGCTTAGCGAATTGCATTAGATAATATTTGTCTAGGTTAGCTACTAATGCTTTTAAGATAATATTTTTTACTTACGTATCAAACACAAGAAAACAAGTGAGGAACTCAATTGCTTTCCTAGAAAATAATTTTGAAGAAAACAGTTTCCTTAGCATTCTTTTAGGAAGTGCATTTTGCCATATACTTCTTTTAGTACTCCTAAGTAGTAGTGCGCCTAAGCTCCACAATACAAATTATTATTGCTCTAAGATAATATGCACATCTTACGGATGTGCTTTAGCCTTTAGGCAAGAAGTAATGCATTAGTACAAGGAATAAGAGTTTATATTCTACTGCAATAACATATTTGGTGTGATTTTACATATGATTTGGGAATAATAGAATGTACGGTGATCTTATCTCTGTCTTTGTGGGATAGAGAGACTGTTTCCAATAGACCCGTGACTCAAAAGAAGTTGTTTTGAAGCAGGATTGCAAGAAAAATATAATAGTAAAATAGCAAGATGCTAAGCAAATAAGGCAATCGATAGTAATACATGTAAGAAACTACAGAACTATTAAATAATACTACTAAAAAAGAGAAGAGGCTAGCCCCTACCTCTCTCACAAATAATGTGACAATTTTCGAGTATTTACTAACCTCCTGCCTTAGTCCTCGATCTTCAAACCCTACACTATCGAACTTTAAAACTAATTAGGTAACTGGAGTGGAGTGATATCTATAAATTCAGTGAAATTTCACAAATAAAGTCTGAAAATATATATACTAAACACGAGAGGGGATTATTAAACTGTTTCCAGCCATAGAGAGCTGAAAAGAAGAGAAAACGGCACCTAAAATAACTTAGACCGCAGATATAGTCCTCTCTTGGAGTTCTAAAATATATCTTCTCCGTTTACTTTTATTTGTCACATTTCACTTCAAGAATTAATTTGACTAATTTTAAATTGAGATGTTAGAAAATTATGCGAAAAATACTATTTGCAATTGTTTTCATATTAATATGATGAAAAAATACATCTTAAAATATTAATCAAAGTTCATATTATTTGACTTTCGAGAAGTAAAACATGACAAGTAAAAATAAACGGAAGAATATCTTTTATGAATCATTTGAGGCTGATTCAAGATATTATCTCATTTAAAATAAAAAAGGAAATTACAGATTCAAGATTCCTTACTATCAATTTATAAGTATTACTCCCTCTGTCTCAATTTATGTGGCACTTTTCGTTTTTCAAGAGTCAAACAGTTTAAGTTTGACAAGTAATTTATGCATGGAATCTTCAAATTTTTTGAAATGAAATTTATATATTTGTAAACTACATAAAAAGTACTATAAGTTACAAAATTGATAATTCAAAATGTTTAAAAAATCTATGAAAAATTTATGGTCAAAGATAGACTTGTTTGAATCTCAAAATTCAAAAACTGCCACATAAAATGGGACAGAGGGAGTAACTAAAACTGTTGAATTTGACTGATCAAACAACATAAAAAGGAGAGACAAAAAGGGGCTCACTCAATTAATGTGAGGACCCGTATGACCATAGATTTCCCAAGTAAAATTTGGCAAATAGTGTTTGTTTATACAATTTGTTATTATTTGGCAAATAACACAAATTCCTAAATACTAGAAAAAAATTAGTATTTGGGTCAAATCTCATTATTTGGGTGATTTTAAAAATTTAAATTCTACACTAAACTTTTATCTTTTACAAAAACATCCTATATAGTAGTTGCTTGCGCTGTATTACATAATTTTTTACGTGAGCACCAAAGCAGTGATGGAATATTCAGTGAATATGACAGTGATGACATGGTTGTTGATGAAAATGACGAACAATCGGCTCAGGGGAACAAAGTCATGTGCTTCGTCTACTTCACGATGTATGGAATGATGCTTGTCACACAGACTCGCACTCACTCCGAACTACCACATTGCTCCAGTGTCATGGACATTACTTGTTATTTGCTGCAACGAAGATCCAACTGACTTGTTGTGGAAGTCATGAATCTTGTTACGTCGACATTTCTATCTTACTATGTAATACAAACTTATGGTTAGTTTTGATAGTTTTTAAAACTTATGGGTATAAATCATATTTCTTTAAAAAGTGAAATATGTTTCCCAAATACTATGGTCAAACACAGGGTGAAATTTCACCCAAATCTTCACCTAAATAATATTTGTCAAAAATATTTGAGAATCTATGACCAAATGCTAGCTTAATTATGTGAATCACATCATAAAAATTTTCAATTCTTCATTATAAAAAAAAACTTCTAGTATATACAAATGATCAACATTAATTTGATCAATAAGAAATTATAGTCAAACTTTCTGACTTCATAAGTTGAGATTGTCACATTAGTAATTGCTCCCATAGTGGAAAGGTCAATTATCTAGAATGATCCAAACCACTTGTTTTCTATCGTTTGACTTTAAACCAAAGTCCGATTTTAGGTAAGTGGAAGAACATTTGTTAGGAATTTGTATATCAAGTCGATTCGATTTTACTTGACGATTATCTATATCGATTAATTAATGTATTCAATATTAAAATTGAAATAAAAAGGAATAGTTTTTATGTACAACAATCCAAAATCAGTAATCTAAGTAATACTTTTTCGATTTAAATTATCGATTATGATTCAATTTTAGGGGTCCATTTATTTCTTGATAAAGTTTTGGATTGTCTCTTTATTTTTCTTTTTGGATAAATTTATTATCTGCCAAGTGTATGAGACATGACACAAGTGTATCCTTTAAGGAACCCAAAGAGAAGAAACTGAACAAATTAAATTAAATCTACTCATACATGTACAAGTTGATATCACAAGGATTTATGATAAATGTTTTAAAAATTGAAATACTAAATTAATAAAGACATTCTACCTAAAAATCAGAAAATAAATATAATAGAAAAACAATGTCTTGCCAATTGGCACATAGAATGTAGAAAATAGTTGCACGTTACTTGAAACAATCTCTTTCTATCTTTAATCAAGAGAAGGCCGGATAAAAGTTGCGTATATATTATCTTTTTTAGATTATGTTGGTGAGATACACTGAATATGTTATCGTAGTTGTAATAATAAAACATTCTTGCACTTTTTCTTCTTAAGCCAAGGGTCTTTTGGAAATAACTTTTCTATCTTCATAAGATAAGGCTAAGGTTTAGATACACGGTATACATCTTCCTCTCCAAACTCCGTTTGTAAAATTACAATGGGTGTTTTATTGTTATTGTTATGTTCTTTTTTTCCTTTTCTCAATTGTTTTTATTTATTTTTAGCTATTAATCTCGACAAAATTATTTGACTTTTTGAAGCTAAACTTTTTATTTAACAATACTAAAATCTATTGTATTTGTCGTTTTAATTAGTTCGTTTAAAATGAATAAATGTGAACTACTATGATTTATTTTAAGTTATGGGTGGGTGCGGGAGGTGAAATATATTCTATAAATTAGTTAAGATGTGCGTAAGCTGACGGCACGGACACACGATTATAAAAAAAATACAATTACCTTCCACTTTAGTGATGTTGTAATTACACTATTTGTTAGGTATTTGTAAATCTATAATTATTTGTGGTTCAATATAAAACTGAACAAATAAGTCACACGTTTCTGAAGTTTATGTATATGAACCACAGAGAAAAATTAAAAATCTAATTATTTGCCAATAGGGGAAAGGTCAACTCTATGTAATGATCTACTTGCACCACATATTTTCTATCTTTGACTAAGAACTAAAACCCCTTTTTAGGTAAGAATTTTTTTGACACTCTACTAGTATATATTGACGTATAATAAAAAAATATTTATACAATAACATATCCAGCATAGTCCTATTAATGAGGTTTGAAAAAGATTGAATATACGCAGACATATTACCCATACCTTTATGGGGTAGATAGATTATTTCTAATAGTTCCTTGATTCAAAAGAAATGTAATCAAAACAAGATTAAAAGAATAATAACAATAATAAAATATATAACAAGATAAACAAAGTAAATGAAATAACATATAAAAGTAAATAATATTATAGAATAAGATATGATACGATACGAATACTGAATAATATTACTAAAAAAGAATCGGAGAAGATGAGAAGAGGAGACTAGCCCCCTCTTATAAGTAATAAAATTGATTGATAACTTATAATCAATGATAATTGGTAAAGTATCACTGATTAACTACTTTCTTAAATAAATAAATAATTTAATACTCTACTTTTCTCCTTGTACATTGTTCCCTCTTTTTTATTTGGGGCCTAACAATATTTATTTCGTACTTTTTTCAAATGATTAGGGCAACATGTACTTTCAGCTCAACATTAAATCCCAGTACATTTATCTAATAATTGATGTACAATACATGTATCATGTATCAACCTAAAAGAGTTAATAATTGGTTTAGAGACCGATGAGTTAGGTATGTATAAGTAATATCATGTTTGATAGCTGATTAGAAAGTACGTTACTTATGTATAAAATTATTATGGTGTTTAATTTGCAATTAATTAAAAATTCGCATGACTAATACAATATGCATAAGATAGAGGATGTTCTTTTATTTTTCATTTTATTACTCTTTTTTATTTAGTTGGTAAGCAGTTTAACACATGATTGCTTATTAATTAATTATGAATCAATATAATGTAGACAAGAAATGTATCATTATGGGTTAGTTTAGTCTAAACATGACTATTAAAACTCACTAAACCCAATCAAAGCGGGTCAAAACAATTGCTGACTATTAAGTTCAGACTCATGGATTCAACTATATAATATAATATATATTGTCCCCCAAGTAATTTTATCAATATAATCGAAATATACATTATTAATCAAGATTTAATCTACTATTAAATAAAATCTTCTCATCTTGAGGTGAATAATTTACTTTCGAAATATACACTATACATTTAGTCTAAACGCTCGCTATTGTCTTTCTTTTAAGGGGAAATTACGCGAATAAACAAACATATACTAGTTAATTAGTTAACATAGTTATAGTTTGAATTAATAACCATTCGCCACTAATTTCTAGGTATAATTACGTGTGCCTCTCTCCTCTCTTCCTCTCTATCTTGCATCTTTCCTCTCTTATACATATACAAATATAAATTATACATGTACATATACAACTATATGACAAATATACACATACAATTCACCTCTCTCCACTCTCTGTCCTCTCTCGCTCGCCTCTCTCCTCCCTCTCCCAGTCTCGCTTGCCAGATATACAAATACATATGTATATCAGTTACATATATACGATTATTGAACAGATATACATATACAATTCGCCTCTCTCCACTCTCTGCCCTCTCTTGCTCGCCTCTCTCCTCCCTCTAACATGTAGCTACAAATCTTAATTAGCAAACTATAGCTATGGAGCCTAATTAAATTTATTTTAGTGGCTATTTGTGAAATTTCCTCATTCTTTTAATATATATGTATTAGAGTTTCTTATTCCTATAGGGTGGGGGCTAGCTATTCTGATTCAACTACTAAGGTATTGTCCGTTTTAAGTCTAGGCTGGCACGGAGTTGTTCTTAGGGTTTTAACCCAAAAAGCGTTTCAATAGTTGATTTTGAACAAAGTTTTGTAAGGTCCCTAACTTTCTTCTCTCATTTTCATGTGAATGTGTGTTTGCCCTCCATCATGAGAGTCCCATACCCCCACCCCCACCTCTTTTGAGATTTAGTGTCCTTGTTGAGATTTGCTCCATCACAGTACTTGAGGGAGAGTCCTAATCTAATACCATTTGTAAATGTAACGGTTCTGATCCAACTGTTAAGGTATTGTCCGTTTTGGATCTAAACATGCACGAATCTATCTCAACTCATTATTACAAGGTCCCCAACTTTTATTCTTTCATTTTGATGATTCGCCTAAGATGCAGTTTGCATTTCTTCAGAGACTTGCCCTCCGTCATGACGTCACAAGGGATAAAGTATTTTCTACTTTTTAAGTATTTTTTTTATTAGTTTAGGTTTGCGTTCAGAAAATTTAAACTATGTTATTTATGAGCCTAATCTTTTACTTTTAACAAAAGAATTCAAAAAGTAAATCTTTTTTAAGGTTCCTTTTTAAAAGCAAATGCTTACCGGAGGAAGGTATATTTCAACTTCGTTAGTATACACGTTTTCAGGTAAAAAGATAATGATGAAAATAAAAATAAAAATAAAACGAGCATAGCATCACCTTTTATATTAGAAAAAAGCCAAAGTCAGGTAAAAAATAAATTGTTGACCTAATCGTGTTACTGGAAAGCATGATAACTAGAAAATATTCTTAATTTATTGATGCGTCGCAGTAAATAGGGATGAATTCAAGATTAAAATTTAATGAGTTTCACTTTTAAAATCTTCAATAATAAACTTATCGTACGGTTAGAATTATGAGTTCACCTCTAATTATAATTTTTTACATATATATGCCATCGAAAATTATGAATTCAGATAAATCTTTTGGCCAAAAAGACTACCTTATATATAAATCATTGATTATAAAATAATTAATGTCAAAATCAGTATCACGTACAGACTGAAATCTGATTGATTGTTACATTAGAGGAAACAAGCTGCAATTTAGTCTTATAATAATTCTCCTGAGTTAATAGTATTTCAATTTAAGAGACAAAAGTCACCGGCCTATAATGTTAGGTGAAAAATAAAATTGTCTATTCATTTTTTTATTTTTTTTTAACATATGTCATGAGACCTAAGAATTTTAAGAAAATCATTTTTTTAAATTCTAAAATCATATGTTTTATTTGAGGTGAGAGTCTATTATAAAGTTAGGGTAAGGCTGTATAAATACCATCTTACCGAGATCACATTGATTACACTGAATATATTATTATGTTGTATTTAAGGTGGAGATATCTCCCTCCAAGTCATATATATAACTTTCATCAAATATAATTTTTCGCATAATATTATATGTATCCATGAGATCGAACATGAAATTCTATTTATCCACGTTAAATTGGGTATTTATTTTCCCCCCTTTCCTACTAGGATTGGAAATCATGTAGGAGTATTATTTTGTGATGAACGTACATCTTTCATCAAAATTAAGTAGAGTCAAAAATTTTAATTTATGAGTTTTTTGGATCATGACCCTTTTTTTTTCTACTTATATTCTAGATATATTATTTATAGGAGGTTTAAAATTTGAAATAAAGTTTTTTGAGTTCTACTGAACCGGTCAAGTTATATATTATTAAGTGCTTAATTAAGGTTATTTATTTATTTTATTAATAGTGGTGCTCGGAATAACTTGCATTATAATAATTAAGATCATTATAAACTTTATTTTAATTTTATTCGCCACTTTAATTTGCTCATGAGATTATAATACTAACTCAAGGATTATGATGTTTTACTAACTTATGTTTGTCTTGGAGGAAATGAGATTTAATTTGTCTACCCTAAACTCCTTGATTAATTGCTAACAAGTCTTATCATAGAGTTTAATATTATCATTTCCCACTTTTTGAAGCAACATTAAGTTTAAGGTGGTGATTAAAATTTAAAAGTCAAAACCTGCAAGTGACTTTAGAAAGCAAATTTTGTCTATGGTCAATTCAAGTGAATGTTTATCACATAAAAGTTATTCCCACCGTTTCAATTTATTTATCGTACTTTCCTTTTCTAAATCGTTTAAAAAAGAATATTCATTATTTTCTTTTTTGATAACTCTTTAGTTTTAACTTTCCACATGGTATATTTAAGATTTCAAGATTAATGGACATAAATAATTAATTTTGAATTCAGTAAATCAAATTAATTGTGGTAAAATTTTGAAACTCAAACTCATAATGTTCAATTCGGCTTCATAAGAAATGTTATATTTAGTTTTTTTTTTCTTTTGAAACCTTTTCTTTTTAGTGAAAAAAAAAAAAAAAAAAAAAAAAACCTCTTTGCTAGTGGGAATATTGTGTAGTCATTGGAATTTTATACATCAAAGACACAATTTGTAAAAGCTACAAATTAAGGGAATACGTGGATGTGAAGTTGCCAACTTGATACATAATTAGCAATTCACCTTTCCTTTTTAGACAGATCAATAAGAAAAGGAATTTTTTTAAAAAGGATTTCTATATCATTTTTATATATAAAAAAAGATTATGAGCAACTTTAATCATGATAGAAAGGCTAAACATGTCCCTTAATTTTGTTTAGAGGGGTCTTACATATTATCTCATAGTGTCTCGTATTATATTGTATTATGTTGTATTGTATTGTATTATTTTGATAAGTATAATATTGGATAAATGATGTAGTAATTTTCATAGGATAATGCCACACATCAATAATTTGAAGGGTAAATTTAAATGTTGGATACAATGTAGAGTTGTTATAAAAAAAAAGTATGATAACTGATAAAATAAATTATTAGATAATAAGCAAAGACGACAAAATGATTTTTTTTTTAAAAGTAAGGATGCTATCCTCACCAAATCGGTTGTTTACATAAAATGAAACTTTTCATTATTACATAGTGATGGATTTAATAATACAATAAAATTTAAGGAATAAAAATAAATATTGTATTTAAACTAACAACAAAATACAATAGAAATAGGCAACGTCCATCCAAACAAACTGTTAATAGACCATATAGTTTTGTGACAATTAGCACAGACGACAAGAGTATTTTTCTTGAAGAAATAAATGATCGAATCTTTATGATATCCTATTAATATAAGATAATACTAGGTGGATATTATAGAAGATCGATTAGTGTTTTTTTCTTTTTAAGGAATGAGCCAAGTCTTGTTGGGTAAAATTATTAATGTCGAATCATAATTATCCAAAACTGAAATGTGTTAAATGACTAATTACTCATACGGCTAAGATTAGTATTGCAATAATTCTATATAATTAACATTATCTCAATTTAGGAGGCAAAATTCACCAGCCTATATATATAGACTCTTAGGTGAACTATATATTATAAAAATAATTGGTTATTTCTTCAAACGTACATTTGTCATGTAAGTTAAGAATTTCAAGACAACTCATGTTACATAACTTGAGGATTTTGTGGTGCTAGTTTTCTATGAAAAAATTAATATATATGTATATGGCTATATGCAACGGCTGGAATTTATAATTTATTAGATTTTAAATTGGGATAATTACAGTCTAATGTTTTGGGTGATTTAGTTTACAAAATAGTCAATAAATATATGAGTTTTACATATTTAAGTATTATATACATACATATATTATACATACCTATACATATAATATACAAAATCAATGTATAGATATTATATATTGCGATCATTTTGATGAATAGTTTGGCTGAAAATTTTCTTTTTAAAATATCAAAGCAAAGGCTTGCTAAATGGTTGACGAATATTTTGGACTCAAGAAAAATTGCCAGAAAATTATTTATTTTGAAGTAATAAGAAGTATATGGTGGTAAATTTGACATTTTCTCTTTTTTCATTATTAGTCATCATGTTAACCTATCATGAGCTAAGAATTTTTCGAAAAGAATTTTTCTACCTCGTAAAAGGTAAAAATAAGATACCCTTCGGGGTGGCCCAGTGGTCTGGACTTGGAACTTTCATGTTGGAGGTCTCAAGTTCGAAACCCCTTGCCAGCGAAAGCAAGGGATTTGTCTTCTGGGTCGAGCTCGTCGCACCGGGGGTTTTACTTTGTGCCCACCCAAAGGGTAGCGACTGCGGGTTTCCCATGTCGTCAAAAAAAAAAAAAAGAAGGTAAAAATAAGATCTATACATACATATTTTTTAGACCCCAATTATAAAATCATACTGATATATTGTTGTAATTAGCGGTCGTGTTAGTTAGTTGAGCTACTCACGTAGTCAATTGAAAGACTAAGTGTTCGATAATTATTAATTATATGGAAGATGTCGAGTTGTTACTTCAAGATTTGAGGACAAGTTTTGTCTACCCTAAACACCTGTATTTAATTTAATACTATCAAAGTTTTTATCATTTCCTAATTTTAAAGCAACATAATCCTTAAGTTTAATTTTAATTTGTCCCAAAAAGTCCAAGCATGAAAATGACTTCTATTTACACAATATCGATGAAAATATTATAAATTTTCTATTTAGATCCATTTGAATAGAGATATTCTCTAATACACTCTAAAAAGCTATGATTTAAGGAAAAATTACTAAATTACACAGCTTTAATAAAATATTTTCCATATTTCCCTATATCTTTTTAAAAATTTCTAAAATTCCTTATTTTAATAATGTATCCGTATTAATGTATTAATGTATCCGGATTGGGAATCTCTTATTTTAATAATGTATCTGTATTAATGTATCCGCGCTTTCACTAATGTATCCGGATTGAGAAATCTCTTATTTTAATAAGTGAACATTTTATATAAAACATTTATAGACTAATAATTACAAGTTATAACATTGTTCTTTATGTTTCAAGTTGTAACAATAATCAATTACAGGTTATAGCATTTTACTCAATTTAAAAAAGGATTTAAAAAATACAAAAAATCATAGTTTGAAATATAATTAAATAAAAAATGAAAATTTAAATAACCAATTATCTGAAAACATTAATGATATTAAATAGATGGCTTAACAATAGGAGACCAATATTGAATAGAATATCTTTTTTCCTTGTTTATCGACAGTTTTGGATGCAAACAGTTATTTTAAAAAAATAAAATAAAATTCCATGATTTTCTCTGGACACGAAACAAATTTGATTTTCAAAATTTTTCCGTCATCTTCTCTGGATGCGAAACTGATTTATTTTTCTAATTTTTTCAGTCAGTTTCTCTATCATCTCAAAATTCTCTCTTGCTAGTAGTCATTCTGGTGTCATTAGAAATTGGTTTAATTCATTAATCGTCATTTATTGTGATGGACGGATTCTTGTCAGTGTTGATAAAGCATGGTGGTCGATAGGATCCTTCAGGTGAGTGTTTTTTTCGATTTATATAATTGTATACGGATAGAATGTTAAAAAATTGATATGAAAAAGTAGTAAAAGGAGGAAAAAATTCTAGTTGTTGCTACGAAAATTATGACACCAAAATGCGGTGAAAATTTAATATTTTTGGCATTGTATGGTATAGATTTGGGCGTAATAATGCAATGAATGCCGTATACTTTTTATTTAATATGTTACATTTAGTAGATGGAAATGGTATTATTTTGAGATTAAGGTAGTATGAAAACAAATCATAATTCAAAGTTTTTTGTTATGTATAATGGTTTTGTTTGATATGACATTAAATTTTGTTTGTTATTTGTATGAACCAGATTTTCATTATTTTGTATGTTTCTATTTCAAAAACGTACTTTAAATTGATAACGACGTTGGTGTGAATGTAGTATGATTGAACCTTTTTTTGTTTTGGCATTATATTGGTTTGTTTATAGACGTAATATTGGAATGAAATTTGAGTAATGTCTATTCAATGAATGACAATTACTAGTTAGGAATGGTGTAAATTTAGTATTCTTTTGACATGAATGTTGTATGAATCAGTATTGATTTTTTAATTGAAAACTCTATATGTAATATGCATGAAAATGGTATGAAATCTGTATACTGGTGTAATACATATGTATTTGTACTTCTGTATGATGTAATAATGACACATTAATTTATGATGGAACAGGCAAATATGTTTATTTTCAAATGGAAGGAATTATATATGATTCTTCAAGCCTGTATAGTGGTCATGTTAATGCAATAACTACTCAACTCGGAATAGATACTACTATTAATGAAATAGAGATTAAATATATTGTTAGTTATAGATGTCCACCAGTTTGTATCCATAATGATGTGGGTGTGAACATTTTTTTGGATCAAAAGAAAGTTAATGCAGATTAGTTTGATTTGATTGTTTATTTGAGACAAACTCATGTTTTGACTTATTTAGTTTTTTAAGCTAATGAATTATAATTTCAGAACAATTATTATGTGTAATACTTAATCCTTTTTGTGAATTCATTGTTTTTCAAATATAAGGTGAAAAAATGAATAATTCATGCTGGTATGCACTTGGTAACGATCAGAATAATCAAGTCAAATTTAAATATAAACATGGTATCAATTTGGTATGCAAATGAAGTCCCACTGAGAATGAAAGTCCCACAAAATTAAAAACATAAAACTGATATTTGAATTACTAACATGTCACCAGTAAGATATCCAATTTGTATCCATAAAGAAAATTTATAAATATGTTTAGTGCTGATAAATATTAAAAATAAAAATGAATGAATTGGTATAAATCTGGGATGAATAAAGTTTATACAAATTGAAGATCAACTAGATACAAAGTAAGCGACACTACTACTATTTACTGTAATTTTCAATTGGTGTCCAATTGGTTTCCAATTGATATTCCATTAGAATAATATAAACAACAAGATGTAATTGATATTAATTTCCACCAAATGTAGTTATTGTTGTATACAATTGGTATGCATTTGTTATAAAATTGGTATATCATTGGGAAAATAGAAAACCCAATATGTAACTGAAAATTTAAGTGTAACCATGTTATACAATTATTGCAAACTATATTAATGAGGTGCTTTCAAAACTAAAAATACAAAAATAAATCTGCATAATGCTGATATCCAATTTGTATACACTTTGTATCCAAAATGAAAATTTATAAGCATGGCTAATGCTGAGAAAGATTAAAAATAAAAATAAATAAAGTTGGTATGCACTTGGTATAAATCTGGGATGAATAAATCAGACAACTTTAAAACATATCATATTATATTGTTGTTTAAACTGTAGCAAAAACACTTATACGTCATCCAAAAAATTTAAAAACATTTAATAGTTTAAAAGTTTAAACTGCATTCAACTATTTCAACATTATTTTTCGTGGTCTTGTTGAATGATATTTGGTAGTATCCGGAGCATGTTCCTTTGCTATGCGTGGTCCACCAAATTTGCTAGCACAGTTACTTCACTCTCACTAATTGCACCATCATCATTCTTGATTCTTCCATAGTGCAATATGATTGTGGCGTACCTTTGACGATGGTACTTTGCATCGACATCAATGGAACCCATTTCAAAAACTCCATTGCTAATATACTCAGCAAATAGACATACATACATATCAATGCATATTTATATGTATCAAATAGAGTTGATACAAAAATGGAAAAAGACACACCAAATTTATATCAATGCATATTGATATTGATGAAAAACTCAGATCAATATCATGCCAAAGTTATACTAATACAGCTGATTGGATATCCATTTAACACATACCATTAACTAAATAATACAAATATCATATAAAAATTATCAAAATTCAATCCACTACATATGTGAAACAGTTTAAATATAATTGCAGAAAAGTCATTCAATATTTATACAACTTTCATACCAATGCAAACATATATTGATATACTATCGTACCAACTGAATAGTATACCAATTTCATTCCAAAAAAATATACTTAATTTGATCATTGCATATAAATTTAATACAATTTTTCGTAAGTTATATCCTACAAATTTTATCCAAATTTTATACTCAGATTCAATACAATTTTCATAAGTTATATAATACAAATTTCATCCAAATTTTATACTCATATTTAATACAATTTTGTGTAAGTTATATCCTACAAATTCCATCCAAATTTTATACTCAGATTCAATACAGTTTTCATAAGTTATATAATACAAATTTCATCCAAATTTTATACTCATATTTAATATAATTTTTCGTAAGTTAAATCCTACAATTTCATCCAAAATTTATACTCAGATTCATAACATGCAAAATCCATCCAAAATTTCATACAACACAAATACAAGTTAAAAATAAAGAAAAAACCTCAAATAATTCAACATCAAAATACACCACACCAATCAAAAACTCAAGACAATTAACAAATGATAATATAAAATTGAATAATTGATGAAATAATTTAAATGAAAAATTTACCCTCGCAACCTTTTTGCCCTTTCTTGAATTGGGGATTTCCGAATTTAATGATGCTCTTTTGTTGGTGGATTTTGAAGACTGACCCATGTCCACATTTGTTGTTGTTGTTTTTTTTTTTTTTCACTTACAAAATCTGAGTCTGAATCCGAAAACTCCGATGAAGCGGATCCCACCATTTTCTCTTTTCTCTTTTGACCCTTTCGATTTGGAGTAGTTGAAATTTTCTTTGTTTCTCTTTTCTTTTCCTTTACTGGGCTATGTTTCCTCTAGGGAGTTGTAACACTTTTGTTCGCCGGAATTGGGTTGTTGTTGGACGGCTGCATTTGAGTCAATATGTTAAAAGATGGAGCCTCAATTTCAACATTAGACATCGCTTCTCTGATTCTGGGGCTCTTTCTGGGCGTATGATGAAATTTTTTATTCTTCGCCATCTAGATTCTTTGTATAGTGTAGAAAATTTGATAACCTTTTTGATTAAACAAATAAGAAAATCGAAAATCAGTGAGAGACTAGGGGAAGAAGACGATTGAAGATGGAGAGAGAGAGAGAGATTTAGGGGAAGAGACGATTTGAACGTGGGGGTGGGGGACTGCTTGAGCGTGTGGTATAGGATAGAAATCGATTGGTGGGGTGGGGGGTGGGGTGGTAGGATAGTTTACATGTAACAGTAAAAAAATCAATTAAAAGGTGTATGTGAAAAGGTAAAAAAATCCCTAAAAAAGTGTAACCGATAATTATCATTAATTTTATTTATCTCACTTATTAATTATAGAATAACTATAAAAGGACTAAAATAATTAATAAAGTGGATTTAATTGAATTATAAATAAAAAATGATATGTTATAACCTGTAATTAAAATGTTATAGATAGTAATATTTTAAAAGTACATATAAAATCCGTAATATTGTCCCTTAAATGGATATGTGATGTGATTTTCAGTTTTAATAATGTATCTGTATTAATGTATCCGCGCTTTCATTAATGTATCCGGATCGGGTTAATTTTAAGGGATTATTGTAATTAGAAAAAAAGTAGGGATAGATAGTAATTTCATCTTTACACTATGTGATTTATATAACTTATACATGATTTAATACACTTAAAAGAGTCTTCCACTAAGCCTTAACCATCATGTTTTATTTTCACATCTCACGACGGTAAAAATAGCTTTTAGCGGCAATAAATATGCACATTAAGAAAGAGTATTAAAGTCTTTAACGACATTAGTTAATTGTCATTAGATCCAATGTTGATATAGGATTTAGGAACATTTACAAAAAGTGTTAATTACCTCTAAAAACATATTTTACAACTAGAGGTGGAGCCAGAGTTAGGAGTTTGGGGGTTCTAAATTTTAGAACAAAAAAGAAAAATATTGCAAAGCATGCTCCCTTTAAAAAAAGGAAAAGAGAAAGTTTTGTTGATAGTGGGGTTTGAAACACACAACTCCAGTGTGAAAAGCATTTTCACCGCCCTTTCTTACCACTAAGTTGTCAATCAATTTTGTTAGGGGGTTCACAAGTTAATATACATATATATATTTATTTAATTTTCTAATACAAATACAGGGTCTACGAAAAAGCTAGTAGGTTTGTCCAAACCCACGAGCCCCCACCTAGCTCCGCCTCTATTTACGACAGTTAAATTATTACCGTTAATTAATTACCGCTAAAAATCGATCATTTTTAGTGTAGTGTCTAAAGATCAGTGCATGATCTAGATGTCCATATAAGATGTGTCCATTTCAAACGACATTCTCTTCCTCTTTTTTTTAATCCTCTATAACTACTGAGACCTTTTGACAGATGATATTCATTTTTTTATTTTATTTAGTCATATATTATCACACATTTATCTTAACATTAATATGAATATCTATTATACTGGATTGTCGTTATGTTGGACTTTAGAGGTCCAACAATATTCACTCTCATATAATCTTATTAACGCTTTATATTGAACTTGATTCTCACTTTGGTAGGTATATTTGTGTAGAAAGAATTCTAATAAAATCAAATTATTAACAAACCAAAAGCCTCCTGAAGGACCCTTTTACTAATTTGTTGAGATTAATTAAGCTACAAAAGAATGACCATCTCTTGTACTTGAGCCTTATTCATTTTTTTAAAAATAAAATAAAAAGGGGATCAATTGGAGTAGTATTTTGGAGAGAAATGATTATGGCTCTTCCATCTAATCAAGTAAGACCGTGATTGTAATATAAAGTTTATGCACAAACTTAATTATGATTAGTGGACTTGTTATCTAAAAAGTAGCACAACTTTTTAAATTCTTTTTAAAAGGAGAATTAATCTCCATTAGTCTTATTTCTAATCATCAAAATTAATTTTAGCTCGACTAGGCCTTTTCGGAAGCCCGATTGATGCCCTAGCTAGATCTTCATACATACTATTATGTTCTAAATACTTTACTAGCCTCGTGTGGATTCGTACACACCTTGAGAGTACTTTAATTACATTATTAGACTCGTAAATATACAATTGTAATTATTTATGAAAACAAAAACAAAAATAAAGAAATAGATTCATTATTCCTTTCTCAACTTGTACTTAGTTATTAAATATTTGTTAAGTTTTTGGTAGTGTCGTGGAAGCTTAATTTATTAGAGACAAATAATTATAACTACCTTTTTTAAATAAATAAATTACTTGCTTTGGATTTTAGTTGTATTTTGACATTACACCATAAAAAGTGCTCTTGATCACATGAAACATGTTCTCATATATACCAAAGTCAAATTAAAGGAATTAATTAGCTAATGATTTACTGCTAAAATTGACAGATCATAGAGCAATAAAGGAAGAATGAACTTCTCATATTGTTGATGCTTTCAATTTATGGTGGCAAAAACATGCATGGGAATTTAATAATTATAAATTAAATATAGTTTAATTAGTAGATAATTTCAAAGACTAATTATATCATATAGAATGGAAGAAAAGAAGTGTGAAATTGCATGTCACTACTAAAAGTGGAAGCTTATTCGGAGGAACAAATTAAAATAATTAATCAAATTAAGTTATAAAAAAACATTAATCTTTGCAATAATGTCACATATTCATACGCTGAATAATAAACCTATACAAGAAATTGTGGGGTACAGGGTAGAGCTATTATAGAAAAAATAAGATAAATGATAAAATAGAATTATTAAATAATAAGTAAAGATAAATGAGAAGAAAATATTAAGGTTACAATGCAATCATACCAAATCGGTCGCTACACAAAATGGATCTTTTTCTCTTTACCTAACGATGGATTCAAACGATACGACATAATAAAATTTAAGTAACAATCAAAACAAACATTGTATTTAAATTAACAATATTATACAACCATCCAAACAAAGTGTACGAATCCATGTGAGTTATTTTGTCCAATTCTTTCGATCCTTAACTACAGTTTAACTAATTAATTAAATTAAAATCAATGCACCCATTGAATCATAGTTTAAGAAAATAATTTCCTTTTTTAATTTAATCACTCAATATCGTGCACTCACTCATTTTAGGGGGAGGAGTGATTCAATCACCCCAACATGATTTTTTTTCTTTCTTTTGTCTTTCAAAATAGACTTTTTTCAGAATATATATTTATTTTTTTTAAATAATAATCTTATAGTCCTGTCAAGTAAAAGTCTCGATCTTCGATTTTTAATATACAAAGGGACAACACTTACGTCTTACTTAGCAAATGTTTGTAGATTAAGGGTGTGTTTGGTCCTCAAAAGTATTTTCTTGGAAAATAAATGATTTTCTTACTTATTTTTGGTGTTTGATTAATAAGAAGAAAATATTATATCTCGAGAGTATTTAAGTATAATTTCGACAAATACTATGGCATTGGACCTAACCCGACTCGAAACCCTGACTTCTAACCCGACACCTGACCCTGAATCTGACTCCCAACCTAGACCAAGACATAGGACTTGACTCTCGACTCCCCACTCCGATTTGGGACTCGACTCCTAATCTCAAACCCAACCCTGACTTGTGTCCTAACTCCCAACCTCGATTAGGGACGTGACTCCCGGCTCCCCACCCCGACCTCTAAACTCAACTCCTAATCCCCACCAAGGACTTGACTCTCGACCCCAAACTCGACTCTCTACCCCAAATCAAGACTCAACTCTTGACCTGAAACTCGATCTTGACTCCGACCCTGACCCGGGTTTCGACTCTTGACCACGACTTGGGACTTGAGTCCCGACCTTAACTTTCAACTCCATTATTGATGTGAGACATGTCCCTGACCCGTTTCGGGGTCAAGGTCGGGTCTGGGTAAGGGTCAAGAGTCGTGTCCCTGATCAAGGTCGGATCTATGCCCCAGATAAGGGTCAGGTGGTGAGGTGGAAAGAGAGCTTTGAAAAATGTTTTCCTTACTTTATAGGGAAGTCATTTTTCTTAAATTTGATAAAGAATAAGTCTATTTGGAAAATATTTTTTAAATATTTAAGCCAATAACTTGAGAAAATTGGTGAAAATATTTCCTTCGTACCGAACATACAAGGGCAAAAAACACGTTAAATGTCCTCTTCTTTTTTTTTTAACTTAGATACTTTGTTAACACTGTGGGAAAAAATGATAATTTTTTTTAAAAATGTCACTAGAGTTCATATTTGCTGAAGATCTTCAAACAAGAAGCTTCCTTCAATAATTACAAATTCTAGAACAATAATTCACTCGTCCACTTAGCTTCCATCCACGAAATATAACATATAAAATGATCAATAATGAATTTTATATGAACATTTATTAATGGAAGTTAATTATCATCACAATATATTATCATTAATAAGGGGTTTAATCAATGTGTTTAATAATTAATTAATGAGATCTCCTCTTATCCCTCTAATTTCAGTTAATAAAGTAATTTATCTATGATAAAAGTGGAGTACCAACTTAAACATTATAATTTCTACCTATCACATGGGAACAATTCTCAAGTTAATTAACTACCTTTATTTTCTTTTTAATTACTGATTTTGGTTGAGTTGGTAAGCAATTTAATTAACACATGATTGCTTATTAATTAATTATAAATCAATATAATGTAGACAAGAAATATGTGATTATGGGTTAGTTTATTTTAAGCATGATAATTAAAATTAACTAAAACCAATCAAAGCGGGCCAGGACTTGATTTGCACAAATTATTGGTTCATTCCTTCTGACTAATAAGTTTAAACTCATGGACTTAACTATATAATACACTAAAAAATTAAATTAAATTCACATTATATGTTGGAGGGTCCTCTCTAGGCATCAGACAAAAAATATTTCATTTTTTGATATATATATATTTAAGGATTTATTATTATTATTTCTTTTTGTATATTGTATTTTCTTTTATTTATATACGTGTTGAAAGGCATTCATGAATTTCAACCTAGTGCTTTTTGGCATGTGTCATTCAAGATCCAATATACTAATAAATAAAATCTTCTCATTTGTTAGATGAATATTATGAAGTTCAAATGAAAAAAAAACATATTTAATTAGTGTAATTTCATAAGTGAGATCTGAATATATACGGTCTTGTTCCTATCTTGTAAAGATAAAGAGGTTGTATCTGATAGACATGTATGGAAAGAAAATATAGTAATAGTAAATTAAAGAAGCCATGCTAAACAATTATAGAAAGGAGATACAATAGCAACAACAAATAACAACGACAAGTCAAAAGCTAATAAACTTGTCCATAATTTGAAATAGTTTAAATATACCCCTCAAGATGGGTTAAACGGATGAGTTTCTAAAAAAATCGAATAATTAAAATTAGAGATGTATCATTTGATTTGAACTTGTCATGTGAGCCTCCGTCAAAATTAAGGATAAGTTCATGTCAAAGAATAATGGGAGAGGGTGTGTGTGGTTATATTTGGTCTGAAAGTATAATAAAAGGGGTATATTTGAACAAAAGTATAACAAGGAATATATTTAACATATTTCTTATTTTAAAATGGATATATTTGACTCTTTTTCGTAGTAAACTCAAAGAATAAGATTAGAGGCGGAGCTAGGTGGGGGTTCGTGGATTCGGACGAATCCACTAGCTTTTTCGTAGATCCTGTATTTGTATTAGAAAATTATATATATATGTATATTAACTTGTGAACCCCCTAACAAAATTAATTGATATATAGCTTAGTGGTAAGAAAGGGCGGTGAAAATGTTTTTCACACTAGTGTTGTGGGTTCAAACACCACTATCTCTTTTCCTTTTTAAAAGAAGCATGATTTGCAATATTTTTCTCTTATGTTCTAAAATTTAGAACCCCTAAACTCCTACGCTTCTGAATAAGATAGAAAATAATGCCATATTATTGTTGAGTTCGATTTTATGATTAACACACCATATTATAGTGGTTATATATTGAGAGTTACTGTTATTGTTAACTATGTATTCAGGGGCAAAGCTAAGGGGGAGTTCGGGAGTTCGAATGAACTTAGTAGCTTTTTCGTAGATTATATATTTATATTAAAAAATTAAATAAATATATATGTATATTAAATTGTGAATCCCTTAACAAAATTGACTGACGGCTGAAGAGACCATGGAAACACTTTCTCACGCTAAAGTCATGGGTTATCGGCTCCGCCTCGGCATGTATTATAGATCATAGATTTTTAATACTATATAGTATATACTATTATGAGATATCTGAAAAATACTCATGCATACATCTTTACAATTCTCACGCTGACATAATAGCCTATGTGATCAAGATTTTAAAATCGCTTATTTGAAAAGTATTTTTAATTCTTTTTAATATATTTTCTAAAGAGTAATAATTTCTGTTTGGCTAAACAATTTCGTAAACATTTTTACCAATATTTTTTTATAATATTTATATTTATAAAAACAAAACAAAGACACACACGAGACACATGCATGGGAATTATAGCCAACTTGATACATAATTGTCTTTTATCTTTAAACTTAAAACTAAATTTATAAATGTTCTTTTTATTTAACCAACAATATTCTAACACCAACTCACAACTAATCTGAATTCGAATCCAATATATCCCTTCCATATAATCATAAATTGGACTATTATTAGTATTATATTGTTATAGCCTGTCTAAACATTCTAAAACGTCTGTTTATTTTCATATAAATATATTATATTTTTGAAATTGAAGACAGATTTAATTTTTAATACTGTTTGTACAGTTGAAATCCACTTTTCAGTCAAGAAAATTCGATAGGTTCAACACAATGTTTTTATTCTTACTTTAATATAAGTGCATTTATGTAATGTAATCTAAGTCAATCCAAATAATAATTAATATATAATATATCTTAATTTTACACTAATCTATCTTCTTCTTTTTTTTAGATTTCTCTGGTCAATTGTCAACACTAATAATGGGTTAGGTTAATTTTGGCATGATTTTATAGAATCCTTTCAACCAATCAAAGTTGGCCACGCCATTTAATAGTAGTTGATAATGACTTAATTACATTATTATTTCTTCATTAATTAAGTATTGGCGCATTAATCTTTTCTAATGTTTGACAACTCCTCTTAATCAAAATATTTGGTATTGGGGTTGGGGATTCACTTTTATTGCTGTTAGTTATCTAATAAAGCATGAAATTAAGACTCTTTAAAGAAAATTAATCAATTGTTTTGTAATACTTTCTTCCTCTTTTTTTCTTTATTTTTTTGAAAAAAAGAAAGTAGTTTGATTACGAGGGAATCTAAGTAGCTCAGTTGGCTAATTATCTGAACTTTTACATTATTGGTGAGGGTTCGATTTCCACCTTATAGTCCCCTCTTTTCATTTTTCCTTATCTTGTACCCAATTTTTTTTAAAAAGAAATTATTTATAAGAAAAAATCTTAATAACTCAGTTAATCGAATATTTGAACTTTTACATTAATGGTGGCTCCCTTCATCATTTCCAATCTTAAAAAAGAAAAAGAAAAAGAAAATAAAGAGTAGATTGCTTATGAGGAAATGGTGTCTTTTAAGGTAAAACCAATAATTATAGCAATTATTTGTTTTAATGTTTAGCCTAATTTGGCAATTTAAATTAAGGATAAGGTATAGGTAGGAGCCTAGCTAGCCAATATTCATGCATTACATTTCTATTGGTAACAACCTAAGAGAATATTTCATTTTATCGACGTTTAATTTTAATTTATATATCCATGTAAGAAATATTTATATAATCACGATTCATGTCACTTTATTTTAAAGTAAAAGTTTGAGTTTGTAATTGCCCAATTAAAATTGGTCAAATTAACTTAAAGAGCCTAAAATAAGCATTCTAAACCGTGTATTGACACAGTGATAACCTGTAAAATTAACATGGTAAAAAAACTTAACTATACTAGGTAAAACTATTTTTTTATTTTGTTTTACCTGTGGGTATTTATTATGAGATGCACTTTAATAAATATAATAATATACTTACTTTACCAATAATATTTAATCATTACTTAGATTTATTTTGCTATTAAAAGAAAAACAAAAGGAGGCCCCATCGATTTGTAACATCAGAATTTAATGTATTCTCAGTTACTATATGTAGCTAGCTACGTAGTACGGATGAGGCCTCGATATAATAACCCTATATTTTGTCGGAAAATTATTTTTTTTAATTAAGAGATTTTGAAACATATAAATTTTGGATTCCAATTTTATAAGTTAGTATTATTAAAATTAATAATTTATATATTTGATAAATTTTTAAGACCAATACAAATTTTGAATGAGACTATTAGATTCAGTCAAACTCGTAATTAACACTCTAAATTCTGTCCCTCATCCTTATCATCGGTTTAAAGTTTTACACTACGTAAAATTATATTGATAGCAAACATTTCTATAAGTGGTGTTTCTGAGATGTACTTTCTTTAATGTCCCTGAGCCATTAGAAGTCGTTTGGTGTGAGGCATAAGATATAAGAAATAATAATTTTAGAGATAAAATGTAAAACTATTTTATTCTACGTTTGATTGGAGGTATTAGATAGTCCTTGCATTATTTATCCCACCATTTATACCCTTGTGCAATCCTCTTTCCTTTGAGCTAATTTTTGGTGTGCAAGTTAGGCTCAAAAACTAATTTAACATGGTATCATGATCATCATAACCGGACTCAATCTGGACCCTAGAAAAATTGAACAACTATGAATGTCACGTCTGAATCAGATAGTAAAACCTCAAATAAAAGAATGTTCAAATCCAAGCATGAGGGGTAGGGGTGGAGGGTGAATCTCCTTACAAGGCTTAAACAATTCTCCTCCATTTCAACTAGGTTTTGAAGTGTGACTTAAGTTCAAAGCCTAATTTAATAGATTCATTAAGAATAGTTTTTGAAATATGAGTTAAGTCCAAAGCCTAATTTTACACGATTCCTTAAGTTTTTAAATATTAACCCTATTGCATTTTTAAACTAATGAGTTCAGATTTGCTATTCATTATATAATTTTAATATATTTATATACAAATTAAATTTATATATCACACAAAAAAATATGAAATTCAAAACATAATATCCTTCTTTAGGTATCACTATTAGGAACGTCCTACACAAGTTTTCTTATCAACCACTTGTTGAGATCAATTGAGTTTTGTCCATCCATTGAAAACTCGTGCTGTTACTTAACTCTATACAATTTTCTTATAAAAAACTTTGGCTATATTATATGTCACTAAAATGTTCATAAATATGGTAAAGTCGGGCATATAATAAGCAAAAGTCAACTTTTTTATTTGGACGTGTGGAGTATTTTATTTTATTTTATTTATCTATTTTAAGAAATTAAGATAGTTTTTTTTCTTCTTATATTATCTTTAATATTAAATAATGGTATAAAACAATAATAAATAAATTTAAAATATTAAAATATTATTAATAAGATTAAATTTAATAAATACATTTCTAATTTATTTTATTTTATCAAGTAATATGAAAAAATATCGCAAAAAAGAGAAGCACATATGTGGCTTACGCCTGATGGACGAAACAAGTGAAGTATACGCATTGCTATGTGCCCAATTAATTGACTCCACTTTACTTTCGCCTTTTTTGGTAAATGAAAGAGACTTTTAATCGTTTTATTTTATTTTCCCCAAATACTTTGGTCTACTTATTTTTAAGGGCATCTTACATAAATTTCACTACTTTAGATCCTAATTACTAGAATTTTTAATAGTTTGTAATATTATTTTTTATATCATATTTTGGCCTCGAGATACACGTATCATTAATGACAAGATACATGTATCTAATAATTTTTAAAGCCGAGATACACGATTTATTAATTTGAATTAAAAGAGGTGTAACTTATTTCCTTAATTAAAGAATTAATTGTTGACCTAATTAACAACCCAACAGATTTACAGGATCCTTGAGTATCAACTCTAACAAGTTATCCTAAAATAACGAAATCATAAACCCAAGTATTTCTGTTATTGTACTCTTCATCTTGTTCATCGGTTCCTTCCTTTCTTTGTATCTGAAAGTTTCGAGTTTTTTTTTCAAATGGCCAATATCACAATATTGTTGAGGCATTCAGATTCATGAATTTCAAAAACTGAATACGAAAATTATAGAATTGATGGAATACTTTTGAGAGATAATGCAACGTACAACGATCTAGTTGAAGGTATCTCAACTTTAAAAATTGTTGGATATATGTATCTCGCCAATCGCCATTAATGGTACATGTATCTCGGAGCCTAATTTGTAGAGAAATATGAACCTTATCTTAGATACATGAATGGGATGTAAAACCAAGATACGTTACAATAATGAAAAAATAATAATTTACCTCTTTGTATACTTGTGATTATCAAGATTTAGTTTTGAATTTGGAACATGCAAACATGTATTGAGAGGATTAAGGAAGAAAGGAAGATGATGGAGGTGTTTGATGATGGTGGGGGGTGGGGTGGGAGTGAGAGATACGGAAGGTAATGGGATTGGGGGAGGGGAACGACACCTTGATCATGAGGTGAGAGAAAAAAAATTGAATTGATAATTACCATTAATTAAGAAGTTTAAATTTTAAGCTAATTATTCAATACCATATTTAAGGATTTGTGTATATGATTAAATGTTTTAAAATATATGATATAAATATTAAAAGTGGTATTGTGTGTAATTTTTTTAAACTAGAGGTAAATTAAGTATATATGGTAGTAATGTCTAGTTAGGTAGTTTTTCCTATTTTTAATTAATAAGAGGTTTGTCATTCTCTCTATCTATTTTCTTCTTTTTATTTTGATATAGAGTTTAAGAAAGTAAAATAATATTTAAAATTTGTAATATTAAATTAAAAATATATAAAATGTACTAACAACAATATATTCAGTATAATCTCACAAAGTTGAGCCTTGAAAGAATAGAGCGTTCACAAACCTTATCCCTAGCTTAAAGGTCGAAAGATTGTTTTCGATTGATCCTCGAAGTAGAATAAACATGTCATTTGAAATTAAAAAAAATTATCAAATAGAGAAATATATATTTTTTTTGAAATAAAAGGAATAATATTTTCCTCCCCTCGAAATGTAATTTAAGATAGTACATTTTTTATTCCTTTCATATGATTATTCCAAAACTAAAGTTTTGAATATATATCCCCTTTTTGCAAGTTTTATTCAAGTCTTAGAGCTTTTCTCCCTTCTAGAACTTTTTACCAGATTAAATTCTTACTTATCCTTTTCTCTAGCTAGGAAGATTTCTACTTCATTTAAACAATCAATTTATTATTATTTCAAATAGTTTAGCAATTAATTAAAGAATTCAAACTTTATTGGAAACAAAAGTTATGTATTTCAGTGAGGAAGAATAAAGGAATTGATTCATTATCCATCGAATTTTAAATCACGCGTCACTAATTTTTGGAGAAAGAGGACGAATTTAGTATTTTAGTCATTAGAGCGTAACACATTATTATTATTTTTTGAAAGTAAATAGAGAAGGAGGATAATTTCTTTAAGTTTGATAAAATATGAATCTTCAAAGAATGTTTCTAGAACTAAAACACGAAAATAACTCTTAGAGTCATTTGGTAGAGTGTATAAAAATAATGTTAAATAAAGCGTATCAGCAATGCTTGTATTAGTTATGTTTGCATTAATTATACATAGATTATTTTTTATGCATTGTTTGATTTGGTGTATAAAAATTAGCATGCATTACGTAAAAATATTCTTTTATAAAGATATCCTCCACAATTATTATGAAAAAGATGTTAAAAAGGTTTTGAGGGAAAATTGAGTCTTAGTTTACCGCATGCTAATACATGCATTAAATCCCCTTACATTACTAATACCTAAAAATCCACGGAATTAGTAATACACACCTTAACACTTTGTTTGGATGATTGTTACGTCTTGTTTCATAATGTATCGTAACGTATAGTATTATGTTGTATTGTATTGTATGTTATTGTTTTAATGAAAACAATTTTTGGAGTAGATTGTATCGTTCTCCATCGTTACATAATGTCACACATCCATAATATGAATGATAAACCTACAAGAAAACTACAGTACAAGGTAGAGCTACTATGAAAAGTTAGATAAATGATAAAATAGAATTATTAAATAATAAATAAAGATAAAATAAGAAGAAAATATTAAGGTAACGACACGATCACACCAAATCGGTCATTACACAAAATGAGTCTTTTCATTGTTACCTAACAATGAATTTAAACGATACGATACAATAAAATTTAAGTAACAATCAAAACAGACATTGTTCTTAAACTGACAATACAATACAACGGGTAACAACCATCCAAACAAGGTGTAATACGCAATAGAGTAATGTATAGCTAATGCAATCATTAGTTATACATAGCATAAAAATGTGTATCAAACAAAATATTATTAATACACAAAGCTAATGCATGCATTATTTTGCTAATATACTCTAACAAACGACCCCAAATATAACACCTTTCATCTTGTGGCATTTGTTAATACATTGGTCTATTCATTTGAGTCATAATTAGATCCAAATAAGCCTTTAATTAAAAATTATGAGGCTTTACACTTATCTTGAGTTTGTCTACCCTCCCCCCCCCACCCCACCCCCCATCATCTTCCTATTTTTTAAATTTATTTTTTGGTTTAAAAAAATAGATAAAATAAATGTCTGTCTTCTGCTAGGATTATGAGACATGTTGTAAGTGTAGGAACCAAAACATGAAAAAAAAATATTTAAAAGAAATCTAATGTAAATCCTAAATCCACCAAATCATTTCAAAATTAAACACTTGGACAAAGTGATATCATAAGAAAATTATTAATTTCCCAGGTGTTTAGTTTTTCCATAGAGCCAGAAAAAATTAAACTTACCTTGGTCACTGATTCGTGTTAATTATTTGAATTTATCCCAATTAAATTTGAAGGGGTGTATTGTTCTATGTTCGACACGTTTAATCTAAATCAATTTAAAAAAATAAACCATTGAAATTGTCTTAAAATTATAATTAAGTGTTTAACTGGATTACTACTGGATTCATTTTCACTGTTAAATTCATAGTCTTAAGCACTTTTTCAACTTTAATTATGGTTTAAAATTAGTAATCTTGACAAGTGTCTTATCTGCTTTATTAATTTAAGCTAAACACAATCTAATCCTCGTCACATTTTGTTGGCTCAAACAAAACATTGGCTTTCTCAATTTATTTAATCATGAATCCACATCCATACTTTTTAAAATAAAAAATAATAAAGTACAGAAATCACATATATTTAGGGGCTAATTATATCCTATCTCAAAAGTTTTCTCAATTATAAAAATTCCGAATTTTTCATTGCTCTCGAATACATTCTTTGATTGTCCACTACAATATACATTACTTAATGAGAGAGATATATCCGAGAGGAGATATGGATGTATTCGAGAGGGGATAGGATGTATCCGAGAGGAAATTTTTATAAAATTTTTAAATTGTAGGGAATTTTAGAGATTATGATATTTTAAGTTGTGTATTTATGTAATTTTTCCTTTTTGTTATATATATTTCTGTTTTCATTTTCTTAATTAATGTAATTTTATGGATAAAGAATTTAAGACAAAAATTTTTATGTTTTTTTTAAACTATATCCTTATATTTCATCTTTTTATTAGTGTTCATTTTTCAAGAAATTATACATTAATGTATTTATTATTTTTTAATATACATATTTTTCGCTAAAATAACACTTATTTTGGGACAGAGAGAATGTAATTACACAACTTTATACTCCCTCTATCTTGATTAATATGATGCTTTTTTTACTGGAAACTTATTTAACAAAGAAAGACATATATTTGTAGTTTATAGATTAAATAAGTTATAAGTTACGAATATTCGTGTGATTATAAATTATTAACTTTTTTTTTAGATGAACATGTGAATAAATTTCAATGTATGACATATACATGTGTATAAAAATATACAAATATTACTCGTATTTATTATTGGACAAATCACTTTTTCAACTTAAATTAATGTAAAATATAAGTAACCTTAACAGGTGTCTGATCCGGTTAATTAATTTAACTAAACATAATCTAATCATCGTCACCATTTGTTGGCTGAAAGAAAACAATTAATTTTTTCAATTCATGAATCTATAACGTCACACTCTTTTATTAGTATTTTTGTTTTGTTTTTCACTACGTATACTATATTGATATTAGAACTTGATTACATCAAAACTCACACATTTCAGGGTTTATATCGAGGGCAGTATATTTAACAAGATTTTTTTATTTTCTAGGAGCTTGTACCCGAGACTCTAAATCATAATATATTTTTGTTGTTGGGGGGTTAAAATCACAAGCTACGTTCAATTTTTGCAGTTGATTTAACATTTTTAATTAAAAAATCAGAATGTATTTTTTAAAAACATTTAAGCTTTTTCAACCTGATTACTGTGCAAAAATTGTCTACAACAATGTGATCAATCTTTTTTATTCTGTTAATATATAGGCAAGACAGTCTCTTAATTAAGTACTTTTTTTAATTTTCACGTGTAAGAATAATATCTTTTTCTTTTTGGTAAAAGAATACATTAATGAATCAGAGCAAAAATAGTTATATTAACAAAAGCAAATTATTTAATAATGACCAGTAAAATTAATTGGTCCATCTAAAGTGGAACAGAGGAATATTTATTCAAAAGTTTATTTGCTAATTATGTTGTTAATTCAACACGGTAAAGCCATAACATTGTGATAATGGAATTAAATGAAAAGTGAATTTAATTATCATCTAAACGTTTGCAATAACTTATAAATTTAACTTATCATCTAAATATTTTTTCTCATACGATGTTTGGTTTATCCAAAAAAATTTTTTAGACCATAACTTAAAGATCACTTTTTGAGTAAACCGAAAATCATATAAGTGAAGAAAATTTCACGAAATGAAAGTGTAAAGAATGAATAACACATGTAAAATGTTTATAATACTTCTATTGATTAAATATATATATAATAATGTTTGCCTAATGACCTGAACAGTGAAAAACATATAATATATTCCTCATTTGGTAATCTCTTTAATTAGCTGGAAAATAGCTAGAAGAACCATATTCCTTTCTACTATACACTTTTTGGATTTTAAGAATATGGAAAATAGCTGATTATATAAATGTTTTTATAACATTAGTATATATTACTTAACTTCATGTCTTTTTATCATAGTATTCCATCATCAAAAAACAGATATTGGAAAAGGCAAGTTAATATCTCTTAACGATTGTAGTTTTGTGATAAGATTAATATTTATCATATAATAAAAATGACTTCAAATATGAGGCATGTTTCACTATAGTTGAGAGAGACAAATATAATTTGACATAGATTGCTTAAGAATCTTTAGAAAATCTTTTGTAAACCTTAATTACTAGTACTAACAAAAAAAATCCAATAATTCTCCTTTATTTAGTTAAAAATTAAAGCCAACCAGTTTCGAATTTATGGCAGTAAATGATCAAGCAAAATATATTTTAAAATAAACCAAAAAAGACAAACTCCTTCTACATAAAACTCCATTCTATGGCTCAAATCACAACCAATCAAACAATAACACATAAACAAATCTCATGTCCATGTTTAACTAATAGAATCTTGGTGGGATGGATAAAATCATTCTTTCATTAATAAGAGGTTTTGAATTCGAATCTTAAACATAGAAAATATCATGTTATTGAGCACTTTCACCATGGGTGGAGGTAGAGGTAGAGGGGTGGGTAAACGCCATTTATTGAGAAATTACACTACATAAATAAGGTAAAAATAATTTAATTATGGCAGATATATAAATGTTGAATCTCTTTGACATAAGATTTGTTTTTGAATATCCTTTTTAAAATTCTTCTACTATTAGGGATGTGCACTATTTTGATTAAATTGAAAAATCGAATCAAATCAAATTGAGTTTTAATTTGGATTGGTTTTTTGAATTTTTGGTTTGGTTTTGGATTAATAATCTACTTTGTTTGATTTTTTGGTTTGATTTCGAATTTAGAAAATTAAAAATCAAAAAGCCAAAAAAACTAAATTATATATATAATTATTGTCTTTCATTATGATTTAGTTTATATTTTATGTTTGGACATCTATAATTGATATACTTTTAAGTATTATGTTTTATGTTTTAGTTGTGATTTATATTAGAAAGTATATATATATAACTTTGATTATGTTTCTAATTATTGACATAACCGAATAACCAAATCGAAAAGAGAAAAATCAAACCGAATCAAATTTATTTTGGCTCGAATTGGGTTACACTTCTTCAAAATCAAATATCAAAAAATTCAAACTGAATAGTACAAAACCAAATCGAAAAATCGAATGCACACCCCTACTACTACTGCTTTCACCTTAAATGAGCCTTATATGACCTGAATCTAAATTAGTGACACTGTAATACATATTTCAGACATTGGGTAATGAGATGGATATGATTCTTTCACCATTAGTCAAAGACCTCGAGTTCAAGCCTAAGGTATTTTAACAATCCTATTAAGGAGTCAGGGGTGGAGCTACATGATTGTCACTTGTCAGGGTGTCCAATTGGACAACTTTCATCGGACAAAAAATAACGTATATATAAATAAAACGATACATGAAGTGATTAAATAACATATTTTGGACATTCTTATTACAATATGCTGTTGTAGCCCAGTGATTTAAAATGCCTCGAATGAGCCGGTGTTTGAATCTCACAAGCAACAATTTTTTTCCCTATTTAAAAAGAGCTTTTGTTGTGCAATTTCTGAATACCCTTCGATTCATTTTCTTTAGGAAATCAAGAAAATAAAATGTCCAAGTCAAATTAAATTACCTTTCTAACCCCTACAATCTTTTTTTGGACATGAATATCCTTCTTTCTCTTTCTCCATCATTATATAAATAGAGAACCAATTATAGCTTTTTGCTTTTCCGAGGTAAAATTAAGCTACTATTTTTCTTTTCATTTCATAGACCAACCAATATTTTCCTTTTCTTTCTCTGTGCAAGAAAAACACAAGTGAAAAGGAAAGATCCATAAATATGAATTACAAGTAAAAAAAGAGAGTGTCTTTTCTCTTCATCAACAAAAGTTATATGTCTTTCACTTCCATTCAAAAATCAAGATATTCTATCAATCAATATATGTAAGTGTTGTCAAAATAATTGAAATTTACATTACTAATGCTATTCCCTCTTTACTAAAAAAAGAAAAAAAAGCACCAATTTTATTACTCTGTTGTTCTCTCTTCTTTGGAGTGATTACTATTTTTACTATCATTTATTATCTTACTCTGTTTTTTTTTCTTGGAACTTTACTTTGGGTATGGGTATAATAATTCTTCACTGAATTTTGAGTTCAGAATCTTTATATCTCACATGGGTTTTCATTTTGTCCAATTTATTTTTATTCTTATGAATTTGTTCAAAGTAAAAAAAATGAAGTTTATATTTGTTCACCATCTCCACTCTGTCTTCCATTCTGTAAAGTCCCTTAAACCAAAAGAATAAACATAAAAAGTAGAATTATTTAACAGTATTTTTGAAAATATAATTATTTTTGGGTTGGTTTCTTTGCGTTTACTCATCTTTCTTAGTAGCTGTCCCTAAATCTCCTGCAAATGGGTTTTTTATAATTTAAATTTCACCGTTGAAAACTCCATTAATGACTTGTTTATAGCACTAAACTATGTATAGTTGATATAATATATTTCAAATTTTGTTTTGTGTTCTTATGTTGACTTAAATACATATCTTATAAACGAAAATATCAATATCATCTTCTTCATTTTTTTCCAGCTTCACTGGTGGCCATGAGAACAGAGCACAAGTTATCCAAGGTATGGTTTTCTTACCTTTTTTTTGTTTTCAGTTGGATATGTGGTATGTTTTACACATTGGATGGGCTGTTCCTCTGTTAATCAGAGTTGTGGATTTCGAGTTTTGGATATGAAAAAAATAATATAGAGCCCTACCTTAAATAGGGCCCTATCATTATTATGGCTTCAATGCGAATATCAGACGGGGCTGAGCTATCCTCGAGAAAGGGGTTCGTCAGAAAATTATATTCTATATAAAAGTCTAAACTTGATTTAATGAATACATGTATAAGTATTGATACCTTTTGATATAAGTTCAAAGTTTATGGGGTTACAAAAGTTGCTTGAGATTGTGTGTTCTATTTCTTAATAAAAATTTTGGCTCCGCAACGACAGACAATTTAAATAAGAATAAAATGTTTTATTTTATACACACAATAGTGGTGTAGCTGTGTGTTCTTGAAAATCTAATGAGTTGATCTTGACTTTTTTTTTTGCAGTCTTCGTGGACTAAAGTGGTAGTTAGGAAATGGTTGAAAATGAAGAGCAAATCTGAGGAATTTCATTCAGACCACATAATAGATGGTAATATTTTCACATTTTTGTTGAATTTTTCAACTTTTTTTAATGTATGAAAATAAGATTAATTTTTAATTTTTTTTTTTCTTAGTGATGGGTGGTAAAGGAGAAAGAAGAAGGAAGAGTTGCTCCGACGACGGGAGTTGCGCCGTCGTGCCGGAGGAATTATCACGTAAGAATCTCCGGTGATCGGATCGGAGGAGGTTTATTATTTTTTTCCGGTGAATTGCAGCTTTTTGTTTAGGATTTGATAGAATCATAAATGAACTGCATATATCTCTGCCGTTGATTTGATGGACTTTTTTAATAATTGATTTGACACAAATATAATCACTATTTATGGGTTAAATATCTAATCATTGCTTCTCCTTGTGCCACGTGTACATGGCCCTACCTAGACTCTAGTTTTTTTTTTTTTTTTGAATTTATGGATAGGAAAAGAGAAAATGAGAAAGAAGATTATTGTAAAGTGAAAATCGAAATGAAAATTAAGTAGTCAATCAATTAAATTATTAATATGTCTTGATTAGGAAAATTCTGTTGGGAGCGCCATTTTTGAATATGTTCTGTAATGTGCGATTCGAATTTAATTGGAATTTCAAAGCTGATTCTAATACCGATTGAGAAATAATAATAAAAAAAAATCTTGCCTACGCTTTAGTTCTAGGGTTGATCATATCTTTTTTAGTGTTCACTAATTTCCATAGACTAGGCTTAAAGGCAATCTATGGAATAGTCTTGTTGTTATGATAATATTTTTACTTTTTTTGTTTGTTAATTATTACTCAGTTGAAATTTCTATTATTTATATTTATTCAAGGTTAATTAATAATTTTTATTTAATTTTAGTGTATTTGGTTAAAGTTGACATTTGTATTGCTCTTTATATTATTTAGCATGAAAATATGGAAAAAATGAATCAATATCGTAGCAATTTATAATTTGTATAAGAATAAAAAAATCTTGGAAAGATCTATTGCCGGTTATTTTTAGATTTTTAATGTGTAAAAATATATCAAATCTCGTTAAAAAGACAAAAAAAACTAAAGAAAAATATGTAAAAGATTACACAATTAATTAATATGATAGTACAAATGGGAGAGATCGATTTATGATTTATTACAAATGTTCTTTTAGTAATATGACCCTTTCACATGAAATCAATAAATTATTACATTAAATATGGGTAAATAAATTACATAATTGTTTTTTTATGTTTATTTTCTTCTGTTTAAATTTCTAATTTGTAGATCATTTCTATCAAATTCTGATGCAATTATTATTATTATTTTGATAAATAAGAAACTAAACTATGAGTTATCATTTCATATTTTTGAGAAGCAGAAAGTTGGTTGATGGAAAGAAATGGAGGAATTGAAGAGTCAATATTGGAGAAAGAGACTTCTACTCATCAAAAACTTAGGTAAGCCAACAAAAAACAAATAAATATTTATATAATTTCCCAAAAATAGTCTAGAATTTGATGCATAACCATGTTAAAGTTCATGATTAGATCTTATAATTTGATTAATTAATGTAAGAGAGAATAAATTTGGAATTTAATAAAGCCAGAACATTGGACCAGAAGCCACATATTGTGCTCAAGTACTTTTTTGGGCCATGTGAAACTATAGTTAGCTGGTTTCCATAGGCTTTCTAAATAGATACTACAACACCTTTTTATTTAACTTAGAAAATATATCTTCATGTGGTGTAATGTAACAAATACTCTAGTGTAATATGCATAAGTACATGTAGGTGATGATTAGTTATCCAACAATTGATGGGTGGAATGGACGATTTATCTTTTGAGCAATTCACTTTTTTTTGAGTCAGTTTTTGAGTTGAGTTAAACAGTCATTATCATATATCGAGATTAGTGTTAGACCTATCAAATTCTTGTTTTTGTGCGATATTAAGTCCTCATATTATCTTGTTTACACTTAGTTGTCAAGCCTAGAAGTGAATTAAATTCCTTGAATTATTTCTTCTTCTCTTTTTTTTTTTTTCAAAATAATATTTCAAAAGTGATCCAAAGTAGTGATAGTGAGAGTTGAACTTACATGCAATTAATTAGTAGTGACTTTGATATATATTTATTTTTGGATGTGCTTTGTCTCTTGAAAAATTCTTATTCTTATGATGTAAAAATAATGAATAGGATGTTCGTGGGGACATGGAATGTAGGAGGCAAGTCACCACATGAAGAATTGAACTTGGCTGATTGGTTGAATTCTAGTGCACCAGCCGATATTTATGTGCTCGGGTACGTTAGTGAATTTCATTTAGATACTTCAACTAAGATATGTTCTGTTCTGATTTTACAAATATTTTTAAGTATCCGTTACATGTAAAAGTTAACTATTCATATGAATCATGACCTCCTTGAATTATATGGCATCAACCTCGATAAACCGTAAAATTGCTCGCATATTCTAATCAAGTCCACTTCACTTTGGCTAAAAGTGTGTTATCTTGTCTAATATTTTGCTCTATGAACAGGTTCCAGGAAATTGTCCCTCTAAATGCAGGCAATGTACTAGGTCCAGAGGACAGTGGACCAGCTTCCAAGTGGCTATCCTTGATTCGTCAAACTTTGAACAATGACACAAACACCCCCGATCTTTCTTCTAATTACAACAACACCCCTAACTCCGAGCCCCCATCCCTCGATGACTTGCACCACCAACAATCTAGTCTAAAACCAAGGGCTAGCTTCTCGGACTGGGAAAGGTTGAACCACGATGTATCTCCTAGTCCAAATTGCTTATCGAATAGATATTATTATAACTCTTCTAGCCAAGGGCAAAATAGTACATATTGCTTAGCCGCAAGCAAACAAATGGTTGGGTTATTTTTGTGTATATGGACTCGTAAAGACTTGTATCGACACATTTCCAACTTGAAGGTTTCATGTGTTGGAACAGGCATCATGGGCTATCTTGGAAATAAGGTACAAATTAACTCATAACATATTGAATTTATTTATATATGGACATTGTAACATATGGTTTTTTTTATTGATAGGGTTCAATATCGATCAGTATGACATTACACCACAAGACATTTTGTTTCGTTTGTACTCATTTGGCATCCGGAGAAAAAGAAGGCGATGAGATTAAAAGAAATTCTCATGTCATGGAGATATTGAAGAAAACAAGATTCTCCCATATAGGAAAACCTCACATTTTGGATCATGAGTACGTGATAATAAAATTGGAACAATACATAACACATATAGTTATAATGTTGTGTAATGACTAATGCATATCTTTTGTCCATGTAGCAAGATAATTTGGCTTGGAGATTTGAATTATCGTCTTGCAACGGATTGTGAAGACACGTACGAGTTGGTTAAAAATAGTGATTGGGAAACACTTCTAGAAAAAGATCAGGTACGCCAATAGATTTTATTACAGAACAACTCATGATGTTTATATTAACTTTTTACTTATAAGTTATATGCTTTATTCTATTATGTTTCAAAATGAATATTAATTAATTAATTTATTTTTTAAAAAATGTTATGACAGCTGAGGATAGAACAAAGAGCAGGAAGAATATTCAATGGTTGGAAGGAAGGAAGAATTTACTTTGCACCAACATACAAATACCTCCAAAATTCTGACCATTATGTTGCTCATACATGTACATCCAAGGAAAAGACAAGGACCCCTGCCTGGTAAATTTTCTTAATTTACTCTATTTTAATATGTCAGACTAATAAGCAATAAAATTCGTAGTTAATTTTGATTTTTTATATATTAATGAGGTGCATGCATGTGATACATTAATCAACTGACATTGTAAATTTTAGTAATATATAGAAGAGTCTAGAAAGCAAGTGTCCGTCATGCTTGCTTTCTAGTCTATGTCGAAAGTACTAGATTAACACGATTCCATTAATTAGCTCTATTTAGTTGTATGTTGTAAAAAGAACTTTTGTACAATCATTTTTCAATTGACTAATATTCCATACTACACTATATTCTTGAAATTTCAAGTCAAAGATGTAGAAAATTAGGGAAGGATTCACTTTAATAGGTTTTATTTTTTTGTTTATTTTTTCAACATTTTGTATGGTGTAGTGGGGGATTGATGCACCGACCATATATAAGGTTGCACAAATAACAATAATCTTATGCAAAAAGATATGTCAACTTTATTCTTAAACTTATTAAAACATATGTAGAAATTTAACTAATATTGATGGTTTTCCCACACAAGAAGTCTACCTCGTAGGTCCAAACACTAATCTACATTATCTCTTTGTTCTTTTACACCAAATACTAAATATTGTTAATCTTGCAACAATATCTTGAAACATATTCTAATACATAAAATTGAACTATAGAAGAAACATATCTTCATGATAATTACTCTTTCTTTCTTTTTTTTCGTACTTTTTTTATTTGGTTGGGGGAGGGGGTTGTGGTTTGGTGGTGGTTGGAGCGCCTTTTCTTCCCCACTCGATGTTCAGCATTTGGTAGTCATATTAAAGGTTCTGATTAATTTAGATTCATGTTTCCATTCTTTATCATGATTTTTTCATATTCAGAACTGAAATTTGAGTCTTCTAAATAAAGAAATTGAGTATTTGATAGTCGTATTAAAGGTTCGAATTAATTCAGTTTCATGTCGCCATTCTTTAACATGATTTTTTTCATATTCAGAATTGAAATCTGAGTCTTCTAAATAAAAATAGAAAGATCTTATTTATTTCACCGTAACCCTTCATAGTGGTAGTGAGAACCATTCACATTATTTGAACATCATAGTTGAAGACTATCCAAAATTTTCCAATGCCAATCATGCTACTACATAAATAATCAATCATAGTAATCTCAAATTTTGCTTAATTAATTGCACATTGAAACTACTGTTTTCTTGTTGATTTGTCAATAGAAAGCCATAGATAGGCAATAAACCTATTACATTTTGTTCCACATGACTTTTTTTCATAGTACTTAGCTTGTCAAAAAGTTGCAATTTTTAACCTTTCTACTCAATCTTTTTTTCCAGGATTGTTGGACTTGAAATGCTTTTATGTTGTTTGATTCTTGCATGCAAGTACCCTATTTTACTCCTTTATGCAGGAAAACAAACTGTACTAAAACATAGTTTTTTCTTAAAATAATAGGTGTGACAGGATATTATGGAAAGGTGAAGGACTAAAGCAAATATGCTATGTTAGAGGTGAATCAAAATTCTCAGATCACAGACCAGTCTATTCACTTTTCTCTGTAAATAATAATATTACCGATAATTACCACAGTAAAAAAGAATATTTTACCACCCTTAAGCCCGAAATCTTTCAAATAAACACAGCAGCTCAACCCGGCCCAACCCATTAGACCTAATGACAGTACGACATGTGGACACGGCCAGTTGGTCACGGCGTGCTCCATGACAAACGTAATGGGGTTTTGACACGTGGCTATCAAGAAATGATATTCATATTGCCATGGCTCTGTTGATAATAGCAATTGGTTTGAGAAATGAAGCTCAATTTTTGCAGCAACATTTAAAAAAAAAAATCACGATTCTCTATATTTCTTTATTTGTTTGGTTTTTTTTGTTTTTGTGTTTGGGTTAGGAAAATTGGGAAAAGAAGAAAAGTAACATTGGAAGGCCTAATTAAGCCACGTAAAAAGGAGTTTTTTGTTTTTGTTGAAATATTAGTTGAGGAACTTGAGGGAACAAGAGCCTATGGGCCTCATCAATTTTGTAACATCAATTTCTATGGAGTGGTTTCTAAATGTTGAAAAAGTAGCGTGGATCATACGGAATCTATATGTATTGTTTCTTTAGATCATTACTATTATTCAATCTAGGAAAGGCCTAATTAAGCCACGTAAAAAGGAGTTTTTTGTTTTTGTTGAAATATTAGTTGAGGAACTTGAGGGAACAAGAGCCTATGGGCCTCATCAATTTTGTAACATCAATTTCTATGGAGTGGTTTCTAAATGTTGAAAAAGTAGCGTGGATCATACGGAATCTATATGTATTGTTTCTTTAGATCATTACTATTATTCAATCTAGGAAAAAATGATAAATATACCCCAAACTATCGTTAATGGTATCTAAATACCCTCAGTTATATTTTTAGGATACTGATACCATTATCAGTCTAATTTTTGGAGTGTATATACCCTTTGGACTAAAGGAGGGATACATGTCATGATTTTAATGACCTATCCAAAGTTTATTTAATTTTTACCCACAATTGAAAAATCGACCCGAATAATTAAAAACCGACCAAATAATTTTAAGACCCACACCCAAATAAATCTCATTTTCCCTTTCTTCTCTAGTTTTAACAACCAAAGATTCCACGAACTAGTTATACCACAACACCGTCGCGACTCCATCTTCTCTAGCGAAGCTCCACAAACAAAACCACCTCTAATTGCTACCAAATACAGTCTCCCTCGCTCCGGTGAAACCAGCGAGGCTGCGACCCTTCGACCACCATGAAACCTGACCACCACGCAACCATCTCTCCCTCATCGCTGTTCCACCAACTCCGGCAAGCACACTTCTAGCTCTCCATACAGAACTTCAACAATGGCGGCCAAAAAGACACTTTGTAATCCAAAAAAAATCAATATCAGTTCATCGACTGAGAAATCCCTGAAGTTCTACCCATACATTCAAAGGGTTTCTGTTTGTATCCTTTATTCGGTCTGAAAAGAGTTTAATGGATCTTACTTTGTTGATGAGAATCATCTTCAATTAGGGTAGCAATATGAGATTTAACTAAATAAAACAACCTCTAACTTTCTCGTTTTGGAAGGAAAAGATTCGAGAAGATAGTCTATTGAAGGTTTGGGGTTATAATTTGGTGCGAGTCTTAAATTATTTGGGTGAGTTTTTAATTATCTGGGTCAAATTTTTAATTAAGGATAAAAATTAAATAAAATTTTGATAGGCCGTCAAGATCATGACACGTATCCCTCAGTTAGTCCAAAGGATATATACACTTCAAAAATTAGACGATAAGGACATCCATGTCCTAAAAGTATAACAGAGGGTATTTAGATACCATTTACGATAGTTCGGGGATATATTTATCCTTTTCCAATAGTATACATTACTAAGATACTTAGAACAATAACTTTACAGAACTTCATGAGGAACAACAAAGTTTAAAGTATATTTTCAAAATCAGAAAGTTAAAATCAATAAAGAAAATATAATCAGCAACAAACCGGAAACAACACTGAAAAGAAGAAAATCGAGCTTATTGAATGTACAGTGTGTCCTTAAAAAAATTATTCCCCTCATATATCCCAGATTAATGGAATATATCCTCTCAATATAGAACAATCTTACTCACCGGTGTATTGATACCTAAAATCATGGTGTCAGCGAACCACGCAATGACAGTAAAATACATTAGAATTTATTTGTGCAGAATAAGAAGAAATTAAGAAAAATCGTTATTGAATAATTAGAGGAAACCCCTTTATTTATAAATAACAAAGGGTAGTATGATCACAACCCTTTGGAAAAGTCATAACCCTTCAAAAAAGTCACAACCTTTCTGAAAAGTCACAACCCTTTTGTAAAATTCATAACCGTTTGAAAAGATCACAACTCTTTAGAAAAGTCACAATCCTTCAAAAACTTTCAGAAAAATTACAATCCATCTTTTTCTGTTCACACCTTTTAAAACCTAACAACCCCCCGCATGAATGGAGAATGACTCTAAAAAAGAAACATGTAAGAGTATACTTTACAAGCAAGAACTAATTGTATCTGGATAAATAGGTTTCCCTTTTGAACTTTTCGTAGTGAACATATGTCACATATTCTTGGTCAATCGGTAGATTTGATAACTTTGAATCGTCGAGCTTTGGTGTATACCTAGACAATCACATGTCAGATAATCAATCCTTTATCATTTATGATTCTCACATTTTTGTTTGTTACAACCATGAATATTTCCTGATTTCATGAGTGTATAGAGAATAGGCTTTTTACGATCATCCTCTTTGAAGAAACTTACACTTCACACTCACATAGGTGATTCCTAACCGTTTTATCGCATAGATACACTATTTGGTCAAATCTGTCAAACTTAGAAATCATTAAAAAACTTTAAATTTTATTAACTCATTAAAAAGCCTTAATATTTTATCCTTGTTCCTGAACATTGTTTTCATCACGATAATGGATTGAGTTATTTGACAATGTCAAACCATCAATCATAATTTTGTTTGATCTCTTTGAATCTAGCTCTTGGGATTTCCAATCTGCTAGGTAGAGTTACCGCCATGACGACTTGTCCTAAGCCTTAAATTCATTCACTTAGACGATTTTTCAACTCCCTCTCTAGTTAAGTCTTTTGTAAGTAGATCCGAAACATTATTCTTTGACTTTACATAGTCAATTAAGATAATTCCACTAGAGAGTAGTTCTCTAACAGTATTATATCTACGTTTTATATGATGAGACTTTTCATTATACATCATGCTCCCCGTCCTATCTATTGTAGCTTAACTATCACAGTGTATGCATACTGGTGCTAAAGATTTAGGCTAAAAAGGAATATCTTCTTGGAACATTTGAAGCCATTCAACTTCTTCACCGACCTTATCTAAAGCGATAAACTCATAATTCATTGTAGAGCGAACAATATTGTTTGTATGATTTTCATGAGACTACTCCTCCATCAATAAATACACACACACTCGTTGATTTTACTATAGTTGACCCGGTGATCGAATTTGCATCACTATATTCTTTCAATATTGTTGAATATTTTTTATAATGCAAAGCATAGTTTTTGAATATATTTTAAATGCCTCAAAACTCTTTTCATTGACATCCAGTGAGTTTGATTAAGATTACTTGTGAACCGATTCAGTTTACTAATAACACATGCTATATCTGGTCGCGTATAATTTATGATATATATCATACTTTTCAATACTCTTGCATAATACAATTGTAAATCACTTTCACCTTCATTCTTTTGAAGTGCAAAGCTCATATCTGTTGGAGTCTTGATAATATTGAAATTCATATACTTGAACTTGTCAAGTAGCTTTTCAATGTAATGATATTGTGTCAATGCTAAACCTTTTGAAGTTCTAATGATTTTTATATCTAAGAGAACATCATCAACTTTAATGTCTTTCATATAAAAATTGCTTTCTAGCATACGCTTAGTAACATTTATGTCAAAAGTGTCTCTACTGATAATCAATATGTGATTAACATGATCTTGCAATTTGAAGTGTCTTCAGTGTAAATACATTTATCACATTTATTAATCTTCAATTCATTTGACAAGATGATTTGGTCAAACTTCATATGCTATTATTTGGATTCTTGCTTTAGTCCCTAGAGTGACTTAACAAGTTTGCACATTTTCTTTTCTTTACCAGTAACCACAAAGCCCTCGAGTTGTTTCATGTAAATTTCTTCCTCCAATTCTTCATTTAAGAAAGCTATTTTCACATTCATTTGATAATTTTGAAGATCATATACCACAACTAGTGCAATTAACATTCGAATGGATGTAGTCCTAGTTACAAGTGAGTATATATCAAAATAATCAAGGGCTTATTTTTGTCTAAGGCCTAGTGCAATTAACTCTCAACCTGTGAAGGTCTATCCTCAAGTGGCGAACGTGATCATCCTTAGTTTTGGAATATATCAAGATGTCATCAATGAATACAGTCACAAAGAAATCCAGATACGAGTGAAACACCCTATTCATCAACTCCATGAATGTTACAGGGGTGTTAGTCAACCTAACAGACATCATCAAGAACTCATAATGGTCATACCTGGTCTGAAAAGTTGTCTTAGGGACATCCGATGCCCTAATCCTCAACTGATGATAACCGAACCTCAAGTCTATCTTGGAGAACAATGCTACCCCTGAACCTGATTAAACAAACCATCAATGCGCGGAGGAGGATACTTGTTCTTAATAGTCACCTTGTTCAACTGCCTATAATTAGTACACATACTCATAGATCCATCATTTTTCTTCAAAAATAAGACTGGTGCACCTCAAGGTGACACTCTAGGGCGAATGAACCCCTTACTCAACCGGTTCTGCAAATGCTCCTTCAACTTTGCTGGAGCCATGCAATACAGAAGAATCGAGATGGGCATAGTGTCTGGCTTCAAATCAATAGCAAAATCACTATCTCTATCATGAGGAACACTTGGAAGATTAGTAGGGAATACATATGCAAACTCTTGAACCACGAGAATGAACTCCATGGGAGGTGGATCATACTAATGTCCCGGATAAAAGATAAGTAAGATAAACACCCTCTATCAACCAATCTCTGAGCATGAAGGAAGAAAATAACCTTACTAGGGTAAGAACCACTAGCACCCTTTCACTCTAGCATGATAAGGAGAGATCCAATCCATATTCAAGATGAAATCAAAATCCACCATCCCTAAATTAATCAAGTCTACCCAGGTGTCATACCCCGCCAAAGTAACTAGACAGGACCGATACACACGATTCACCATTAAAGGCTTACCCATAGGTGTAGAAACACGAATAGGCATAGAATACAATCGCACATCAAATCTAACCTAGCAACAAAGTAGGCAGACACATAAGAGAAAGTAGACCCTGGATCAAATAGTACATATGTATATCGAGAGCTGGGATGATACATGTGATAACCACATCTGAAGAGTCGACCTCTGGTCTCCCTGGAAATGTATAACATTGACCCAGCTCTCTGCCACTGCCAACCTCTGTCACCCCTCTATCTCCGCCCAGCGGATCGGTGGCACCACCATCACCCCTAGCCATAGTCTGACCATCTCTACCTGTTGGAGCTCTACCTCGGACTCTAGCCTGAGGCATTGGTGACCTTGTCAGAACTGAAGAAATACGATGGGATCCTCCCTGACCTTGAGTAGGAAACTTTTACCAGAGATGGTATGGGTCTACACAAGTATAAAAAAACATCGAGTGCAAAAACCGTTGCGACAGCTTGAGGGAGACAGTATAACTTCCCCACCCCGTAGACTACTGTTGTGAACCCTGACTAGAACTATAGGTCCCAATGAGATGTCTGACCACCCTCGGATGTTTACGTAGCCGAATGAACTGGTCGCCGATGATGGAAGGAACCACTCCTCTTGAAGGATCCCCTGCCTCCAGAAAACTCACCTGAAATGCGGTCCCTCTTAGGGTCCCCGAACTCCTCTCGCTCTATGAAATCTGACTCTTTAGCAACACACACTATGGAATGGAAGGAAGCCCCCTCACGGGATGAGTTGAACAAATCCATATAGTAGATTAGGACTACCCTCTCACAAATTTGTGAGTCCTCTCGGCCTCTTCAGGAAGATAGACAAGGCATGTCTGGACAACTGATAGAAATGAGTCTCATACTCTACTAAAGATAGGCTATCCTGCCTCAAGCTCTCGAACCTCAACCGGCTATCCTCTTTTACACTCCAAGGGATGAAATGGTCATAAAAGGCACAAGCAAACACCTCCCAGGTTACTGGCACAGATCCCATCGGCAAAGACCCAAATAGACTCTCCATCAGTCTTTAGCCGGCCCACACAATTGAAGTGTAGCATAACGAACCCCGTAAGACTCAGCCAACTGAAAGCTCTCTAGCAACTCTCTACATATAGTCAGAAACTCATGTGCATCCTGTCTCTATCCACCCTGAAACTGAGGTGGATTCATCTTTTTGAACTTCTCATATCAGCGCTGCTCATCCTCAGTCAATACAAGTAAAGGTTGACCCTGAACTCCAACTCCCGGTGCAGGATCACCCTCAACCATAGGACTCACTGTGGTCTGTGGCCGCCCCACTGGAACCTCAACAGTTAGAGCATGTCGCTAATATGGGGTATGAACCCCCACTTTGGTCTGAGAGGCCTTTGGTTTGCCTGCCACACCCCACTCAAAATGAAACTCTCAAGTACACTGAATACCCTCAACAAGGTGTCCTGAAGCAGGGGTGCAACTGCATACTTTGAAGGAACTTGGTCCTCTCTAACATCAATCTCTGGCTCGGGAGAGTCATCTCTACCATAGCCTCTCACTATTGCCACTCCACGGGTACGACCTCTGATCTGCCCCTAGTTCAGGCTTTACCCCTACCCTTACCTAGAGTCTCGACAACTTGCTTGGGGAGTGCCTCCACTTCTCTACCACCAATAGTAGATCTTATCTTCGCCATCTTCCAAAAACACACGCGACAACTCAGTACTAGCGAAGATGACCACACACGATAAGAATGAATGAACAAAAGAAAGTTTTCCTAACTGTCTTGATAGCCTCTCGAAGATAAGCAACACATGTCTATGTGTCAACCCTTATGACTCTACTAGACTTGGATTGTACACACATGAGACCTACGAACCTGATGCTCTGATATTATTTGTCACTACCTAAAAATGGGTGTGATGGCACCTGTCTTATCCCACAAAGACAGGTCAGCCTATAATCCAACAAAAGAGAAAATGTGAAAGTAAAGTAGAATAAAAGACTAGTATATCATGAACATTGCGGATAAATATAACATACAAATGAACCCCCAAAACCTGGTGTCACGTGTACAAGCCTCTAAGTATTACATTAGATTCAACAAAAATACAAGTCTGAATGTGATAGCATCCGCGTTGGCATACCTCCATTAAAATTGACGGGCTTCAATGAAAAATCAAGAATATGTTTATCACAAAAGAAGTGTTCAAGTCCAAGTCCACACGAAGGCCAACAAAAGAGCCCAATAAGTTGAACCCTTAAAGTAAAAGTTTCCTAGTTTAAAAAGTTCCTTACTTTAAAGTTTTGTAGTTTAATGTTTTCCTAGTTTAAAGTTTCCATAAAAGTAGGATTTGAATCCCATTCTATTTGGGGATAGGTTTTCCCATATGTATGGTTGATTTTATTATTTAAAAGACAAGATTAATATTATTTGAGAGGTTTCTCTTCTTTACACCTTTGTGTTTGGTGACTATGGATTTATCTTACAACCTTATAAGCACAATTCTTAAGAGGTAAGATTCATTCTTAATTTGATATCTTTGGTTCTTATTCGTAAATTAAAGAAGGTGATTAGTTTTATACTAATTGTTGTCTCTAATTTCTTTGAATTAGGGGTCTAGATCACTTTTGATCTAAATTCTTGAATTGACTCTATTAGTATCATAATTAGTTTTAATTCGTTAATTTTGAATACTAAGATCAATTTGGGTTCTTAGCACCTTTCTTGAATTTTGGGAATTTTATTCTCAAATTTCACATATCTTTCAATTTGTGTCTTTAATCTTTATAATTTCACTTCCGCATTATTTTCTTGTTTATTCTGGTAACCCGATTTTTATCAAAATGTGTTTGTGTCTAGAACATAAAAATGACATAGCGAAAGAATAAGTGATGTCTTCTGAAGTGAAAAGCAAGTACCTCATGAACTACTCAAGCAAGCCTCAGGCGAAGGTGAGAATGAGTAGTCAAGATGATCCATACTCGTAACCTACACAAGTGTATAAGCAAGGGAGCAAGTACCAAAACACAACAATACTCAGCAAACAACCCCTAAATAACTCTAAGTGAAGCAATATTGAACACAAGTACTCCAACCACACCATCTAAACCCCTACAACTACAACACACATATACTCAATCAGCCCAACCTAACAAATTTCACTCAATAACAACAGAGCACATATAGAACATCACATCTTGCACCTCAATACATATTGTCATATTACCATAGTCTTTCACAATTTAATAACCACAATAACATATCATTATTCACAAATGACAAGAACAAGATGAAGTCCATTGCAATGATGGGAAATGTCATATAGAGTGATGCATGTATGTCCAAATGATATACACACGTTGTACCTCAGTCCGGGACCTATGGGGGGCATATCAGTTCATGCACCAACCACAGAATGTGTGGCATGACCCCTCATTATAGATTCTGTCATGGATTGTGTTGCCCGTCCCCTATTTCTCATCATTTAATGAGGTACAATCTCCATTGTGCTATAGAACCAATGCAAACAGATATGTACAAATGCTCGATGAGATGATGGTAACTTACACACCAACAACCAATCACAAATAATCTGGGCACATCATCAATAGTGAGCCAACACACTATTCACGGTACATCATATATCACAATATCAACAAGAATTTTCTTTTACCCATATTATCATCACTAGAAGTTATTCCTTATTTATTAATGCACAAAATATATGAAACCATTCACCACTTCCCATTACTTCCAATCACACAATGACATATAAGGTTTAATACACTTAAAGAGGGGTCAAGAGGTCCACTTGCCTCAAGAAAAGTAAACAATCAACTTGGTGTTTGAGCCTTCCCTCTCCAATGGGTCTATAAATCAACACAATCTAAACAAATATGAAATCACAATAAGAATTCAAGAACAATAACACCTATATAAATGATTTTGAAAACCAAGGCCAAATTGGCCCAAAAAACTATTCCCAAGATCTGGGGTTAAATTTGGAAAATTGTATAAAATCACATTACCCAAAGGTTTTGGTACTCAATAGCTGAAGTCACATTGAGAAATGAGTTGAAATCAACCTTGAATCACCATTTTTCTTAAAACATTAAGTTATTGTGAAAACCCCCAATGTTTGAGTTAAAAAACAACGATTAACTAGAAAAATCATGAAATAATTAGTGAGAAATAAAGATGGGAGTCAAAAATCATTACCCAATCAAAGAATTTTAAAAAACCACTTCAGAATCGCCTCTACTGAGCTCCCAATGTTCAAAAATGGTGAACTGGGGATGAAATCCCAACTTTTGGAAAAGATTTTACCAAGGTCATGTTAACTCTTCATGATCACGACCCTACATCTTGCGATCGCGATGAGTTATCAATGTCAACTCATTAATTGACCATCATGATCACGACACAGGGCCACAAGATCACGATTATTAGAACTTAATTGCTACACGATCGCGATGACCTTCACGAGATCGTGAAGCACAAGACAATATATCTACGCGATCACGACTGACCCCACACGAGCGTGATGCACAACAAAAGATCCTTATGCTATCACAGGAGAGAGCCCCGTGATCGCTAAATTAATGGGCACCATATAACAGCAGACAATTGTAACACCCCAAAAATTTCTAATCTAAGACCCGAACCATTGTTGAATTGCGTATAAGGTCGTACTGAGTGATTCTTAATTGTTCTTAGATTATAAGGTCAATTAATTAGTGTGGAAATGATTTTGGATATCAATTTAGGTCACTAGAATCCCCTAGCACAAAGTTGAGTTGGAAGCTTCCCTACAGAGTGAGTTTTGACCTAAGAATTCTACTTAAGTCAACTTACAACGATCATATCTCTCAGTACATAAATAATTAGGTGGTCCATGGATATCAAATTGAAGGTCTTTGAGTCTTGTTTCCAATGCTGCCAAGTTTGCTTAATTTTGAGCTCGGAGTAAAAAGTTATACCCGTTTAGTGAAGCCTCTCTATTTAAAGCATCTCATCCGTTTTAGAAAAAGGTATTTTGGTCTTTTACTTTTTCCATCTAAGCCTTGACCACGTTTTTCCCACCTAATTATTGGTCTAATAAGTTTCAAAACTTCTTTTCACGTTCTTTAACACTTAGAGAAATTAGGGCAAGGTTCCAAGAGTAGGAAAAGCTAGGGTTCATGTGTTCTTCATGTTTTCATCAATTTCGCCAAGAACTTTTGTTCTTTCCAGGTATGTAAGGCTATCATAGTGTTGGAATAGTTCATCCTCATGCCATGCATCTTATTCATCCATGAATTTGTCCATGAAATCATTACATTAAAAGATTCTTGAGTAATTCTTGAGTTTTAAGCTTCATTCTTTAACAATGGAGGTCTTAAGTTCTTGAGGTGAGGGTTTTGCGAATGAGTGGTGTTTCTTGATAGAATTTGAGTGGGATTTTGATAATTTCTTGTTGGGTTTGTGAATCAAAGAGAGTTTGGAAGAAACCAATCGATTCTACATGAGTTAGGACTCGAGATTGAGCAAGAAAATTCGTCGAATTTCTGGGTTCGGGGTTGGGACAATGCGCCACCATAGCACTAGGAGGGCTGGCACCCTGGTCCTGTAGTACGCCACAGTACTTTTGGGGCTGGCCAGCACGCCACTGCTACGCCAGGGTCGGCATACTTTTTTCTTCTTCATTCTTCGTATCGTATGCGTTCTTTCAAATTGTGTTTTCGCTCTCTTCTTAATATGAACTCTTAAAGTTTTCATTAATCCTTGTGGGAGTCTACATGTCCCACTTACATGTGTTCATTTACATTCCAATTTAACGTAAGATAAGAGGAAAGTTTAAAGGTTCTATTTCGTAATGTTGATTATTGAGCTTGAAAGATCTGTTCATAAGTTCATGTTTCAAGGATGCAAGTATGTCTAAAGTTTTGAAATGTGTTTTAGTAAAGTAAAAAGTCCCTTCTTTGTAAAGGGTGAATCGAGCATAAAGTTATATTGATTATTTTAGGAGTAGTGTCGAGCACCGAATTGGGTTAGAGTCTTTTATAACTCAAAAGTCCCATACAACTATGTAGCCAGCGTAGGATAGGTTAACATTCATTCTTCATGCGACTCCTCATTGCCTCTGAGAAGGCCTACTAGATGGATCCGTAGTCACATTATCATCCTATACCCCAACAAGGTATATGATGGCCCTTGCAACATGGACGAAACATTGTATCATTGCTAGGCTCATAGTAATTGTTGTCGGTTAGAGAAACTCTCCACAAGTAAAGTATGCTATTTTCATATTGCTTTTATTGCATATCTTATTGTAAAGTTTAACGAGTTTTCATGTCTTATTCATGTATTGATATACTGTTGAGTTGCTCTTAGTCATTTAGTTTAGTCATCGTTTAATCTAGCCATATTACATACTCGTACATTTTATGTACTGATGTTATTCGACCTGCATCTTATTATGATGTAGATACATGTGTTCAAGATCATCAGTAGGCGCTTTGTTGATGCCATTTGCACTCCAGCTAGCTTTGGTGAGCCTCCTTGCTTTCTGGAGGGCTTCACACTTATTTTCCGCTTTTGTTAAGTTGTCATGGGTCTTGTCCCGTCACCTATCTTGAATTGTTAGAGGCTTCATAGGTAGACATATTTAGATGTTTCCATTGTTTTCTCAGGATGTTTATTTATCTTATGACTTATGCTAAATATTTCAAGACAACAATTTAAGACTTTTCTTTAAATGTCTAAATGCTCATCTATTTAAGCTTCCGCATATCTTTTAGAGTCATGTGATGTCATAGTAAGCCAGGCCAAGGGTTCGCTTGGGGATTAAAGATGGTCCTCGAGTGCCAGCCACGTCCAGAGTGTAGGCTCGAGGCATGACAAACTTGGTATCAGAGCCCAGAGTTCAAGTTTCCTAGGGTGTCTATGAAGCCGTGTCAGTAGGATCTTATTTATGGTTGTGAGGGCCCCACTTCTATAAATAAGGGACTACAGACATTTAAGAAAGTTTCCCTTCTTTCATACTCTAAATCATGCACTAGACTGTGTCATAAAAAACTTATTCAAACTCGTGCATTTCTTAGATCCATTCGACTACCCCTCACACTCAAGGTGGTTGAAAAGCAAAGCCAAGATCCTTATAGATGAGTTGCTCTCAGCAAAATTCTTCAGAAAGTCATGAGACTGTAGAGGGGCTTGAGAGAAGCCCGTGAGTGAGCTTAAGTGTGGATATTCGAAAGAATGCACTCTTATTCATATGAATCGTGCGTTCAAGCTAAAAGCGATATGTACTCCCAGACTCTATTCTCTAAGTCTTGTTTCAGGTGATACCCTTTAAGAGGAGAGTAAGTTCTAATGCTTGGGTTGTATTTTTATCCGAAAAGATAGTATGAGTTATGATTTTATAAATAGTAGTAGTAAAAGTGCCCAGAATTAGAAGAATGCATGCAGAGGTATAGTAATCTAAGAAAGAAAGATAGTGATGAGGCAAATCATGATGTTGCAATCACGCACCCATTAAGTTATTAATGAGGAGTTTTCCCTTATGGGTAGACTAAGAAGTGAAGAGTTGATGTAGAGTTCATGATCGAAGGTAGAGTAAGAGTTACTAGTATGGACAAGTTAGAGTATACTTTGACCAGAGAGAAGTTTATGATGAGATGTTAATCCATTAGTATTGACCAAGTATAAGTGTTGAATAGAATAGCCGAGTATTCGTGATGCGATAGATTTAAGCTAGACCTATGATTTTTAAAAATGAGATCCCCATGATATTTAGAGGGTTATATAACTAATTAGGCAATGATGTATAGTGAGTGGGTAAGTGGTACTTAAGTTGTGAAAGGAAATGTGACAGTAAACTATAAGTATGTAGATTTAGAGATAAAGATTGACTACTATTCACGAGGTCTTAGTGAGTGAGTGTTTCTTAATTTTACCTAGTACATGTAAGTTAGTATAATATGCGAGCAATTATATTGATGTCCGTGTTTAGTACTAGACACTAAGCTTGGATTTGAGATGAGTGTCGTAATAGAAAGGATGACAACACGAGGGTGATGATGTTAGTTCGAGATCTAATCTAGTAGGTATGACATAAATTAGGTGAGAAATCAAGGTGTTACTTTTGATAAGTGTGAGTGCTACAAGTGTGGTATTATGACCCATAGATGAGAGCAATGAAGGTGGCCAAGTCACTAGATTAACAGGACTATTAAGAGGTGTACCAGAGATAGTATGTAGTCAGATGAGGTTCTAATTAAGTTTATAATTATTATATGTGCCTAGATAGTATATTTGAGTTATCAATGTTGAGTAGACTGATGTAAGTAGTATTTATTACCCTTAAGAGTTTGGTCGAAGGGACTATACATAGCCAATGATGAGCCTTTCAAATGTAGTTCAATTTTCCTCTAATTAGGTTGATATGAACTTAGAAGGATGGTATTAGTGAGCTAAGAAGGAGAAATCAGACTATTAGGGTTAGACTAAACGGCTTTATAAACCATTGAGAAGAGGTTAAGAGAAGCATTTCAAAAAGAGGTCCTAGAAGGAATCTTAGTGCATGCGTATGGAGAGTTCAGTAGCCATAAGATTAGCATTTTCCGTGTAAGTAAAGCAAGTATAGGCCTGTTTAGAGATAATGGAATAGATCCATAGCTTTAAAATATCAGCTTCAGACCTAAGGGGGAGATGATAAGATGAGAAACCAAGTTAAGTCTTGAGAATTAGATAGCCATGTGTTCAGAAAGAGTTTTAGAAATTTATCAATCCATTCATACTCTAGCGTATTTCTCAAAGTTTAGTTATTCCAATATCTTATTGATATTTCTTATATCAAAATTGTGTTCATGACTTATGCTCATACACTTCAGACAGATTCACATCTATGCTCAATTCTCGGAATTAGGGGCAAAAACTTTAGCCCATTGATCTCAATCTTACTCCATAAAGTTATGGATATCAGCCTCATGATATGAACCTATTCATATAAACACTCATATCTCATACTATGCTCAGTCTCACGAATTTATGATTTACTCTCAATGGCTAGCAACATAATGTTATGCCATGCATATTCTTATATCAGATATCTGGAATGAATCATGCTTATGATCTTTCGCCCTAAAGTTCTTTCAGTGATCCTTTTCAATTTTGATAGCGATGTTGTCGGTAGTAGTTGAGCAATGATAGAAGGAGATAAGGTTTTACTATGAGTAATAAGTCAGTTTCCTGGTAGTAATGCGTGGAATTTCAGTTGGTGGAAGTGATGAGAGAATGAGGAATTCTTATAAGGATTGGTTTGTAGGAGTGCATGGAGTGGTTATAGTACTAGGCTTGAATGTGGTATGATAGAATGTGGATGAATGCATGATGCAGTAGATGGTTCTTGATTAAGACTCGAGGTTGGTTGAATGCGGTAGTAAGGAGTAATATTCGTGTGATGAGATTTCCTATAGGGGTATAGAACCCCAATCTTGTGATTTAGGTTAGAATAATAATCTTATGTTAAATACTTTGTGATTTCGAGTTAGGCTTGTATATAGTAATAGCATACAGTTAGACTCAGACCCTGGTAGGAGTAGTCATATACCTTGTGGGAGCCATGAGTTTCAGCCAATAAGGTGTGGTAATAAGAAAGAAGAGCATAGTTGAGAAGTGTTTCTAAGCTTCAAAACTGTCAGTCGTATCACTAAAGGCATAACATTCCTATTCTTGATTCGTGCCCATACATCCTTGCCTTATGCGAAATAGCTTCAGATAGAGCGTGACTATGTTCAAACTCTTATCGTTCTTCACTTATGTGCTATAGACAGTCCCAAAATCTTAGTATGAACTAGTTTCGCCTATGTTGGTAGGCAAGTTCAGAAGTCTGAAAGATAGTAAGAGTAAACTCCTTTCCTTTCCATTCTCAGTCCAACCGTCATTCGAGGACGAATGATCCCAAGGGGGAGATATTGTAACACCCCAAAAATTTCTAAGTTAAGACCCGAACCATTCTTGAATTGCGTATAAGGTTGTACCGAGTGATTCTTAATTGTTCTTAGATTATAAGGTCAATTCAGTAGTGTGGAAATGATTTTGGATATCAATTTAGGTCACTTGAATTCCATAGTACAAAGTTGAGTTGTAAGCTTCCCTACCGAGTGAGTTTTGACCTAAGAATTCTACTTAAGTCAACTTCAAACAATCATATTTCTCAGCACATAAAGAACTAGGTGGTTAATGAGATATCAAATCAAAGGTCTTTGAGTCCCATTTCCAACGCCGCCAAGTTTGCTTAATTTTGAGCTCGGAGTAAAAAGTTATGCCCGTTTGAGTGAAGCCTCTGTATTTAAGGAATTTCATCCGTTTTAGAAAAGGGTAGTTTGGTCTTTTCCTTTTTTCCATCTAAGCCTTGACCACGTTTTTCCCATCTAATTATTGGTCTAATAAGTTTCAAAACTTATTTTCACTTTCTTTAACACTTAGAGAAATTAGGGCAAGGTTCCAAGAGGAGAAAAAGTTAGGGTTCAAGCATTCTTCAAGTTTTCATCGATTTCACAAAGAAATTTTGTTCTTTCCAGGTATGTAAGGCTATCATAGTGTTAGACTAGTTCTTCCTCACGCCATACATCTAATTCATTCATGAAGTTGTCCATGAAATCATTACATTAAGAGATTCTTGAGTAATTCTTGAGTTTTAAGCTTCATTATTTAACAATGGAGGTCTTGAGTTCTTGAGGTGAGGGATTTGTGAATGAGTGGTTTTATGAGATTGTGGGATGCTTCCGGAAGATGTTGCGTTGAGCCGATTGACGGATGAATGGTGTTAGGCTGGGAGCCTTCGTTTGACGTGCTTGTGGGCGGCGGCCCGTGACGGTTAGCCTTACGATGCGATGTTCGTAGTGGCTTTATCTTGTTTGAGGTGGTTAGGTCCAGTACGAGGCTGAGGTTACGCGGTTCGCGTCTGGTATTTCCAGCGCTAGGCTGACGGGGGTAGGCTATCCATTCCGGTCTGTGACTGACGTTATACGATTGTAGCCAGTTATTTTCAGTGCGCGTCCATGGAGCGTGACCTACTAGTCCCAGCCCGTGTTTTGACGTTGCTAGGACGGAATCGGTATTTCCATTCATTGGACTGTTGAGCGTGGATTGATTAGCTCCCGTCCGAGACTGAAGTTCCCGATTTGAGTCCGGTATTTCCAGCTCAAGACCGTAGAGCGAGAGGTATTATTCCAGTTCGAGACTGATATTTTTGGTTAGAGTCTGGTATTTCAAGCTCGTGACTGATGATTAAGGCTTCGCCCATGTGTTGATGGTAGAGCGGGGCTCGGATATGGTTTATGATCGAGCTGGGCTCAAATGTTGATTTTGATTGAGATGGGCTCTGGTATTGGTTGTGATTGGGCTGGGCCCAAACGATGGTTTCAGGGTCCGGGACCCTTGGTTCGAGGTTTATGGAATCGGTATTACGTCGCTTCTGTAGTTGGCTCTTCTGTGTACCTATCGGGTTTATGGGGGTCCGTTTAGGTTTTTATTTAAACTTGCGCACGAGTGTGCCCAGCGGGTCTTATGGGGGGCCCAGCTGGGTTTAGTTAGCTAGTTATCTTCGATTGGTTATCGTTGTTCGGTTTTTGTTCTGTTGTTGTTGTTGTTGTTGCTGATTCTATCTTGTCTGCCTTTGTTTACCTTTCTAGCTCAGTCGGCCTATGATGCCTACTGGGTACCTGTGGTTTTGGTACTCATACTACACTCTGCATCTATTTTCGTGATGCAGGTCCGAGCACCAGTTATCAGCGTTGAGATCGGGCTTAGAGCTGTCAGTTCGGGAGATTAGGGTGAACACTTGGCGTTTTGGGATCACCAGTTTTCTTCTGTTTATATATTTTGGCTTGAATTTTGTTTTCGAGACAGTTGTTTCAGTGGTCCACTTTCGGGACTTGTACTCTTTTTAGTAGTTTAGTACTCGTGACTTCCAGATTTTGGGAGGTATAGTATATATATTTTGGTCGTGTTCCAGTTTTCCTTATATGTTCTATTGTATGCTTTCGCTTAGATTTGGATTAGTTTCCACTCTTAGTCCCGTTACTGTTAAGTTTCGGGATAGAGTTTAGCTGGCCTACCGGAGGGTCGTAGGCGCTATCATGACTTGAGAAATCGGGTCGTGACAAATAGTGGCACACTACATGTTCTTTATGTAAGTAATTTGCAATACTCAATTTAATAATGTTAAATGGAGTATTGATTATGTTCTCATTTGTTAACAAAAGGAATCTATTGGTGTTTTAACATTACATTAACTTATAAAAAATAAGGAGAAGGTTTTTGAAGATCACATTGCTGGCTTGACATTATCTATTGTTGCATATTTTAGGAAGTCTGGAAAGCCTCTTTTGGCATACTAGCTTAATGTTACCTAATATGTGTATATCCCGGATGTGGTCAGAAATGAAAATCAGAATTCATTATGTAACCTAAGTGGAGTACCATTGGTGTAGGTTACATTAGGTAGTTGCGTATATTCAATCAATCAGCTATGCAACAAATAACAATCCTAAGCAAGTTGGATCAGCTTAAATAGATTATATGTGTCCATTATGCTCTATTGTATCCCGATATTCAATCAATACTATGCTTCAAGCTTAAACATGTTTGGTTTGAAATATGTCATACATGTCCATTCTGCTCTATTGTGGCCCATTTCATTCCACTATTATATCATTTTTCTTTTGAGGTAAATTAGGGGTTATTCAATTCTCACATTGTTCCTATTTAAATATATAAGTACTGAATCTTTAAACAGACTCTTGGTAAATATTGAACTTAATATAAATATAACGACAACTACTAGCCTTAATCCCAATTACATTGTATCACCTACATGGATGATGGATCCTTTGCTTCAATTGTGTTACATTCTTGGCTAAATCCTTGTAGGGATGTGCGAGTTAAAAAAGGATATTAGAATTATAAACTATGAACTAAAATGACAGTCTACTGAATTAGGAGCTTTATTAAGAAAATACTTGTTGTGACATAATTTTTATTATACAATAAATTATCAAATGAAAGCATATTTTCCCATTAAATTCCAAAAGTGTTTGTGTAGTAAATAGAGAGAAGGATAAATTTTCAAATTGTAGGTTCTTATGTGTTGGAATTACAATGAACTCACAATTTCTGAGGTTAAATGTACCACTGTAAGTGTGATCCGCTATCTTGTAGAACAATCTCAAACCATGCAATTTAATACCAGAGGAGTGTGCCTGCATCATTCCAAGTTCGCAGATTTGAGTTTGGCTTTGTTTGTTTATCTATTTTCAAATATATGGTGTTTTAACTCAATCACTTAAAAGTGATGGTCGGTGTAATCAATTGATCTTGAAAATCAGGTCATATGGAACAAAATTTGCTATTCATAAAGCATATCTCTAGGTCTTGAATTTGCTTGTAGAAAACCCAATTACTTTTTTTCCTGACAAATAAGACTGAAGTGAGTAGGGTATAAAACTGGTTGCGTAATCTTTAAATTTTAAAATTTTGATCGATGATATTGCTGCTATGTTCTATAGTAACAACAAATGCTGTAGATTTCCTTTCTTGTTTTATAAGCGTAGAGGCTTAAAGTATAATTTCAGTGACCTTCCAGAAGGGATACAAACAAAATATATAGACAAGAACATGAAAATAAAAAAAATTAGGAATGTATGTGGCACAGTTGCGGTCATTCGGATGTTTTTCTCTTCCCTCCGTTTGTTTGACATACTAAAGTTAGTCATCTTGTTGAATACTAGTGTCACACCCCGAACCTACACCCTGGACATGGCCGACACTCAAGAACCATTGTTGATTCCAAAGCAAACCCTTGGTCTGACAGACTAATTAGCGGAAGACTAACTCAAGAAGATTTAAGCTTTAAAAAAGAATTTAAATTCAAAATTCTCAAAACGTCTCAAACTCAAACTATCTCAAAATAGTATACTCAAAACTGTTTGAAAATACTTTTATAACAATAATCGTTTGCAAAAATAGTTAGAAGGAAATGCTGAAAGAAACTCAATACTAACTATCTATGAAGCCTCTATAGTTCCACATGGATTTCGGGACAAGATCCACGACATCTCAAAACTACTGAACTGAATGACAAGAAGGGAGTCCTCTAGATTACAAGAAGGCTCACAGAAGCTAGCAAGAATTGCAAAATGATCTCAACAGAGCACCTTTTGATGATCCTTATCACTTATTTCTGTATCATGAAATGATGCAGGTCGAATGACATCAGTAAATTGAATGTACAAGTATGTAATATAACTGAATAAAACCAATAGATAACTGAAAGACTTAAAGTAACTCAACTAAACTATAGTATAAATCATGATGAAAAATATTTAAGCACTTACTTTAAGAATGCAATAATAGTAAATACTGAATTGACATATATAAATAAAAATATACTTTACTTTATTAACTTTACTAGGGAGTTTCTTCAACTGATAACCATCACTATTAAACTCATGATGATACAATGTCTTACCCATGTTGTAGAGCCGCCCTATACCTTGTCGGAGTATATGACACAACTAAACTTGTAACGACCCAGCCCACTAGTGATATTGTCCCTTTGGGTCAAGCCCGTACGGCTTAAAACGCGACAATATTTGGCAAGATCTACTTACTTATATACCCAATATCTCTTCTATGTTTTACTGTTCTGGGACTTCTTATCTTAAGTTGGGGCATCACATACACCACCTTTATGGACTCAACGTCCTTCCTGAGCTTTGCCCCCACTGAATGAGATTTGCCTAGACTCAGCACTGATATTTGCCCCGCCTTACTGGGATTTGCCTAAACTCAATTTAACTCTTGCTCACATCGACAAGGATGAAACTGGAGTGTCTCTGATACCATTTGTAATGACCTAGCCACTTGTGATATTGTCCACTTTGGGCCTAGTCCCGCATGACTTTAAAATGCATCACTAGTTGGTAAGACCTTCTTACTTATATACCCAATATCTCTCCTATGTTTTGCCAATGTGGGACTTCTTATCTTAAGCGGGGGTGTCATATAATTGCAACACCTCGCAAATGTACTCTTACAACTTGAATCGTTCATCATAAGTATATAAGCTTGAACCGGGTGATGTCCTACTTGTTAATATATTTTAAGGTTCTTTACAAAATGTAAAAAGGGTATCAGAAGTGATTTAGGGTCATAAGGGACCTCTAACACCAAGCCAAACTCAAAGCATTTCTATCGGCTAAGTTTTCGTTTGAGTCCATATCAGGTTCAATTTCAAACAACCATATCTCTTTGAATATTAAGATTTAAATGACCCATAACCTATCAAATTAAATCTCTATGAGTCTTCTTTCTAACGCTACCAAGTTTGCATCAATCCAAGTTTGATGTAAAAAGTTATGAGTAATTTACTAGAGACACTCTTACTTGGCATAAGCTCCGCAATGGCTCCACGATATGGAGTGAATATGGACCTACTATCTGCTGGAATAAAATTAAGATTTCTAGCTCTTCTTATTTTTTTAAAGGGTATTTTTTTCCTAAAAACTATTAGGGAGTCATCTAAATTGTAATGACCCTCCAGGTCATTTCTATGTTAATGCCTTCTTTCTATCATTTAGAGTATTCCTGTAGCGACCCCAAGTCATTTATGACTTGCTGGCACTGACTGTTCGGTCGCCTAGTTGTTCGTTTGAGTTTTATGCCTGTTTTTCTATTTTGGAGCTTCTGAATCTTGAAAAGTTTATTTTGATCATAACTTCAGGTAAACGACCTCAGATGTGAATTTTGACGATTCCATCAGCTCTAGAGCGGCCAGATTAGGCTAGAAGCATGGTTTGCCCGAGTCCCGGGGTTTCTGGTGTGATTTTGGGGCAAGTTAACTCTTTAACCTTTGAAATTTGGTTTAAGGTTGACTTCGGTCAACATTCTTTGAAAATGTGGTCGGATGGAAATTCTGACAGCGCGTTAGTTTCGAAATGCCGAGTTTGGTCTAGAACGACCCTTCGAGAATTATCGGGAGCTTCCGATTTGATTTTGAGACCTCCGATAAAAGTAGGATAAAATGGCTCATTGGGTGTGGGACCCACTTTTTATCGAAATGACCTCGTATGGAAATTTTGACTGCGCCATTGTGTTCGGAACGTCAAATTCGAGGGGGTAGCATATTTCGTTTGAGTGCACGGGGTTCCGAACGAATCCCGAGCACCCCGTCAGATTTTTGAAATTGTCCAAAACTTAGCTGGTGCAGCTGTCAAAACTGCAGACCCATTTTCTCTTTGCATTTACGGGATAGGCTCTGCGTTCGCGGAGATGTGAGAGAGTCTACTCCACGCTCACGGGCCAGAGGTCGCGTTCGCGGAGGTCTGAGTTGGTGAGACGTTCCTTGTGCTCCGCGTTCGCGAAGGTCTGTTTCCCTGAGTTTCGCATTCGCGGGAGGTTCTCGACGTTCACAGAGGCTTGTGAGGTGAGGGTGCTTCTATGCTCCGCGTTCGCGGAGGTCTGTAGTGTGAGGAAGGATCTTTGCCCTCTGCGTTTGCGGGCTGGGGGCTGCGTTCGCGGAGTACTGATTGGCTCACCTCCACGCTCGCGTAGCATTGACCGCGTTTGCGGAGAAGAGGGGCCTGTCAGTGTCTATTTAAAGAGGTCGAAGCTCACTTGTTGGAGAGCTTCAAAACCTCATGTCTCCCTCATCTTGCATCGGTTTTCGGCGATTCGAAGTCCCAGGCATCCAGATTCTCGTTGGCTTCATGGATTTTAGGTCGGGGTTCATTGGGTCTTCTTCGTTTTCTTTGAAATTGAGGTTAAGTTCTTTGTTGGCCAAGTTTGTTTAGTTTTGTGATTTGTTGTTGTGGACTGTTAGGAGTGGATTCGACCCCTAGTGGGCTATCTATTTTGGGATTCGTGTTTGGAGAAGGATTTTTGACCTTTTCACGGAGTCAATTACGGAAAATCCGGAGCGGGTCCCACTTTGCCCGATTTGACTCCAAAATTGGTCTATCTTTGATTTTGTTGATTTTAGTGTCTAAACGACAGTATTGACGCTATGATTCTATTTTTGATAGCGTGGCAGCAGTTTGAGGTCGTTCGAAAGGGGAAATCTCCAGTTGAGTGACTTGGAGCGCTTGTGATCAGTTTTTGGTAGGTTACGGCTTCCCTTCCTACTAGATTAAGCTTGAATGTGTAATTGCTGGTTGATATTTATGAATCTGGGGTGGTTGGCTAGGGTTGTTTCCCTTATTCCCCAATTCCTTTGTTTGGAGTTGACTGTTGGAATGTTATGAGCTAGTATCATACAATAGGTTGGGTTGTTAACTTGATTGGTCTGATCTTTGTATTGTGGGTTATCTGTATGTGGTTGTCTGATGTTGCATGAGTGGGACTGGGTTCTTTCACTCCATGATTGGCTGAATGTTGTGATTCTGCCTTAGAATAGGCTGTTACATTGTTGACATAGTCCCATGTACCTGGTTGACTTGAGTATGTATCCGATGTCGATTCAGATGAACTAGATCCTTTTAGACTGGTATAACAGACTTGGGTCTGACAGTATGAGCCTTAATATAGGCATTTTCGTGGCTTTTGGATCTTTCGATTCTTTCTCCCTTATCTCTGCGATTCTTGGGATGCTGCCGGAAGATGTCGCCGTTACGCCGATTATGGGTTGAATTGTGTAAGGCTGGGAGCCTTCGGTTGATATACCTGTGAGGGCGGCAACCCGTGATGTTTAGTCTGGCATGGTATGGTTGGTATTGACTTTATCCGATTTTGTGTTAAGGATATGTGGGGAGTGGACGGCGATCCACGATGTATGGGTTATATGAGGTCCCCTGTGGTGTAGACATAGATGGTACACTCTTCTGGCTGGGTTAATGCCCTCGGAGTGGTAGATGGCACACTCGTCTGGCTGGGTTAATGCCCCCGGAGTGGTAGATGACACACTCATCTGGCTGGGTTAATGCCCCTGGAGTGGTAGATGGCACAATCGTCTGGCTGGGTTAATGCCCCCTGAGTGGTAGATGGCATACTCGTCTGGTTGGGTTAACGCCCCCAGAGTGGTAGATGGCACACTCGTCTGTCTGGGTTATGGAAAATGGAAGCTAAACACTCATGTGAAATATTAGAAGAATAATCAAACTCTCTGACGTCAAATGCATCAACAACATCGTCAGTTTTCTTCATGGAAGAAAAACCAGCGAAGATCTGAATCTTATACAATTTTGAGCTCCGGCGTCGGTGGAAGCTTATAGACCCATCCATCACTAGAAAAATAAAGACAGATCAGGGTCACTGTATCAAATTACTATTTCACCGACCTTTTGTGTTTGACTTTTCCGGATGAAGTTGCAATTTACAGATGAGTTTGATAGCGGACATGAAAATGAACTTGAAAATTTGGGAAAGAAAATGTATTTAATAATTTAATTAATTAATAGAGAAATTAGCTAAACGTGGCAGTTTTTAATTGGTTTTGGGAAGCAAATTGTTATGTTCACGCGCATCATTTGCGTGTTCACAAAACATTGGGATAAAATTGGTCTATTTACAAAGGTATTTAATACTTTTGTGGTGTAATAAGACGCCCGCAGAGTTAAGGTGTCTTTTTGAAAATTTAAGACAACTTTAATGGTGACTTTATGTCTTTTCTCTAAGGCGATTTATAATTTTATGCTTGTCAGAATTCCTACTGGTGAGCGAAAGCTTATTAGGTGTCAAAGCCAGGTTTTTGAAATCTGAGAGCCTAAAAAGGTATGACGTTGAAATAATGCTTGTTATTTGCATTTGTGGTCTTTGATTCCCATGTAGTTAAATTGGAATAAATGTTGATGATGGTAATCTCAAAAGGGTATTACTATTTCTTCAGCGGGATACGTGGGGAATCCAGTAATTGCCCTCAACGAGTATGCATGGTTGGTCTAAAGATACAGAACAATTTAGGTACCCCAATAATTAGAATTTGTAAGCTGCTCAAAGGAATTCAATATACTGTGAGCTAGTTAGGATCACGTAGCTATGAAAGTAGTAACAATTCAGTTTCACAAGATACTTAAACTAAATATATGGCACTCTCATTTATAGATTAATATTCATTATACTAGACGAGTGCACAGGGTTTGTCTAAAGTGTATTGAACACATTAATGCCATAACTATTAGCATTAGATAAGCTAAAAAATAAATAAATTTAATATGATGCAAACTAGTTGGGATGACGTAGCTAATGAAGTATTAAATATCCAGTTTCATAATATAGATAAAGTATCCTCCATTCAGTATACTAAAACTAAATTATTACAACAATTTTGTTTCTTCATGTTTTACCCGTACCATTAACTACTCATTCCAAATCACTCCTCAAGTCCATTAAGACTACACATCATGGTAAATATGCATTTTACTTATTATTTCTTAAATGAATGGAGGGAGTAGTAAACATTCTCTCTGCCCTCATGCCCTATTTAAGTTTCATGTCTCTCATGAGGACTATTGTAACACCTCGAAAAGAATTCTAAGCTAAGGCTTGAATCATTCTATAACATCTTGCAACTCTACTCTTAAAATCTGAATTTTTCGTTGTAAATATATGAGCTTGAACTAGGTGTTCTCCTACTTTCTCATATTTTTTAAGGTCCTTTACCAAAGTATATCAAGGGTTTCTAAAGTTGTCTAGGGTCATAAGGGACCTTAAACACCAAGCCAATTTCAAAGCATTCCTATTTGCTAAGTTCTTGCATGAGTTCATGTAAAGGTCAACTTCAAATGATCATATCTCTCAACATATAATGAATTATGTGGCCTATGACCTATTAAATTAAACGTATATGAGTCCGATTTCCAACACCACCAAGTTATTCTTATTTAGAGTTTGGAGTAAAAAGTTATGATCGTTTTACTAGAATATACACGGGGTGGGAAATTCGGCGAACTCACTTACGCAATCGGCGATCCACCGAATGGGTAGGCAAATCGCTGAGTTAGCTCACCGAAATTTCCTAAAAATCTTAAGTTTCTGTCTATTTGGGCGATCTAGAGTCTCAATGGGTGATCCGCTCAGTATTTTTGGGAAGGAGACCTCCAAACCGTCGATTTGATCGATGGGATTCCTTCAATGGTTGTTTTTCTTTATTTTTATGGTCCCCTTACATTCCAAAAGGGTATTCTTGAATTTTTACCCTCAATCAACTTCCCTAAGTCCATCTTACAATCTAATAAAATCATTATACGTATAGAAACTCTAAAAATCTCCAATTCTCATTTTTCCAAAAATCAAGAACTCCAAGAAAGAGATTTCTCAGATTTCTAAAGATCTAAAGGTTCCAAGTTCAAGATTCTCTTCAATATACCTATGTTTTCAATCCAAGATTCTTCTCCATTCTTCATCTCCAAGAAAACCGCAAGGAATATTGGGTTGTTGTTCATGCTCTTATTTACATGAACCGTAGTTGATAATATTTTGTTGAAACCCTTTGTGCATTTATTTTCATTCATTGATTTTTGAATTTTTATTTGAGTTCAAGAGTATTTTAAAGTATCTTTTTAGAAGAGTTTAAGGAAACACCAATGGTTCCAAAAGTATTATTTTCACATTGACAAAAGCACTACGATTCATGATTTGTATGACAGTCTGGTATGCCATCAATGTTTAAGTCGTATGACATCTAGATATGCCATCAATATTTATGCATTGTGACTTCCCGAGTCATCAATGAGTTTTAAAAGCATGTTTTGGAAAGAGTTTTTAAAGAATGAACAAGAATGGTTTCATATGTACTATTTGACATTTGAGAAAGAGAAAGAGTATAATTGATTTTCTGAAAATTATTTCAGTAAAGGAAAGTGAAAAGTGAAAAGTAAAATAAAGTAATAGTCCCTTTTTTTTAAAGGGTGATTGATCATAATGGATATTGAATATTTTGGGAGTAATATCTAGCACCAAATTGGGTAAGAGTCTATTTTTTACTAAAGTCCCATAAAACTACGTAGCGAGAATAGTATAGGATCACACCAATTTATCATGTGACTCCCCACTGCCTCTGAGAAGGTATATTAGATGGATCCATAGTTACAATAGCATCCTATACCCTGACAAGGTATAAGATGGCCCTCACAATGTGGGAAAAATGTTGTATCATTGCTAGGCTCATAGTAATGGTTGTCGGTTAGAGAAACTCCCTACAAAGTAAAGTATATTATTTTCATATTGCTTTCATTGCATATCTTATAGTAAAGCATTTATGGGTTTCTTTATATTCTTGTATTGATTCCGTTGAGTTGCTTTCAATCCTTTAGTTCAGTAATTTATTTATTCAGCCATATTACATACTCGTACATTCAATTTACTGATATCATTCGACCTACATCTTTTCACGATACAGACTCAGGTACTTAGGATCATCAACCGGAGTTCCATTGAGATCACATCATCCACTCGTTGGGTTTTGGTGATACCTCTTTACTTTCGGAAGACTGCATTTTTTATTTTCTATTTAGTAGTATTTTAGGTGTCGTGGGTCTTGTCCTGACACATATCTTGAAAAATAGAGGCTTCATATAAAGGCAGAGTTAGATGTGTTTTCATGTTTTTCTCCGAATGATTTTATTGAAACTTATTCATGTTATGTATTGCAAGACAGTGTATCAAGGTGGTTGAAATAGCAAAGCCTCATACTCAAGGTGGTTGAAATAGCAAATATCAGATTCTTATTGATGAATTACTCTCATATAAAGTCTTCAGAAAGTAAAGAGATTCCGCAGGGATTGAGAGATGCCCGTTAGTGTGCATTAAGTGTATTGATTCAAAGGAATGAACCCTTATTCATATGAATCGTGCATTTGAGCCAAAGCAAGATGTGCTCTCAGATTCTTTTCCTTAAAACCTTGTTTCAGGTGATACCCTTAGAGAGGGGAGTATGTTTTAGAATGCTTGGGTAGTATTGTCACCCGAAAGATAGTGTGATTTGCGATAGTATGAGCCAAAAGTAGTAGAAGTTCCATAGTTAGAAGTATGTATTTGGAAGTGTAGTAACTTAAGAGATGGGGATAGTTATTGAGTAGAGTGTGTATGTTGTAGCCATGTACCTAGTAAGTCATTAATGAGGAACTTTTCCCTTATGTGTCGGCTAAGGAGTAATAATCTTGTGTGGGTTTCATAGTAGAAGGTAGAGTAATAGTTACTAGTTAGGATGAGTTAGAGTATACTTAACTATAAGGGAGTTTATGTCGATGTGCCATTGTATTAGTGAAGACCAAGTATAGGTGTTGAAAAGAAGAACAAAGTACTCATGAGGTGATAGATCTAAGATAGGCTTATGATTTTGAAGGGAGAACCCTATGGTATTCAAAAGGTTATAAAACTGATTAGGCAATGATGCATTGTGAATGGGTGAATAGTTTTAATTTGTGAAAGGGAATGTGAAGATAAACTGTAACTAAGTAGATCGAGAGATAAGGTTTACTACTTGTCACGAGGTCTTAGTGGGCGAGTATTTCTTAACTTTATCTAGTGGTCGTAAGCTAGTATAGTATAGTTTCTTAAGCATGTATAGTAGTTTCCTCCCTAATTTGTGTGAGACTCTCATATTTGAAGCGTTGAATTGTGTGAACAGCCTCATCTAAAGGTTTAAACACGCTTTCTTCTGTGCAGACCTGTCTCTTCAAGGCCAAACACGTGAAAATGATCTTGACTGTGTTTATGAAATTTCTGAAAGCAAACTATCAGAAAATTTTAAGTGCCCTTGTATACTTCTCCTAATTGTTTTTTGAAGGGACTCTCATGTTATTCTGCGTATCGCGTTTCGTAGTTAGTTATAAGCATGGGATTCTAAAATTTACGTATCTTGAACTCTTTCTTATCTTATGATTATACATGTCATCCTGCAGGGTTCAGATAAAATAAATATCTTTTGGAAAGATTTATTATATTTGAGGATGATCAAGTGCAACAACATGAATCGTGGACTATATCCTACGTTGGTTCATGTTGTCTTGTTATTACAAATGACGTTAATGGTCGTCTGATTGCAGCAGTGCTTGTCCAGGTTCCTTCTAGTTACTTTTTTGATTCGAAAATTACCATTTTTTTTGTTTTCTGAGAAAATCTTTTGGTGCCAACTATAGATTTGAAGTATTAGATATTCTATCTCACCCAAATAAGTACTAGTAACTGAAGCATTTATGGAGGCCATCATTTATATCCTGCATGTTTAGATACAATAACCATTATCTCAGACATGAATCGTGTATTTTATTTTGGTTCTAATCATTAACAGTTTAATATAGATTAATAGGTTCATCCGAGTAATTTGAATAATTTTTTTTCTGAGTTTTATGTTATCATATTATCATCATGAAGTAATGAATGATGAGTAGTTAGGTGTCCTTGCAGGTTACGGTTGGTACTTTTCCTATAAATTCAAGTACATGAAGTGAAAAATTGAAAGGTTGCAAGCACATCTAGTTTGCTGCTAATGTTTCTCCATCAGCATTTGTGCTTCATTTCCATCAAAAAAACATGTAGCCTATAATTTATGGGAAACTTAAAGCTTGTTTTGGATGATTTGTGGCCATGTAGTAATATGGGTTGCAGACTCCACACTCCACAGTATGCACTATGGAGGGGACTATTTATTCTGAATTTTATCCTACATGGATCACAAAATAAAGTTACACTTAAAAGCCATATATTCTTTGGTGAATTTTAGATTTAAGGTGAGGACCAAATGTATCACCTTTTCTTTACAATCAATTGCGTACACACAACCCTATTAAATTTCATGTCTCGAATTATAATGAGTTTATTGTTGTTGTTATAAAATTGAAGCAAATAAGAAACAATATATAAACTTAAAGTAGAATAAATAGAGAGATGGGATTTTTTTAAATTTCTTCCAAGCTTATAAAAAATCTAATGTAATATTCATATAATTATCTATTGAATTATATTAAGGGATATAATGGATTGTCATTACTATGACATTTTAAGATGCGTTAGAATCATGGATGAAAATAGATTATGGGGAGGTTGTGGATGTGTGAGAAAGTGGTGGACATTCATATTAATTTTAATACTTTATAACATTTCCTTTAGAATGTCATAATTTCCCTCGTTAAAATTTTACTAGAAAACAAGTACACTTATTTGTAATACATATTGATTGTTGTCTCGTTAATAATTTTGCAAGAAAAATTCAGTGCGACAACCTCGGTTTTGAAAAACATTATTCAATACATATTTACTCCCCATGATAAAAATATCATCTGGTATTCTGAAGACATCATATTCAAATCATGTATATCAACTTCTCAAATGTTGAAGTTGACAATGCATTTATTAACAAATCTATTAAATTGTCACTTGAACTTCCTCGATATCTTTTACCATTCTTTTGAAGATGATAGGTGAGAATAAATTTTAGTGAAATGTGATTCCTTTTATTCCACCTTCATCTTATATTCGTAAGATTTTATTTCCTAATATTATAACTAATAAATTAGTTTTGTATTATATGAGAATGGATAACATTGTTATCAAAAGGCATAAAAATGAAATAAGATTTGAAGAATATTATAAGAAAGTTAATAATAAAAATTAAAATCAATATTATATTTTTTCATAAAAATGATTGCATCAAATTTAATTTAATGATAGGATATTAGATCTAATATTTTTGCTCATGGTATTAGTACAATTAAAAAATTGTGATGATAGATGCGGAATTTTGAAGTGTCATAAGGTGAGTTAACAAATACTTAAGAATATGCAAGATTAAATACATGCAATTACAAACAAATTGTGAAAATTCTCATAGAATTTTTAACCAAAAACATTTTTTGATTATACCCAAAACTTAATTTACATTCTTGACCTTGCATATTTAACAAATATTACTCCAAACCTAAGCAAGTTTATTCTTCCATGAAACTAAGAGGCCCCAAGCCAAGTTCCCTTGATTGTTTTTCTCGGATATTTTGATTTAAGTATTTTGGAGCTTAGCAAACACTGTAATATAAGTTGCTCAAATTAGTTTTCACCAAAACTTGAGAGAATCTCTCCTCCCCATCCCCGTCTCCATCTTGGCCTTTCCGCAGTTTTTATTTACTTTCAATTTATAACAACATAATTATTCTTCATCTACTTTTTAAATTTTAAATTACTTCTTCAGGAAAATTTAAAAGTTCTCTCTATTTTTTTTGCAGAATGAAACGAGGATATTGTGCAATTGTTGTTGAGATGCTTATAAAAATCAAGGTGAATTCTATAATTAGGGAAGAACTTTGAAAGGGTCAGAGACATTATGGTAATTTATATACATAATTTATAGACTTAATTACATTAGTTCTAGTTTTTGTTTTATTTTTGGCAATCTCTTCCTTCACGTGTTAACTCAATTGTTCAAAATTGTCTCTATCTGGAAATTTAATTGTGTTCTCATTTTTACAGTATGTCTTGTGTATTAAAATTGTTGAGACTGGAGTGTCTTCCTTTTAACATGTTCTTAATGTTTAAACAATGTAGGCATAACCCTTATTAAGATGTCAGTCATGTCACTATAGTCTCTGATTAGATGTGTATTACTTGTTTTCTTTTCGTCTTGGTAGTAGTGGATTGGGAATTGAGGGAGAGGAGAGTCGATCTTTCAGTTTGCATACTGTCATGTTGATCAAATTGAATTCTTAAGTTTTGATTGTGCTTTGTTAATGTATATGAGTAGGATTATGTCTGTAAAAAAAAAAGTCGTCAAAGATTTTTAAATTTGGGGAGTATTTGGATTTTGTGCTTAATTAGGAAAAACAATTATACTTTGAAAACAAACAGACTACATTTATTACTTTTTTCAGTGTGTAATCTAGTTTGGATTGCCCTCTATAACCCCTTTACAGACTATATATGTCATCTATCCTGCGTTGGTTCATTTTCTTTTAGACTTTTTGGAAAGATTTATTATATTTGAGGATGGTCAAGTGCAACAACATGAATCGTGGACTATATCCTGCGTTGGTTCATCATGTCTTGTTATTACAGATGAAGTTAATGGTCGTCTGATTGACGCAGACCTTTTCCAGGTTCAATCTAGTTATTTTTTTGATAATATCGATGGCTCGTGTGGAATGACTATTAATGAGGATGATGGTATTCACTTCTTCTTTAGCTAGCCTCTTGGCGTCTCGAAGGATATCGAAGGAACTTATTAAAATACCGAGAAGGCTCATGCAAATCTACTAAGCAATTTCAGTGGCCGGTGAATTAACTTTAATCAGATTGTTGATTTGGTTTGTATGTTGCCAGATGGACAGGGCTTCAATCTTATGAGACACGATTGAGTACTTAAAGGAGCTTCTGCAGGACATCAATGAGCTGCATAATGAGTTGGAGTCCACACCAGCTAACTGTTCATTGAGTCCAGCAACCAATTTCTATCCTCTGACACTGACTGCACCAACATTGCCAAGTCGTATAAAGGAGGAACTTGTTCCAAGCTCATTTCCGAGCCCCTTGTCCAGCCGTACTGGACAACCTGTTAGGGTAATCTTTGCATCTCATTCTTTTAGAATTCATTATGTTATTGGTTTTCGATCATGCATTGTTGTTCTTTTGATTCATGTAGGTTGAAGTGAGGGTTAGGGAAGGAAGAGCGGTGAACATTCATATGATCTGCAGCTGCAAACCAGGGCTTTTACTCTCAACAATGAAGGTTCTGGACAATCTTGGACTGGACATTCAACAAGCTGTTATCGGCTACTTCAATGGGTTTGTGTTGGATATCTTCCAAGCTGAGGTACCTTCTTTTTGTTTACTTCCATCTTGGATAGTAGGATTTAAAATGGAATAGTATTAATTTTAGATTGTATTTAATTGCAGCAATTGAATTAAACTTTTGCCTAATCAAAACCCAATAGATACTAAATATTTGCAACGATAATATGTTAGACAAATACTTAGCAACTGTGATAAGAATCAACTTACTTGGAAAAAATAAGAAAATAATGCAGAAATGAAAATAGGAAGACCAAAAACTGAATTTATATGCGAAATTCAAGAATATAATTCTCAAATATTTTAGTATCAATCGGGTTTTGATTAGGCAAAAGTTTAATTCAATTTCTGCAATTAAATACAATATAAAATTAACACTATTACATTTTTAATCCTACTGTCCAAGATGGAAGTAAACAGAAAGAAGGTACCTCAGCTCAGATGATATCCAACACAAACCCATTGAAGCAGCTGATAACAGCTTGTTGAATGTCTAGTCCAAGATTGTCTAGGGCCTTCATTGTTGAGAGTAAAAGCCCTAGTTTGTGGTTGTAGATCATATGAATGTTCACCGCTCTTCCTTCCCTGACCCTCACTTAAACCTACATGAATGAAAAGAACAACAGTGCATCATCGAAAACCAATGACATAATGAATTCTAAAAGAATGAGATGCAAAGATTACCCTAGTAGGTTGTCCAGTAGGGCTGGACAAGGGGCTCAGAATCGAGCTTGGAACAAGTTCCTCTTTTATACGACTTGGCAAAGCTGGTACAGTCGGTGCCAGAGGATAGAAACTGGTTGCTGGACTCCATGAAGAGTTAGCTGGTGTGGACTCCAACTCATTATGCAGCTCATTTATGCCCTGCAGAAGCTCCTTTAAGTACTCAATCACGTCTCCTAAGATTGAAGCCCTATCCAACATACAAACCAAATCAACAATCTGATTAAAGGTAATTCACCGGCCACATAAATTGCTTAGTAGATTTGCATGAGCCTTCTAGGTATTTTAATAAGTTCCTTCGAGAAGCCAAGAGGCTAGCTAAAGAAGAATTCAATACCATCAACCTCTTTAATAGTCATTCCACAAAAGCAATCGATATTTTTGCTCTAATGATCTCTAGGTTAATGTAGATTAAAAGGTCCATCTGACTAGTTTCAATTATTGTTTTTCCGTATTTTATGTAATCATTATTATCATGAAGTCATGTATGATTAGTAATTTGGTGTCCTTGCAGGTTACAATTAGTTCTTTTCATATAAATCCACGTGAAGATGAAGAAATGAAGAAAACGTTTAAAGAATAGCAAGCACATGTAGTTTGCTACTGATGTCTTTCAGTGTTTTTTCTATTATAGTTTTGAACCAAAAATGGATTGGATACATGTTCTCTTGACATTGATCAAGATAGTGCAACTGCTGTAATAATTTATGAAAAAACTTAATACGTATTTTGGATGGATGATCTTTTGTAGTAGGTGTATGTTTTTTTTGACATGTATGGCTATGAAAGGTTAAATAATATTGTGCAAACACTAAAGACCAAAAGGAAGTTTGGCAAATTGTGCAATGCCAATTTTGCATATATTATTCTGCAGTAGGACATACTATAAATCAATCTATTTTTCTCGACTTTCACATGTTTTGATGCTTGAACTTTATTTACCAACTTACTTTAAATCTGATGTTATCTTTCCCTATGATACTATCCTTTTTAGTTATATTAATAATATTTTCAAAGTGAACAATTCCTTGTAAACTAGTATTTCTTTCTTAAAATGTCACGACCAGATCTATCGATTCATGATGCCGCCTACCATCCCACCAGTAGGCCAGCCAAAACCCTATCCTTGAACTGAATAGTAATGGGACTGAGGGTGGAAACTAACATCAACTAAGCGGAAACACAAAATGAGAACACAGAAGAGAAGGCGGAAATGAAACAAAAATTATATATACAAGACACCTCCCAGAACCTGAAAGTCACAAGTGCAGAACTACTAACAAGAGTACAAGTCCCAAAAGTGGACCACAGAAACAAACTGTCTCGAAAGCAAAAGACAAGTCAAAATATAAATATAGAAGGAAACGTGTAATCCCACAACGCCATGTGCTCACCCTCATCTCCTGGACAGACAGCTGCAGGCTCGAACTCAACGCTGAGAAATGGTGCTCGTGCCTACATCACGAAAACAGATGCAGAGTGTAGCATGAGTACCAAAACAACAGGTACCCAGTAGGCATCATAGGCCAACTGAGCAAGAAAGGTAAAAACAAGCATACAAGATAGAATCAAACTAAGAATTTCGCATTCCGGAGTTGATAAAACTTTCAGAATTCCATTGCGAGACTCGTAGCTCCGGTTGTTACCAAAAACCACTTTTAATAATTTTAATTCTTTAAAACTCTAAAACTTTCAAAACTCTCAAATTTCTAAAACAACTTCGTAAACTGATCAAACATGACTCGGGACAACTATTGGGAGGAATAAAATGATAATTTTCTAAAAATTTCCAAAAATGACCTTCAAGGTCATTAAACAAATTTGATTAATTTGCTATCTTATAGGCTTGTGAATGGCGACAAGACCATCACATATGCCTTAGAATTTCTTAATGTATTCATCAATCTTCTTGGTTCCTAGTGTAACTCTTTGTCGTTGTTGATTAAGCTAAAACTCTTTATTTTTTAATGATTGAAGATTAGCTTCTTCTAAGCATTCCCACATATTCTTGGCATTTGAGCAACCCACAATCAGGTACATGTTTTTTTTCTATCAAGGTTCCCGAGATCAAACTCCTGAGCTGTACATCTTTCTCCTTCCTTTTATCAATGTTGACACTATTCACAGTTGGTTCATTTTCCTTGATGAGATAAGTTAATCTTATCAGCTGAATCAACTACATCATTTGTGTCATCCATATGAGATAGTTTATTGGCATAAGTTTATGAAATAAGATACATTGAGGTGGTGAAGGGAAGAAGTGAACAGAGTATTGGTAGAGAGCCATTTTAGTTAGACATGCGATTAATTTAGATTCAATACTTAGACAACAGAAGAGCTCAATGCTCTAATACCATATAGAAATGTCAACAACAATTGGGAGAAATCAATGTTTGTATTGATGATTAAAACCGTCAAGTACACATTCTCCTTACATAGGAGTTGATACAAATTTGTAGAGTCCTAGCTAGCTACACTTAGAGTTGTACTATATTACAAAAATAGATGTTAACTACTACTATTATACTTACATAGCCTTATCCTAGTCTGACTCTAACTCCTTAATAGCTAACACAGTTGTACCATATTGATCAACTCGGTCCTTATCTTTAGCTTTATACTTATCTTCAACAGTTTCGACTTAATGTAGCTAGATGAATTCATGACCTATTTATCCTACTAATTAAGTGTACATGTTTTGTATATGCATATCGCATTAATTAATAATAAATGTATGTAGAAAAAATTGTGTGTACGTTATATTATAAAGTACAAAATCTTTTTAAAAAATAGTGTAATTTTTTTAAGAATAAAGTTTTCACTCTAACTAAATATGGTCATTAATGGCGATACCAAAAAGATTGGGTTAGAAGCGTGCTTTGGTTGCAAGGAATAGTAAGACATTGAAGAGTAAAATCATGCTTCTTGATGATCCAAAGAATAATTTAATATATGGCCGGATCCAACTTTTGAAGAAAACCTCAAATACTAGAAAAAAGGAAAGAAGAAACAACGATAGTACTAACAATTCCTAATATTAAATTACGATAAATTAAAATCTATTATGCTAGAGTTAAATTGATAAGAAAGTATAGATCAATGTAATAAACAATTTTGAAGAAGATTCTCAGTGGGGTGTACCAATTACTATGGTAAAGTTACTCATCGTCATCAAATATAAAAAAGTAAAAGACTACATTGAATATGCCAAATAAAACTTATCAAGCTTAGGTCAATGTAAATACCTCAATCACCTATTCCTAGTCAAATTGACATTTTGTTGATTAGTTTGCTTTTAATTACGAACAAGAATTCTTCAACCACATTTTACAAAGTTATAATCGTTCAACATTGTTATATGAAAAACATAAAGAAGTCCTAACTTTTAGGATAAGAAATTTGAGTTATCATTAAATTTTTTTCCTTCTAGTTACCACATAAATATTAGAAATCTAAATATACAACTAATTTTATTTTTTAAGTGAAGAGATAATTAAATAATAATTTAAAAAAAACAGTAAATGATAATTTTATCTATTGTAGAGTCTTTTAATGAAGGACAAAAAGTTCAATCAACGTTTCTAAGGACCTTCATATTTTAAAAATAATGTAGCTATGAAATGATACAAGAGAATTTAAAGGAAATATGTCTTCCTAATTAGATTGATGGAGATTGAGCATTAATTCCCCTATGTGTGAGGGAGAGATGCTGAAAATAATTATGAAAAAATTACATAAAAGGCTATTATATAGGTGTATATTATGCCGTTGAATGAGATTTTTGTTATTTACATAACATGACTACTTTTTTTCTTTTATTATATTAGAGTTCTGGTGCAATTATATCTCATATACAATTTAGATTGTTGCCATGAAATGCGCAACTCCTTAACTGACGTGAGTAATAAACGCAACAATGTGACCAATTACATTAATTTATAAAATTTATGTTATTGATTTTCTGTAGATTTGTAAAGGAGACACCAATAACAATATATCCCAAAATTATATTTTAAAAAAATATGACGATTTTTATTTACCCCATTTGCTTTGTTTTCTTTTTATTTATTGGGATGGATTAGAGTATCAAAGTTAGTCTATTATTGTGGTATATCAACTATGTCAATCATTCAAGTTCTAAATACGATATTTTGGGATCTGAAATGCAGAGAATAATTACATAATCACAATTACATAGATTATATAATTGATGGTATCATGATACATTTCTGATATATCATGTTTCATGATATCTTTATGATACATTACATCATGATACAATTTCGATTGGGGAAGTGTCATGATACCTTTCTGACTCATGAAATAATGCTACCTTTTCAATATATGATGTATCATGATACCTTTTCAATACATAACATAATGCTATCTTTTCGATACATGATGTATAATTATACCTTTCTGATACACGATGTCTCATGATACAATGGATTCTTTGATGAAATCACATACTTATTTGATACTTTATGTTTGGATGTCTGTCCTTCAACAACAGTCTTAGCACTGGAAGAAGAAAATCATATATACACTTAACTTTAATTAAAATCTTTATCTGGTATGAATATAACAAAAACACGTTTATTAAAATTTTCTGATTTGAACTTGAAAAAAGTAAAAGTAAATCGTGATAAATTGATGGAGTCACGACGTGAGAGAGACACATCGATAGTATAGATTAGAAGAAAAAATTAGTCAAATAAAATATTTGATTATGCGTGAAATATAGGAATAAGTATAACCATGTAAATTTTCCATTAAAACAATATAATAGCTTTGAAAGGTAATTGTTTTAAAGTAGGGGCTTAAGGAGTAAATATAGGACTTATGTTTGTCTAGTTGTGTGGATTTTCTATTATTATTGGGCCAGGTCCACGAATGAGTTATATAGCCCATTAGCCCGTTACTTAGCCATGATCTTTAACCCTAACCCTAACCTTTGATGTATAAATACACCATTAAGGGTGTAGAAAAAGAGAGAATATCTTTCCACCATATTAGGCGGCTAGGGTTATCTATAAAACACTGAAAAATGTTCTAAATCTTGTGAGGAAACTGGATGCTGGTTAGAGGAAATCCATCCATTCCGTGTTAATTTCCAACGACCAACGATACAAATCGTAATTGTTACAGTTTCGATTCCGCAAAAAAAAACCATCTCGTAAGTCCCCTAAGCTAGTATTACTGATTGAAATATTACAAGAAGAAATAAAAAATGGTTTGCTAAGTTATTTCTATAATTTAGGTGGTCATTCAAGAAATTAACTTCATAAAAAATAACAAGGAGGATTCGATTTGGCATTGTTTAAAATTATTGTGCAAATGATGAATTTTTTTTTTTCAACTGAATGGTTTATGTCATACAATTTTAAAATAAAAATTAGATGTCTAGTACTTAAATTGTTTATTGGAGCTTGTAATCGAGCATATAGAGACAAACAAGACAAAAATAATTTTACATCGGAATAAATTTTGATTTTAAAGTGATAAATGATATTTTTTGTTATAAAGTTAACCTTTTTATTTCTTATTTATTTTTATTTTTAACAATAGATACAAGATTCACTCTATATAACCTATAGAGGAGATCTATGCTTGGAATGTAATCAATTATTGTACATAACTTTAGCTATGAATCTTGAATTTTATAATTGAAAATAAATAAGAAGGTATCCCTATAATCTCAACACGTTATCTTCTATTACAGCTCTTCTGTTGTTACAGCTCATGTCAACATCTTCCCTCAAGTTGGTGCATAGATGTCTTTGATGCTCACTTATCTAATGAATGGTAGAAAATCTTGTCTGATACTGTCTTCTTAAGGATGTCCGTTGACTACACAAATGAGAATTGAATTATTTTATCTTTAAGCTTCTCCTTGATAAAGTGTCGGTGCACTTCAACATATTTTGTCTTGTCATTTTTGTATTAGATTTCTAGCAATCTCTATTGTTGCTTTATTATTGCAAAATAGATTCATTGTTGAACTAGATGAATAATCAATCTCTTTCAACAATTCTTTCAATCAAAGAAGCACACAAAGTCCTTTAGTCATACCATTAAATTCAGCCTTTGCACTTGAAAATGGAACTACTTTTTGCTTATTACTTTTGCAAGTGACTTTGTTTCCATCAACAAATGTGAAATATCCTGATGTAGATTTTCTATCAATGATATTTCCATACCAATCAACATCCGTATAATTCTGAGCAGTTAAATGATTATATTTTCTAATTATAAGTTCATGACTAGGTTTCGTTGATGTTTGACTTAACATTTGTGATATTCTAGATGTTAAGTCAACATGGTTTGATTTCTCTGATTGAGAATTTTCTGTTGAACGAACACATTCTCCCAACGTTTCAATCTCTAGTCTCGTTCTTTTCTTACTTAATGTTATTCCACATAAGGAAGCTTCAAATATTGGAGAATATGTATATACTTTGATACCATGTTAAAAAGATAATTCTTTTATTCCTTTTTTTTCTATTTTATTTTACAATAGATACAAGATGCAGTCTATATAACATATACAAGAGATCTATACTTGTAACGTAATCAATTAATGTACATAACTTTATGCTATGAATTTTAAATCATAATTAAAAGCAAATAAGAAGGAATCCCTATAATCTAATCACAAGATCTTCTATTACAACTCTTTAATGTTATAGTTCACGCCAACATTTTTGTCATTTTCAAAAATTCATATGTTGGTTAGTATTTTTAAGAATAAAAAAATGTCCTTATTTTAACTACGTGAAGTTGAATAAAAAATGTCTTCCGTTAATAGCTTGATGACACCCCAACTTAAGATAGGAAGTCCTATCTCGGCAAAACACAAGAGATATGTTGGATATATATGCAAGCAGGCCTTACACCTTAGTGATACATTTCAAAATCATACGAATCTGGGTTCTGAGTGAACAATATCACTAGTGAATTGGTTCGTTACAAATGGTATCAAGGCTACTCTTGTGTCTGCCTTGTCTATGTGGACCAGAGTTTAATTGACCTTAGGCAAATTTTGATAAGGAGAGACAAACCTCAGTGATGAGTCTAGAAAACTTCCATGCGGTAGGGCAAACCTTAACGAGAACACTTGTTACACCTGCAACTCTATTCTTTGAATCTGAATCTTCCTTATAAGTATATAAGCTTGAACTGAGTGATTTATCACTTGTTCTTATGTTTAAGGTGTATTCCTATGTGTGGAAATAATATTGAAAATGACATAGGGTCTTAAAAGACCTCTAGTACTTAGTCGAGTTCATAACTTTCTTACCAACCAAGTTTTTCGCTTTAGTTCATGCAAGGATCAACTTCAAATGATCATATATCTCTTTATATAATGCATTATGTGGCCCATGACCTATCAAATTAAAGATCAATGAATTTTTTTCCAACTCTACCAAGTTTGCCTAATTTAGAGTTTGGAGTAAAATGTTATGACCATTTTACCAGGGACTACCACAATAGAGTTTTCACAGTCAGTGGCCTGTGAACCTCATCTACGGGTCGTATATGGAAGTATGACCCATACTTTTCACTTGTAGAAAAAGTTCTGAAAGTCCTTTTTGGGTCCTACTCCTACGAACCCAGGTACGAGTCATAGAAGCATCTACAAGCCATAGTTTGGGCCATTAGAATAAAGTTCTGAAACTCAAAATTTAAGTCTGACTTCTATGGATGGGATCTATGACCCGTGAATCGAACCACAACCCATAGATGGCCCGTGGAAGGTTTCAGATAGCTTTTTAATTAAGGTTTCTTTTATCTTTTTCTACTTTTCCTAAATCTAAGCCACAACATTACACATAAGAAACCGCTTGATGCTTATAAATCTATGAATATAGTTTCTAAGTAGGAATGGATAGGTAGTAGTGATGTGTCAAACAAGGATATGCTAATTCTATATAATTCGATAGACTGTAAGATTCAGATCAACTACTATTAGTAAGAGATTTTGGTGGACTAGTGTATATGAAGTTATTTATTTATCTGGTAGTTCCTACGCCAAAATAGTATTTAAAGTTGGTTAAAGTTGGGTTGTTATGAAAGTTTGATGCTAGCCGCTAAATTTGAAATGTGAATGACCACTAAGGTGGAAATAAAGGATAGTTTGGGGTTAGTGATGCTTATTTTATGGAATTGATCTAGTAGGCTTGAAATAACATATGTAAGAATTTAATTTTATCAATTTTCAATAAGGGTGATGGTTCAAGTATTATATTGATTTGATTTATAGGTTAGACGAAAAATGCTGACTAAGTCATTAGATATAAGAGATCCTTAAGCATAAAGAAGATAGAAGTGAACCCAAGGTAAAACGTGGTTGTAGGATATTCTAAGGTTATTAAAGTTTTATGTATTCCTAGTTAGCATGTTAGAGTATCTAGGTGTGGAGGAGGCTAAGTATAATATGTAGTATGTGGTGCTTTTAAGAGTTGAATTGAAGATTTAGAGATAGATCGTGTTGGATTCTTAGTAAAGTTTTATTCTCCATTGGTTCAGATAAATATGAACTTAGATGTGGGATGTTAGTTGAATAACAAGAAAGATTAGATTATGAGGTGCTAAGAGAATTGGTTATGTTTGCTAGTAAGAGTTTAAGTTATATGATGATGATTATAGAAGTTACAAGAATTTACGAGTGGTATCTCAGAAAGAAATACCCTATTATGAAGCTAGTATCTTCTAAAGATAGATTGTCTTAATAAGTTAACCGCCCATATTTATATTATTGCAGAGTTGAAAGGATATGGAATAGGCTCACAGACTTAGAATGTTAATGTTGATCTAAGTGGGAGATGACATGGAGAAGTACCAAATCAAGTCTTATGAATCAGATTGTGATGCATTTCAGAAGGAGTTTTGATGAGATAGAAAATCATTTCTACTCCTGAAGACTAGTGAAATCACAATACATTCTTGATGACTAGCAAAATCACAATACGTTAAGTGAATTTTTAGTACATATTTCTCAAATAACTCGTGCCTATGATTTTGTTGTTCTGGACCCTACCTACTTTCACCCATGGTAAGGTTAGATAGTTGTAACATGTTCTATGCTTAGTATGCCTCTCTCTGTATGTTTTATTCTTTATGTACATGACATACTTGTAACACCTCGCAACTCTATTCTTTGAATTCAAATCTTCTGTCGTAATTATATAAGCTTGAACCGAGTGATGTCTTGATGTTGCTTATGTGTTAAGGTTCATTCTTATGTTTGGAAAGTGTATTGGAAGTGGTTTAGGGTCATAAGAGGCCTGCAGTACTCAATCGAGTTCAAAACCTTCCTACCGGCTAAGTTTTTCGCATTAGTTCATGTAATGGTCAACTTCACATGATAATATCTCTCGGCATATAATGAATTAGGTGTATCATGACATATAAAATTAAAGTTCTATGAGTTTTCTTTCAAAAACTACAAAGTTTACCTCATTTAGAGTTTAGAGTAAAAGGTTATGATCGTTTTATGAGAGACTACCACGATAGTATTTTTAGAGTCAATGACCTACGAATCTCATCTACCGGTCATAGATGGAAGTACGACCCATACTGATCACTCATGGAAAAAAGTCTTGAAAGTTATTTTTGGATCCAATTTCTACAGACCCAGTTACGGGCCGTGGAAGCATCTACATGCCGTAGTTTTTTCCCATAAAATGAAGTTCTAAAACTCAAAATTTCAGTCTGACTTCCACGGATGGGATCAAACCAAGGCCTGTGGATCAAACTAAGGCCCATAGATGGCCTCCTGGAATGTTTTCGATAACATTTTAATTGGGGTTTCTTTTGTCTTTTCCCACTTTTCTTAAGTCTAAACCACAACATTACGCATATCCTAATAAAGTTTTTTCATGCTCAAGACGCAATTCCTACACTCTTAACCCCCTAAAACTCAAAAACTACCATAAGCAAGGTAGAAGCTAGGGTTTCAAGTGTTTCAATCAAGTTCTTATTTCACATTTCAATCTCTCAGGTATGTAAGGCTTCAAATAGAGTATCCCTTCTCTCTCATGCCTAAAGTATTTTGATCTTCAAGAATATTACTATATTGCTAGAATCAAAACTAGGTTTGTTTTAATGAAATTATGATCTTTCTTCAATAAGCTATATTTTTATTGTTTCACCTTGATTTTGAAACCTTATGGTACTGATTTAGTATAATTTTTATGGTCATTAATATTGTTATGGTTTTAAGCATTAAAACAAGCATGATATGAATTACAACCAAAATACAGGTTATTTTAATATATGACTTTTGAGCTTAACCTCATTTATGATTCACAATGATAAAATGTTTATATACCTATGAGAATCATATGAATATATATTTTTTGAGAGGACGTGGGTTTAGAAAATCCAAGTCTCATAACTATGCGCTAATATAGGATTATGTTTTGCTGCTTTGTCGGTTGACCTTCTAGCTCTGAGAGGCTCAGATTAGTGGATCAACATATGATAAGATATGATTCTTTACTCTGGCAAGGTATAGGGCGTTCCATCCAACTGGGACTAGAAGTTGAGTGTCATGAGCTTAAATGACATCTGTCTATTAAAAGAAACTCCCTAATTATGCATTTTATGATATGTTCTAAAACTATACGGTTCCTTCTAAATATGCTATATTATATGTACGATTATGCACGTCATTAAAAAGACTCAACTATATTTATATGTAATTTTGAAAGCGATTTTTATGATACTTATTCATGGATTCCAACTAGCTTCCTTGTTATCTATTCTCTATTCATATGATCTTGAAAATCTTATTTCAGTGTCTTGTTTATTATTCTTTAAATAATTATGTCAGTGTCGCTCCTTACAAACATAGTACATTCCACATGCTGACACATATATTTATCTATGTTGCATCCTTTTTTTATGTAGATTTCAGCATTCAGACTCAGATTCGTGGTTAGTGAGGTTGCAGCCAATTAGCTTTTGGTAAGTCTTTCTCATTTGGGGACTCCGTTGTTTTATACTGTCAAACTATTTTCCTTGTGTAGTCCTTGTTTTGAGGTAGATGGGGGCCATGTCCCAACAGATTTATATTGTCATTCTAATGTAGTAGCGGCTTTACTCAAAAAATAGAAATATAGTTTCATGGATTTTAAAAACTCGATTATTAAGTTATCTATTTTAGCTTTCACTTAGTTTCTTTATGTTATGCTTTGATATGCATGCCAAGGTTTAGCTTGGGTTCACTCATTGGTCCAGGTACTGTGTCCCGATTGGGGTATAGACTCAGGTCATGACAAACTTGATATGAGAGTACTAGAGTTAAGTGTCCTAGGATGTCTGAAAAGATGTATCTAGTAGAGTTCTTTTTATGGGTGAAAAGCATGCCACACTTATAAGCGGGAGGCTACATGATGCTTAGGAAATATTTCTCTCATTTATACTCTGAATCGTGCAACAAAGCTATCCCCTAAGAAACATATGCAAATTCGGGCATTCCTCCAATTAGTCTAATTATTCCTCATCTTCGAGGTGATAGAAGTAGTAAATCTTGATTCTTACTGAAAAAGATTTTCTCAGATAGAACTATCAGCATTTCAGAGCCCGTAGAAAGGGCTTGAGATAAGCCCATTAGTATGCTTTAGCCCATCAATTCAAAATCTTACGTTTTAATTTATGTGAATCGTGTTGTTGAGCCAAAATATTTTATGCATCCAGAACCTTCTATAACTCTTAGTTACATAGAACATCCATGCAATGATAAAGTAGGTGTCTAGATTCTTGGATAGTATTGGCACCCGAAAGATAGTATAATTTAGGATGTTATGATTTATTAGTGGAATGATCCAAAATTTGATGTGTGAATCTAGAAGTGTAGTTTTTCAAAATGGTGGGGATAATGAATTATCAAGGTGTAGTATATACATATTTATATATGGAAGTTATGTATAAATTAAGTTAGAATTGAGGTGATATGTCTTCAAGTGGTAACTAAGTATTGGTAAGTTGATGTAGATCTTATGGTAGAAGGTAGAAAAGAAGTCATTGGTTAATATGACTTAGATTATTATTTAACTAGGAAATGAGTGTATGATTCAGGTCATTAATTAAAGTATAAGGTGGTTAAAGACTGATAGCTCAAGGCTTTACTTTGTGATTCTAAAAAGGAACCACTTGATGCTTGTAATCTATAAATATAGTTTCGATGAAGGAATGGATAGGTAGTTGTGAGTATGAAAGAAGGGTATGCTTATGTATTACAGTTAGTTTGTAAGATTAAAATCGACTACTATTAGTACGAGATTCTGGTGGACTAGTATTTCTCAAGTTATTTATTTATCTAGTAGCTCCTAAGCTAGAATAGTATGTAAAGTTGGGTTTTTATGCCTGTTCAGTGCTAGACGATAAATTTGAAATGTGAATGATCACCAAGGTGGAAATAAAGGATAGTTTAGGGTTAGTGATGCTTATTTTATAGAATTGATCTAGTAGGCTTGAAATAACATATGTAAGAATTTAAGTTTATGAATTTTCTATAAGGGTGATGGTTCAACTATTATATAGAATTGATTTATAGGTAAGACGATGAATGATGATTAAATCATTAGATATAAGAGATCCTTAAGAATTAGAAGATAGAAGTAAATCCAAGGTAATACGTGGTTGCATGATATTCTAGGGTTATCAAAGTGTTATGTATTCCTAGTTAGGATATTGGAGTATCTAGGTGTGGAAGAGGCTAAGTATAGTCTTATATGGTGTTCTTAAGAGTTGAATCAAAGATTAAGAGATAGATGGTGTTGCATTCTTAGTAAAGCTTTATTCTCCATTAATTCAGATAAATATGATGGGATGTTAGTATAATACCAAGAAAGATTAGATTATGAGGAGCTAAGGGAATTGTTTATGTTTGCTAGTAAGAGTTTAAGTTATATGATGATGATTATATAAGTTAAAAGAAGTTAAGAGTGGTATCTAATGAAGTTAGTAACTTCTAAATATAGATTGTCTCAATACGTTAAGCATCCATGTGTATATAATTGTTGAGTTTAGAGGACATGGAATAGGCTCATAGACTTAGAATGTCGACCTTGATATTAGGGGGAGATTATAGAGAGAAGTATCAAATCAAGCCTTATGAATCAGATTGTGATACATTTCAGAAGGATTATAATGAGATAGCAAATCATTTCTACTCTAGAGGATTCTTCAAATTTCAACCATTATGACACTCCACGTATCTTTTGCGTCTTAGCATCATGCCTGTGACCCATACTTATGCACCTCATACAGATTTTTGCCCATGCTCAGATTCTAGAATAGAGAGGAACAGCTTCACAATAATGACCCCCATATTACTCCATAAATCTATGACTTCTAGCTCTATGATATACTACTCTTGATGCATGCGCCCACGATTTCTTAATATGCTCAGTCATATGTACTTATGAAACATTCTTGATGACTAGTGAAATCCCAATACGTTAAGTATGTTTTCAATACATATTTCTTAAACAACCCGTGCTTATGATTTTGTTGTTCTAGAACCTACCTACGTTCACCCATGGTAATGTTAGATAGTTGTAACATGTTCTATGCAAAGAATGCCTCCCTATGTATATTTTATGCTTCAAGTACATGAGTCGATTGCACTTATCTCTTCAGGTTTCTTACTTATGAGTGTCAAAGTCATGATAAGTATAAGCTATGATTTAACAACATCTCATTTATTCTTGATCCTCGTACTTGATTCCTTTAGAGACCCTCCCTATTTTGCGATAGAGGTGTTGATAATAGTTGAATGATGGTTTTAGATGAGAAGGTAGTAGTTTTTTCTTATTCGGAAGATCGCAGTATGCTTATTTTATCTAAGGGTATAAAAGTGGAGGGAGATCAAAGATCCATTGTATGGAATAGTTAGATGAAAAGTCTTAGTGTGTCTTTGGGAAGTAATCCTTTAAAATTTTAGCTTGTAAAGACGTTAGAAACGCTAGAGATTATTAGATAAGTTGGTTACCTTAAATTCCATAAAGTGGTTTTTGTGATAGGCTTGTATAATATGTTGATAACATATGGATGAATACATTATGCACTAGTAGCTTCTACATTTGAACTCGAGGTTAGTTGAATGGTGTGGTAAGAAGAAGTTGTATTCTTGGGATGAAATTTCCTATAGAAATGTAGGACTAGTAAGTTCATTGTACGTGTAACACCTTATGACTCCAAGTTAGGCTTAAACAGGGCGAGAGCATGCAGTTAGACTCAGACTCTAGTAAAAGTAGATGCATGTATCCTTGTAAGGGTTATAGTTACAACAAATGATTGGTAGTATTCAAGAGAAGAAGCGTAGTGCAGAAGTGTTGATATGTTTGAAATTCAGCATTTGTATCGCTTAAGGCAAAGTAGAATTATTCCCACCTCATTCCGATGGTACCCACATCTTTTGTCAAGTAGCTTCTATTGGTGTGTTTCCCATGTTCAAATCTATATCTTTCATTTTTTATGAATCTATGCCGGTATCTCACAAGATTTATGCCAATGATTTCTTCCCTCGAAACTTTATAAGAATTCCATTTCCAAATCTTCAAAGGCCAATGGAGGCTAAGTTCATGTCATTATTTATGTTCTTCATACCTATGCTAGTTCTTACGCTCTTAGCTCATGCTTCTTAATACCTTATTTTTTATTGCTAGACCCTTATTGTTAATAAAATTTTGTTTATGATATTATATAAAGAAAAAATAGCCCAAAGAAATCTTAGCTTACTCTATTCACATGTCTATTCTAGCTTTGATCTTCATTCGAGGATGAATGATATCAAGGGGGAGATATTGTAACACCTCAAAACTCTATTCTTTGAATCATATTCTTCCGTTGTAAGTATATAAGATTGAACCGAGTGATGTCCAACTTTTTCGTATATGTTAAAGTTCATTCTTATGTGTGGAAAGTGTTTTGGAAGTGGTTTAGGATCATAAGAGACCTCTAGTACTTAGTCAAGTTAAAAACCTTCCTACCGGCTAAGGTTTTTGCATTAGTTCATGCAAGGGTCCACTTCAAAATGATCTTATCTCTCCGCATATAATGAATTAAGTGGTCATCACCTGTCAAATTAAAGGTCTTTGAGTCTTCTTTCCAGCGCCACCAAGTTTGCTTGATCTAGAGTTTGGAGTAAAGGGTTATGGCCATTTTTATCAAAGAATACCACGACAGAGGTTTTAGAGTCAGTGACCTACGAGCCTCATCTACGGGTCGTAGATTGAAGTACGAACCGTATTGTTCACTCGTGGAAAAAAGTCCTGAAAGTCTTTTTTTGGGTCTGATTCCTACAAACCCAGTTACGAATCATAGAAGCATCTAGAGGATGTAGTTTGAGTCCGTAGAATGAAGTTCTAAAACTCAAAATTTCAGTTTGACTTCCACGGATGGGATCTACGGTCCGTAGATCAAACCACGGCCCGTAGAAGGCCTGATGGAAAGTTTCCAACAGGTTTTTAATTGGGATTTGTTTTGTCATTTCCCACTTTTCCTAAGTGTAAGCCATGACATTACGTATATGCTAAAAAGGGTTTTCATGCTCAAGACCCAGTTCCTACACTCTTAACTCCCTAAAACTTAGAAACTACTGTAAGCAAGGCAGAAGCTAGGGTTTCAAGTCTTTCAAGCAAGTTCTTCTTTCAAATTTGAATCTCTCTGGTATGTAAGACTTCAATGAGAGTATCCCTTTATTCTCATGCCTAAAATATTTTGATAGAACTAATGCATATATTTCTCTGCTCTGCATTCTTTTATGATGTAGATTTCGGCATTCACACTCAGATTTGTGGTTAGTGAGGTTGTAGCACTCCCAGTTAGCATTTGGTGAGCCTTTCTCATTTGGGGACTTCATTGTTTTAGATTGTTGAACTATTCTCCTTGACTTGTCCTTGTTTTGAAGTAGCTGGCAGCCATGTATCGACAAACTTATATTTTCATTATAAAGTAGTAGAGGCTTCATTAAGACAGTAGAAATGTAGTTTCATGGATTTTTAAACTCTATTATTCAGCTATGTATTTCAGCTTCTGCTTAGTTTCTTTGTGTTGTGCTTTAATATGTGTGCCAAGGGTTAACTTGGGATCACTCGTGGTTCCAGGTATTGTCCCGACTAAGGCATAGACTCAAGTCATGACAAACTTTGTATCAGAGCACTAGGTTCAAGTGTCGTAGGATATCTGAAAAGTCATATCTAGTAGAGTCCTTTAAATGGGTGTGAAACGCACCACACTTATAAGGGGGAAGGTACATGATGTTTAGGAAATATTTCTCTCATTTATACTCTAGGTCGTGCAACAAAGCTATCCCCTAAGAAACATATCTGAATTTGGGCGTTGCTCTAATTTGTCTAACTATTCATCATCTTTGAGGTGATAGAAGTAGTAATTCTCGATTCTTACTGAAAAGGTGTACTCATATAGAACTATCAACATTTTGGAGACCGTAGAAAGAGCTTGAGATGAGTCCATTAGTATGCTTAAGCCCATAAATTTAAAATCTTACATTCTTATTTATGTGAATCGTGTTGTTGAGTCAAAATATGCTATGCGTCCACAACTTTCTATAACTATTCGTTACATAGAACATCCATGAGAGGAGAAAGTAGGTTTCTAGATTCTTGGATAAAATTCACACCCGAAAGATAGTATAATTTAGGATGTTATGATTTATTAGCGGAATGACCCAAAATTTGATGTGTGAATCTAGAAGTGTAGTATCCAAAATGGCTGGGATAATGAATTATCAAGGTGTAATATATATATTTATGTATAGAATTTATGTATCCATTAAGTTAGAATTGAGGTGATATGTTTTCAGGTGTTAACTAAGGAATAGTAAGTTGATGAAGGTCTTATGGTAGAAGGTAGAAAAGAAGTCATTGGTTAATGTGACTTGATTATAATTGAACTAAGAAATGAGTTTATGATTCAAGTCATTAATGAAAGTATAAGGTGGTGAAAGATTGATAGCTCAAGGCTTTACTTTGTGATTCTAAAAAGGAACCGTTTGATGCTTATAAGTCAATGAATATAGTTTCGATGTATGAATGGATAGGTAATGCTGATGTGTGAAAGAAAGATATGCTAATGTATTATAATCATAGACTTTAAGATTAAGATCACCTACTTTTAGTAAGAGATTTTGGTAGACTAGTGTTTTTCAAGTTATTTATTTATCTAGTAGCTCCTAAGCCAGAATAGTATGTAAAGTTGGGTTATTATGGATGTTTGGTGCTAGACACTAAATTTGAAAGAAATAATCACCACGGTGGAAATAAATGATAGTTTGGGGTTAGTGATGCTTATTTTATAGAATTGATGTAGTAGGCTTGAAATAACATATGTAAGAATTTAAGTTTATGAATTTTCAGTAATGGTGATGGTTTAAGTATTATATAGATTTGATTTATAGGATAGATGATGAATGGTGACTAAATCATTAGATATCAGAGATCCTTAAGCGTTAGGAAGATAGAAGTAAGCCCAAGGTAATACGGGTTAGAGGATATTCTAGAGTTATTAAAGTGTTATGTATTCCTAGTTAGTATGTTGGAGTATCTAGGTGTGGAGGAGGCTAAGTATGGTATGTTTAAGTGTTGTTCTTAAGAGTTGAATCATTGATTTAGAGATAGATGGAGTTGCATTCTTAGTAAAGCGTTATTCTCTATTGATTTAGAGAAACATGAACTTAGAGGTGGGATGTTAGTAGAATAACAAGAATGATTAGATTATGAGGTGCTAAGGGAATTGGTTATGTTTGCTAGTAAGAGTTTAAGTTATATGATGATGATTATAGAAGTTAGAAGTAGTTAAGAGTGGTATCTCTAAAGGAAATACCCTATAATGAAGCTAGTAACTTCTAAATATAGCTTGTCTCGATAAGTTAAATGTCCATGTGTATATTATTGCTGAGCTTAGAGGATATGAAATAGGCTCAAAATCTTTGAATGTCGACCTTGATCTAAGGGGGAGATTTTAGCGAGAAGTACAAAATCAAGTCTTATGAATCAGATTGTGATGCATTTTAGAAGGAGTTATGATGAGATAGTAAATCATTTCTACTCTAAAGTGTTCTTCAGATTTTAATCATTACGACACTCTACTCTTATCTTGCGTCTTAGCATCATGCCCATGACCCATACTAATGTACCTCATACAGATTTCTGTCCATGCTCAATAATAGAAAGGAATAGCTTCAGAACAACGACTCCTATATTACTCGATAGATTTATGACTTCTAGCTCTATGATATACAACTCTCAATGCATGCGCCCATGATTTCTGAATATGCTCAGTCGTATGTACTCATGATACATTCTTGATGACTAGTGAAATCACAATACGTTAAGTATGTTTTCAATACATATTTCTTAAACAACTTGTGCTTATGATTTTGTTATTCTAGACCCTACTTACGTTCACCCATGGTAATGTTAGATGGTTGTAACATGTTCTATGCTTATAATGCCTCTCTGTGTATGTTTTATGCTTCAAGTACATGACATACTCATGCCTATTACAGTTATCTCTTGAGGTTCCCCACTTATGAGTGTCAAAGTCATGAAAAGTATAATCTATGACTTAACAACTTCTCTGTTATACTAGATCCTAATACTTTAGTCCCTTAGTGACCCTCCCTATTTTGTGATAGTGGTGTTGATAACAATTTAATGATGGTTTTAGATGAGAAGATAGTATCTGTCTCTTATTGGAAAGATTGGGTATGCTTATTTTATCTAAGGTTATAAAAGTGGAGATAGATCAAAGATCTCTTGTATGGATTAGTTAGATTAAAAGTCTTGGTGTGTCTCTTGGCAGTATTCCTTTAATTTGAGCTTGTAAAGATGTTAGAAAAGCTAGAGACTATTACATAAGTTGGTTACCATAAAGTCCATGAAGTGGTTATAGCGATACGCTTGAATAATATGTTGGTAACATATGGATGAATGCACTATGTACTAGTAGCTTATTGATTTGAACTCGAGGTTAGTTTAATGGTGTGGTAAGAAAAAGTTGTATTCTTGATATGAAATTTCCTATCGAAATGTAGCATTAGCATTTTCATTGTACGTGTAACACCTTGCGACTCAAAATTGAGCTTAAACATGGTGAGAGCATGCCGTAAGACTCAGACTCAGGTAAAAGTAGATGCATGTATCCCTACAAGGGTTATATTTGCAGCGGATGATGTGTATTATTCAAGAGAAGAAGCATTGTTGAGAAGTGTTGATAAGTTCAAAAGTCAGCATTCGTATCGCTTAAGGCATTATAGAATTATCCCTACCTAATGCCCATGGTACCCACATCTCATGTCAAGTAGCTTTAGATGGCGTGTTGCCTATGTTCAAATCTATATCGTTCATACTTTATGAATCTATGTTGGTACTTCACTAGAATTATGCCTATTATTTCTTCCCTCGAAATGTTATAAGAGTTCCATTTCCAAATCTTCAAAGGCCAATGAACGCTAAGTTCATGTCATTGTTTATATTCTTCAAACCTATGCGAGTTCTTATGCTCTTTGCTCGTGCTTCTAAATTTCTTATTTTTGATTGCTTGACCCCTATTGTTGGTAAAATTCAGTTTATGCTATTATATAAAGAAAAAATAGACCAAAGAAATTTTAGCTTACTCTATTCACATGTCTCTTTTAGCTTTGATCTTCATTCGAGGACGAATGATCTCATGGGGGAGATATTGTAACATCTTGCAACTCTATTCTTTGAATCCGAATCTTCCGTCGTAAGTATATAAGCTTGAACCGAGAGATGTCCTACTTTTGCTTATGTGTTAAGGTTCTTTCCTATGTTTGGAAAGTTTATTAAATGTGGTTTAGGTTTATAAGAGACCTCTAGTACTTAGTCAAGTTCAAAACCTTCCTACCTGCTAAGCTTTTCGCATTAGTTCATGCAAGGGTCAACTTCAAATGATCGTATGTCTCTGTATATAATGAATTAGGTTGTTCATGACTTATCAATTAAAGGATTATGAGTCTTTTTTTCAATGCCACCAAGTTTGCATTATTTAGTATTTGGAGAAAAAGGTTATAACCATTTTATTAGAAACTACCATAATAGAGGTTTCAGATTCAGTGACCTACGAACCTCATCTACGGGTCATAGATGGAAGTATGATCCGTGCTGTTCGCTTGTGGAAAAAAGTCTTGAAAGTCATTTTTTGGGTCCAATTCCTGCGGACCTAGTTACGGATCGTAGAAGCATCTACAGGCACTAGTTTGAGTCCGTGGAATAAAGTTCTAAAACTCAACATTTCAGTATGATTTCCACGGATGGGATCTACGGTCCGTAGACCAAACCACGACCCATAAAAGGCCTTATGAAAGGTTTCTAACAGCTTTTTAATTGGGGTTTATTTAGTCTTTTTCTATTTTTCCTAAATCTAAGACGCAACATTACGCATAAAGAACCGCTTGATGCTTATAAATCTATGAATATAGTTTTGATGTAGGAATGGATAGGTAGTAGTGATGTGTGACAGAAAGATATGCAATTGTATTATAATTAGATAGACTGTTAGATTAGGATAGACTAATATTAGTAAGAGATTTTGGTAGACTAGTGTATATCAAGTTATTTATTTATCCAGTAGCTCCTAAGCCAAAATAGTATTTAAAGTTGGGTTGTTATGCAAGTTTAATGCTAGATGCTCAATTTGAAATGTGAATGATCACCAAGGTGGAAATAAAGGATAGTTTGGGGTTAGTGATGCTTATTTTTTAGAATTGATCTAGTAGGCTTGAAATAACATATGTAAGAATTTAATTTTACCAATTTTCAATAAGGGTGATGGTTCAAGTATTATACAGATTTTATTTATAAGTTAGACGAAGAATGGTGACTAAGTCATTAGATATAAGAGAACCTTAAGCATAAGGAAGATAAAAGTTTACCCAAGGTAATACGTGGTTATAGGATATTCTAGGGTTATTAAAGTGTTATGCATTCATAGTTAACATGTAGAGTATCTAGGTGTGGAGGAGGCTAAGTATATTATGTCTTATGTGGTGTTCTTAAGAGTTGAGTCGAAGATCCCGAGATAGATTGTGTTGCGTTGTCACAACCCAAAGTATACCCTAGGTGTAACATGGCGTAGAAAACCCCGAAAGGCCCCACATAAGCCACTTAGCATACATCATACAAGATAATAGAAACAAAGATTTCAAGACAGTCTTATATCATAAATAGTTTGACAAAAGCGAAAGTCTAGCATAAGTTTCAATAAGCCATGTACTACATCAATATAAGTGATTGGGATGTAACTCATACATCACATACAAAGTTTGAAAACTGAAATACAGAAATCAATAAAAGTATCTTGGTCCTCGGATTATGAGGACTCACAAATCTTCAAGAGCCCAAAAAGGAGCAACTAGCCACGAGTATTGGAAGTAGGAGCGTCTGACCCTACATTAGTGAAACAAGGTAGGCACCAGTATGCATTAATACATGGAATGTACCATATACGATAGCAATGTAAAAGAGTTATGAGATCATGCTAAAAAAGACTTTACATGACAATGACCAAGCTATATAAAAAATGAAGGGGTTAGAAAACTTAAATCATAATCACGGTCAATGCAAGCTAAACATATTTAAATCACTTGTGAGGTACTTTCATAATGTAACCTTAGTTCATTATTGTGGAAGTTCACCATGTAACTGACATAGACCATATGAGCTATAACTAGAATCCAATGTCTGCCCCACACCAAAAAGGGGTGTCCTTACTTACCAAGCTAAGAAGCATGAGTTTGAGCTAAATTGGAACCACTAGCTAATGTCTATCTGAGATAATCATTCTATAGTCACACATAGTTATGGGATAAGGATATTGCTACTAGAGACTCGACCTCTACTAATGGGATAGCCTCCATCTCAATATCTTCTCGGTGATAAGTAAAAATCCCACGGAATAGTCATTACCCTTACTAATTTCATCATCCATGGAAAGGCACAATTAAGAAACCAATCCAAGCTAAAGTTCATTAGAATAGCTCTTTAATCTTGATTCAACTTAGGTGAGAAAATCTTTCAACCTTATGAATATTTTTTGTGAGAAAACCCTTTCACAATCATGTTCTTAGTAGTATGTGAGAAAAATATTCACAACAACAATAACATTGATGCTTTACTCTCAAAGCAGCCTTAAGATTATTTATATCAATTTCATATAAGGACATACATATCTTCATAAATTCATCTTTCATAGTTCAATGTATCCATCATATGATCATAGGCTAAAAATCATGGATCACGCATGGGTTCACGTGAGTTCAACTTAGAAATATATAATTACTTCAATTCATGCATAAAAATATAGAAATCGAACAATTGAGTCATAATTGAAAAGAACCCATGAAGATTGAATAAAATCCTAACTTTGAATAAAAAATTCTAACTTGTAAAATTGGAGAATTTAGGGACCCTATGGAGGAAATGATTCCATAGGTGAATACTATCATACCTTAGTAATAAATGCCCACAATCAATGGTGAATTTGAGACCTTGGTGCTTGGAACCCTAATTGCTCTTCCTCGAATTTGAGGGGAATTTGGAGGGGATGAACTTGGAGGGAATTTAGGGATTTAGGGGAATGATTTAGAATGGGTAGTTTTAGGACTTCAAAGGCTTATATAGGGATTAGGATTAGGATCACCTAGTTTAGGTATTAATCACTTACGAAAAAGATTTAAAACCCCTAAAAATAATTGTCAACCCTCTTCCTACGTTTTGGACCTACGGTCCGGTCCGTAGAACTTCCTACGGTCGTAATGGTCATCCGTAGAAAGATTCAGAAACTTTTGAATTAGGATCACATTTGACGGGACTGGTCTACGGCTCGTAAAACTTTCTACGGTCTGTAGACCCCAACCATAGAACACAACTTAGCCCTCAAAATTTCACCAAGTCTGGGACTCACCTATGAGACTTATCTACGACTCGTACAAAGGTTGTCGGGCCGTCCTAATCAACCGTTGAATGAGGTACTGACACTTAAAATTTTACAAAACTTTCCCTGGTTCTATGGTTCACTTCCCACGGTCCGTAAGACTTCCAGCGATCCATAGGTAGGATTCGTAAAACCAGTCCTCAGATAGATTTCTGCACTACCCTTATACTTTCATTAATGACCTGAATCATAAAATCACACAATGAACATATCCGAGGAGGAAAATTGACTCCAAGCTAAAGCATATTCAAAACATCATTTCATAAGGCATACATGCAACTCATATTCAAATGTACATAAATATGGAGAATAATTCCAAGTTAAATCATAACATCAAAAATCAGATTTTTCATGAGCATGCATGCACGAGGAAACATGAGAATGTCTAAGATACATGAAACCAAAAGAGTTAACCATAAGGACTAAATACCTCAAGCTAGAGTAGGGACGAAGGAAAGAGATGAGGATATCGGGACATCATATCGGTCTCGGCCTCCCAAGTAGCACCCTCAACTAGTTGATTCCTCTAAAGAACCTTGACGGAAGCAACTTCTTTTTTTCTCAACTTCCGGACTTGTCGGTCTAAAATCTCAACTGGAACATCTTCATAAGAAAGATTCTCTTTCACTCCCAAAACTTCCAAGGGAACAATAGATATCGGATCTCCAACACACTTCTTTAACAAAGAGACATGGAATACTGGATGCACCAATGCTAAGTCATTAGGAAATTCAAGCTCATAGGCAACTTTGTCAATACGCCTCAAAATCTGATATGAGCCTACATATTAGGGACTAAGCTTCCCCTTCTTTCCAAACCTCATGACACCCTTCATAGGTGAAATTTTCTAGTAGAATCAATCATCAATGTCAAACTCAAGATCTCTTCTTCTAACATCGGCATAAGACTTTTGTCGACTTTGAGCCATTTTCAGCTTTTCTCTAATTAGCCAAACTTTCTCCATAACCTTATGTACCAATTCAGGGCCTATCAAAGCAACCTCACCAACTTCAAACCAACCAATAGGAGATCTACCCCTCCTGCTATAAAGAGCCTCAAATGGAGCCATGTTAATACTTGAGTGATGGCTATTGTTATATGCAAATTATTTCAAAGGCAAGTAATCATCCCCATTACCCTTGAAGTCTATCACACAAGCTCTTACATATCTTCCAAAGTCTGAATAGTACACTCCGCTTACCCGTCGGTTTGAGGATAAAAGGTCGTACTAAGCTTAACACTAGAATCAAAACCCTTTTGGAAAGATTTCCAAAACTGAGAAGTAAATTGGGTACCATGATCGGATATAATAGATAGAGGCACTCCATGCAACCTAACCATCTCCCTTAGATACAACTTACCATAATCTTCTGCCAAATAATAAACCTTGATGGGAATGAAATGAGCTGACTTCGTCATACGGTCTACTATAACCCAAATTGAGTCATGTTGTCACTGAGTGCGGGGTAAACTAATAATAAAATCCATATTCAGATCTTTCCACTTCCAAGTAGGAATGCTAATATCTTGGCATAAACCTTCCGCCTTTTGATGCTCAACTTTCACTTGATAACAATTAGGGCATTTATCTACAAATTCTGCAATATCATTCTTCATTCCATTCCACCAATAGACCTCCCACAAGTGACAATACATCTTAGTGGCTCCCGGGTAAATGTAATACTGAGAACTATGTGCTTCTGATAAGATTTGTTCTCTCAAGTCATCAATATTGGGAACACACAAATGGCCTTGATACCGAAGCAAACCATCTCCCCCTTGGGAGAAAGCCTCAATGGACTTTTTGAGTACCGCTTCCTTCAATTCAACTAAAATTGGATCAAGACCTTGCTTGACTTTCACATCCGACACAAAAGACGATTCTTAATAGTTATGAATAATAACACCACCTTCATTAGAATCAACCAACCGTACACCCGGGCAAATCTATGAGCATCACGAGCCAACTCCTTCTTACCATCCTCAACATGTGCAACACTATCCATTGATTGTCGACTAAGAGCATCTGCAACTATATTCACCTTGCCAGGGTGATAGAGGACACTCATGTCGTAATCCTTTAGCAACTCAAGCCACCTCCTTTGGCTAAGATTTAGGTCCTTTTGCTTGAACACGTATTGCAAACTGTTGTGGTCAGTAAAGACATCAACATGACACCATGTAAGTGATGCCTTCAAATCTTTAAGACAAAAACAACCGCCGCTAGCTCCAAATCATAGGTAGGATAGTTCTTTACATGAATTTTGAGTTGCTTTGAAGCGTAAACAATAACTTTTCCATTTTACATAAGAACACACCCTAATCCCATCCTTGAAGCATCACAATAAACAACAAACCCATCAAATCCTTTCGGTAAAGTCAGCACCGTAGAGGAGGTAGGTCTATATTTCAATTCTGGAAAACTCTTCTCACATACTCCCGACCATAAAACTTTACTTTTTTTTGGGTCAATACAGTCAATGGAGAGGTAATGGAAGAAAACCCTTCCACAAACCTTCTATAATATCTAGCCAAACCCAAGAAATTATGGATATCCGAAGGGGATAGAGGTCTAGAACAATTCTTAACCGCATCCGTCTTCTTATGATCTACCTCCATACCGTTGCCAGAAATAATGTGGCCAAGAAAAGCCACAGACCTCAACCAAAATACACATTTATTAAACTTTGAAAATAGTTGTTGGTCATTGAGGATTCGCAACACGATCCTCAAATGATCAGCATGTTCATCCTCACTCAGTGAGTAAATCAAGATATCATCAATAAATACAATCACAAATATATCAAGATATTGTCTAAACACTCTATTCATCAAGTCTACAAATGCAGTCGAAGCATTAGTCAAACCAAATGATATTACCAAAAACTCATAATGACCGTACGGAGTTTGAAAAGCCGTATGCCATCTTCCTTCACCCTCAATTGGTGATAACCCGATCGGAGGTCGATCTTAGAGAAATAATTCACCCCTTGGAGTTGATCAAACAAATCATTTATCCTGGGAAGAGGATACTTATTCGTAATGGTAACCTAGTTCAATTGCAGGTAGCCAATACACATGCAAAGTGAACCATCTTTCTTACGAACAAACAAAACTGGAGCACCCCATGGAGAGATAGTCGGTTGGATGAAACCCTTATCCAACAAGTCTTCTAATTGCTCCTTCAATTCCTTAAGTTTTGCCGGAGCCAGACGGTAAGGAGGAATAGAGATAGGTTGCGTATTGGGAGAAGGTCAATACTAAAATCTATTTCCCTTTTGGGAGGAACACTAGGTAGATCATCAGGGAACACTTCTGGAAACTCATTTACAACGGGGACCGACTCAAGAGTAGGGGTTTCGGAATCCATATCCCTAACCTAGACAAGATGATATATGTAACCCTTAGAAATCATTTTTCTAGCTTTGAGACAAGAAATAAAATGACCCTTAGGCATAAAATTTCCCCTTTTCCACTCTAGGATGGGCTCATTTGAAAATTAAAACTTGACCACTCGGGTTCTACAATAAACAGAAGCATAATAAGAATGGATCCAATCCATACCAATAATAATATGGAAATCTAACATATCAAGCTCTACAAAATCGACATGAGTGACTCTACGGGATAAGGAGAGAGGACAACTTCTATAGACTCTCTTAGCCACAATAGATTCACCAATAAGTGTAGAGGAAGAAAAAGGGTCTATCAATACATTCAGAAGAACATCAAACCTCATAGACACATATGGTGTGACAAGGTAGCACCAGGATCAAGAAAAGCATAACATCAAGATGAAAGAATTTCAACATATCGATAACAACATCAGGAGAACCCTCTTGGTCATGTCGAGTTTGAAGTGCATAGAATCGGTTTGCTTTAGGGCACTTAAACCTGATCCACTAGGCAAAGCTTGCCTACCATCCTTTCCCTTGTCAAGTATAGATGGACAATCTCTAAAACGATGACCACTCTTTCTACAATCGAAAACATTATCCATGCCCATCAAGCACTTTCCCGAATGACTCTTGCCACACTTTTGGCATGCGGTAACCAAAGATCCATTTCCACCACTATTTCCTCCTTGAGATTTAGGGTTAGACACCCTATCTTTGTTAAACTTAGGATCCAAATCATTGGAGGAACCTTGACCGAAGAACCTTTGTTGGAACTTATAATGACCATGTCCATCGGACCTTGAATGTGAAAAATCACCATCACCGGTCTTTCCTCTCTTTGCTTCTCTAGATCTTTCCTTAAGCTTCTCCTCTTCTATTTGTTGAGCTTGTATCATTATATGAGAAATGTACATTATCTTAATGAGTATGGCGTACAACATTCCTTAACCATTATTTCAAACACACCCGAAACAAACTTATTCATCCTTGCCCTAGAGTCGGCAACCATAGAAGGAGCAAATTTGGACAATTATGTGAATTTCAAAGCATACTCTTTCATACTCATATTTCCTTGATGAACGTTGGTGAATTCAAGTACTTTTGCCTCCCTCATCTCGAGAGGTAAGAACCTATCAAGGAAAGCATCCTTAAACTTTTCCTAATCAAGAGGACCCACACCACCGCCCTCTATTCCTTCCATTGATCAAGCCAAACTCGAGAAACACCCTTAAGTTGATAAGCGGGCAATTCCACCATTTCCACCGGCATCACACCCATGATCATCAAAATCATATACACATCATCAATGAACTCTTGAGGTTCTTCCTTAACCTTGAAACCATGAAACTCCTGAGGATTCATCTGAGTGAAGTCCCTTACTCTAGTTGCTATCGTACCCACATTTAGGTTCACAGGGACCACAACCTCTCTATTGGCTTGAGCCGTCATGGCTTGAGCCAACACTTGAAAAGTAGAGTTCGGAGTAAAACGTTATGACCATTTTACCAGATACTACCACAATAGAGTTTTCAGAGTCATTGATCTATGAACCTCATCTACGGGTCGTAGATGGAAGTATGACCCATACTGTTCACTCGTAGAAAAAGTTTTGAAATTCCTTTTTGGGTCCGACTCCTACGAACCCACTTACGAGTCGTAGAAGCATCTACGAGCCATAATTTGGGCTATAGAATAAAGTTCTGAAACTCAAAATTTAAGTCTGACTTCCATGGATGGGATCTATGATCTGTACATCAAACCACAACCCATAGATGGCCTCGTGGAAGGTTTTCGACAACTTTTAATTGGGGTTTCTTTTGTCTTTTTCAATTTTTCCTAAATCAAAGACACAACATTATGCATAAGGAACCGCTTCATGCTTATAAATCTATGAATATAGTTTCGATGTAGGAATGGATAGGTAGTAGTGATGTGCCAAAGAAGGATATGCTAATGTATATAATTAGATAGATTGTAAGATTAAGATCAACTACTATTAGTAAGAGATTTTGGTGGACTAGTGTATCTCACGTTATTTATTTATGTAGTAGCTCCTAAGCCAAAAGAGTATTTAAAGTTGGGTTGTTATGCAAGTTTGATGCTATATGCTAAATTTGAAATGTGAATGATCACCAAGGTGGAAATAAAGGATAGTTTGGGGTTAGTGATGCTTATTTTATCGAATTGATCTAGTAGGCTTGAAATAACATATGTAAGAATTTAATTTTATGAATTTTCAATAAGGGTGATGGTTCAAGAATTATATAGATTTGATTTATAAGTTAGACGAAGAATGGTGACTAAGTCATTAGATATAAGAGAACCTTAAGCATAAGGAAGATAAAAGTGAACCCAAGGTAATACGTGGTTATGGGATATTCTAGGGTTATTAAAGTGTTATGCATTCTTAGTTAGCATGTAGAGTATCTAGGTGTGGAGGAGGCTAAGTATAGAATGTCTTATGTGGTGTTCTTAAGAGTTGAATTGAAGATCTAGAGATAGATCATGTTGCATTGTCACGACCCAAAGTATACCCTAGGCGTAACATGGCGTATAGAACTCCGAAAGGCCCCACACAAACCACTTAGCATACATCATACAAGATAATAGAAATAAAGATTTCTAGACAGTCTTATCTCTTAAAGAGTTTTACAAAAGCAGAAGTCTAGCATAAGTCTCAATAAGCCATCTATTACATCAATAGAAGTTATTGAGATGTAACTAATACATCTCATACAAAGTCTGAAAACTGAAATACAGAGAGCAATAAAAGTGTCTTGATCCTCGGATCTTGAGGACTCAGTAATCTTCAAGAGCCCAAAAAGGAGCAACTAGCCACGAGTATGGGAAGTAGGAGCGTTTGACCCTACATTAGTGAAACAAGGTAGGCACAAGTATGCATTAATACATGGAATGTACCATATGCGATAGCAATGTAAAAGAGTTATGAGATCATGCTAAAAAAGACTTTACATGACAATGACCAAGCTAAATAAAAAATTAAGGGGTTAGAAAACTTAAATCATAATCATGGTCAATGCAAGCTAAACATCTTTAAATCACTTGTGAGGTACTTTCATAAAGTAACCTTAGTTCATTATTGTGGGAAGTTCACCATGTAATCGACATAGAGCATATGAGCTATAACTAGAATCCAGTCTCTCCCCACGTCGAAAAGGGTGTCCTTACTTGCCAAGGTAAAAACCATGAGTCTTAGCTAAAGTGGATCCACTAGCCAATGTATATCTAAGACAATCATCCTATGGTGGCACATAGTTATGGGATAAGTATATTGCTACTAAAGACCCGGCTCTACTAATGGGAGAGCCTTCATCTTAATATCCTCTCGCTGCTAAGCAAAAATCCCACAGAATATTCATTACCCTTACTCATTTCATCATCCATGAAAAGGCACAATTAAGCAACCAATCCAATCTAAAGTTCATTAGAATTGCTCCTTAATCTTGATTCAACTTAGGTGACAAAACCTTTCAACCTTATGAATCCTTTTTATGAGAAAACCGTTTCACAATCATGTTTTTAGTGGTATGTGAGAAAACCTTCCACAACAACAAGAACATTGATGCTTTACTCGCAAAGAAACCATAAAATCATTTATATCAATTTCATAAAAGGACATCCATATCTTCATAAACAATAGTATATTTTTAGTACATATTTCTTAAACAACTCGTTCCTATGATTTTGTTGTTCTGGACCCTACTTACGTTCACCCATGGTAATGTTATATAGTTGTAATATGTTCTAAGCCACAAAATTACGCATATCCTAACGAAGGTTTTCATGCTCAAGACTCAATTCCTTCACTCTTAACTCCCTAAAACTCAAACGCTACCGTAAGCAAGGTAGAAGCTAGGGTTTCAAGTCTTTCAAGCAAGTTCTTCTTTCATATTTCTATCTCTCAGGTACGCAAGACTTCAAAGAGAGTACCCCTTCACTCTCATGCCTAAAGTATTTTGATCTTCAAGAATATTACTATATTGCTAGAAACAAAGCTAGGTTTTTTTAAAATGAAATTATGATATTTCTTCATTAAATTATATTTTCATTGATTTACTTTGATTTTGAAACCTTATGGTTTAGTATGATTTTTAGGGTCATTCAAATCCATATGGCTTTTAAGCATGAAATCAAGCATGATATGAACTACAACCTAAATACACGTTATTTTAAGATATGACTTTTAAGCTTAACCTCATTTATTATTCAAGATGATAACAGGTTTATATACCTATGAGCATCATATGAATATATGTTGTTTGGGATGACTATTTAGTACCGAGATGACACGAGTTTAGAAATCCCAAGTCCCACAACTACGCACCAATGTAGGATTATGTTTCACTACTTTGTCGGTTGAACTTCTGGCCCTGAGAGGTTCAGATTAGTGGATCCACATATGATAAGATATGGTTCTATACTCTGGCAAGGTATAGGGCACCCCATCCAACTGGGATTAGAAGTTGAGTGTCATGAGCTCAAATGACGTCTGTCGGTTATAAGAAACTCCCTAATTATGTATTTTATGATATGTTTTAAGACTATACAATTCCTTCTAAATGTGCTATTTTATATGTATGATTATGAAAGTTATTAAAAAGACTCAGCTATATTTATTTGTAATTTTAAAAGTTAATTTTATGATACTTATTCATCGACTCCAACTAACTTTCTTGTTATCTATTCTCTATCCATATGATTTTGAAAATCTTATTTTAGTGTCTTGTTTATTATTATTTAAATAATTATTCTAGTGTCGCCTTTCACATACTTTGTACATTTCACGTACTGACACATATATTTATCTGCGATGCATCCTTTTTTGATGTAGATTTCGACATTCACACTCAGATTCGTGGTTAGTGAGGTTGCAACACTCTCAATTAACTTTTGGTAAGCCTTACTCATTTGGGGACTCCGTTGTTTTAGACTCTCAAACTATTTTCCTTGTGTTGTCCTTGTTTTGAGTTAGCTGGGGGCCATGTCCCGGCAGACTTATATTTTTATTCTAATGTGGTAGAGTCTTTTTCCAACAATAGAAATATAGTTTCATGGATTTCTTAAACTCTATTATTCAGTTATCTATTTTAACTTTCAATTAGTTTCTTTATGTTATGCTTTTATATGTATGCCAAGGGTTGGCTTGGGATCACTCGTGGTTCTAGGTACTGTGTCTCGACTGTGATATAGACTCGGGTCATGACAAACTTGGTACCAAAGCTCTAGGTTTAAGTATCCTAGGATGTTTGAAAAACCACAACTAGTAGAGTTCTTATTATGGGTGTGAAGTGTGCCACACTTATGAGGAGGAAGCTACATGATGTTTAGGGAATATTTCTCTCATTTATACTCTAGATCGTGCAACAAAGCTATCCTCTAGGAAATATATGTAAATTTGGGCATTCCTCCAATTAGTCTAATTATTCCTCATCTTCAAAGTGATAGAAGTAGTAAATCTCAATTCTTACTGAAAAAAGATGTTCTCAGATAGAACTATCAGCATTTCAGAGACCGTAGAAAGGGCTTGAGATAAGCCCATTAATATGCTTTAGCCCATCAATTCAAAATCTTACATTTTAATTTATGTGAATCGCGTTGTTGATCCAAAATATGATATGCATCCCGAACCTTCTATAACTCATTGTCACATAGAACATCCATGAAATGAGAAAGTAGGTGTCTAGATTCTTGGATAGTATTGGCACACGAAATATAGTATAATTTAGAATGTTATGATTTATTAGTGGAATGATCTAAAATTTGATGTGTGAATCTAGAAGTGTAGTTTTTCAAAATGGCGGGGATAATGAATTATCAAGGTGTAGTGTGTGTGTGTGTGTGTATATATATATATATATATATGGAAGTTAAGTATACACTAAGTTAGAATTGAGGTGATATGTCTTCAAGTCTTAACTAAGGAATAGTAATTTGATGTAGATCTTATGGAAGATCTTATGGTAGAAGGTAGAAAAAAATTCATTGGTTAATGTGACTTTGATTATTATTGAACTAGGAAATCAGTTTATGATTCAGGTCATTAATGAAAGTATAAGGTGGTTAAAGATTGATAGTTGAAGTCTTTACTTTGTGATTCTGGAAAGGAAGCACTTGATACTTATAATTTATGAATATAGTTTAGATGTAGGAATTGATAGGTAGTGGTGAGTGTGAAATAAGGATATGCTAATATATTAGAGTTAGATAGTCTGTAAGATTAAGATCGACTACTATTAGTATGAGATTCTGGTGGACTAGTGCTTCTCAAGTTATTTATTTATCTTGTAGCTCCTAAGCTAGAATAGTATGCAAAGTTGGTTTCTTATGTATGTTTGGTGCTAGACGCTAAATTTGAAATGTGAATGATCTCCAAGGTGGAAATAAAGGATAGTTTGGGGTTAGTGATGCTTATTTTATGGAATTGATCTTGTAGGCTTGACATAACATATGTAAGAATTTAAGTTTATGAATTTTCAATAAGGGTGATTGTTCAACTATTATATAGATTTAATTTATAGGTAAGACGGTGAATGTTGACTAACTCATTAGATATAAGAGATCCTTAAGAATTAGGAGATAGAAGTGAACTCAAGGTAATACGTGGTTACAGGATATTCTAGGGTTATCAAAGTGTTATGTTTTCCTAGTTAGTACGTTGGAGTATCTAGGTGTGGAGGAGGCTAGGTATAGTATGTCTTATGTGGTGTTCTTCAGAGTTGAATCAAAGATTAAGAGATAGATGGTGTTGCATTCCTAGTAATGCTTTATTATCCATTGATTCACAGAAATATGAACTTAGAGGCGGGATGTTAGTAGAATAACAAAAATGTTTAGATTATGAGGTTCTAAGGGAATTGGTCATGTTTGCTAGTAAGAGTTTAAGTTATATGATGATGATGATTGTAGAAGTTAGAAGAAGTTAAAAGTGGTATCTCTGAAAGAAATACCCTATAATGATGCTAGTAACTTCTAAATATAGATTGTCTCAATAAGTTAAGAATCCATGTGTATATTATTGCAGAGTTTAGAGGATATGGAATAGGCTCACAAACTTAGAATGTCGACCTTGATATAATGGGGAGACGATAGGGAGAAGTACCAAATCAAGTCTTTAGATTCAGATTGTGATGCATTTCAGAATGAGTCATATTGAGATAACAAATCATTTCTACTCTAGAGTATTCTTCAAATTTCAACCATTACGACACTCTACTCATCTTTTGCATCTTAGCATCATGCTTGTGACCCAAACTCATGCACCTCATACAGATTTTTTCCCATGCTCGGATTCTAGAATAGAAAGGAATATCTACAGAATAACGACCTCCATATTACTACAGGAATCTATGACTTCTAGATCTATGATATACAACTCTCGATGCATGCACCTATGATTTCTTAATATGCTCAGTCGTATGTACTCATGATACATTCTTGATGACTAGTGAAATCACAATATGTTAAGTATGTTTACAATACATATTTCTTAAACAACTCGTGCTTATAATTTTGTTGTTCTAGACCCTATCTACGTTCACCCATGGTAATGTTTGATAGTTGTAACATGTTCTACGCTTAGAATTCCTCTCTATGTATGTTTTATGCTTCAAGTACATGACATACTCGTGTCTATTACACTTATCTCGTTAGGTTTCCCACTTATGAGTGTCAAAGTCATGACAAGTATTAGTTATAATATGACAACATCTCCCTTGTTATTGATCCTCATTCTTTAGTCCTTTAGTGACCCTCCCTATTTTGCAATAGTGGTATTGATAACAATTGAATGATGTTTTTAGATGAAAAGGTAGTAGTGTTTTCTTATTGGGAAGATAGGGGTATGCTTATTTTATCTAATGCTATAAAAGTGGTGGGAGATCAAAGATCTATTGTATGGAATATTTAGATGAAAAGTCTTGGTGTGTCTCTGGGAAGTAATCCCTTAAAATTTCATTTTGTAAAGACGTTAGAAAAGCTAGAGACTATTAGATAAGTTGGTTACCTTAAAGTCCATAAAGTGGTTATTGTGATAGGCTTGAATAATATGTTGACAACATACGGATGAATGCATTATGCAATAGTAGCTTCTACATTTGACCTCGAGGTTAGTTGAATGGTGTGATAAGAAGAAGTTGTATTCTTGGGATGAAATTTCCTATAGAAATATAGGATTAGTATGTTCATTGTATGTGTAACACCTTGTGACTTCAAGTTAGGCTTAAACATGGTCAGAGCATGCAGTTAGACGCATAATCTAGTAAAAGTAGATGCATGAATCCTTGTAAGGGTTATAGTTGTAGAAAATAATTAGTAGTATTCAAGAGAAGAAGCATAGTCGAGAAGTGTTGATAAGTTTAAAATTCAGAACTTGTATCACTTAAGGCATAGTAGAATTATTCCTACCTCATGCCTATAGTACCCACATCTCATGTTAAGTAGCTTCTGTTGGTGTTCTGCCCTTGTTCAAATCTATATTGTTCATACTTTATAAATCTATGTCGGTGTCTCACAAGAATTATGCCAATGATTTCTTCCCTCGAAATGTTATAAGAATTCCATTTCCAAATCTTCAAAGGACGATGGAGGGAAAGTTCATGTCATTATTTATGTTCTTCACACCTATGCTAGTTCTTATGCTCTTAGCTCGTGCTTCTAAATACCTTATTTTTTATTGCTAGACCCTTATTGTTGGTAAAATTATGTTTATGCTATTATATAAGTTTGAACTGAGTGAGGTCCTACTTTTTCTTATATGTTAAAGTTCATTGTTATGTGTGCAAGTGTATTGGAAGTGGTTTAGGGTCATAGAAAACCTTTAGTACTTAGTTAAGTTCAAAACCTTCTTACTGGCTAAGTTTTTTGCAATAGTTCATGCAAGGGTCAACTTCAAATGATCATATTTCTCCGCATATAATGAATTAGGTGGCCATCACCTATCAAATTAAAGTTCTTTGAATATTCTTTCCAGTGCCTCCAAGTTTGCCTGATTTAGAGTTTAGAGTAAAAGATTATGACTATTTTATTAGAGACTACCACAACAGAGGTTTCAGAGTCATTGACCTACGAACCTCATCTACGAGTCGTAGATGGAAGTACGAACCATACTTTTCACTCGTGGAAAAAAGTCGTAGAGTCATTTTAATGGGTGTGAAATGCCCCACACTTATAAGGGGGAGGCTACATGATGTTTAGGAAATGTTTCTCTCATTTATACTCTAGATCGTGCAACAAAACTATTCCGTAAGAAACATATGCAGAGTTGGGCGTTGCTCCTATTTTTCTAACTATTCCTCATCTTCGAGTTGATTGAAGTAGTAATTCTCGATTCTTATTGAAAAGGTGTACTCAGATAGAACTATCAACATTTTGGAGACCGTAAAAAGGGCTTGAGATGAGCCCATTAGTATGCTTTAGCCCATCAATTCAAAATCTTACATTCTCATTTATGTGAATCATGTTGTTGAGTCAAAATATGATATGCATCCAGAACATTCTATAACTCTTCGTTACATAGAACATCTGTGAAAGAACAAAGTAGGTGTCTAGATTCTTGGATAGTATTGGCACCCGAAAGATAGTATAATTTAGGATGTTATGATTTATTAGTGAAATGACCCAAAATTTGATGTGTAGTATCAAAAATGGTGGAGTTAATGAATTATCAAGGTGTAGTATATATATTTATGTATAGAAGTTATGTATCCATTAAGTTAGAATTGAAGTAATATGTCTTGAGGTGTTAACTAAGAAATAGTAAGTTTATGTAGGTCTTTTGGAAGATCTTATGGTAGAAGGTAGAAAGAAAGTCATTGGTTAATATGACTTAGATTATTATTGAACTAGGAAATGAGTTTATGATTCAGGTCATTAAGAAAAGTATAAGGTGGTGAAAGATTGATAGCTCAAGGCTTTACTTTGTGATTATGAAATGGAACTGGTTGATGATTATAAATCTATGAATATAGTTTCGATGTAGCAATGGATAGGTAGTGGTGATGTGTGACAGAAAGATATGCAATTGTATTATAATTAGATAGACTGTTAGATTAGGATAGACTAATATTAGTAAGAGATTTTGGTAGACTAGTGTTTCCCAAGTTATTTATTTATCTAGTAGCTCATAAGCCAGAATAGTATGTAAAGTTGGGTTGTTATACATGTTTGGTGCTAGATGCATAATTTTAATGTGAATGATCACCAAGGTGGAAATAAAGAATAGTTTGGGGTTAGTGATCATTTTTTATGGAATTGATCTAGTAGGCTTGAAATAACATATGTAAGAATTTAATTTTATGAATTTTCAATAAGGGTGATGGTTCAAGTATTATACATATTTGATTTATAGGTTAGACGATTAAGGTTGACTAAGTCATTAGATATAAGAAATCCTTAAGCATTAGAAAGATAGAAGTGACCCAAGGTAATACGTGGTTATAGGATATTCTAGGGTTATTAAAGTGTTATGTATTCCTAGTTAGTATGTTGCAGTATCTAGGTGTGCAGGAGGCTAAGTATAGTATATCTTATGTGGTGTTCTTAAGAGTTGAATCAAAGATTTAGAGATAGATGGTGTTGCTTTCTTAGTAAACCTTTATTCTCCATTGATTCAGAGAAATATGAACTTCGAGGTGGGATGTTAGTATAATAACAAGAAAGATTATATTATGAGGTGCTAAAGGGAATTGGTTTTTTTTTCCTAGTAAGAATTTATGTTATATGATGATAATTCTAGAAGTTAGAAGAAGTTAAGAGTGGTATCTATGAAAGAAATACCCTATAATGAAGCTAGTAACTTCTAAATATAGATTTTTTCGATAAGTTAAGTGTCCATGTGTATATTATTGCTGAGTTTAGTGGATATGGAATAGGCTTACAGACATAGAATGTCGACCTTTATCTAATGGAGATATGATAGGGAGAAGTACCAAATCAAGTCTTATGAATCAGACTGTGATGCATTTCGTAATGAGTTATGTTGAGATAACAAATAATTTCTACTATAGAATATTCTTCAGTTTTCAACCATTATAACACTCTACTCATCTCATTCATCTTAGCATCCTGACCGTGACCCATACTCATACACCTCATAAAGATTTCTGCCCATGCTCAGATTCTAGAATAGAAAGGAATAGCTTTAGAACAACGACCCCCCCCCCCCACATAATACTCTATGAATCTATGACGTCTAGCTCGATGATATACATCTCTCGATACATGCGCCCATGATTTCTTAATATGTTAAGTCGTATGTACTCATGATACATTCTTGATGACTCGTGAAATCACAATACGTTAAGTATGTTATCAGCACATATTTCTTAAACAACTCTGCCTATGATTTTGTTATTCTAGACCCTACCTACGTTCACGCATGGTAATGTTAAATAGATGTAACATGTTACACACTTAGAATGCCTCTGTATGTATGTTTTATGATTCAAGTACAGGACATACTTGTGCCTATTACACTTACCTCTTCATGTTCCCCACTTATGAGTGTCAAAGTCATGTTAAGTATAAGCTATTATTTAACGACATCTCCCTTATTCTAAATCCCTTTACTTTAGTCCTTTAGTGACCCTACCTATTTTGCGAATGAGGTGTAGATAACAGTTGAATTATGGTTTTAGATGAGAAGGTAGTAGTATTCTCTTATTGGGAAGATCGGGGTATGCTTATTTTATCTAAGGTTATAAAAGTGGAGGGAGATCAAAGATCTATTGTATGGAATAGTTAGATGAAAAGTCTTGGTGTTTCTCTTGGCAGTAATCCTTGAAAATTTCAGCTTGTAAAGACGTTAGAAAAGCTAGAGACTATTATATAAGTTGGTTACCTTAACGTCCATAAAGTGGTTATTGTGGTAAGATTAAATAATATGTTGATAAAATATGGATGAATGCATTATGCACTAGTAGCTTCTTGATTTGAACTCGAGGTTAGTTGAATGGTGTGGTAAGAAGAAGTTGTATTCTTGGGATGAAATTTCCTATAGAAATATAGGATTAGTATGTTGGAGTATCTAGGTGTGGATGAGGCTAAGTATAGTATGTCTTATGTGGTGTTCTTAAGAGTTGAATCAAAGATTTAGAGATATATGGTGTTGCATTCTTAGTGAATCTTTATTCTCCATTGATTTGGAGAAATAAGAACATAGAGGTGGGATGTTAGTATAATAACAAGAAAGATTAGATTATGAGGTGCTAAGGGAATTGGTTATGTTTGCTAGTAAGAGTTTAAGTTAATTATATGATGATGATTATAGAAGTTAGAAGAAGTTAAGAGTGGTATCTCTGAAAGAAATACCCTATAAGGAAGCTAGTAACTTCTAAATATAGATTGTCTCAATATGTTAAGTGCTCGTGCATTTATTATTGCTGAGTTTAGAGGATATGAAATAGGCTCACAGAATTAGAGTGTCGACCTAAATCTAAGGGGGAAATGATAGGGAGAAGTACCAAATCAAGTCATATGAATCAGATAGCAATAAATTATTTTTTCTTATGAAATGGAAAATAATTTATTTCTTACATTTTTGGAATTGAAAAAGAATTAAAATGGGTTTTTAGCTGCAGTAAGATTGTAAGTTATGGGTACTCTCTAGTTTAAACAGGTCTTAACAACTCATGGATTGTAATTTTGCAGTTGAAGAACACTCAATATATATAAACGTGGGAAATGACTATAGAGAAAATTGATCTTCGTCAACATGGTGTGAAAGTTGATCAGAATAAGAAAAGAATTAAGTGCAACTACTGTGCTAAAATTGTTCCTGGCTTTTATAGGCTTAAGAACCACTTAGCAGGTATTCGTGGAAACGTGGCTCCTTGCTCGAAGGCTCCTACACCTGTGAAAGATGCACTTAATGCTGAGATACTTGCTAAGAAGAGTTCCCAAAGTGTAGATTCTTCCTCACAAGAGATTTTGAAATCTATAGGGAGATTTTTTTATGAAGCAGGAATCGACTTTGATGCTATCAGATCACCTAGCTTCCAAAGGATGGTAAAAGCAACCCTTAGTCCTGGGCAGACAATAAAATTCCCTAGTTGTCAGGAGTTGAAAGGTTGGATCCTTCAGGATGCAGTGAAAGAGATGCGACAGTATGTAGCAGAAATCAGAAATTCATGGGCAAGCACAGGATGCAGCATCTTGCTAGATGGTTGGATAGACTCAAATGGTCGAAATCTTATTAATATCCTAGTGTACTGCCCGAGGGGCACCATTTATCTTCGATCATCAGATATATCATCTTTCAGTGGGAATGTTGATGCCATGCTATCATTCATTGTTGAGGTTCTTGAGGAAGTTGGAGTTGAATCTGTCGTGCAAATAGTGGCATACTCGACATCTGCCTGGATGATGGAAGCAGGCAAGAAACTGATGGACAAATTTAAGACAGTGTTTTGGAGCATAGATGCTTCATATTGCATGGAACTTATGTTACAGGAAGTAACAAAGATAGGCTGGATACTAGAATCTTTGGAGAAGGCAAAAATGCTGGTTCAATTTATCTACAGTCAGCCTGTAGTGCTGAAGCTTCTTAGAGATGCTTTCCCTGACGTCGAGCTTGTAAAGTCTTCCAGGATAAAGGCAATTTTGCCTTTTTTGACTCTGGAAAACATCGTCTCAAAGAAAGACCGCTTAATTAGGATGTTTCAGTCCTCTACTTGGCGTTCCTCACTCTTGGCTTCTACGAGTGAGGGTAAAGGAATATCCAAAATGATTAAAGATGAATCATTTTGGACTAAGGCTTTGATGGCTGTAAAAGCAACCATTCCGCTTGTGGAAGTTATAAAGATACAAAATGGTAGTAATAAGCCACAAGTTGGTTTTATACATGATACACTTGATCAAGCTAAAGAAACCATCAAAAAGGAGTTCCAAAACAGGAAATTCTGTTATGCAAAAATCTGGAATGCCATAGATGACACATGGAAGAAATACCTCCACAGTCCTCTCCATGGTGCGGGTTACTATTTGAACCCAACCCTTTTTTATTCAAGTCATTGGTGCCGTAATGTGGAGATTTCAGCTGGTCTTTGTTGTTGTATTACTCGCATGGCAGAAGATTGTCGTATAAAGGATTTGATCACACAGCAAATTGGCATGTTTGATTTTGCAAGTTCCAAAGAGATTCTATCAGATATGTGCCCAGGTTGGTACGATTTATACTTCTACATATCTTGCTATTTAATGTTGTGTTTTAATACATGAAAAGTTATGTTTGCAGCACTTTGGTGGTCACAATATGGAGTTCAGTTTCCCGAACTTGAAAGGCTTGCTGTTCGGATCCTTAGTCAGACATGTGATGGTGCGTCACATTATAGGCTAAAAAGGAGCTTGGTTGAGACATTACTTACAACAGGGAGGAATCAGATAGAGCAGCAGAGGCTGAATGACTTGGTATTTGTCCATTGTAATTTGCAATTGCAGGCATTTGATCCCGAAGGAGAAAATGACATTGCAGACGATGTTGTTGACTCCATGGATGAGTGGATAGTCGGAAAAGGGCCAAATTTGGTGTCTGAAAACACTCAGCTTACATGGATGGACTTGGAATTGGCGAGAGGAAAAGGAAAGGAAAAAGTTATTTATGTAAAGGAGGAACCGGAAGAGTAAGAAGAAAGAGTAGACGATTTTATTTACTTGCACAACTGTTATGATAAGATTCTAAGTTTAGCTTTCATGTCTCTCTTCAAGGGAACTAATGATATCTCCTTAATTCTCTCTGTTCTGCTCCTTGAATGGAAGGATTTTTATCATGCTTCTTGATTCACCAGTTCACATCTTTATCACTTGTTTAATTCCTTTTCAGCTCATCATCAACATTCAAGGTGTGTTCAGTATTTTTCGGAAAATATTTAATGTAATTATCAGAAGATAATGTCATTTAATTTGGCCAAGACATAGAACATACTTAATCGTCTTATGTCTATTACGGAAAGCAGTTAATAATATGTAGAGCTCTTAGGCTTTATTTTTGCAGATGATCTCATGATTTTCTGCAAAGGAGATATCTAAAGTTATGGAAGCTTTAGTTCATTTCAGTATTGCAACTGGACTTATGACCAACATGGAAAAGTCCAGCCTATTTTTAGCTGGAATGACTGAACAGGTAAATTACTACTGGTTTCACACAACGGGGTTTCCCGTTAGATACTTGGGGCAACCCTTCACATCTAAGAGGTGAAGTAAACTGGAATGTCATCAATTAGTTGACAAGATAACAAGCAGGATAAAAAAACACATATGCTATACAACTCTCTTATGCAAAGAGGCTTCAAGTGAATTTTAGTTGTCCTGTTTTCAATCCATAGCTTTTGGGGCTCACTTTTTCTTCCTCAAATTGTAGTGAAAGAGGTGTAGAGAATATATGTGGCGAGGCATTGAGGAACAAAGGAAAGTATCATTGGTATCCTCGAATAAAATAGGCTTCCCAAAGTGGCAGGGTGGATTGAATACAAAAAGCTGAGGGAATTGGCTTCTGTAGGCAACCTTTCAATTAGTTGTAAATAAGGAGTCATTACGAATGAAATGGTTGTATGGGATATACATCAAAGTCGACACAATTTGAATCCACAAAGCACCATCAGACAATAGTTAATATTAGAGAAAATTTAACTCTTTGAAGGATAGGATGTAACACTGGTACACACAAGGACAATTCATCCTTACTGCTAATTGGAAGTATTCAATCACAAGTGGTTATCCGGCTTTGATAGGCAACCAAGAAAAATAAGATTCTAAGTTTAGCTCCCATATCTCTCTTCTAGGGAACTAATGATATCTTTTTAATTCTCTCTGTTCTTCTCATTTTTCTTTACTGTTCCTTGAATGCAATGATTTTTATATCATGCTTCTTGATTCACCCGTTCATATATTTTGCCGGGATCAAGTTCTTTATCACTCGTTTAATTCCTTTTCAGCTCATCATCAACATTCAGAGCGTGTTCAGTAAAATATTTAAACACTTCCCTCTATAAAATCTTTTTACTCTTCAGGTTAATAATAAAAGAAGGCAAGCAACTAAAAGATAACCGTCAGCTTTATTAAATGCAACTTCATATGGAATAGACACATCTAAATAGATAAATTTATTTGGATAACAAACATTTGTTACTTATACTTCTTTAGAGGAAAAAAATCGAATACAGTTACGCATAGTAGTAGGAAAAACAAGTTTCACAAGTGACATATTTTTTGTATACAAAATACTTTTAGGATAAATTTTTTTTATGATTACATACCAAGCACAAGAAAATAAGGACCCAACTTATTTTTAAGTCCAAACCATAGGTCTGTCCAGCAGTTATTTTTTAAGGGTATTTGGGTCTTTTTTATGCATTTAATACATATATTATGTCGTTTTGACCCTATTTATAAGTCCTATAACTACCTTTCAATTCCTAAAACTACCCAAACCTCTCATTCTCTCAGATACCCAATTCTCATCCAAGTTCATCCTCTCCAATTCTCTCTCAAGCTCAAGGAAGAAAAGCTAGGGTTTGAAGTTTCAAGTCTCCTCTTTTCCTTTCTTTGATAGGATTTGATTATCAAGGTATGTGGAAATTCACAAATGGATTCTATTTATCCATTGGTCCCAGAAGAATCTCAATCTCCAAGTCAATTTTCACCCATTCTGATTAGAGTTTCATGCAAATCTCCATGGGTCCAATTTATTTTGATTCAATTGTTTGATTTCAATCTTATGATGCATGATTTGATTAAATTACATGGTTTTTAATTGATTTAATATGGACCCATGCTTTTTACTTGATTATAATGATGAATTTATGAAGAAAGCTATGAACTTATGAATGATGATTTATGAAAGTTATGCATGTTTTATGAACTAAGGATGCTTTTGAGATAAGTATCAATGAAATTGTGAACGGTTTTCTCACATATATATGAATTGTGAAATGTTTCTCACATATTAAGAAATCATGATTGGTGAAAGGTTTGCTCACATATGTATGAATCATGATTTAAAGGAGCTACGCTATGATGACTTAAGATTGGATTGGTAAATTAACTATGCCCTTCCAAGTATGATGATATGAATTATGATTATGACTATTCCATTGGGATTTTAATTTACTTATAACCAAGAGGGCTTTGAGATAGACGCTCTCCCGTTAGTAGAGGTCGGGTCTCTAGAAGCAATCTTCTTGTCTCTAACTACGTGCCCCCATAGGATTTGTCTTGGAAAGACATAGTCAGTGGATCCACCTAAGCTAGAAGTTATGGTCCTTACCTTGGCAAGTAGGACATCTCTTTTTAGTGTGGAAAAGACACCAGATTCCATGTTATAGCTCACATGGTCTATGTCGGTTAACAGTAAACATCCCACAAAAAGAACTATGTTTTCCTCAAAGGTTTATGAAAGCTTTCATTATGTTTTAAGTATGCATTGACCTTGTTCATGATTTATGATTCCTCTTTAAAGGCTTTTACTATGTTTTAGCTTGGTCATGGATATCATATTTAAAGTCCCCAAGTATTGAACATGTTTATGTTTTCATGCATTTCCCCATACTTAGTACATTCCATGTACTAATGTATACTTGTGTCTATATTGCTTTATAATATAGGATCAGACGCTTCTCCTTTCGCTCGTGGCTAACTTGGATTGCTTTATCAGCTTTTGGATTGGTGAGTCCTCATGCTCCGAGGACAAGACCATTGATGATTTAGTTCTTTCAGTTTTATGTCTTTGTTTTGGACTTGTATGTGGTGTATAGGTTACATCCCAACAACTCTTATGATGTTAGAAAGGCTTGTGTCAGACTTAGTAGTATTCCACTTATTCTTCATGTACTATGTTGGTATCATTTATTTCTTCGTATGATTTGAGACTTATATTGCTATATCTATTAAATTGTATATTCATTACGCCATGCTTATGTTAAGTGGCTTGTTTAGGGTCTCTCGGGATCCTATTCGTAATGTCACGTCTAGGGTGTACTTTGGGTCATGACAAGACGCTACCCGTTATAGGGGAGTTTACCATCTTTGACTTCCGCTACAGAGGCGTCCCACCCGCTATAAAGGCTGACATGGGTCAGAAACTTGGGAACCCTCCCATTTTTGCCTATTTTGCAACACACTTTCGAACCTTGACGTTTCAGGCCAACTCTTTCACGCCTTTGATATCGGGAGTTTTACTCACTCGAATTCAATTCCAAAAAGTCCTACGGAGTCCTTAACTTCTTAGAAAAAGGGAAACAAACTCTACTTAGATGTTTTATGTGGTCTTTTTCCCGAATCGCCCTAGACTTTATCTCACTTATCTCTCTCAAATTTCGTCTAAGCCCAGCCTAGCCTGAAATTTTTAATTCGCTACTCCAAATGTTTTCTCACCCGATTTCTTTTACGATTAGCTCACCCATGATGACAGGAAGGGTCGTTACACCTTTTTGATATATTGCATAATGATACCTTTACAATACATAATGTATCATGGTACCTTTCCTATACATGATATATCATTAAATTTTTCTGATCCACGATATATAGTGATACTATGGATACGTTAAAGAAATCATGTAGCTATTTGATACTTTATCTTTGGAAGACGGTCCTTCAGCAATAGTGTTTCCATTGGAAGAAGAAATACATAGATACACTTACCATTAATTAAAATCTTTACCTGATATGAATAACCAAAAAAGCACAAATTTATTAAAATCTCTGATTTGAACTTGAAGAAGTTAAAAGTAAATCATAATAAATTCGTGGAGTCACGACATAGGAGAGAAATAGTGATAGTATCGATGAAAGAAAAAATAGTCAGATGTAATTTCTAATTATGCGTGGAATAAGATATTGAGTATAACTATGTATATTTGTTGTTAAAATAAGGGATAATGCATAAGTACCCTCCCCCCCCCCTCCCCCGAACTCATTTTTTTCGTATTTTCGTGCACCTTTTATGCTGACGTGGTACCTTCAACCAAGTAAGTTGGCATAGAGTATGCGCACTCTCTTGAAGACAAGTGATGAGTGAAAACATTGGACCTTCAACCAAGTAAGTTGGAATAGAGGATGTCTCGTTAGGATTTCGATCTTAGTTCCGGGGGTACTTACGCCTTATCCCTTAAAATAATGCAATATATTGGGATAATGCATAAGTACCCATTTGAACTATGATCGAAATCCCAATGACATACCTTAAGTTAACTAGGGTCCTATTACCCCCCTCCCCCCAAAAAAACTATTTTAAAATGTAATAAATACACCCTAAATATTGACGTGGCATAGAGAGCGTGGACATTCTCTTGAAGGAAAGTGATGAGCGAAAAAATTAGACACATGTCATTTTTTATATGGTAACTTTATATTTTGTTAGTACACATAATTATTGATATTAAAACTTATATATATTTAATTATTTTCATTTCTTTCTTTGTAAGATATTTATTTTAATTTCTTCCTCACTTTAAACTTTTTATTTTTCAAAACTTATGTGTATTTAAAAAAAATAATTAAAAAGTGTCCTTAAATTTTAATGTTTTAATTTTTTTATGTTTTATTTTATTTTCTTCACTTATTTTGATATCCGTTCGAAATTAACTTATTTTAAAATACAAGACATTTCAAAGCAAATCAAAAGAAAAGACAAAGAAAACAAAAAGAGTAAATAAAATTAATAGAAAAATAAAAGAGAAAAAATAATGAATGAAGGTTAAAAAATTTTTATATATATTTACACAAGTGGCAGACGTATCTGTACAAACACAACCAACCTACTTGGTTGAAGGTACCACATCAACACAAAAGGTGCACGAAAATATGAAAAGAATGAATTGGGGGGGGGGGGGGTGTTTAGGTGGTACTTATGCATTATCCCCACTAACTCTGAAAGATAATTATTTTAAAGAAGGATTTTAAGAAGTAAATATAAGACTTATGTTTGCTTAGTTGGGTAGATGTTCTAATAATTATTGGGTCAGGTCCACCAATAAGTTATATATCCCATTAGATTGTCATGATCCCTAACCCTAACCCTTGATGTATAAATAAACCATTATAGGTGCAGAAAAAGATAGAGTTTCTTTCCACCACATTAGATGACTATAGTTAACTATCCAACATAAAAAATGGTCTACATCTTCTGAGGATATTGGACTCTAGATAAAAGGAATTCATCCATTCCGTGAGGATTTCCAACGACCAATGACATAAAATCGTGATAGTTATAGATCTGATTCTGCAAAAACAGAATCTCGTAAGTCTCCTAAACTAGGGTTTACCAATTGAAATACTAAAAGAAAAGTGGCTTTACTAAGTTATTTCTATAATTTTGTTGGTTATCCAAGAAATCAACTTCATGAAAAATAACAAAGGAAAGTAGATTAGCCATTGTTGAAAATTATTGTGCAAATGATGAATATTTAACTTCAATTGAATGGTTTGTATTATACAATCTCAAAATAAAACTAAGATGTTTGATAGTAATTCCATTGGTTGTTGGAGTTTGTAACCGAGCATATAGAAATAGACAAAAAAACACAAGTAATTTTACACTAGAATAGATTTTGATTCAAATGTGATAAAGGGTATTGTTTTATAAAAAAGAATTCGAGTGATGAGTAATAAAAAGAGTAACTGTAAAAAAATATAAGTTCATTTTACAGAATAGTCCAAGTGTTAGAGCTGCAGGTGAAATGACAGTAGGTTGCACTGCCTCATATAGCCATATCCATGCTTTTCTTGGTTTCTATGTGAGTGTTGTTAGTTAAGGTTATTCCTATCCTGAATCATAGAATCTTGGATTGTTGTAATATCTTAGTTTAAATTTGTTACTATTCTCTATTCTTAATTTTTGATTGCTAAAATCATTTTTTAGAGGTTATTCTTAACCTCAATTCACGAATCTTGATTTTTTAAAGTTAAATATCACCTTTGGGCCAAATATTTTTATATTAAAAAAACAAAGAAAAGTTAAGTAAAAAAGCTTAACCAACCCGATCCAAAAAAATAAAAATACTCAAAACAAATAATTCAACAGATATGATAGCTCTCTTCCATGATTTGATTAGCTCCTTGCCGAATGCACAAAACTCTAAACAATAAGAAAATACGATGTTGTTTTTGAACAAAAAAGTGTATCTATATATAAAGGAACACCTATTTGAAGGTGTCACATCAGCACAAAAGGTGCACGAAAATATGAAAAGAATGAGTTTGCACGGGGAGATACTAGGACCCTAGTTAAGTGAAGGTGTCGCTGGAATTTCGATCATAGTTCAGGGGTACTTATGCATTATCCCCAATATTTTTGTAAGGTAATTATTCTAAAAAGGATTTTAAGGAGTAAATATAAGTCTTATGTTTACTTAGTTGTGTAAATTTTCTAATAATTATTGGGTCTGGTCCACCAATAAGTTATACAACCCATTAGATTTACATGATCCTTAACCCTAACCCTAGATGTATAAATAAACCATTATAGATGTAGAAAAAGATAGAGTTTCTTTCCACCACATTAGACGACTACGGTTAACTATCCAACATAAAAAAATAGTCTACATCTTCTGATGATATTGGACTCTGGATAAAGGGAATTCATCCATTCAATGTGGATTTCCAACGACCAATGACATAAATCGTGATAGTTATAGATCCGCTTCCGCAAAAAAGAATCGCATAAGTCTCCTAAACTAGGGTTTACCGATTGAAATACTAAAAAAAAAAGTTGCTTAACTAAGTTATTTCTATAATTTAGATGGTCATCCAAGAAATCGACTTCATGAAAAATAACAAAGGGAAGTCGATAAGACATTGTTGAAAATCATTGCGCAAATGATGAATATTTAACTTCAATTGAATGATTTGTATTATACAATCTGATAGTAAAAATAAGATGTTCGCAAGTAATTAAAATGTTTATTGGAGTTTGTAACCGAGAGTATAGAAACAGACAAAGACACAAGTAATTTTACACTAGAATAGCTTTTTGATTCAAAGGTGATTAAGGGTATTGTTTTGTAAAAAAGATAACCTTTTAATTTCCTATTTTTTTGGTTTTTTAACAACTAGTGTTGGGCAATGTTAATCTGTGTAGGCTCATTTTAATAATATTTTACATTCTATGAAACACATTTGTCTAATGAGTAAAATCGTTAGGAAATGATTTAGAAATGATAAAGAGACTTACTCCAACGAATTTCCTCAAAAGATTGCTTCAAAATTTGTCTCTCCTAAGCTCTAATTGTGTAACAATGGTGGAAATGAGAAAAGAAGAACGAAACCCAAAATATGGGATATTTTCAGCCAAAAAGGGTCTGTTGACCACGGTCAACTTGCACCAACATCATACAAAACATATTTTTAACCTTCGAAACTCATTCAGAACCCTATAAACATGAACCAATAGTGCAAGTTGATCAGAAAACATGTTTTGGAGCCAATGAAATCGTCGGATTTTCGGAAAAAAAAAGATTGATATGACCAAAATACCCCTATGTACCTCTTTTAGGCCTAAAACTCAACTTTTAGCCTAAATACCCAAAACGAATTCTAAGGTCTCGGAACTCTAACCAACCACTCCACTAGACTAAACTCGATGTTCCAGACGCAATGGAAATGACAGAATCACCATCTGATGCTCGGATCTCAGAATGTTGACCAAAGTCAACTATCTCCTTAAAAACTCCACCCAAGGTCTCAAAATCACAAAAATCCCTCCCGATCGCATCGGGGACCATACCAACCACTCCCGAAACACAAACAAAGCATGAAACCGCTAAGGGGAAAGGAAAAATGATCATTTCACATAAAAAAGGTAATTTCACAAGAATTGGGGTATTACATAGAAACAGACAAAGACACAAGTAATTTTACACTAGAATAGATTTTGATTCAAAGGTGATAAAGGGTATTGCTTCGTAAAAAGGCGGAATGACCTGCCAGACCCTTGTACTTGGCTCTGTTTGTAAGTTGGACCCTTATACTTACGAGTTTGCCAATTGGACCCTTATACTCACTTTAACACAATATTTTACACCCTTTTCGTATCCTATACTTGCGTGTGTAATACACACGTTTACACGTGGAATTCCACGTCATATTTAATGCCATATAAGAAATTAAATGTTAAAAAATATATACTATATTACTTACATATTCTAGAAAATTTTGAACATTATTTTCTCCATATCTGCTCTCAAATTGAGCATCAAATACATGTCAAATTGGTGGAATTCTTGCCTATTTGACTTGAATTTCAGTTCACAAACACGAACCCAACAAATCTCCATTACAATTTTGAATTTATTTCATAAATTTACAAAATCCATTTGTCATTCTTGTAGCTTTATCAAGCTTATCAATGAAGTTCTTCAATTCTTCAATACCCACTATCAACCTTCACATTAACTCATACAAAATTCAAAAAATACTCACGAAATTGAGATTTTGGAGGTGGAAATATGGCAAAACGAAAAGGATTAGAGGTGGTGTTGGTCTGTAGCAAAAGAAGAAAAATTTGAGAAAAAATCTAGGGGTGGGGCAGTGATGCGGGGCTTTAAGAAGGAGAAGGAGATAGAAATGGTGAGTGGATCAAAGAAGAAGAAAAAAAGTGGTCTGAAAAAAAAGTAATTTGATTAGGATGGGTTGTGTGTGGGGGGGTGGGGGTGGGGATGTGGCAGCGGACTGAAAGGTTGAAGAAGATGACTTCTTCATTTTTTGGGGGGCTTTTTCTTTTTTTTCTTTTTAATTTTTTTAAAATATTTTTTAATATAAAATATTATACTTAACTCGCTTTAAAACGCGTGGAATCACACAATATTCCAAGTCAGCAATATTGGTGCCACATGTGTTTGGTCAATGGTCAAAGGTGTTTAAAATATTGTGTTTCAATGAGTTTAAGAGTCCAGTTGGCAAAGTCGGAAGTTTAAGGGTCCAACTTACAAACGAAGCCAAGTACAGGGGTCTCTCAGGTCATTCCGCCTTGTAAAAAAGAAAACATTTTTTTAAAAAAAACTAGTGTTAGGCACGTGCGTTGCACGTGTGTCCCATGTTAATTTGTGTAGGCTCATTCTAATAATAATTTACATTCTATGAAACACATTCGTGTAATGAGTAACAAAAAACATAACTGTAAAAAAAACAAAAGTTTATTTTACAGAATAGTGCAAGTGTTAGAGTTGCAGGTGAAATGATAGGAGCCTGCACCGCCTCATATAGCCATATCCATGCTTTTCTTGGTTTCTATGTGAGTGTTGTTAGTTAAGGTTATTCATATCCTTAATTATAGAATCTTGGATTGTTGTAATAACTTAGTTTAAATTTGTTACTATCCTCACTTCTTGAATCTTGATTTGTCACTATCCTAAATTCTTAACTTTTGATTGCAAAAATCATTTTTTTAAGGTTATTCTTATCCTCAATTCACGAATCTTGATTCTTTTCACCTTTGGGCCAAAAAGTTTTATATCAAAAAAGCAAAGAAAAGTTTAGTAAAAAAGCTTAACGACCAAAAATAAATAAAAAATACTCATAACAAATAATTCAGCAGATATGAAAGCACTCTTCTAGGATTTGATTAACTCCTTACCAAATGCACAAAACTCTATATGAAACGGACTTCTATAAACAATAAGAAAATATGATGTTGTTTTTAAACAAAAATTTGTATCTATATATAAAGGTAGACCTGGTTGAAGGTGCCACATTAGCACAAAAGGTGCACGAAAATACGAAAAGAATGAGTTCACGGAGGGGGGATATAATATATAGGACCCTAGTTAAGTAAAGGTGTATCGCTAGAATTTCGATCATAGTTTGGGGGGTACTTATGCATTATCCCCAATATCTTTGAAAGGTAATTAATTTAAAGAAGTATTTTAAGGAGCAAATATAAGGCTTATGTTTACTTAGTTTTGTAGATTTTCTAATAATTATTGGGTCAGGTCCACCAATAAGTTATATAGCCCATTAGATTGACATGATCCTTAACCCTAACCCTTGATAATAAATAAACCAGTATAGGTGCATAAAAAAGATGAGTTTCTTTCCACCACATTAGATGACTAGGGTTAGCTATCCAATCTAAAAAATGGTCTACATCTTCTGATGATATTGGACTCTGGATAAAGGGAATTCATCCATTCAATGTGGATTTCCAACGACCAACGACATAAATCGTGATAGTTATAGATCTGCTTCCGCAAAAAAGAATCGCATATGAAACGACCCCAAAAATGCCCGAAAATGTGCTTCGGAAACACCTATAATTGTAATTTCCATATATCTCAAAATCCGTGCATGATTTCGGAAATTCGACTTCATATTCTTATTCGTGGGGTCAAATTGAGTGGGAAATGGGTCTAACCCGAATTTTAGAACAACCGTATCAAAATTCGAAAATCGCAAAAATTGCGATTTGGAGGGTCAACTTTAAAGGGGCATATCTCTTAGCACACAAGGAACTGGAAGGGCTGCAACCTATCAAATTAAAGCTCTTTGAGTTAGCTTTCCAACGCACTTGGTTTCACCTTATTCCGCGTTAGGATGAGGGAGTTATGACCATTTTCGTAAAACCTGTCTGTGCAGAATTTCCAATTCCAGTGAGCTATTTTCTAGGCGGGTTGGAGGTGTTTTTTTATAAAAAGGGGATATGTCCCATACTTATTCATTTTCTTAACTCCAAAAACACTCTCTAAGCCCTCTCCAAAAATTCCACCAAGATCTTCAACCAAATTCAAACATCTCAAGCTCTAATTCCGGATTCAAGACTCAATCTCAAGCTTCGATTCTCCATTCCAATCTTCATCAAGGATTCTCCAAAGTTGAGGTATGTGGGTTTGATTGTGGAAACCTTCCTTTCCACAAGTCCAACCATTTATCCTCTATTTCTACTTCAAGTTTATGGGTCCTTATGATTATTTATGAACTCTTGAATTATGGAATTACTACTACACACCCTATTATGGTCCATTTTGCATATTATCATGAAATGGAATTATTATGTGATGTTTATGGTTTACATGCTTCCATGATCAAATTATGAAGGTTGATATATATATGTATGTTGTTGGTGGGCTGATTTATATGGATTTTGGAATTGGTTGGAATTAGTATTCTTGAAATACATGATTTCATTTACATGAACAATTGCCCACCTTGTGTTTGATAAAATGTCCATTTATAGAATTCTTAGGAAAGGGAAGGTCCAAGGTACGTCCTATGAGACGGATGGTTATGTAATTACTGAAATGATGATGAAATGGACACATGTATATGATTTTCTCTAAATAAGTGTTAGTGTAGTCGTACCGGGGGTATGCCTAGTACGGGGGGTAGTAGGCCCGTATAACCATATCGAGGGGTTTGTACCTTGGTCCCTAGCTCGGGGGGTGGTAGGCCCGTGTAACCATATTGAGGGGTTTGTACCTCTTTCGCCTCTCCAAGGGGGTGGTAGGCCTTGGAAATACTATATTGATGGTCACTCGCCACACATGTACTACGTCCCACTAAATATGATTTTTATGTAAGCATCATTATACATATCATTTCATTAATATGCTATCTATTGGGTATGATTACGCATTTTTCCTATGATGTCCATCTAATGTAGCATTGCATTGCATCCCATATACTTAGTACATTCAAATGTACTAACGCATACTCTATGCCTACATGATGTCACCATGTAGGGACCGGAGCACCGCTTGACCATCCTCCTCCGCGTGGCTAGTACGATTTTCTATAGTGGTTATTGGTGAGTCCTCCATTTCGGGGACGTTGCTCATGATCTTTTGCTATGTATAAAACTTTTCCTTTCTAGTTATGTTTTGACTATGAGGGTGAGCCCGGTAGTTTGTCTTGGCCCCCGCTAAGTACTCATGTTTAGAGGTGGTGTTGGACAAGTTGTGTATTATGCTTGAGCTTGACTCATCTATGGTATTTATGTATCATTTCTTTTTTTTTTCTTCTTGCTCCCTTAGTCCCGATTTCCCCTTGACTATGCTTATCGCTTATGGTCATTTAATTGCTTCCGCGACCAAGGATGTGTAATGATACGCTATGAGGCTTGTTTGGGGTTCCTTCGGGTTCCCCATTCGCCGGTCACATCTAGGCCCTAGGCTTGGGTCGTGACAGCATAAGTCTCCTAAACTAGGGTTTACCGATTGAAATACTAAAAAAAAAGGTTGCTTAACTAAGTTATTTCTATAATTTAGATGGACATCCAAGAAATCGACTTCATGAAAAATAACAAAGGGAAGTCGATTAGACATTGTTGAAAATCATTGTGCAAATGATGAATATTTAACTTCAATTGAATGGTTTGTATTATACAATCTGAAAATAAAAATAAGATGTTCGCAAGTAATTCAATTGATTATTGGAGTTTGTAACCGAGCTTATAGAAACTGACAAAGACACAAGTAATTTTACACTAGAATAGATTTTGATTAAAAAGAGATAAAGGGTATTGTTTTGTAAAAAAATAACCTTTTTATTTCTTATTTTTCTATTTTTTTAATAAATAGTGCTCGGCACGTGCATTGCACATGTGTCCCATGTTAACTTGTGTAGGCTCATTCTAATAATATTTATATTCTATGAAACACATTCGTTTAATGAGTAGTAAAAAACGTAACTGTAAAAAAAATATGACTTCATTTTGTAGAATAGTCCGAGTGTTAGAGATGCAGGTGAAATGACATGAGGCTGCACTGCCTCATATAACCATATCCATGCTTTTCCTGGTTTCTATGTGAGTGTTTTTAGTTAAAGTTATTCCTATCCTTATTTATAAAATTTTGGATTGTTGTAATATCTTAGTTTAAAATTGTTACTATCCTCACTTCTTGAGTCTTGATTTGTCACTATCCTCTATTCTTAACTTTTGATTGCGAAAATTATTTTTAAAGCTTATTCTTAACCTCGATTCACGAATATAGATTTTTTTAGGTAAATATCACGTTTGGGCCAAATATTTTTATATTAAAAAAGCAAAGAAAAGTTAAGTAAAAAAGCTTAACTAACCAGACCCAAAAAAAATAAAAAACTACTCAAAACAAATAATTTAATAGATATGAAAGCACTCTTCCAGGATTTGATAAACTCCTTGTCGAATGCACAAAACTCTAAGTTGAACAGACTCCTATAAACAATAAGAAAATACGATGTTGTTTTCGAACAAAAAATTGTATCGATATATAAAGGTACACCTAGTTGAAGGTGACTCATCAGCACAAAAGGTGTACGAAAATATGAAAAGAATGTGTTCGAGGAGGGGGGGGGGGATAATAGGACAGGGGTACTTATGCATTATCGCCAATATTTTTGTAAGGTAATTATTTTTAAAAAGGATTTTAAGGAGTAAATATAAGTCTTATGTTTGCTTAATTGTGTAGATTTTCTAATAATTATTAGGTCTGGACCACCAATAAGTTATACAGCCTATTAGATTGTCATGATCCTTAACCCTAACCCTAGATGTATAAATAAAACATTATAGGTGCATAAAAAGATAGAGTTTCTTTCCACCACATAAGATGACTAGGGTTTACTATCCAACATAAAAAATGATCTACATCTTTTGAGGATATTGGACTCTGGAAAAGGGAATTAATCCATTTCATGAGGATTTTCAACGACCACAACATAAATCGTGATAGTTGTAGATCCGCTTCCACAAAAAAGAATCTCTTAAGTCTCCTAACTAGGGTTTACCAATTGAAATACTACAAAAAAAAGTTGTTTTACTAAGTTATTTCTATAATTTATATGGTCATCCAAGAAATCGACTTCATGAAAAATAACAAATGGAAGTCAATTAGACATTGTTGAATATCATTGTGCAAATGATGAATATTTAACTTCAATTGAATGGCTTGTACTATACAATTTGAAAATAAAAATAAGATGTTCGCAAGTAATTTAATTCTTTATTGGAGTTTGTAACCGAGCATATAGTCCTTGTGTTAGAGCAGGTGAAATGACAGGAGGCTGCACTGCCTCATATAGCCACATTCATGCTTTCCTTGGTTTCTGTGTGAGTGTTGTTAGTTAAGGATATTCCTATCCTTAATTAAAGAATCTTCGATTGTTGTAATATCTTAGTTTAAATTTGTTGCTATCTTCACTTCTTGAATCTTGATTTGTTACTATCCTCTATACTTAACTTTTGATTGCTAAAATCGTTTTTTTAAGACTATTCTTAACCTCAATTCACAAATCTTGATTTTTTTTCACCTTTGGGTCAAATAATTTTTTTATCCAAAAAGCAAAGAAAAGTTTAGTAAAAAAGCTTAACCAACCTGACCCAAAAAAAATAAAAAAATACTCAAAACAAATAATTCAATAGATATGAAAGCACTCTTCCAGGATTTGATAAACTCCTTGCCAAATGCACAAAACTCTAAATGAAACAGACTTCTATAAACAATAAGAAAATACGATGTTGTTTTTTAACATAAATTTGTATTTATATCTTAAGGTAAACCTAGTTGAAGGTGAGTCATCAACACAAAAGGTGCACGAAAATACGAAAAGAATGAGTTTGAGGGGGAGGATAATAGGACCCTAGTTAAATGAAGGTGAGTCGCTGGAATTTCAATCATAGTTTAGGATTACTTATGAATTATTCCCAATATTTTTGTAAGGTAATTATTTTAAAAAGGATTTTAATGAGTAAATATAAGTCTTATGTTTTTTTAGTTGCGTAGATTTTCTAATAATTATTGAGTCTGGTCCACCAATAAGTTATACATCCCATTAGCCCATTAGATTGTCATGATCCTTAACCCTAACCCTAGATGTATAAATAAAACATTATAGATGCATAAAAAGATAGAGTTTCTTTCCACCACATTAGATGACTAGGTTTTACTATCCAACATAAAAAATGGTCAACATCTTCTGAGGATATTGGACTTTGGATAAAGGGAATTAATCCATTCCATGAGGATTTTCAACGACCAACAACATAAACCGTGATAGATGTAGATCCGCTTCCGCAAAAAAGAATTTCGTAAGTCTCCTAAACTAGGGTTTACCGATTTAAATACTACAAAAAAAACGTTGCTTTACTAAGTTATTTCTATAATTTAGATGGTTATCCAAGAAATCGACTTCATGAAAAATAACAAATGGAAGTCGATTAGATATTGTTGAATATCATTGTGCAAATGATGAATATTTAACTTCAATTGAATGGTTTGTATTATACAATATGAAAATAAAAACACGATGTTCGCAAGTAATTTAATTCTTTATTGGAGTTTGTAACCGATCATATAGAAACAGACAGACACAAGTAATTTTACTCTAGAACAGATTTTGATCCAAAGGTGATAAAGGGTATTATTTTGTAAAAAAGATAACCTTTTTATTTATGATTTTTTAACAACTAGTGCTAGGCACGTGCGTTGCACGTGTGTCCCATGTTAATTTGTGTAGTCTCATTATAATAATATTATGCATTCTATGGAACACAATCGTTTAATGAGTAGTAGAAAACGTTACTCTAAAAAATTATAAGTTCATTTTTCATAATAGTCCTAGTGTTAGAGCTGCAGGTGAAATGACAGGAGGCTGCACTGCCTCATATAGCCATATTCATGCTTTTCTTAGTTTCTGTGTGAGTGTTGTTAGTTAAGGTTATTCCTATCCTTAATTAAAGAATCTTGGATTGTTGTTGTATCTTCGTTTAAATTTGTTGCTATCTTCACTTCTTGAATCTTGATTTGTCACTATCTTCTATTCTTAACTTTTGATTGCTAAAATCATTTTTTAACGCTATTCTTAACCTGAATTCACAAATCTTGATTTTTTTTCACCTTTGGGTCAAATAATTTTTTTATCCAAAAAGCAAAGAAAAGTTTAGTCAAAAAGCTTAACCAACCTGACCCAAAAAAAATAAAAAAATACTCAAAACAAATAATTCAATAGATATGAAAGCACTCTTCCAGGATTTGATAAACTCCTTGCCAAATGCACAAAACTCTAAATGATACAGACTTCTATAAACAATAAGAAAATACGATGTTGTTTTTTAACATAAATTTGTATTTATATCTTAAGGTAAACCTAGTTGAAGGTGACACATCAGCACAAAAGGTGCACGAAAATACGAAAAAGAATGAGTTTGCAGGGGGGATAATAGGACCTTAGTTAAGTGAAGGTGTATTGCTGGAATTTAGATCGTAGTTCAAGGGTACTCATGCATTATCCCCAATATTTTTGTAAGGTAATTATTATAAAAAGAATTTTAAGGATTAAATATAAGTCTTGTGTTTTCTTAGTTGTGTAGATTTACTAATAATTATTGGGTCTGGTCCACCAATAAGTTATACATCCCATTAGCCCATTAGATTGTCATGATCTTTAACCCTAATCCTAGATGTATAAATAAAACATTATAGGTGCATAAAAAGATAGAATTTTTTTTCCACCACATAAGATGACTTGGGTTTACTATCCAACATAAAAAATGTTCTACATCTTCTGAGGATATTGGACTCTGGATAAAGGGAATTAATCCATTCCATGAGGATTTTCAACGACCAATAACATAAACCGTGATAGTTGTAGATCCTCTTTCGCAAAAAAAAATCTCCTAAGTCTCCTAAACTAGGGTTTAACGATTGAAATACTACAAAAACAAAGTTGCTTTACTAAGTTATTTCTATAATTTAGATGGTCATTCAAGAAATCGACTTCATAAAAAATAATAAATGGAAGTCGATTAGACATTGTTGAATATCATTGTGCAAATGATGAATATTTAACTTCAATTGAATGGTTTATATTATACAATTTGAAAATAAAAATAAGATGTTCGCAAGTAATTTAATTTTTTATTGGAGTTTGTAGCCAATCATATAGAAACAGACAAAGACACAAGTAATTTTACACTAGAATAGATTTTGATTCAAATGTGATAAAGGGTATTGTTTTGTAAAAAAGATAACCTTTTTATTTCTTATTTTTTTAATTTTTAACAACTAGTGCTAGGCACGTGCGTTGCACGCGTGTCCCATGCTAATTTTTGTAGGCTCATTCTAATAATATTTTACATACTGTGGAACACAATCGTGTAATGAGTAGTAGAAAACGTTACTCTAAAAAATTATAAGTTCAATTTTAAGAATAGTCCTAGTGTTAGAGCTGCAGGTGAAATGACAAGAGGCTGCACTGCCTCATATAACCATATTCATGTTTTTCTTGGTTTCTATGTGCGTGTTGTTAGTTAAGGTTATTCCTATCCTTAATTAAAGAATCTTGGATTGTTGTAATATCTTAGTTTAAATTTGTTGCTATCTTCACTTCTTGAATCTTGATTTGTCACTATCTTCTATTCTTAACTTTTGATTGCTAAAATAATTTTTTAATGCTATTCTTAACCTGAATTCACAAATCTTGATTTTTTTTCACCTTTGGGTCAAATAATTTTTTTATCCAAAAAGCAAAGAAAAGTTTAGTAAAAAAGCTTAACCAACCTGACCCAAAAAAATTAAAAAGATACACAAAACAAATAATTCAATAGATATGAAAGCACTCTTCTAGGAATTGATAAACTCCTTGCCGAATGCACAAAACTCTAAGTGAAACAGACTTCTATAAACAATAAGAAAATGCGATGTTGTTTTTTAACAAAAATGTGTATCTATATATTAAGGTACACCTAGTTGAAGGTGACACATCAGCACAAAAGGTGCACGAAAATATGAAAAGAATGAGTTTGCACGGGGAGATAATAGGACCCTAGTTAAGTGAAGGTGTATCGCTGGAATTTCGATCATAGTTCAGGGGTACTTATGCATTATCCCCAATATTTTTGTAAGGTAATTATTCTAAAAAGGATTTTAAGGAGTAAATATAAGTCTTATGTTTTCTTAGTTGTGTAGATTTACTAATAATTATTGGGTCTGGTCCACTAATAAGTTATACATCCCATTAGCCCATTAGATTGTCATGATCCTTAACCCTAACCCTAGATGTATAAATAAAACATTATAGGTGCATAAAAAGATAGAGTTTCTTCCCACCACATAAGATGACTAGGGTTTACTATCCAACATAAAAAATGGTCTACATCTTCTGAGGATATTGGACTTTGGATAAAGGGAATTAATCAATTCCATGAGGATTTTCAACGACCAACAACATAAATCACGATAGTTGTAGATCCGCTTCCACAAAAAAGAATCTCGTAAGTCTCCTAAACTAGGGTTTACCGATTGAAATACTACAAAAAAAAAAGTTGATTTACTAAGTTATTTCTATAATTTAGATGGTCATCCAAGAAATCGACTAAATAAAAAATAACAAATGGAAGTCGATTAGACATTGTTGAATATCATTGTGCAAATGATGAATATTTAACTTCAATTGAATGGTTTGTATTATACAATTTGAATATAAAAATAAGATGTTCCCAAGTAATTTAGTTCTTTGTTGGAGTTTGTAACCGATCATATAGAAACAGACAAAGACACAAGTAATTTTACACTAGAACAGATTTTGATTCAAAGGTGATAAAGGGTATTATTTTGTACAAAAGATAACCGTTTTATTTCTTATTTTTCTGATTTTTTCACAACTAGTGCTAGCCTGCTAGGCACGTGCGTTGCACGTGTGTCCCATCTTAATTTGTGTAGGCTCATTCTAATAATATTATACATTCTATGGAACACAATCGTGTAATGAGTAGTAGAAAACGTTACTCTAAAAAATTATATGTTCATTTTTCATAATAGACCTAGTGTTAGAGCTGCAGGTGAAATGACACGAGGTTGCACTGCCTCATATAGCCATATTCATGCTTTTCTTGGTTTATATGTGAGTGTTGTTAGTTAAGGTTATTTCTATATATCCTTAATTAAAGAATCTTGGATTGTTGTAATATCTTAGTTTAAATTTGTTGCTATCTTCACTTCTTGAATCTTGATTTTTCACTATCTTCTATTCTTAACTTTTGATTGCTAAAATCTTTTTTTATGGCGATTCTTAACCTCAATTCACATATCTTGATTTTTTTCACCTTTGGGCCAATTTTTTTTTTTTATCAAAAAAGGAAAGAAAAGTTTATTAAAAAAGCTTATCCAACCTAACCCAAAAAAAATAAAAAAATACTCAAAACAAATAATTCAGCAAATATGAAAGCATTCTTTCAGGATTTGATTATCTCCTTAGCAAATGCACAAAACTCTAAATGAAAAAGACTTCTATAAACAATAAGAAAATACGATGTTATTTTTGAACAAAAAATTGTATCTATATATAAAGGTAGACCTGGTTGAAGGTGTCACATCAGCACAAAAGGTGCACGAAAATACGAAAAGAATGAGTTCACGGAGGGGGGATATAATATATAGGACCCTAGTTAAGTTAAGGTGTGTCGCTGGAATTTAGATCATAGTTTAAGGGGTACTTATGCATTATCCCCAATATCTTTGAAAGGTAATTAATTTAAAGAAGTATTTTAAGGAGCAAATATAAGGCTTATGTTTACTTAGTTTTGTAGATTTTCTAATAATTATTGGGTCAGGTCCACCAATAAGTTTTATAGCCCATTAGATTGTCATGATCCTTAACCCTAACCCTTGATAATAAATAAACCATTATAGGTGCAGGAAAAGATAGAGTTTCTTTCCACCACATTAGATGACTAGGGTTAACTATCCAATCTAAAAAATGGTCTACATCTTCTGATGATATTGGACTCTGGATAAAGGGAATTCATCCATTCAATGTGGATTTCCAACGACCAACGACATAAATCGTGATAGTTATAGATCCGCTTTTGCAAAAAAGAATCCCGTAAGTCTCCTAATCTACGGTTTACTGATTGAAATACTGCGAAAAAAAGTTGCTTTACTAAGTTATTTCTATAATTAGATGGTCATCCACGAAACCGACTTCATGAAAAATAAAAAAGGGAAGTCGATTAGACATCGTTGAAAATCTTTGTGCAAATGATGAATATTTAACTTCAATTGAATGGTTTGTATTATACAATATGAAAATAAAAATAAGATGTTCGCAAGTAATTCAATTGTTTATTGTAGTTTGTAACCGAGCATATAGAAACAGACAAAGACACAAGTAATTTTACACTAGAATAGATTTTGATTCAAAAGTGATAAAGGGTATTGTTTTGTAAAAAAGATAACCTTTTTATTTTTTATTTTTCTATTTTTTTTAACATGACTAGTACGTTGCAGATGTGTCCCATGTTAATTTGTGTAGGCTCATTCTAATAATATTTTACATTCTATGAAACACATTCCCGTACTGAGTAAAAAAAACGTAACTGTAAAATAATATAAGTTCATTTTGCAGAATAGACCAAGTGTTAGAGCTGCAGGTGAAATGATATGAGGTTGCACTGCCTCATATAGCCATATCCATGCTTTTCTTGGTTTCTATGTGAGTGTTGTTAGGTAATGTTATTCCTATCCTTAATTATAGAATCTTGGATTGTTGTAATATCTTTGTTTAAATTTGTTACTATCCTCACTTCTTGAATCTTGATTTGTCACTATCCTCTATTCTTAACTTTTGATTTTTAAAATCATTTTGTAGAGGTTATTATTAACCTCAATTCACGAATCTTGAATTTTTTTTAGTTAAATATCACCTTTAGGTCAAATATTTTTATATCAAAAAAGCGAAGAAAGTTCAGTAAAAAAGCTCAACCAACCCGACCCAAAACAAATTAAAAAAATACTCAAAACAAATAATTCAACAGATATGAAAGCACTCTTTCAGGATTTAATTAACTCCTTACCGAATGCACAAAACTCTAAATGAAACACATTTCTATAAACAATAAGAACACACAATGTTCTTTTTGATGTATAAATTTATATATATCAAGTTGCAAGTTTACTACTCCACTTATTTTAATTTTATATATATATATAAATTTAAAAGACTAAATATTTACCACGTCAACCTTTCATTAAGAATGAAAATATGTTAAAATAAAATAGTCTAATGGGATAGCATTTAATATGTTCAAGAAAACCCCTGCAAAAGATTTGTTCTCTGAAAATATTCATAGATCCTTCACCCAAAACTGTAACAATTTCTGTTATGTGAGTTTTTCAAATTCTTAATTTATTTATCATCGAGTAAACATATCATGTACTTATACTTTACTTATTCATTCAGCTTTGTATTATTTATCATCGAGTACACAAACTTTGATAACATATATTAAATTCGAAAGCCCACTTCGCATCTGATGCCCTTGTTGACAGCTTGTCGACTAGGTGACAGTCTGCCATCCTTAGACAATGTGTAACTTACTCTGATTAAGCCTGACTCTTGAAATGATTCTCCGTCACATGATTGACCCGCCGTAAACTTGCCACACCCATCATGCTCCACTGTTTAAACTTGATAGGGGAGCTGATAGTCCGTCACATGGTTGACGACCCGTCAGTTAGGCCGTCACATCAAGGAAGATGGCTCATGTGCATCTGCAAAAAAGGTGTTGATAGTGGGGAAGAAACAAATGAGGAGAACAACCTTATCCCAAGTATTGGGAATGGTTAGTCTACTTAGCTAGAATGTAAGAGGCCTGAATGGGCCTTATAAGAAGAAGGAGGCCAAGCTTCTTTGCAATGAATAAAGAATAGGCTTGCTGAAAATCAAAGTAAAAAGGAACAAAAGGAACCAGATTGCTGAGAGTATGTCTAGGAAATTACAACACATACATAAATTATCACTACAATGGGAGATTAATCCTTATTAGTTGGAGGCCAGATTACTATAATGTAAGATCGTGAACATGACAACTTAAGAAGTAACATGTGAGGTAGAGTTTATACCACAAAACTTATATTTAATTTCTAGTGTCCTTTGTGTTTTCTTTTAACACATGAGTGGAGAGTAACTATGATCTTCCCTAGGTCAAATAGAAAATTATGGCTTCAAATTGGAGATTTTAATTTCATAATTCAGGTTGAATAAAGGATAGGAAGCACTCTTGTATCTTTGGTAGAGGTCATGAATTTTGTGAAGTGTGAGGAATATTGTAGATTGCTACAACTCTCTCACCAAGGAATTCAATACACTTGGAGTGACAAGAAGAGTGATGAGAGAATATATTTCAAAACAGACTAGGCCATGATAAATGATGTATGATTGACCACTATGCCTTCAACTAAGACTACATTCTTCACTAAAGGTATAAATGATCACAGCCCTATTAAGATAGATCTAATAAAGGAGAGGAAAAGGAAGCAAAGATTATTTCTATGTCGCAATGCTTGGGGGCAATTGCCCTCAGTTTAGCTCCTGGTGAAGGTTGATGGGAATTTCCTATCCAAGGGTGTAAAATATTGAAGGTAGTAAAGAGATTGAAGTAACTCAAGAGAAGTCTAAAGAAACTAAACTCTTAACATTTATTTAACATAATAAATGAGGCAGATAAGAGTGGAGAGATATTGAAGAAGCCTCAAAAGCAGCTACAAGATCAGCCTCTAAATATGAAATTTTTAAAAGGTGGAGAGGAAAAGACACTCACATTTTGAGCATATCTTATATCTAGTTGAGATGTATCTACAACAAAAAAATAAAGTGACCTAGCTGAAGCTAGAGGATGACAATGCCACATATTTTTTCTCTATGATAAAGCATAGAGGTTAAAACAAGCAACTACTCAACTGAAGAATGAGAATGGACAATGAGAGAATGATCGAGATAGTATAGCTTTGATCTTTGTGAATTATTATCATAAGCCACTAGGAGAGAAAATAACTTTTAGGGTGAAAGCAAAGGAAGCTTAATTTCTCAATGGACCTATACTTGAAATAGATCAGCAACTATAGGTATTGGTGTCATTCACTGAAGATGAAGTGAAATGGGCCATGTCTAAGATTGACGAAACAAAAATCCCAAGGCCTAGAGACAGTGGGTAGAGACATAACAGAAATAATCTTGGAGTTCTTTAAGAACGGGCAACTATTAAGGCAAGTGAATGTCACCAACATTGCACTCATTCAAAAGATAGAAGTTCAAGAACAGGCAAGTCAGTTTAGGCCAATTACATATTGTAATGTAATTTATAAATGTATTTCAAAACTAATTAGCACTAGACTCAAAGATGTTGTTAGTCATGTAGTAGCAGAAAATCAAGTTGCATTTGTGTAAGAAAGATCAATGGTGCATAAAATATGAAGACTACTCTTAGGTGCTTAGTGAAGATAGACCTCAAGAAAATATATGACATAATGAGTTGGGAATTCTAGGACGAAGCTTTAATGGGATTTGAATTATCAGTAAGATTCATTAAACTAATTATAATATATGTATCAACTCCAAAGTTTACTGTGAAGCTCAATGGGGGAGAGGCTAATGAAATTTTGAAGGGAGGAAAGGATTGATACAAGTGGATCATATCTCCCTTTTACCTTTTGCACTAATTGTGGAGTACCTCTCAAGGTTACTCAAAAGCATGAGCTATTTGCCAGACTTTTAGTTTCATTTTATATGTAAAGCTCTTAGGCTGAATCACCTTATTTTTGTAGATGATCTCATGATTTTCTGCAAAGGAGATATCAAATATTATCTAAAATTATGAAAGCTTTAGGTCATTTCAATTTTGCAACTGGACTTATGGACAGCATGGAAAATTTCAGCTATTCTTAGTTGGAATGACTAAACAGGTGAAACAACATCTTCTAGATACTACTGCTTTCTCACAAGGGGGTTTTGCTTTAGATAATTGAGACAACCCCTCACATCTAAGAGGTGGAGTAAACTGAAATGTCATCAATTAGTTGACAAGATAACAAGCAGGATCAAAAACATATATACTATATAACTCTCTTATGCAAAGAGACTTCAAGTGATCTTTGGCTATCCTATTTTCAATCAATAGCTTTTGGGGCTCAATTTTTCTTCTTCGAAGTGTAGTGAAGAAGGTGGATAAGAAATGTAGAGAATACATGTGAGGAGGCATAGAGGAACAAAGGAAAGTATCATTAATATTCTGGGATAAAATATGCTTTCCAAAGAGGCAGGGTGGATTGAATATAAAAGGTTGTGGGAATTGACTTTTGTAGGCAAGTTTTCGATTAGCTGTAAGTAAGAAGTCATCACGAATGAAATGGTAGCATGAGATATACATCAAAGTAGACACAATTTGAATCCATAAAGCACCATCAACTAGTAGTTGGTATTTGAGGAAAATTAACTCTTTAAAGGATAGGATGCAGCATTGGTACACACAAGGACAATTCATTCTTACTACTAATTGGAAATATTCAATCACAAGTGGCTATCTGACTTTGACAAACAACCAAGCTAAGTTTGATATACTTCTGAGTCGAAACTGTCGCATAGGACTTGCTTAGTGCAGTTTATATCCCATGTGTGGTTTGTAGGCTATTACACACCTAGTGCGCACAAAGTGCTCACCCGAAGGGCAGAGGCTGTGGCAGAGATTGTAGCGCTGCGAGTTATATTGGGGTTCCAAAAAAAAAAAAATCATATTTGTTACCAAAAAACAAAAGGCCAACAACTTGAGTAAAATATTTCTGAAGTTGGCCTTAATAAGCCTTATCAAACTTCGAGCAAAAATATATTGTATTTGTTCTTCATAAGAATCATATTTCAATTTTCCTCTTTCCACTTTTAGCTTCTTGTTCTAGATTCTCTTTCATTTAGTTTCTCTTTCCTTTTTGTTTTTGTTGTTTTTGTTTTCTTTCTTTACTTTTTCGATTGGGCCGGGTCATCATGACTTGGGCGTGATCATGTGATGTAATTTCCTCCTAGCTTTCTTCAATGAAGCAAAAAATATTTGGATGCATCCTTTTAATAATTAAGGATCGAATCATTTAGACAATTAAATTTATCTGCATAATTACTATGATAAGATTTAGTATGATTTTAGCATTCAAACCGGTGGCTCAAAAATAAGTTCTCTCTTTAAAGAAAATAATGATACTATATTTTAAAATCTCTCTGTTCTCCTCATTTTTCCTTTCTTCTCCTTAACCTATATTTTTTATACCCAACAAACATCAACGTATCTGTCTGTGGAAGAGTGAAAGGGTCACCACTACTGAGGATCCCCCCCTAATCTTAGATAGGTCTTCTGAGGGTTCGCCGCGGTTCATTGCTGTGCTTGCACACAAGGCTACCCTTTTCCGAAAGCTCCGCAGGACCACCTACCACTAGTCTTCGGCCGGAGGGGTTTATTGCACAAAAAGGCCGGGGCGCAGACTCCCGAAGAGAGAAGCCCAACGAATGTCAGATGCAAAGCCCCGTAAGAATTTTTATATCATTTTTCCTAATTCACCCGTTCACATTTTTACAGTTCATATCTTTTTTTAATATAATAATTTAAATTTAATATAAAATTATTTTACCCTCTAAATTTTTAAATAATATAAATTGCAAGTAAATATTATATTATATATTATATAGAGGGCTATTCAAAATCGAACTGAAACTGATAACTCGAATCGAAGAAACGTTATTTATTGATTTATCGGTTTTGGTAATGGTTTTGATTTTGTTATTATCAGATTAATGATTTTTAACGGTTTGAGATTTTTCTTAACGGGTTATCTAATAACCCGATAGAAAATTAATAAATGATATTTATATCATTCGATGTATAAAGTCCTTGATTTAGGGTTTAGTTTCATACTTTAATTTTTAGTTGTCTCAAACTTTCGGTTATTCTACAATGAGTCCATATTTGCTTTTGAGCAAGATGCAACTTGTCAACTAATGTGCGTGATTTATTTGGTTTGTCACCATGTTTTTAATTGATTTTCAATTATTACTTTTTATGTCAAATCTTAACCATCAAACCAATAACAATCAATAACCGATGATACAATATTTTTAATAGTTTTATAATGATTTAGCATGTCTACAAACCAATAAACTTTAAAATTGAACTGAACCAATCGATACGTCACAACTCTAATTATACATATCAATAGATAATTCAAATAAAAGTAAAATTATTAATGAAATATAATTAAATAAATATTATATCATGATAAATTTATTTTAATTTCTACATAAATATTATGCAATAAAAAATAATAGTAAAATATCCAAATAGTGATTTGAAATTAATGAATAATATCACACCATTAATGAAATTAGATTTCGTGTCAAATCAAATTAGATGATATATAAATAAATGAAAGACAAGAGGGAGTAGTAGCTATTTTGAACCTACCTTTGAACATATAAGACACCACTTTTATCATTTTGTGAGTAAAATAACGTCAGAGTTTATTAATTGCAAGTTTGCAGTAAGCTTTTTCTTTTTCTCTTTGTGTTTTTGTCATTTTGTTTTAAAAACCTTTCCTCTTCCGTTACTCCTATTAGAAAATGCCAATTCATTTTCCAATGAAACACAGAGACAAAATTGTATTAAGCCAATATGAGTGTAAGAGTAAGTAACACATGGCAGTAGAGTGTGTGAGAGAGAGCATCAATGGCACTATTTCTTGATTTCTCCGCACCACTTTTCACATTTCATACTTGTTAGCTTTCCCTTTTCTTCTCTGATAAAATAGAAATCAGCAAGCAAAACTGACACTACTACTTCTGTAGTTCTTGATACTGGTAAAATTGCACTAACCCCTTTCTTTGTTGTTTGTTTATCTTTCTAAAGTTTTGATCTTTTTAGGTTTTCTTTGATTATTTGCTTCTGATTTTGCTCTCTTTGTGCTTCAAAGAGGGTAAAATCAGTTTCATGAGGAGATTAGTTATTACTTCTTCTTTTTTCAAGAGGAGATTAGTTATTACTTCTTCTTTTTTCAAGAATTTGTGAAATTGTTGAATATCAACTTCTGCTTCTTCTTTCTTATTCCTCCCTTCCTTTTTAGTTGTCCTTGTTTCCTTTTTTTTAGAATCAAAGATAAAAACTTTGACTAGTATTTTAGGGTGTATTTTTTCATCATAGTGATATACAAAAAATTGCAATTTAGAGTACTTTTTATATAGTTTTTGAATATCTAAATTTTTAATTTAAAATATCGAATTAATGTAATCTAATTTAACTTTGAAAAGTAGTTTAGTTGAACGCAACATGACAATTAAAAGGGACGGAGAGAGTACTTTTTTCCATTTTTTGTTGTTTCTACCTTTTTTACTTCTTTTTTTTCATTAAAAATGAGTTTTTAGTTGTAGTAAGATTGTATTTGGTTTCAAAGTGAAGGTTTTTACCCCTATTTTGGCATTCTATTTTATATTTTTGGACAAATGAGTGAGAATGATGTTATTTCCTCTTTGAGTTGGATGGTCTTTCTCAATAGCATTTAAATAGTTATAGAAATGCATTAAAAGGCTGTGTTACTTATAAGAAGTATTAATGATGATACTTTAACTTTGTGTTATATTGAACATGGAAGAAATTGGTATTGGAAATTAGGAGTGGTTAAATAATCAAGATGGAAAGTATGGCTAGTGTTTTTTTTTTTCATCTCTACTAGGATTTGAACCCTGATGATCTTCCATGGTTCTCGTCGCGTTCATTGAAACCGCTAAATCACACCCTTTGATGCCTATAATGCATATTTTTTCCCATTTTGGATATAGCTCACATCAAGATTGTTAAAGACTTAAAGTTAGAGTATACTTACCTCTTGCTTGTTTATCTTTTTGACTCTGTGGTGTGTTTCTTTTGTGAAATAAAGCCATTTGGCTCATAATTTTGTTCTGCTCCTCTCTATATCTCCATAAGTTAGGCATCATTTATTACCTTGTTCTAATATGTTATATGCTTCTTGCGCTCAAGGGTGTCGCTTAGTGGGTTGATAACCATGAGGTGTCACGTACAAATCCTAGCAGAGGAAAGGTAAATAACACACTAGACATTGTTTTTTGAGATGTTCTGATACAGTAGCCTTCTTTAATGTAGTGACAACGTCAAAATTTCGTCTTTTGTTAATTTAATAATGTAGAACATTCAGGAAAACTTTTTTCAATGTAGATGAAAATTCGACTAAGCAGTTAAAAAATCTTCCTTGGGTATTATTAATGACATGCCATATAGTTCTTTTTGTTGTATTTTTGATGATGCCATGCTTCAGATTAAATTGGCACTTGCATTTTTCATTATAATCATGATTGACTATTTGTTCTGTTTTATTTGGTTACTGTTTAACTGATATCAAGGATCTTATAACTTCACACATTTTCGGAATGAAAGTTATGGATGCTCTCCAGTTTAATGAGGTATTAACAACTTATGGATTGTAGTTTTGCAGTTGAAGATCACTCAATAAAAACGTGGGAAATGACTAGAGATAAAATTGATATTCATCAACATGGTGTGGCAGTTGATCAGAAGAAGTTAAAAGTTAAGTGCAACTATTGTGGTAAAGTTGTTTCTGGTTTTAGTCGGCTTAAACACCACTTAGGAGGCATTCGTGGAGATGTAACTCCTTGCTTGGAGACTCCTATACTTGTGAAAGAAGCACTTGAAGCTGAGATACTTAATAAGAAAAATGGAAACTTAATCAAGGAAGTTGGGCAACTTCAGCACCCAAACCTTCCTTTGAAGAGGAATTGGTGCCCTCGAGATGGTGAACCAAATAAGACTTCTGAAAGTGTAAATAAAAAACATAATGGTGTGAATTCAAAAGTAGCTGGTACTTGTGTTGTAGATTCATCCTCACAAGAGATTTCAAAATATATAGGGAGATTTTTTTATGAAGCAGGAATTGACTTTGATGCTATCAGGTCACCTAGCTTCCAAAGGATGTTAAAAGCCACCCTTAGTCCTGGGAAGACAATAAAACTCCCTGGTTGTCAGGAGTTGAAAGGATGGATCCTTCAGGATGCAGTGAAGGAGATGCAACAGTATGTAACGGAAATCAGAAATTCATGGGCAAGCACAGGATGCAGCATCTTGCTAGATGGATGGATAGATTCAAATGGCCGAAATCTGATTAATATCCTGGTGTACTGCCCGAGGGGCACCATTTATCTTCGATCATCAGATATTTCATCTTTCAATGGGAATGTTGATGCCATGATATTATTCTTTGAGGATGTTCTGGAGGAAGTTGGAGTTGAAACTGTGGTCCAAATTGTTGCATACTCGACGTCTGCCTGCATGATGGAAGCAGGCAAGAGATTAATGGAAAAATGTAAGACAGTTTTTTGGACAGTAGATGCTTCTCATTGCATGGAACTTATGTTACAGAAATTCACGAAGATAGACCCGATACAAGAAGCTTTGGAGAAGGCAAAGACACTCACACAGTTTATTTACAGCCATGCTACTTCCCTGAAGCTTCTAAGAGATGCTTGTCCTGGTGAGCTCGTAATGTCTTCAAAGATGAGGTCAATTGTGTCCTTTTTGACTCTGGAAAGCATTGTCTCGCACAAAGACTGCTTAATTAGGATGTTTCAGTCTTCTGATTGGCGTACCTCATTCTTGGCTTCTACGAGTGAGGGTAAAAAAATGTCGAAAATGGTTAAAGATGAATCATTTTGGAGTGAGGCTCTGATGGCTGTAAAAGCAACCATTCCTCTGGTGGAAGTTATGAAGTTGCTCAATGGTACTAATAAGCCACAAGTTGGTTTTATATATGACACACTAGATCAAGCTAAAGAGACCATCAAAAAGGAGTTCCAAGACAGGAAATCCCTTTATGCAAAATTCTGGACAGCCATTGATGACATATGGGACGAGTACCTCCACAGTCATCTTCATGCTGCGGGTTACTTTTTGAACCCAACTCTTTTTTATTCAAGTGATTTCTACACTGATGTGGAAGTTTCCTGTGGTCTTTGTTGTTGTGTTGTTCGCATGACAGAAGATCGTCATATACAGGATTTGATCACACTGCAAATTGATGAGTATCGCATGGGGAGGGGCACGTTTCATTTGGGAAGTTTCAAAGATAAACTATCAAATATTTCCCCAGGTGGTATGATTTATACATTTTCTGCTATTTTGATCATCTTGACATATAATTCATATGTTAACCTGTAAGTTATGTTTGCAGCACTTTGGTGGTCACAATACGGAGTTCAGTTTCCTGAACTTCAAAGGCTTGCTGTTCGGATCCTTAGTCAGACATGCAATGGTGCTTCACATTATAGGCTGAAAAGGAGCTTGGTCGAGACATTACTTACAGAAGGTATGAATCCAATAGAGAAGCAGAGGCTGCAGGACTTGGTATTTGTCCATTGTAATTTGCAATTACAAGCTTTTGATCCAGATGGAAGCAATGACAATACAGATTGTGTTGTTGACCCCATGGATGAGTGGATAGTCGGAAAAGAGCCAAATTTGGTGTCTGAAAACACTCGACTTACATGGATGGACTTGGAACTGGCAAGCAGAAATGGAAAGGAAAAAGTTTGTGTTGAAAGAGCTGTTATTTATGTGAAGGAGGAAGCGGAGGAGGAAGAGGAAAGAGGAACATAAATGTATATAGAGTAGCAAATGTGTATTGGTAATGAGTCTTTCTAAAGTAGTGCCATGAAGAAGTAATTTGTGAACAAGACATTGCAAATTTTCGGCGCAAGAACTCATCAAGCCTAAAGTTATTATTCTCTGCTGTCTTTTTTGTATTTGAGATGTCTGCTCAAATGAAAATTCAAAGGAAATATTAGCTTTAGCTTGAAGATATTTTCAACTTGAAATTAATTTGTTTCTCTTTGTACATTAGAAAGTTGAGTGTAGTAATCAACAATTATTCTGCACTTAAAATAGAAAAAATATTTGCAATTGAATATCAACATAGCCTTAATGGAAATGTTAACTTAATGAAAGTTTGAATAAACAGAACAGTGAAAGAGTTTTAGTAATGTTATTGTATAATACTAAAGGTAATTTTGACTACACACAAATTGAACTTTAGAACTAAAAATTTAGACTAACGGAAAGAGTGTTTCAATTAGGGTTCAAAATCAAACTGTAACTGATAAGTCAACCGCAAAATTGGCTTATTGGCTTATTGATATTGGGTTATTGAATAAACGGTTGGTGAACGGATTAGAATTTTATAATTAACGGCTTATTGGTGTGGGGGTGGATTATTCAATTTCCTCATCGGATAAACCGCTAACCCATTAAGAGTTACCATACTTACACTTTTAACTTAGGTATATTAGCATCATTTAATATTTTTCCATAATATATAATTATATATTATTAGTCCTAAGGTCGTAAAGCCAAAAACTTGAAAATCTATTTACTTTTCTGTTATTAACTATTACATTACTATTAATCTATATTTTTTGTAATATAGGAGAATTTTACAAATTAACTTAATTTATATTAGGGAAAAGAAGTCATTTTTTTAAGATGTGTTCATGGAACAAAAAAGGTACAGATTAACCGATACACAGTCCGATAAGTGTTAATCCGTTATCGAACCAACCGATATCTTATAGGTTGGCTAGCGGATTAGTAAATTTAAAAACCGATATCCGTTAGGCCAAACCGTTAAGCAAAATTATCCGCCCGATCTGTCCTTTATGCAGCCCTAGTTTCAACCAAAAGGGGTTAGATATTAAAATTAGAAAAGCATTTTCTTATCATTTAAACCAAAAACTGAACAGTTAAGGCTCACTAATCGAAAATCATTAGTAAATATCTTATCGGTTTGATTATCAGCTTAGCATGTTTGCAAAATAAAAATCCAAATCAAATCGATAATAGACAAAACTGGACCTAAGTAACCAACAAGCCCCATGAGATATCTTTGGGCATCTCATCCAGGTAACCAAACAACAAAGTCTTTGCTTTCAATCTTTAATGGGAAAAGTGTATATATAGCCCCAACTTTGCGATGATATATGCACTACTTTTTTAACGAGGATATATCTGTTTAGAGGAATTGAGAACTCTAGTTAAAGAATCATTTTGCAAATAGAAAGGACAAAATTGTACCCATATGGAAGTGGAGCAACACATGGCAGTAGAAAGAAAGGAGCAGAGTCCCTTTTTCAGAGTCATGGCAGGGTACGTACTACTATGAGTACCATTCCCAGAACCCCTTTTTCACTCAGATTCATAGCTCATACATAATGGCTTTCTTTCCTTCTATATAATTCAGTAAAAATCAACAAAAATGACTCTACTTATTCTGCAGTCTTCATATAACTGGTTAGACCCCCTTTTCCTTCATCTTGTTAAACTTTGTGTCATTATTTGCTTGTGATTCTGTTTACTTTAGTTCATGAATTACTCTGCTCTTTTATCTGCTTTCATTTCAGACTGTAGAAATGGGATTTTGTATCTTTAGAAAGAAAAGGAGGGACCTTTTTAGTTTTTTACTTGTTCTTTGTACATTTTCACTAGCAGAATACACTTCTTTGTTTTCACAACTATTGAATATCAAAACTCTTTTCGTTTTCTTTTTATTTCTGCCCTTTTTATTTCGTTATTTTTTCGTCAAGAATGAGTTTTAAGTTACAGTAATAGGAGGAACAAGATAATTTGTTTATGTGGTTTGAGAGTGTGTATCCATTGGATGCAAAAATGTTAGATAATCTATTCGAGCCATGGTGGATAATATTAGTTGGTATCTGTGACGATGAGAGGTAGCAGGTAAGTGCTCCATATAATTAATCGAGTTGTGTGCAAAACTAACCAGACACCACAATTATCAAAACAAAAAGTAAGAGGACTTTACTTTTATGAAAGATGTCCAAAAATAATGTTGTGTCGTTGAATTGGAGGATCTCTGTCAGTAACATCTAAATTAAGAAAATGACTCGTAATGGGAAATGCAGTGGAAAAATAGTAGTGTTACTTTTGAAAAAAAATAATACTCCATTCGTTTCAATTTATTTGTTTTACTTTCCTTTTTAGTTCATTTAATAAAGAATGTCTCTTTCCTTTTTGGCAACCCAATAATTCTAACTTTTCATCTAACATGTTTAAGAATACAAGATTAAAGGAAATTTTGGCACGTTCCACATATTTTTAGTTTAAGATCACAAGATTCAAAAGTTTTTCTTTACTTTCTTAAATTTCGTATCAAGTCAAAACCAAACAAACAAGTTGGCTTGGAAGGAGTAATAAGAATAGAACTTTGTCTCTATGATTTGAACTATGATCAAACATGATTTTCATCCACCTCATGAATCACTAGGCCACACTTTTGAGTGTGTATTGCTCACATCAAGTATGTTAAACTTGTGCATAGTTACTCTTGTTTGTTTATGTATTTACTTTATGCGCGAATGCACGTTTATGTGAGAGGATTTACTGCTAGAAATGTGAAAAAAACCATGTCACTCATATTTTGTTATAGCATCGTTTTAGACCTTGTGCAAATCTATTGTGCCTTGTTATTCGTCTGTTGTATGCCTCTGGTGTCAATCTGTTGTGCCCTAGACATTGTCTTTTGGGATTGTCTAAATAATTTGTCACATTAACCTTATGTTTGCAGAGAAAAGGTAAAACACACTGAAAATGTAGTGCCAATTTTCATCTGCAAAAAATTCTCAAAAGTTCTTGTTTGCTCTACCCATTTGCTTGCTTAATGATGTAAAATATTCATGAAATATTGTTTCAATTTGGATATAGATTTGACAAATTGGTCATGATAAAATCTTCCTTTGAAATATTAACTTTGCCCCGCATGCTCCCTGGGCTGGTAAATATTTACCCGCACTCAATGTTTATGCACCAAATCAATGAATGCAAGTCATGCATCTTTCGTAAACAGATTCATCATTTCACCATGGTTAAGTGATATGCATGTTCACTTTGATATTTAGCTATTAAGGTTATATTACATAGTGTAATATGGAAAATATTTGTACCTTAGGGATTTGGTCTAGTGGTTGGAGCGTTACGCATGATTTGTGGGTTAGGCATACATCACTGGTCTCGACTCCTGCTGTAGTCAAAAGTCGGGTATTTAAGTGGAGAAGGGTAAGGTACGGACCCATTATCCATGAGTTTCGAACCAACCCTTGAAGATTTCTCGTTTATCAAAAAGAATTATCATCGGCCATATGACAGTTTTTTTTGTTTTTCCTTTGTGTTCTTAATGATGGTTGATGACAAGCTTCAATAGGATCAGGATTGATAAATAGGAATCAGGGGAGTTTGCTATTCACTTGGAACAGACTCTGTTTTTTGTAGTCACTGTTTTAACTGAAATCAAGGATTGAAAGTTATGCATGCTCCTGTTTTGCCTTTAAGATGGTCTAACAGCTCATGGATCATTGTTTTGCAGTTGAAGTACAGTCAATATAAATGCGGGAAATGGCTCAAAATAAAATTGATGTTTGGCAACATGGTGTGGTAGTAGATCAAAAGAAGAAGAAAATCAAGTGCAACTATTGTAGTAAAGTTGTTTCAGGGTCTACCCGGCTTAAATACCACTTAGGAGGCATTCGTAGAAATGTAATTCCTTGCTTGAACGCTCCAACACTTGTGAAAGAAGCACTGAAAGCTGAGGTACTTGTGAAGGAAAATGGTAGTTTAAGCAAGGAAGTTGGGCAACTAAACCACACAAATCTTCCTTTGAAAAGGAACTGGTGCCCCCAAGATGGTGATATCACTCAGAGTTCTGAAAGTGCAAATAAAAAGCATAATGGAGTGAATTCAAAAGTAGCTGGTAGTTGTGTTGTAGAGTCATCCTCACAAGAGATTTCGAAATCTATAGGGAGATTTTTTTATGAAGCAGGAATCGACTTTGATGCTATCAGGTCATCTAGCTTCCAAAGGTTGGTAAAAGCCACCCTTAGTCCTGGGCAGACAATAAAATTCCCTAGTTGTCAGGAGTTGAAAGGTTGGATCCTTCAGGATGCAGTAAAAGATATGCAACAATATGTAATGGAGATCAGAAGTTCATGGGCAAACACAGGGTGTAGCGTTTTGCTAGATGGATGGGTAGATTCAAATGGTCGAAATCTGATTAATATCCTAGTGTACTGCCCAAGGGGCACCATTTATCTTCGGTCATCAGATATTTCATCTTTCAATGACAATGTTGATGCCATGCTATTATTTTTTGAGGAGGTTCTGGAGGAAGTTGGAGGTGAAAATGTGGTCCAAATTGTTGCATACTCGACATCTGCCTGCATGATGGAAGCAGGCAAGAAACTTATGGAAAAACGTAAGACAGTTTTTTGGACAGTAGATGCTTATCATTGCATGGAACTTATATTACAGAAGTTCACAAAGATAGATCCGATACAAGAAGTTTTGGAGAAGGCAAAAACACTCACACAATTTATTTACAGCCATGCTACTGTCCTGAAGCTTCTAAGAGATGCTTGTCCTGATGAGCTCGTAAAGTCTTCAAAAATAAGGTCCATTGTGCCCTTTTTGACTCTGGAGAACATTGTATCCCAGAAGGAATGCTTTATTAGGATGTTTCAATCTTCTGATTGGCATAGCTCAATCTTGGCTTCTACGGGTGAGGGTAAAAAAATGTCAGAAATGGTTGAGGATCAATCCTTTTGGACCAAGGCTTTGATGGCTGTGAAGGCAACCATTCCCCTGGTAGAAGTTATAAAATTGCTAGACTGTACTAATAAGCCACAAGTTGGTTTTATATATGATACACTTGATCAAGCTAAAGAGACCATCAAAAAGGAATTCAAACACAAAAGATCCCATTATGCAAGATTCTGGAAAGCCATAGATGACATATGGGACGAATACCTCCACAGTCATCTACATGCTGCGGGTTACTTTTTGAACCCAACCCTTTTTTACTCAAGAAATTTCTACACTGATGTGGAAGTTTCCTGTGGTCTTTGTTATAGTGTTGTTCGCATGACAGAAGAACGCCATATACTGGATTTGATCACACAGCAAATTGATGAGTATCGCATTGGAAGGGGCACGTTTCATTTTGGAAGTTTCAAAGATAAACTATCAAATATTTCCCCAGGTGGTATGATTTATACATTTTCTGCTATTTCCATCTTGACATATAATTCCTATGTTAACCTGTAAGTTTTGGTTGCAGCACTTTGGTGGTCACAATATGGAGGTCAGTGTCCTGAACTGCAAAGACTTGCTGTTCGAATACTTAGTCAGACATGCAATGGTGCTTCACATTATAAGCTGAAAAGGAGCTTGGTCGAGACATTACTTACAGAAGGGATGAATCCGATAGAGAAGCAGAGGCTGCAGGACTTGGTATTTGTCCATTGTAATTTGCAATTACAAGCTTTCGATCCAGATGGAAGTAATGACAATACAGATTATGTTGTTGACCCCATGGATGAGTGGATAGTTGGAAAAGGGCCTATTCTGGTGTCTGAAAACACTGAATTGACATGGATGGACTTAGAATTGGAAAGCAGAAATGGAAAAGGGAAATACTGTGTTGAAGAACCTATTATTCATGTAAAGAAGGAAGAGGAAGATTATTGTTAATAGAATAACAAATGTAATGTGAACTGGCAATCTTTTTATGTATGAGTTATGTCCAGTTTGTGATAGTTGTTAATACCATGACATTTTGAATCCTTCAGGATGCAGTTATTGATTTTGACATCTTTGGTCACAATTTGCATTTGTTCTCTTATATATAGCCATCCTTTTAACTTCCAGATATGTGGATGAAAAATCTAGGAGTCATGAGATATTTGATGAAGCAGAATAAAGTAAACCAGGACATAGCATTTTCTTTCGAAGAAACAGTGTAATACGTAACCATATGGAATTCTCAAAATACTTGATTATGTATCTCACACAACTGACACTAATCACGTGAGGCTTCTTTTTGTCTCACAAAAAAGTGGACCTAAAATTTTCAGAAGTCCCTCTGCTCACTGTAGCTTGTATTAGGGACAACAAGTTGACCAAATCATCATGAACATTAGCAGTTCAGCCACAAATGATAAACGCAGAGTTCATTGGATCAAACAGAAATCAACAACATTCTGAAACTTCTGGTGAACTTCAAAATGCATTGTATAATATAAATCTCATATTATTGAAGACAACAATGTTTACTTAGTTGCCAAGGGTAATGCCAGTAGACTAACAAATACCTTAGAGAGCCAAGTATATTCCTAATTTAGGATTATGGTATACCATCAAATTGCAACAGTTTTCTTCAAATAAATGAAAGCTGGATACCAATTTTTTTCCAGATATCGTATAAGACCTAAAGTGCCCAAAATTTCTTTACTGTGTACACAAAATTTCCACCGAATGCAATGCTCAATGCTCTAGCAACAGCTAGACCTTTCCGAGAGTATTATGCCTTGACTTTCTTGTATTGCTTTATCTCCTTAATTATTCCATCGGTAAGCATGTCGACGTCGTTGTTCTTCCCAAAAAACTTCACAAATTCCATCTTAGGATCCATAAGATACCTGCAAATTGTATCATCAACCTCATCAAATCTCCATGCTATAGTAACATCCACATACTCTCTTTTGAAATCAGAGCCATTGACAATCCAAACCTTTGGATAACAATATAGACCCTTTGAAGAGATGTCATGAGATTTCAACTTTTAGAAGACATAAAATATCTCAAAGAATCACTTTAGGCTGGAACTTTACATCAAGTTACAAGATGGATCATAACAATATTTTGAGAAAAAACCTTTGACATGCTAAAAGCCTCAAGCATTTGGACATGATTTGGTTGAAATTTGACGAAATGAGTAATTGAAGCAAAGGTGAGGGGTATTTGGATTTGTTGGTGTTTGGACATGGAGAAAAAGTTAAAAAGTTTACATGAAAAAAAATTTGAAATGTTCCTTAAACTCTACTTTTCAAACTTCAAAATCTTTAGTTTGAAGTTGAAACAAAGGACCAAATTGATAAACAAATACTTGCATGAAATTATCTTCAAATATTCTGAAGTGTAGTCATGGACAAACCGATAATTTGTCCATCAATGTATCATCTAAGTGGCTAAGGAGACAGTTATCTGCTAGTAAACAGAAATGCAAACTACTCCCTCCGGTCCATATTACATGGCATTTTTAGATTTTACATTTAGTCCAAAATAAATGATTTTTTACATAATCAATAAGATATTAATTATTTTTACTAAATTTACCCTTAATAAGATAAGTGAGTTTTTACATACTCAAGTAACCATATTAAATAGGTTCTATTTAATTAAGTGTAATTTAGTGAAAACACCTCTTACTTCCTAAGGGTGAGTGGATTTCTTAAAGGGTATGTCAAAGCTAAAAACACCATGCAATATGCACCGGAGAGAGTAGCATGACAAGAGTGCTTAAATTACGTCTCCCGGTAGTTTGGACTTTGGTGTACTTGATTCCTAGATGGAATATCTTTGTATTAATTATAAAGTGAATTTCACCATCAAGAGTTAGTTTCTGGTAAATATGTGAAAGAAAAATACTATTGTGAATTAATGACCAAAAATGCTCTTCCAAAAACTTATAATTTGTAAGTCAGTTAAAATTACTAACTCATTAGCCAATCATGTTCTGATCATTTACTCAAGCAGCAAGAATAAGTTTAGTTAATCAAATACCAAACAGAATGATAAATAATCAAATTTGAAGTAGTCAAAGCTAAAACATCTTTTAAAACTCGTCATGAATACCCATCTCCCAGAAATCCATTAGCACACAATCTCCCAACAAAAAGCTAACACCTCTTTGAGCTCACTCGGCAGCTACCACTTCCAACTTCAACTATATTTCCACTCCCATTCCACACATAGGTTACTTCTTTATTTAGTGGTCTCCATCAGTAAATATCCAACTCTATAAGACTCTGAGCACGCACATAGGCCCTAATGCAGGCATATTTTTGAAGTGATCAAATGGAAACTGAAGGGCTACAACCACTATAAGTAGTGCTTTCCAGATGGAAGGTACATCAGTACATGGAGGAAAAAGATAACGAAAATTGCTATCACTGTAATAAAGCTATTTTTCTTACGCTTACTGGTTATGGTATTACCGGTATACATGTACGAATTTGAATGATTACCACATTAATATGTGAACGACATCATCTATTGCACCATATTAGATATCATTAAAGGTGTTTAAAATTTAAAAGACTAAGTATGCAGGATATCATTCATCCTGTAAGCTGTAAGGAATGACCATTTTGCAGAAAAATTAAAGGCGTTCCTGTGTTGAATACAGGTTGTAGACATTGAACTTGAGAGGCAATCAAAACTGACATGTGCAATCATACTAGAATAAGCAGGATCAAGTAACACATACATGACTATTGAGTGATCAACAAGGTAGTCTGAGCCTTCTTCTTCTGTCTTCATATAGTAAACCCGATATGCACGTGCTGTTTTCTTTATCTCTTCTGGGCTACCAGTGAGGCCAATCAAGTTTGGGTGGAACTCTAAACATTGAGTGCAAAATTGTCAGTTGCAACATTACAAGTATATCTAATAACTAATTAATGCACAATATATATTCAGATCAATCTGAAACACACCTTTAACATATTCGCCTACTTGCTCAACCGTATCTCTTTCAGGATCAACTGAGATAAATACAGGTACTATTTCAATTCCAGACGTCTCCTCTGCATATTGAATATATTATAAGTTAGAAGATTAATACATCTCTTTATGTTTAAATTAAAAGGAAAAAGACATCATGACAGCTAAAGCTTATAACTTGTGGGCTTTTCTCTCACAACAAAAAACTGTAACCATACAGTCAGTAGCTGCCTTATTGTAGTCTGCTACCACATTAGCTAACAACTTCTACCCTAGGTAGCTGAACGATCAGATGTTCCCTTTAGGGGAATATTAAACCAGTTTGAACATTTTCATGCACAACATGGAGTAACAATTGAAGCATGCAAAAAAGGATACTGTTAGGGGTCGTTTGGTAGAGCGTGTAGAAATAATGCCAAATTGAGCGTATTAGCAATGCTTGCATTAGTTATACATAGATTATTTCTTATGCATTGTTTGGTTTGTTGTATTAAATAGAATGCATTGTATAAAAATATTTATTTACAAAAATATCCTCCACAATTATAGTGAAAAAAATGTAAAAGGGGTTTTGAGGGGTAATTGATTCTTTAACCATGCTAATGCATGCATTAAATCCCTTTGCATTACTAATACCTAGAAATCCATGGTATTAGTAATACACTCCCCAATACACAATAGAGTGTATAACTAATACATAGCATGAAAAAGTGCACCAAACAAGATATTACTAATGCATAGAGCTAATGCATGCATTTTTTTTGCTAATACACTCTACCAAACGACCCCTTAGAGTTTATGTACTTCATGCTCTTAGTTCACATGATACTAATATGCACCATCAGTTTTTCTTCACTGAATCAAACATTGACAATTGGAATGTCCTTTTAGTTCTGCTATTACTGCCTCCATCTGACCAAACAAATTGGTAATCAAGTCTGGATTAGAACTTGGATAATTAGCCATTAACTTGAAAGGCAAGAGGAAGGATAAATGTAAAACGGAATGCAAAACTAATGTCAGATAATACGTGGTTGACGAAATGATCAATCACAATAACCATGCAAAACTTCATCCATTTTAGGCACAGAACTATGATGAGAAGGCTTACTAATTTTATCAACTGCAGCAGCAAGTTTTTGTAGCTCATCCGGACATATATCTGGACAGTGAGTGAAACCAAAATATACAACTGTCCACTTGCCAAAGAAGTCTTTCTCAGTTACTGGTTTTCCATTATGGTCAATAAGACTAAATGGACCACCAATGGCTGCTTTTCCTACTGAAGGTCCTTGCTTTACGGAAGTTGAGGCATTGGTGATATCTGTAACAATAGGTAACAAGCTTAATCAGAAAACTAGAATGAGAGGAACTTAGAGGCAAGGCAAGAATCATGTTGTAGCCTATGATCTTACAATCTTCTAGTACAGAAAACTTAAGGCTTCCTGAACAAAAGAAACAAAAGGGAAGAGTAATATATTGGTCCTTAACTTTATTTGAATAATCATAACAGCATCTTATCAATACTGGGTCAGAAAAATATTACTCCCACTGTCCCAATTTATATGACTTACTTTCCTTTATAGTCTGTCCCAAAAAGAATGACATATTTCTATATTAAGTAACAATTTAACTTTAAAATATCCATTTTACCCTTAATGAAATGATTTATAGCCACACAAATTTCTATCATTTATTTTAAACCACAAGTTTTAAAAGTCTTCCTTTCTTTCTTAAACTCCGTGCCGAGTCAAAATACCTCACATAAAATGGGACGAAGGGAGTAGTAAATACAATTGTTTGTTATTTGAAGTAAAAGATGAAGCACCTCATCTGGACCTATCCTCTTACAAAGTTAAATTTCATAAAATGAGTATTTAAACCTCAAAGTGGTTTTGTTCCATTAAATAGAGATATTGTTGTGAGTAACACTAAGCTGAAACCTATGATGATAATTTCAATAAATGTGAATATTTAACAGTGTTTTACCGATATTAAATACTACTGAAAATGCACACTTACCCTATCAAAGACATAGGAAAAACTACACCACACTATTTCTTTGAAAACATAACATCCTCAAAAACAATTTCCAGCATGTATTTTTCTTTTTAAGAGCACAAGAGTTCATACGTGGACCAAAGAACAGGCATAATCAGAGATTTTGCAGCAGAGGCCCTTATACACGTGACAAATAGATAGATGCCAAATTATTACTCCAGAAGTGATGTGATTTGTTATTTAAACTTATATGTTGACAAAAGGAACAAGCAAAAGTTTCATTCTCAAAAAAAAAGAAGTAACAAGTAAAAGTTGACTTTTGAAATCCATTGTTCAATTACTGACTCTGCATTCTGACATATCTGCCTATACACACACAAACATTTTCGCACTATACTTGGAGCAAGGCAGTACTATAACCAGAAACCTAAATACATACATACTGATAGGTAGCTAGCAGCCTAATCAGACATATGTCATAAACGCAAATTAAAATGTAAGAAATTATCATCCTCCATGGTGTTTTCAAACCCAAAGTCTAATGAGACCATAAAAATCTACTGTTGAGCTGCATTTCACCGATGTTCGTACATGATTAGCCTACCACAGTTCTTTTCCTAAAACTAATACAACTCACCATAGTAATCTACCTTCAATATGCCGTTTCTTTTCCCTGTCATAATAGAAAACCAATCCTGCTCCAGTGCAAACAAGTAAAAAGAAGCTCATCCATGAAACAGGCTGCACATATCAAATATTACTAATCAATCACAGACTCATGGAACAACAGAAATGAAAAGGCTTTGACACCCTACTATAAACAGATGAAGTTGCATTTGTGTCCATACTATTATCCATAAAAAATGCAGCTATCCAAAGCAGAACAGGAAAATGGAATTCGCAATCACACAAAATAAGCAAGACGTCTGCAGTTTATATCCGAGCGACAAGCTCAATACCCAATTAATTCACCAATTAATTTCAGCAAACAACAGCAGCTCCATATAATCAAAATATAACTTTTGCCAAAACATAACAAATAGCATAGCCCAGATGCAAGTGCTAGTCTGCAGGTTTTCAAAACACACTACCTTCAGACTCAATCAATATGCATACATACATTACATGTGTATATAAATATATATATATATATATATATACACACACACACACACTGATTTCCAAGTTTTTATTTTGTACTAATTTTGCACGCCCAATGTAGCATTTGTACTGTGGGTGCAGTGACGTTCTACATAAGTAGTTTATAATAACATAAATTAGGAACTAAGTGATAAATTATATCTTGATTTTCTAAATTGGCCAAGTAAACATGGATATCTATAATGGAGGGAGGGAGTATATGTTGGTGAATAAAGAAAGAAACTTACACTACCCCGAATAGACTTTCCCTGTTCAGTCTTCTGAGAACCGCCAGAGCTCTCACTGTTTCCAGAATTAGTTCCGGTAGAAGATCCACCAGACCCAGAATTCGCTCCGGCAGAGGATCCACCCGACCCGGAATTTGATTGACTACTAGAACTCGAGGTGCACAGAAACCTGTAACAAATGAACCCATTTTCCAATCGATCCAAACGCATAGCCTGTAATCCAAGAAAAAAGAAACCCATTAATCAGAAACAAGAAAAAAAAACTTTATTAGAAAGAAAAGAAAATTGGGTAGAAAAGGAAGACTAACCAATGGAGAAAGGGGTAAAGATTTAAGGGTGGTGGGTGTATTTGAAAGAGTGTGTAAGAGATGAAATGAAGGCTTGGTTGAACGACATTGTTGGGAAGAAATGGAGTGATAGAGATAACGAATGTATTGATTTCTTGATATTGCTTTCGCCATTGCTATTTGCAGGATGAAAGCTTGATGAAAAAATACAAAGAGGTCAAAAACCCTACCAAAACCGCAGAACAGAAGGCTTTTCATTTTCTAATATTCATTCAGTTAGTTATTTAAATATTAAAATTAAAATTAATTCGAAAATGTACTCAAATTTACTCCTCATTACATTTATTTATTGATAAAAAATATCCTTGTAACTTATTAGAAATATATAACTTTTAAATACCTATTTTACTTATTTGGTCTTTCGTTAAAAATTCTATAATAGACAAAATTATTATTTTAAAATTTTAAAATTAATTAAAGTTATAATTATAATTTTTTTTTTAGAACCCATGATAACCCGCGGCCGCTACATAATTATAATATTTTACTATTTTGAAATGCACTAAAATATGGGTTGTTACATCATTTCTTATTTGAACTATAAATAATTTGGGGTTTAGGGATGATTTAGCCCTTTTGGGCAAGGACATGTTTAGGATTAGGCCGGTTACTCCTTTGGGATAAAATAATCAATTAATTATTATACTAATATTCAAGACAGTTGAAATTAATTAAGGTAATAATTATGAATTCTTTCCTTATTCAAAGATATAAAATTTTAATATTTGATATTTTAAAATTGACTAAAATTTTTTTTTTTTTTCAATTGAAACTGATCCAATAAATTTTCAAAATGTCAATAATTTAACATTTAATGGGACCTCTTATCAACATTTTCAATATTTATTAAAAATGTCAATATTTTAGTTTGTTATTCTTCTGATTTATGTATTTTTTATTTGTTTGATTTGAAGAATACAATCATTTAATAATAGAAAGGAGAAAATCACGGAAGAGAATATTTTTTTAAAAAGAACATATCTCTTAAAATTCTCATCAGTTATAATTTTAAAAGTAATTAATTGTATTCATTCGTATATATATGTGTATTTATATTCATTATAGTTTTCATGTTTGGGTTTGAATAATGACATCTGTAATTCTTTATTAGTTTGTATTCATTCCAATAGGTATACCAAATGGATTCGTAGTTATTTAAGAAACATATTTGTATCCATATACTTATGTAACCTCGTGTTCATTCCTAAAGGATACAACATTGGTTTGTATATTTTTCAAAAACGTATATTCTTTCTTAAAATTCCAACAAAATTTGTATTCCAGTCATCAAAACATACAAATTTGCAATCATAGTAATGGTCAAAATTTGTATTTAAAAAAATTATATTTTATGACAAAAGTGTATTTCTTATCTGTTATGTATTCCAAAAATATATGGATTCCAAATTATTTTGTATTCCAAGCATCCAACATACAGAAAAATCAAAACAATTCAATAATTCACTGTTTGTATCCCAAACATATTACATATTAAAAAAAATGTATTTTTTTACTTTGAAATATGACTGGCGATTCTGTACTTTCATCTCTTTTGGGTCCTTTTGCATGTGAGAAAGATGCAAAAATACTTCAATTCATTGAAGAGATAACTTGAATTGCTGAAGAAGCCGTCCAACAAAGTGTCTTGAATGAGATATTGACCCGAAACTCCTAAATTGAATACCTCAGTTACCGTCTAACCTTTAAATCCAATATTCGGATAGTAACTTATGAAGATCTTCAGGTGAAGATTCAACATACAAAATACGATCCAGATCCATTTTCGAATCACTTTTCCAATAGCTATTTTCGAATCACTTCCAAACAAATTAAAGAATCGGCAGTTAATGAATACTTGATTGTTTTTGTATTTCACCGATAATCTCAAAGTTCAACGAAATCATTCGAATTCACTTCAAAATTCCAATCGATTATTTCAAAAAAAAAAAATTTCTAATGGAAACAATCGCAAATCAATCGAATTCACTCCGACAAAGGTTGAAAATCTTTGAATGATTTTGAGATTTCTTAGAAAAATGGAGGAATTTGATTTTAAAAAGCCAAGGTTTAAGTTACTTGGGGATATGGAATAATAGAAGAAATCGAGAGAGAGAGAGAGAAAGGATAGAATTTGGGTAACAAATTTAGAGAGAGAAAAGTGGGTAATGGGATCTTTTATTTTTCCTTTTCACCCGTAATTGAGTCAAAAAGTGGACCTGAGAAATAAAAGAAGAGTAAATGAAATATATTAGAATACATTTTATTTGGTAAAATATTGACATTTTGACATTTTTAATAATATTTTAAGTGTAGATATTTTTAATAATTATGTTAGGGATTTTGACTAGTTAGCTAATTTATCTTTTTTTATTTACATACAAAATCAAATTCAATAACAAAACGACCCAAATGAAAGCTAGAAAAATAACAAAAAACAAAGAGGTATCTTGCGAGGTTTTTTTCCTTATTGAAGGGATTTGTGTTTTATCTATATTTGCCAACCAATTTAATCAAGAAAATAAAAAGAATATGAGTATAAAAAGGACAAACATCGATAGTCTTTTCATGTGAAGTTATAATCATAACTAATGATATCATTTAAATATATTTATTTATTACAAATTTATTATGAGAATGACATTAATGATTATCATCATAAACATTTTAATATTTTATTTTTACATATAATATTATTACACAATATTTGAGCATGACTGTTAAAATTTTTACAAAAAATGTATACAATTATAATGAATATCATTGCTATTATAGGTAAAATATTATTATAGAAGAGTAAAATATAATATGACAAATACATTCCGAAGAAAATCAGGATTGCTACTCTGAAATGTTATTATAATGAATTGTTGTTACAACGAGGTTTGACTGTAATTATTTATATGAGGAAGTACGTTGATTCTGACATCAGAGATGGTGTAATCCTATTCTTTATTTATTCAACTATAAAATTTATATTAAGGACTCGTTTGGTCATGAGAACTATTCATTTTTTATATGTTTTCTTTTCACTTTATTTGAAAATAGTACTTTCTATAAAATTTGATGGCTTGAGATTCAATAAAACAAGTCATGGCAACTCAGAAATTACATTTTCAAACATGGTAACTTTCATTTACAAGAAATTCAAACAATTTTGCAATTGAAAGAAAAAAAAAACAAAGTATGTTTTTCTAACATGAGAGTTTTTACATTCTTTTTTCTTGTTCTCCATATTGTTTTTTTGCTACAAATATGCATAAAGCATTCTATTCCAAGTATCAGGAACTCCAGGCAAACACCAATGTATACAATCTGCAAAATTTGATGGATTAGCTTTCTGCTTATCAGTTAACAATTTGCCTCCTAATTCACCGTAAACCGAAGCATGTCCATCAATTCTGTACTCAGATAATTGTGTTATGTTAAGAACAGTAACAGGAACTTTCATCCTTCCTATTACATCAACTACTGCATTCATCAAATCTTTGTTTGAACCAACTCCCCAATGCCCCTTCTTCATCACTGGTCTCGTCTCATTGAAACACCTCGTACCTTTCATATTCCCCCAATCTTCATTTCTGAATTTAGAAAAATGATGCAGTAAGTTTTGAGCTTAAACAATAAAATAGTCTAATGAGAAAGCATCTGTTCATATTCGTAGTTGCAGTAAGTGTTCTTTTTTTAATCAAGATTGGCTTGGTCTTCAAAGTTCAATTTAACTCCTCTGCTATACGAAAAATCTTAAGTTTAGCCTCCGTTATACTATGGAGAGATTCACATACTTACTATTAACAAATTTGGATTAAAATTACCTAAGGGAAAATACGAGACGACTAGCTAACAGCATGAATATGAATAATGAATCTCCTTGGAGTATAATGTAGGGTAAACTGAGACATAAGTTTGATCCTTTTCTCTTTAAGCTATGTTTACTCATGCATTGCAAAGTAGCAGGTAATGTGAGTTATTTTTGGGGCTTGAAAGTACTTTAGATGCGTACCTTTGATGCGTAGGTGACATGGTGGTAAAGAACACCTTTGTTTTGTTAGTATCAATTGTTGAATCAATCCAATTTGCCCATGTCCTCAATGCTAGTTTGTAAGAAATGGGGGTATCAAATTCTTCATATCCCTCTTCTCCATTTGCAAACTCTCCCCATCTGCAGTTTTTTCGTAACATTTCTTAAGCCATACAAAAAATACAAGTAGAAGTTCTTTTGGGAAAATGATTTCAATTACTTACAGTGCCTTGGCCTTAAGGCTATTCATCCACCAAACATAAGTATTGAAAACAAGGATATCTACTCCTAACCACTGTTTGGCACGCTCCGCGATAGAATCCACTTTAATAATTCTCTGTTTTGAATCAGCTTTTATATGAATATCTGTGTTTGACTCCACCAAGAATGGTGCCCAGTAGAATTCAATGCTGGCATTGTACTCCTGAAAAATGTCGAAATGTTTAGCTGCAGATTTTGTAAGCTAACAAAATCTTGGAATATTTAAACTCTTCTTGAAAAAGCACAGATTTTTTTTTTTTTTGGACTTGATGATTGATTACCTTAGCTTTGAAGACGGAATGAACCTGACCTAGTTTCATAGACTTTTCGCCTTCTGGGATCACAGATTGAACCAAACACACAAAAGATTCCCACATATTTCTCTGTATTGAGTCCCCTACAAACATTATCCTCTTTCCTTGGAGTTTTCTGAGGGCAATCGTAGGATTGAACCTGAATTACATTGTTAAGAATTTAGTTTAACATGTTTCTGTATCAATAATCGAGATAACAGCTAATGACAGTACTATATATCTGTTTCATTTGCATGGAAATTTCTCTAATGACATTTCAATTCACTAGCCAACCTTGGCAAGATGCAGTCATCAGGCCGCCATTCCCAGTGAAGATAATCTGAATCGTCTCGTCCATTCTTAGTACAAGAATATTGTCTGTCAATATATGGACAAGTTCTATCTGTGTAGAATGGCTTAATAGAAGTATTGAACACCCATTTTCCGTTATTGAGGCTGCATTCCTCGGGATCAAACACGAACCTATCATCTGTTGGATTGTCTAGTGGACTGCTCTTCAAATCTCTAACACCTTTTTTAAGCCAAGTAAATGAATTTTCAGCATGACAACAAAAAAGTTAGATTGAAAACAATAAAGAAGCTGCAGGTGCACCTGTAAGGTGTTTTTTCAACTTCGCAGCATTTCGTCTCGGACAAGTTTTGATCCCAAAATGAAAACCAGAAGAAGAAGTAGTGATCCTTTCAATGTATAAGAAAACAATGAATGTTAGTGCACAGAAAATTCCTGTGATTACAGGCAAAGATAGCTTTCCTCTGGCATATTTTGCCCATCCCATGATGATAGAATGGATATGGGTTAAAAGTGGGAAAAAACTTGATTGAGAAAGTAAAGTAGAAGCTATTTACTTCAAGAATGCTTTAATGTAAGTGCACCACAATGATGAGGACTGACATGAAATGAGCAAGGTGGCTTTCTGTTTTAATAGATTTTTGAGTAGGAGTAAAGTTTAAGTCATGTATGGTTGGACCTTATATTTTATTAGCAAGTTGGCAAAAGGCTCCATACATATTGATCTTTCTTATGAATCATGTGTGCAATAAAAAACGTGGTAATGGAAAAAAACTAATCTTGAAAAAGCACTCAGGGTGTGGTCTAGTGGTCAATAAAGTGGTTGAGAGCCATGAGGTTTCAGGTTTGAATTCTAGCGGAGACAAAAACACGGTGATTCTTGCCTGTTACATGTTGCTAGTGGCAAATATCCTGAAGAATTAGTTGAAGTGTGTGAAAGCTGGCCCGGACACCAGGGTCGTAAAAAATACTAATATAAAAAAAGTGCTCCCACTGTTGTGTAACTTTCTGACAGAACCAATCAGTAGGTGAGTAAAGGTTTTTGCTGTAGTGATGTCAATTTTTAGCAGTCTTAAGTCTCCATCTTACTGTCTCACAAGTCTATGACTTGCATTTACAGTCATTAGCATTAGTAGATGTTTCTGCTACAATAGGTTCAACTTATTTGTCAAACAGTTACTTCATTTGGGATGTGCAATACATGTATTTTTGTACATGCTACTTGGCAAATGACATTCACAAACATAAGTAGAGAGGTATTCTGCCAATCTCCTAGGAAATCTCGAATCAGCTTAGGCGCATCTTGACTATTTCACTGGATACTTGTTATCTTCCACCAGTAAAGGTATCAGGTAACTAATTCCACCAAAACTAATTAGGTTCTGAATTTTCACTTGAAAACAGAACCCGAGTAGGTTCTTCGTGACTCGATGAAACATAAGTTTGTTAAAGGGGGTTCAATTGAATCAGCTTCGCCAGGAAACTACACTATTCAAGTAGGATAAAGCAAAAAGTTGTGTATATGTGAATTGTTGAATCGCCTTGGTAGTTACGCGTATTCACGCACTATGCAAGTTTGTAGTTTTTTTTAATACTCTGCTTAAAATTTCTTGCTCGGCCACTGATGACATGTTAATGCAGACATTTTCAATTTTCATGTATTATTAGGTAGACTATGCTTGCAAATGGAACAAAAAGATTGAAGATCATTTAATAATGAAACAAGTGAGATGCACATATCAATCATGCATAGAGCTTTAAAGAAACATCTAATTCTGACTGGCAAATTATATGCTGTTTTTTTTTGTTTTTCTATAGAGTGTTAGTGAGTAATTATCAACTAGTCATCTGTTAAAGACAAAAAATTTAACAGATTAAAGTTATCACTATATCTTAATATGAGAATCAGTCTAATCATTCCCTTTGATTTGATCTTCTATTAAATAGACATTATAATCAACACTCTTCCTTGCAATCATTCATCTCAACCAAATCCTCATGGCCCTGACCTGGACATAACAACCATAGCAAGATGGAACACCCTAGTTTCCCATATATGCAAGGAACTGTAGCATCAATAACAAGGTGCGACCACCTAAATATAGTAAACAACAGATGATAGCAGATACGTAAAGCCAAAGATTACATGAATAGGCTAATAATACAATAGATATGATGCTCTATAAACTATCACTAAGCCAAAGACGACAAAAAAAGATTAATACTAAGACAACATCCGACTACCTCCTAACCTTCTACACTTATCAGTGATCTTCATACCCTCCTATCTAAAGTCATCTCCTCGATAATTATAGTTAGGTGTTTCTAGAAAAGAAAATCATTGATAGGTGATAAAATGAGGTTATATTAGAATGTATACTAATTAATCATGATGATAAAAACTTATTGTGCATTTATTTGTTTGATATAAACACTAAACATTTTTTTTTTGCTTCCCCCAATTCTATTGGTGTAGTGAGATCACATGAGTCCTTAATAAGCAACTAAGGTAGGTCCAATATATGATGCTGCACCATCAACATTCAATATTATGAGTTTACATTTGCATTTTGTACTGATGATATAAAAATATTTACATAATTAAGTCATTTATTAAATAATCTCATGCAAATCTCTGATAAACATTAAATAATATGTTATTACATCTTAAAAAAATAGGGGTAAGATCAGTGTACCTCTTACTCTCTTCATACTTCAATCTATTTGTACTTACCAAATCAAATTAACTATGTAGATTTTTAAAATTTATAAATCAAATCAACAAGAGTTGATTTTTTTAATTTTGATTTATTTGTTTGGTATGACTTTTTTTTTGCAACACAAACATGTAACTAATGCCTCAAAATATTTCTTTTATCTTAATAAGATACAATAATTATATGATTGTTATTGTAGTGATGTGTTATCATAAGTTAAAATTCACTAACAACGTTAAATTTTTTTAAAAATATAACCTCCTATATAGGAAGTTTCTTTCTACGGGAAATTACGCGGATAAGCAAATATACACTAGTTAATTAGCTAACATAGCTATAGTTTCTATTAATTACCACTCGCGGCTTAATTTTAGCTATAATTACATGCGCATCTCTCCTCTCTTCCTCTCTCTCGCCTCTCTCCTCTGTTATACATATACAAAAATACAAATTATACATATTCAAATACAAATTGATATGATTGTATACAATTTATTCCTTGATACAAATTGTATTTTGTTAATACTATTGTATTCGTTGATACATATGCATACTATATATACACACACACACAATTATGTAGATATACAAATACAACATATGTATACCAGTTACATATATACAATTATCTGACATATTTACAAATACAACTCGCCTCTCTCCACTCTCTGCCCTCTCTCGCTCGCCTCTCTCCTCCTTCCCCAATCTCGCTTGCCTATCTCCTCCCTCTAACGTGTAGCTACAATCGTAATTAGCAAACTATAGCTATAAAGCCTAATTAAGTTTATTTTTGTGGCTATTTGCGAAATTTCCTTTTTTTTTTTCTAATGTGGAGTTTGGGTGTGATTTCAAAAGAGCTAATTAAAAGGAAATAATAAGATTTGAACCTTACAATCAAGTGATGTATCGTAAAATTAGTTGATTGTATCGTAAAATTATAATTATTAGTACAAATTGAATACAAACTCTTTCTTCGCTCTGTCCATAATAGGGACAGTTAATGTCTCATTTATTTTTATTAAAATTAATGCATCTGAACTATATAATATAAGTAGCATTTTTCAAAATCTTTTTTTGACAAAGTTTTACAGATTTCAATATTGACTAAGAAAATGAATTATTTATTAATTAATAATAATAAACGTGGGACGTAACCTAATACAGTATCATTATCTTTGGGGAATCAATGAGTCATGATTTGCAGACAAGTAATTGAAAAAACAAGAAATATAGCATACCAACCAACTGCATTATAGTTTAAATGTTAGGTAGCATAATTATAATTTTTTGGGGGGTAAATCACAGTTTATATTTAAATAAATGAAATTGATAATCTCTTTAGTCTTAATTGGGTTCCAGATTTGGGGGTTTATGTTGGAATTATTCCTCTTAGTTTTTAAATTTTTATTTTGATAATGCAAAGAATAAATAATTTCTTATTATCCCTTTTCACTACTGAAGAAATGGCGTATAGCGACGGAATACTGCCTTGCTCAATGGAGTAAAAATCACGACTTTATAGTGTGTAGGATTTCAGCAACTTTAATAATTTCAAACTACAACTCTATAATCTAAATGACTAACTTTAACTGTTTACTTATAACTCTTAAATTCTCTTCTTGTTAGTGTTACGGTATACACTATTAATCATGTGTTTAGACATAGTATTCTAACAAATTTCAAGATTAAACATCTAAGTGGGAGATTGTCAGGTATATGCTATTAACCATGCATTTAGATATAGTACATTATAACAATTGTGATGGTTAAAAGTCTAAGTGGAGATTGTTGGGATGTATACTATTAACCATATGTTTAGATATAGTATTTATTATAGAATAATTATTTATTCAGTTTTAATAGATCATATATTCGTTTATAGTGTCTGTTTACTTATATAGTAGATGATTTAGTGTATAGAGTTTTAGCTTATACACAGAGGATTAAATCATCAGTTCTTATAAGTATAAAGTTTTTTGTTCACAATCTGAGATGGAAATTGAACATGCCATCGGTACGATTGTAGCACAAGATTATATGTAATTTATCTTGATTATGGGAACGTTATAGTTCCAGCTTCTTGTGCTGGTGCATTTTGTATGTATTGAACGGAACCGAGTAGAGATAGTTATTTGAGACTGACTGACAAAAACATATTCTCTATACTGTTAAATGTACTTATATTCTTAATCTTGATATAACTATTATGATCTGTATATATTAATTATCGTTTTGATTTATTAAAAGGTGAGATTCTGATATGGGTCAATATGCCTGGTAGATTGAATGATAATAATATATATTGGCGAAATAATAAGTTAGTTGATGGAATCCATGTCTCAATATAGAGATTGATGATATACCTTTTGAGAAGCTTATAAGTTTTCATCGTGTCAAACCTTGCAAGTGGATTTATGAATCCGACACATGAAATAAGTTAAGCAGTGCTCTAAAGGAAATTAATCTTTGAATTAAATTCGTCAGTAATTTAATTTATTGATTAGTATCTATAATCTTAACATGGGGAATTTCGAAATATAAATAGAGGAGTGCAATTAAGAATTTCTAGTGGAATGATTTGTAATTTACTATGGTAAGAATAATTCAAATTAATTATTTGGAATTATTTCCATAATAGGAAGCCTCAGTAATTAATTATGTGGTCCCTCCAGTGCCCATATTTAACTAGAACTCAGAATCCTATGGGAAAAGGAATTATGAGAAAACTGGTTTTCTTCTCCTTTTTGGACTGGGAGGAAATCTCTACAAATAGGGATTCTCCCAACCTAGAAAAATAAGAAGATTTCTATTGACACTTGTCCACCTATTGAGAGAGTTCGGATGTGAACTTGGGATCACTGTAGAAGACCGTGGATTCGCTTGAAGGTCTGGCTAACTTGTGAATTCGCTTGAAAATATGTGTTCACGCTTCAAGAGGTATTTATCGAATTAAATTTCAGCAAGTTTATGTGTTCTAGCATGATTGTATGTGCTCTAGCATAAATGTATATTGATTATCTATTATTCATGTAAGCAGTATGATTCTGGGTATGCTTCCGCTGTCCATATAGTTTTCCAACAATTGGCATCAAGAGCCTCGCTCACACCTAAATAGATAACTTTAAATTACATATGTGTGCGATTATGTATAGTTATATTGTTTTCCGGAATTCGTTTTAGCGTTTGGAAAACATGATTGAGATTTAAATTAAAGACAAAGATTGAGCACTTTCTGAGATTAGTTCTCTCCTTGGACCGTCAGACGTGTTCCTGTTAGGGCTAATTGTGAATGTTTTCTTTTAACTATTGGAATTTAATTTCCTTGTTTATTTAAGTCATAGAATTCTTTATTCAAAGTTTTGATTTTTTGGTTTCGGAAAAGAAAAAAAAGAAGAGAAGTGGTGGTGTTACATACAATTGTTGGCTGATTTTGTGCTATAATTATTGGCCATAGATATCTCTAATTGCTTATTGGCTTATTGGTAAGGTGGAGTATGTAGAAATTGTTGGTGATTGGCAGTAACTTTATTTTTGGGCAATTGGTATTGCCAAACTAGTACCGGCCAAATGTTTCCCATAATTTATACTCCTTTTGTGATTGATACAAATTTAATCTCTTTAAATAATGAGGGCCCCATTTTTGTTATTAAAGAAATCAAACGTGAATTTTGTTTGGCTTGTGACACAAGCTGCAAAGCTTATATGTATGCAGATAAAGATATGGGCGAATTTTTTGGGCATTGTTTATATTAGGGGCATTTTATTATTCCTTTTTTAAATTATGGGCATAGTCTTTTTTTTCTCTCAATCTCCTGCCCGTTTAACTACTTCTCGAGACATTTCTGCTGATGGCCCTTGAATTATAGCAGGAGCAACCTCAATTGCCATACCCAGGCGCCGGTCTCTAGAAGCTTCTGGAAAAGGAGAGTGAGGGGAAGAGGGGGCAGCCCTCGGCCCGATCATCCAATTCGCTCCAACAGACAGGCATGGTTTTGTAGTCAAAGAATTCTATTTCCTCTTCTTCGTGTTCTATTGATCAGAAGCATCCAGCAGCGCCTCACCGGTTTAGAATTCGAACACAAAATGACCATACTTAAGCAATTCTTCTTATTCTTCTTCTTTCTTAACCTTTATAGTAGATTAAAAGAAAGAACAGACTCATATGAAAGTTCCCCAGGAAAAATGGCTGTTGTGGAATCAGCTGTGAAATACGCTCTTGCTCACAAATCTGGAAAAGGTTGACACAACCTATTCAAACAACTCTTATATACGCGCTATTTCATGCACACTTGCAGCCGCAGATCGTCTTCTCCTCCTTTCTTTTGAAGTTCAATGTCAGAATATATTAAGAATTTTATAATTAATAAATGGTTACCATTAAAGTGGTTTGTTTATTTGAAATTATTGAAAATTCTTAATATTTTTATATATGTGAGATTATAATATATGAATTGAGAATTATGATTAATAAATAGGATTTACGAAAATGATCTATTTATTTGAGTCATTAGAATATCCTCAATGTATTATGTATAAATTGTCCTAAGTGAATACTAGTGGTGAATATTTATTTACTTAAATGGAGATTTACCTTAAGATGCTAGTAATGCTTAATTAATTCATGAGAAGAGATATTAAAGGTTACACTGGTTTGAAAGGGAGAAAACGTAATATCTTGAATTCTCAGATGTATTAATCGAGAGGACAATTTGATGTAAGAAGGTGTCGTGTGTCTTAGATAAAGGAAGGACACAACGTATGCCTTGTGCTCATGAGATAATTATTAAAAGAGAATGAAAATCTGAATCAAGTTATTTTAATCTTTAACTTTGCCTAAAACAATTATTTTTCAAATTTGGTCATAGTTTAGGTGGTCGTGAATTTTATGATCTCTGATTGACTTGAAATTTGATGATTCCATTTAAAATCATTTAGATGGATTCTAGGTAGTTTGTCAGATTAAATTTTGATTTGAATGAGATAAGATTATTCTTTATGTCAGTTATGTTTATGTTAAATTTGGAACATGATTACACATGGTGACTTAAGTTGAATTGATATGTGATAAGAATGTAGGTCATATTGTTTTAATTCTAAAGATGCTTCAATCACTTGAATTTGAATTTGGTCATAGCTTTGAAAATAAAGTTTTTTTTATACACTCCAATTGACCGGAAATTTGGTAAGTTCATTGGAAACGGCCTAGCAAGAAATACTCATTCCTATGTGGTTATGGTTTTTGTGGTCGTTAAGATGGTTTAAAGTTGTTCTTTCGAATTAAAATGTGACTTAGTATGAAAATAATCCTTTATATCAATCTAATTTATGTTAAATGTGGTACATGATATACACGTGATGAGTTAACATGAATTGATATATGATAAGGATGTAGATCTGATTATTTTTCCTTAAATCGTTTGAATCTGAATTTGATCATAGCTTTGGAGATAAATATTATTTTTGAACTCTGATTGATCTGAAATTTGGTAGGTTTATCAGAAACGATCAAATTAAAAATACTCATTGTTATACAGTGATTTGGTAATTTGAGGTCGTTTAGGTTATGTTTTTGGATATTTTTTGTATCTTCAAAATTAATTTTAATGAAAATTACTCTACAATGACATAGTGGTAGTAGAGATTGTTCTCTATGGTCTAAAAGACTAAATTTTAGGGAAGTATTAAGTTCATGTGCTGGCTTTAGACCTTCCTTCATATCGGATGAAATTAATACAAGTCATTAAAATTTAATCTCTAGTTTTGATGATCTGTATTGACTCTCCCTATCTGAGTAATATTTGATTGGATCAATGGATATATGGATAATGATATTCACTTGGCATAAATTAACATATACTCTCCATCTTAGTTAGCTTTTGTTCTAAATTTATTAGAGTGAATATCTGACACCACATATGTATGTTGTATGAGTAGCTATTTTTCATCAAAATTTATCGTTCAAGATGCATGGATATCTATGAGGTGTGTTTTGAATTTTAATATTCAATGTATACATAAACATGCTGATTTTTTAAAGAATAGTACTCAGATAGTGTAAATAGTTTTTATAATTTTGTTCTTTGTTCTTGATTCGTATATTTATTTGATAATATGTGATAAGAATTACTGAACAGAAAATTTTAAATTCTATTATGGCCAAATAACGTTTTCAACCAAATTGATCATAGTTTTGGAATTAAAAAAAAAGGACTCTAATTGATCTGAAATTTGTTAGAATCATAAGAACGACCAAGTAAGAAATATTATTCGGATCGTTATATGAGTTTTTTGGTCATATTTGGTTATAGGGTTCCCTCCCTTGATTGCCAAGATTAAATAGTAGTGAAGTATTAGTTTCATGTGCTGGCTTAGACCTTCCTCCCTATCGGATGAAATTAATACAAGTCACTATGTATTTAATCTCTAGTTTTGATAATCTGTATTAACTCTCCTTAACTGAGTAATATATGATTAGGATCAATGTAACTTGAAGATTTTTACTTGACTTAAAGTAACAGTAGACTCTCCAACTGAGTTAGGTCTGTATAAGTTTATGGAGTGAATAATCGGTCATTGTACATGTGTATTGCATGAGTAGTTCACCAATCCTATCGATTGGCTATTCGAGATGCATGGATATATATGTATAAAATGAGCCCTGAATTTTATAATTTGGGATTATTCGACATATTATGATCCATTTAATATATTATATCTCAAATTCTCAATAGACTTTGCAGACCCACTTAGTACTACTCAAGAATTTCTTTCGCTAGAGATAAGATATTAATTCAAAGAATGCATTGTACATGTACCTTATGTTGGAAGGAATTATTTTCAGTTTCTAACTAGATAAGAGATGGATACTTAATATATTTTTCTTATAATCTCCTATTATTGAGTTTGATGAATATTTTATCTCTTGTGGCATATTGATGCGTGAATTTTTTAGTAGTATTATCTCTCATGAATTGAATTATATTAATAATCTCATAAGAGAAAATATCTCTTAAATTGAATGAAACTTATATGCACCCTAGTGTCTAAGTCATTTATTCTGGATAGAACTTCGAGGTTGGTTAAAGGATGGACATAACGGTTCATTGAAAGTGAAGCTACTACCAACGTATGAGTCCTGTTTAGAAGGAAAAATGACTAAGAGACCTTTCCTCTTAAAAAGGAAATAGAAGTAGTGATAAGTTAGAATTAACCTATTTTGATTTGTGCGGTAAATGAACATTTAGGCAAGAGGTGAGTTTGAGTATTCTTAAATTTTCAGAAGGTTACTCATGATATGAACATATATTTTTGATGTTCTGTAAGTTTGAATGTCTTGATAAACTCAAAATATTTATGACAGAAATTAAAATAGCATCATGAAAAATATATGAAGCCACTACAATCTGATTGTAGTGACGTATACCTCTCTGCAGAGCTCATGAGTCACTTATTTGATAGAGTAATTGCATTTCAATTTTCTACACCAGACACTCTATAATAGATTGATGTAAAATAGAAAAGAAATAGACTCTTATGAAGATGATAAGATTAATGATTGACTTATTCGTAGTTGTTTTGTTTCTTTTAGGAGATATTCTAAGAACTACATATCACATTCTGAATTTAATTCCTTTCAAATCAGTACCTTGGACAACTATAGAACTAGTTGGATTTGACGTAAGTTTAATCTGTGACATGTTCAAATATAGGATTGTCCAGCACATGTGTTGAGAGGGAGAATAAGCAAATTGGAATTAAGAAAGGAATGTGTGTGTGTTAATTGAATATCCTAAAGAATGAAAAAAAAAGGTTTATTTTACTGTCCTAAAGAAAATAAGGTAATTGCTGACACAATTGTCAGATTTCTAGAAAAGGATCATGTAGTAAACCATGTTCCTAGAAGTAAACTAGTTTTACAGAAACTGGACAAAGAAATAACAAAAGAGTCAATTGTAAATTCAGACGCTTAAGAACATCTAACCGGTATGTCAGAATTGACATTCCATTACATTTAAGAAGTGGGAGAAACGTTATTAGACATAAGAAAATCTACTACCTCAAGTAGTGGGAGTGATGTTGAGCAAATTAAAGAACACTACATAAAGAAGTTATTAACATTTCAATATCAAAAGGTTTTGAAGAAAATATTAAGACTCAAGGACATGAAAGTGCGACTATTGTAGTAGTACTTAGTCGTAGTGGGAGAATCATAACGAAGATTGATTTGTTTTGTATGCTTGAGAGAACTTTCATGATAAAACTCCTGAAAAGAAGTACACTCTTGGAGGGTTTCATGATAAGGTCCCTCAATATCTAGTACAAAACGATTTGTTACGACGAAGCACTACTAGACGAAATTGCATGAGAAAACAACTTGGTAAATTTCTTTCGATAAGAAATAAAGGAATTCCTGTGAAAGTTGTAAATGCATAGTTAAGAGTCTAAGTGGGAGATTGTTAGGGTATACACTATTAATCATGTGTTTAGACATAGTATTCTAACAATTTTCAAGATTAAACATCTAAGTGGGAGATTGTCAGGGTATATGCTATTAACCATGCATTTAGATATAATACATTATAACAATTGTGATGGTTAAAAGTCTAAGTGGAGATTGTTGGAATATATACTATTAACCATATGTTTAGATATAGTATTTATTATAGAATAATTATTTATTCAGTTTTAATAGATCATATATTCGTTTATAGTGTCTGTTTACTTATATAGTAGATGATTTAGTGTATAGAGTTTTAGCTTATACACAGAGGATTAAATTATCGGTTCTTATAAGTATAAAGTATTTTGTTCACAATCTGAGATGAAAATTGAACATGCCATCGGTACGATTGTAGCACAAGATTATATGTAATTTATCTTGATTATGGGAACGGTATAGTTCCAGCTTCTTGTGCTAGTGCATTTTGTATATATTGAACGGAACCGAGTAGAGATAGTTGTTTGAGATTGACAGACAAAAATATATTCTTTAAACTGTTAAATGTACTTATATTCTTAATCTTGATATAACTATTATGATTTGTATATATTAATTATCGTTTTGATTTATTAAAAGGTGAGATTCTGATATGGGTCAATATGCCTGGTAGATTGAATGATAATAATATATATTGGTGAAATAATAAGTTAGTTGATGGAATCCATGTCTCAATATAGAGATTGATGATATGCCTTTTGAGAAGCTTATAAGTTTTCATCGTGTCAAACCTTGCAAGTGGATTTATGAATCCGACACATGAAATAAGTTAAGCAGTGCTCTAAAGGGGATTAATCTTTGAATTAAATTCGCCAATAATTTAATTTATTGATTAGTATCTGTAATCTTAACATGGGGAATTACATAAGTGTTTAATGGGGAAGTTCGAAATATAAATAGAGGAGTGCAATTACGAATTTCTATAGGAATGATTTGTAATTTATTATGGTAAGAATAATTCAAATTAATTATTTGAAATTATTTCCATAATAGGAAGATTCAGTAATTAATTCTATGGTCCCTTCAGTGCCCATATTTAACTAGAACTCGGAATCTTATGGGAAAAGGAATTATGAGAAAACTGGGTTTTCTTCTCCTTTTTGAACTGGGAGGAAATTTCTATAAATAGGGATTCTCCTAACCTAGAAAAATAAGAAGGTTTCTATTGATACTTGCCCACCCAAGTATTGAGAGAGTTCGGGTGTGAACTTGGGATCACTGTAGAAGACCGTGGATTCGCTTGAGGTCTGGCTAACTTGTGGATTCGCTTGAAAATATGTGTTTACGCTTCAAGAGGTATTTATCGAATTATGTTTCAGCAAGTTTATGTCACGACCCAAGGTACCCCCTAGACATGACACGGCGTACAAGACCCCGAAAGGCCTCATACAAGCCACTTAACACACATACATGCAAGATCATAGAGATTAAGAGTTCAAAAGACAATATCATATCAAAGCTTTTAAGAAAATAGCGAAAGTCTACATCTCATGTCTCAAAGCCAATCTAACATAAGAATGGGAAATAAGGTTTGGGACGTAACCCGATACAATGCCAAAACGAAAGAACATAAAAGTAAGAACAACTAGGCTACATCCTCGAATGGATGAGGACTCACCAAGTCTTCACAATTCTTCTATTAAGCTCTAGCCACGAGTGGATGGAGAATCCCCAAGCCCTACATTAACAAGTCAATGTAGGCAAGAGTATGCGTTAGTACAATCAAGTACCAAGTATGATAGCAATGCACAACAATATTTAAAACATGCTAAAACGGGACATTTTCATGACAAGCAATGACCAAGCTAAACATGATAAAGGTTACAAAACATGAAACATAAACCATGGTCAAAGCAAGCTAAATATCTTTACTTTACTGGAGAAACATCATAAAAACACTTTAGTTCATTATTTGTGGGAAGTAGCCTTAACCGACATATAAGACCATGTGAGCTATCAACATGGAATCCGGTGTATAACCCCACACCGATAGGGCCATCCTACTTTCCAAGGTAGGACCCTTTACTTAACATATAGCTTACGTGGATCCACTAGCTAGTGTCTATCATAGACCATTATCCTATGGTGGCACATAGTTTATGGGACATGGGTAATCACCACTTGTCCACTCGGTGCTAAGCATAATTCCCACGGATTAGACATAGTTCAATTATCATAAGTAGACATGGGTGATCGCCTCTTGTCTATGTTAGGGAACATGGGTGATCGCCTCTTGTCCCTTCATTAGAATAGCTCCTTAAGAACATGGGTAATCGCCTCTTGTTCGTTTCAAATTCGTAGTGTGAGTATTACATGAGAAACCTTTTCACAACTCATCCATAACATCAACATATCGTAAACTTTGATGCTTCAATCTCAAAGCACCCTTAATTCATCATTAACTTTATATGAGACATGCATAATTTCATAAACTTCATCTTTACATAGTTCATCATGCTCATAACTTGCAAATCATAGGGTTCACTTAGATTCATGAGAATTCCTCTTAAATCATGCAATTCAATGCAAGCTCATGCTTAGAAAACCATAAACAAGACAATTTGACCATAATTGAAGGAATCCACATAATAGAGGAAAATCATAGTTTTTGATTGAATATGCTTACTTCCATAAAATCATCCTGAGTTCATTCATAATCTCATCATGATGACCTTAACTTAGAAATAATAATTCATGCATAGATTCATAGAGATTTCATAAAAATACATCACTTCATAATTCAACCCACTACAAAAGCATAATTTCGAAATTGGGGGAATTAGCATGGGTTCATGGGGATTCATCTAATTTCATGAAATTCAACTCAATTCATACTTCAAAGTTCATAAAACAATCAATTGAAGCAACATTACAAAGAACCCATAGTATGGAAGAAAACCCTAATTCAATTAAGAACTTCTAACTTGAAAATTGGAGATTTTAGGGATTCCATGGAGGAAAGGGCTCCATGAATGAACACTATCATACCTTAGGGTCTCAATTCCTTAAGCACTTCGATGAAGAAAGCTTGATTTCTTGAACCCTAGCTTGCCCTCTTCTTCTTCTTCTTCTTCTTCAAATTCTAGAGAGAGAAATATTTGAGAGAGAAGGGTTTGGGGAATTTTGTAAAGTGGTTGGAAAGGGTAGATTTTAGGATTGAATAGACTTATATAGTGTTAGGGAATGAGGGGAACCGACTTAAGTTAGTGAATAAGTCATTGGGTGAAAAGACCAAAAGACCCTTTAAAATAACTGTCGGGCCCCTACCTACGGTTGGACCTACGGTTGGACCTACGGTCCGTAGGTTAGACTTACGATCCGTCCTGTCCCTTCATAGGTAGATTCAGAAATTGTCAATTTGGACCCTATAATGACGTGTCCAATGTACGGCGTGTGGGTCAATCAACGGACCGTACATAGCAACTGTAGGTCTGAACTTATGGCTTAAGAATTTGACTAAGTCTGGAGGAGACCTACGAGACCCATTTACGGCTCGTGCATAGGTTGACGGGCCATCCTGACAGACCATCATTAGGGTTCTGAAGCTTGACATCTTACAAAATTTCAGTGGGCCAACTATGGTTCCCACCTATGGTCCGTCGGTCTATCCACGGTTCGTAGGTGGCCTCCGTCACTGGCACCAGAACCCAGAAAAAACAAAAAATTTCCACACTTTGAATCCGGGGTATTACAGTTTATGTGTTCTAGCATGATTGTATGTGCTCCAGCATAAATATATATTGGTTATCTATTATTCATGTAAGCAGTATGATTCTGACTATGCTTCTGCTGTGCATATAGTTTTCCAACAGTTAGTAAAGAGGAGACGTTTCACTTGCATTGCTCCAAATGTGTAGTTGAACCTGATTATGTATTATCACAACAGACAAGACGTATAATTATACATGTAACATAGTCAAATTATCATTTATGTTGTGTTAATATTGGTTGTTAATGAATAGACCATACATTTGGTGCACCAACTTACTCAAAGTTTGTTAAATTGTGTAGGAAAAAGGTTTCCTAGTTCAATAAAATAGTGCTAATATGAATTTAATTGAAGGTTGAAATGAGAAATACAATATCTTAAGGATGTTCACGGGTCGATTTAGGTTGGTTATACGTCAAAATCAAAAACAAATTAGTTTGATCAATTTTTAAATTATTAAAATCAAATAAAATCAAATATAATATACATTTATCGGTTTGGTTGTTATCGATTTATATTTGGGTTGATTAGGTTATTAATAAGGGAAAATTGTATAGAATAGCAAACTATTAATTCAAAATGAGTGTTATAGCTACACTTTCATTTAATTCTAATTCGTAACAAACATTTGCCATTCGCCTCTCTCCCCAAAATCTCGCTCGCCACTCTCCCCAAAATCTCGCTCGCCACTCTCCCTCGCCTCTCTTACTTTATACAAACACAAATGTATAAATTGTGTTTGTGTTTGTATAAAGCGAGAGAGAACTGTATATATAAATACGAATACATATCTTTTCGTCCAATACACTTATAATTATACAAATACAGATCTTCCCCTGCCCAGTTCTCTTTTGCCTTTCTCTCTTTCTTGCTTTATATAAACACAAAATATATAAATTACAATGTATAATTTGTGTTGTATAAAACGAGCGAGAGAGATTTGATGTACACATGTTTTAATTCGATTCAATTATATACAAATTCAAATTTTATGCAGATATACAAACATAATCATTGATACATATACATAGTAGTTACATATATACAATTATCTAACCGATATATATATACAATCGTTGCGCTTTTATACAAAAGAGATGCCTTCCTGCAATTTATACAATTGCTTGCGATTTAAGCAACTTAGAGTTTGCTATGGAGCGCAAATAGCAAAAATGTAGCTATAAAGCGCTAATATGATTTTTATGTTTGCTAAACTTAACATTTACTCTATTAATAATACACAAAAAAAAAGAAACGATTTATGCAAAAGAGAAAAAAAAGATAATAATTCATTCAAAAGAAAATGAATTCGTTTCGTTTTTCGATGCAGTTTTGTGTGTGAGTTCCTAAATATTTGGGTAACATGTGTTTCCAACAAAAATTTTGTATTTATCCTTAGCCTTCATATTTGACATTTTGGATCATTTTGAACCTGATTTTCCGGAAATAACATTTTGGGTATCGTTGTTCATATTTTTCTTATGAGGATTCTATATTTGATTAGATTGTGCGAATTCTGAAGCTTGACGTAAAGGATAAGCTCAAGCCCCAATTTGATTTCTTCACTTTAAGGCAAGTGAACCTCTTTGACTCTTTTACAAAGTGTGTTGGACCTTGTGTGCTTTGTTTTTGTGATTCAGAGTAATGGGGAATGGTAGGAGTGTCTGTTTGGGCAACGTAACGAGTACTACCCAAACACTATTATTTTTTTAATTAAAGCCGGCCGAAAAGACCATTTTATTGCTAAACCAAAATATTTACATACAAAAATTATAAATCGGATCCATGCCCAAAACTGCCCAGACCCGATAAAGAAAAAATCAAAAGGGGAAAGGGAAAAGGAAAGTGGAAAGTGGAAAGTACACCATCCTTCACTTCATCTTCTTCGCCAAGACGGAGCTCTGAAGTGGTAGCGAAATGGCAGCGATTAGAGGTTACTGGTCAGCTGAGAACTCAAAGTGCTTGTCACATTTTGGTCCAAGGGAAAGCAAGCTTGAGTAGAAACCACTGAGGACACTCTAAATTCTCACAAGTGCCATGACTCTAGCTCGTTGAAGGCTCCTTCAGCATAACTTCTTAAGGCCAAAATGAGTTTGTATCAGTGAGCACCACTACACCCTTATCCTATTATTTAATTGATAATTTCTTAAGATTTGAATAAATTCACCGTTTAACTGATTGAGCACCTATTGGAGCTAATACCACTGTTCAGGGACGAATCTTATCATATCTATGAAGTTAATCTGCTACGGGACCTGGTATGTTGTCATTCCTCCATTGATTAGTTTTTCTTTACGGTCTTCTATCATGTAAGCCTTGTGTAAAGCCGTCATCGATGGTTTGCTGCTCTAGTCATACAAAAATTATTTTGGTATTTCCTTATGCACAAAATTGGAATTTGTTGTCACGACCCAAAGTACACCCTAGACGTGACATGTCATATAAGACCCCGAGAGGACCTACACAAGCCACTTGACAAGCATAAAACACAATATGATAGAAAATACGAGAATTTAAGTAGAAAGTTTTATATCATAAAAGAGTTTGACATAAAATCGGAAGTCTAATCATAAGTCTTGACAAGCCATTTTAATATATCAAAGAGTGTTTGGGATGTAACCCATACACCACGTACAACTCCCGAAAACTAAAGACATAAGAAACCACAGTAAAGGTGACATGGTTCTCGGAACATGAGAACTCACCAAGTCTTCAAATGATCAAGCAATCACCTAGCCACGAGCGTGAGGAGAAAGAGCGTCAAACCCTACATTATTAAACAATGTAGGCACAAATATGCATTAGTACATGAAATGTACTAAATATGAGGAAAATGCATAAAAATATAAACGTGATCATATGAGGACATTTAACACATGATATGCATGACCAAGCTAAAAACATAGTAAAGCATTTAAAGATAAATCACAAATCATGAACATGGTCAATGCATCTTTAGAACATAGCTTTAAGCTTTCATAAAACCTTTGAAGGTAACTTAGTACATTTTGTGGGGTATTTACTATTAATCGAAAAGACCATGTGAGTTATAACGTGGAATCCAGTGTCTTACTCCCACACCGAAAGGAGATGTCCTACTTGACAAGGTAAGGACTATAACTTCTAGCTAAAGTGGATCCACTAGCGTAGTCACTTAAGACTATCCTATGGGGGCACACAGTTAGGGACAAGGAGATTGCTACTAGAGACCCGACCTCTATTAACGGGAGAGCCTCCATCTCAATATCCTCTTGGTGCTAAGTAAAATCCCAACGAAATTAGTCATAAACATATTCATATCATCATACTTGGAAAGACATAGTTAAACTACCAATCCAATCTTAAAGTCATTATAGAGTAGCTCCTTTAAATCATGATTCATACATATGCGAGAAAACTTTTCACAACCATGATTTCATAATGTGTGAGAAAATTTTTCACGATTCATTGACACTTATCTCAAAAGCATCATTAGTTCATAAAACATCATTTTCATAAGACATGCATAACTTTCATAAATCATAGTTCATAAGTTCATAAGCTTTCTACAAAAAATCATCATCATAATCAAGTAAAATGCATGAGTCCATATGAAATCAATTAAAAACCTCATAATTGAATCAAATCATGCATAATAAGATTGAAATCAAACAATTGAAATCATTATAAATTGGACCATGGAGATTTGCATCAATCCCTAGCTAATTGGGTGAAATTGACTTTTGGAGATTGAGATTTCTTGGGACCCAATGGATGAATGGAATCCGTTGGTGAATCCCCACATACCTTGATACTCAAAGCCCTAAGAATGCAAGAGAATAGAGGAGATTTGAAGCTTGGAACTCTAGCTTTCTTCCTTGAGCTTGAGAGAAAATTGGAGAGGAGGAACTTGGATGAGAATTAGGGATTTGAGAAAATGAAAGGTTTTGGGTAGATTTAGGAGTTGAAAATCAGTTATAGGGAAAGTTATAGGTCCAAAATGACATAGTTTAGGGGTTGGGTAGATAGAAAAAGACCAAAATACCCTTTATTAAAATCTGTCGAAGTGGTCTATAGGTTGGACCTACCGTTCGTAGAACTCTACGGCCCGTACTGGCCAACCGTAGAACCACTTTCTGGGTTCTAAAATTCAATCAACTTCTACGAGACCTTCCCACGGCCTGTCAACATTTCTATGGCTCGTAGAAACCAAGTTCAAGTCCAAAGTTTCACTAAGTCTGGAACACTTCTAAGGAACCCTTCTACAGCTTGTCCTGGTCAATCGCAGACCTAGTTAAATGGAAGACCCTTGACCCTCTAATGTCAAATATGTCGGGTTAATTGCACTGATTGAACTATTACTATGTGTTATGCCCATAAGTGGTCTTGAATGACTATTATGATCCTTTATTGATGATATGCCATGATTGGTATGGTTGGTTATTAATGTGAAACTTGTCATACTCTCATCATTCATATAAATTTGTTATTTGCATTGGTGCTGAGACTTTGATATGAGACGATACAATGTGAAATTGATGAAAAAATGATAAAGAGGATGTGATATGATCTGAGGTACGAGGTGATATAATTTGATTTGATCTAAGATGCGATGTGATGTGATCTGATATGATCTGAAGTGCATGGATTGATATGTCTCCCATGGATCCCGATTAGCCGCTGAGAAGCGGGTGTGTATCAGTAGGACAAACATGCATCATTTTCTATGACATTTACATTGCATTGCACCTCATTATCATTGATTGATATCTTTGTGTGAGTTTGTTATTATCGTGACTAGTGAATCAAGGAAGTTGGAGTGATATTGTTAGAAGTTAGATGGTGTTGCTTATCTGCTGAGTTACTTCTACTGCGTTATATTTTTTATTACTATTGCAATCTCTAGGATGGGCTATTTTATGATATCTGTGCAGGTTGTAGTATTTGGAGGTTTGAACGGTGTGTCAGGATTTAGGGTGTTCGGCACCACTTTTTTCAAGGTCAGCTAGGTATACTTGTTGAGTACCCGATGTTATTTTGGTACTCACTCCCTTGTTTTTCTACACCTGTGTAGGTTACAGGTCCGATTCATCCCGATCATCCTTCTGCATCAGTATCCGAGGCTTGCACTTATGAGTACGTGAGGTACCTACTAGTTCCTCCAGTAGACGTCACATACCCTTATATTATGTCATTATTCTATTCTAGAACTGGAGATATTCTGACTTGTTCCTTCATCAAATCTATATTATAATCTAGTGGCTTGTACACGTGATATAAGATTTTGGAGAAGGTTATATGTTTATATTTATGGATCCCGTGTAATGTTTTCTTAATTCCTTGTTTCAGTTCTTACTTCCTCCTTTACCCCTGTAGAGAGTTATTTAGGCTGATCTGTCTTGATGGGATAAGAAATGTGTCATCATACCCGATTTTTGGATCGTGACAACAGTTGCCCAATCATCCTTGTCCTTTTTCTTGATAGGATAAGGCATATAACACACTACAATTGCTTGCATCGCAAGCATAAAAGGTTCATATTTTTTAGACGACGATGATTAATATCAATCAATTTGTACTAATTATGCTTTTAACACCAACATCCACAGTTATATCAAATCATTCATATTTGAATAATACAGTTTGCTTTTATGGTGCTTCTCAATATTCCACTTGTATAATCTCTTTTATATATGCATAGTAATCACCAAAATTTGGATTTGAGATACAAATTTCATTGCTCATTGTTGATCTGGCACTACCATCACATTTCGTGTAAAATTTGTATCCATAAACAAAATAGTGTCCCTCATTGATTAGGAAGAATTTTTTTCTCTTTATATTGAATTATTTACAGAAAAGAGTTAAAAAAAAGTCTTTAATTAGACTATGCGAAATTGAATCAAAATTTCCTTCGTTAATAGTTTGGTCCAAAAATGCCCTTAATGTTACTTTTAAACAAAACTGTTCTTTTCCTAATAAACACATCATTTCTTTTATTTTTAAGCACATTATTTTTATAATAAAATATTATTTTTGACAAACATTTTTCATATATATATTTCTTTTAAAATCCCTTTAACCAAAAGTGGAAAGTAATTTTTTTTCTTCGTAATATCTCTTTATCAATTTAAATAGAATTACCCTATATACTTTTTAACTCATAATATAGATCATATATATAACTATCATAGTAACCTTGTAATTAATTTTTATTCAAATAATGATTAAAAAAGTTTCTAATAAAATAAAAATATTTCTATTTCTTAACTTTTACGAATTGAAGTATAATAAATATTTGCTAGTATATTCCTTGATATTAAAGTTAATATGAAAAAATGGTCAACAATAACTCCATCGATGACGTTATAAAGTTATTTTGTGATTTGAAGCAATGCAATCATTTTTTATATTTTATGACATTAAGATTGTTGTATCTTAACTTTGAAATTAAGGATGATGTTAGCAAATGCTTATAAGGATGAACTTGTCGCAAAATAGACTCATGTCTTATGGTGGAAGCTACATATTTAAAAGCACATGTCGTACAATCTATGTCTATGTATTTGATTTTAGCTACGAACCCCCTAGTAAGTGTGCTAGATCAACTTTATAAGCTTTTTGCTAAGTTCATCTGGGGTGTTGCCACCACTTTAAAGAATAAATCGGGTGTCTTGGGATAATATGTGTCACGCCCCGAGGCTACCCTCTAGACGTAACACGGGACCTTGGATCACAAGTGACCCCAAGCTAACCCTGAGCCTAGCATATCATAAGCATACTGAAATCTGATTAAGTAAGCAGAAACATAACGGTAAAGTAATTAATACTAAAAGAAACTTCAGGTGAGAATTTAACTGAATATCTATGGGGAACAACCCCAAACAACTGAATACTAACTCTATGTCTATGTCTGAAAGCCTCTAACTGACTTGAGTTGCTGGGACATGCCCCCAGCTAACTCTAACAAGATTGAAACTAAAAAGCAAAAGCTGAAATATAAAGCATGTCCATAATTCTCGATCTATGAGGACTCACCACTGAAGTTGCAGAAAAAGGACTAGAATTCGAGCTAAGCGCGGTCTGGATGCTAAGTGCCTGAACCTATATCATGAAACGATGTAGCACAAGAGTATGCGTAAGTACTTTGAATGTACTGAGCATGTAGGATATAGATACTAAGCTGAACAATATAAACTGGACGATATAAGCTGGACAATATAATTGAACATGGAATAGACTGTACTGAAGTATAATTGGAAACTAGTCTAGATGCAATGACCAAGTACTAATCATGAAGATAACATGCTGAACTGCATACTGGAGTAAATGCTGATAACATGGTCCATTGCAATAAGAGTATGACTGTGGGAGCTACTGTTAACCAACATAAACCATGTGAGCTAAACGTGCAGTCCGGTGTATATGCCCCATCAAGAGGACCCAATATACCTTGCTCGGGTATAAAGGCATGACTGTGGCGTGATCACTAAAACTGATGCCCAACAGAGGGGACTTCTGAACCTACGTTGGCACGTAGTTTTGGGACTTTGTGGGTACGCTGAACCCGTCCAACTCGGTGCTAAGTCTACTCCCAACTGAGTAAGCAAAGCTAAAATGCAACTGATATATTGAGTAGCTCAAAATACTGACACGCTATCTGGTAATGCACATAAATATACTGAAAGATATGTCATTCAAATACTGGAGCATTATTTTCTGACTGATCTGTCTAGTAAGTATAATTCATGAAATGCTGATAATTAATACAAGCTAGGGTTCTGAGTTCTATACATGGGATTACATTAATTCTCCAAGAAAACAGGTAATCAATGTAATGGAACTATAACAACTAACTTTCAATGGATTCCCAAGATTTGGGAACCCTAGGTATAAGCAATTTATAGAGAAACTGACTGAATTCTAGGGACCTAATGGGTGAAAGGAACCCACTAGTGAAATCCCACATACCTGGTGACGAAACGTATGGAGAAGTCTTTTGGATTTGGGGGTTGAACTTGAAGAACACCCCTGCTTGTTCTTGGGAGGAAATTGTCGCTTCTTTCTTCTCTTTTCTTTCTAAGTTAGATGATTTTGGAGAATGAGGGTTCTAGGTAGTTTCTGACTAGGTTATTAGGCTTAAACTGAGTAAAACGACATAGTTTAGGCATCAAACGATGTAGTTTAAGCGCCAAACGCATAAGGGAAAAGACCAATATGACCCTGAATTAAAGCTGCCGAAATGACTTCAAGACAGGCTCCACGAGTCGTACAATGCTTCACGGCTTGTACAGTGGGTCATGAAGATTTCTCAACCTGATAGTGCTCCACTAAAACAGGCATAACTTTTTACTCCAAACTTCAAATGGAGAAAACTTGGTGGCGTTGGAAAGAGAACTCAAAGACCTTTAATTTGATAGGTGATGGGCCACCTAATTCATTTTGTGCTAAAATATATGATCGTTGGAAGTTGACCCTAAACTCAAAATCTGAAGGATGCCTTTACGGACTACTATACGGGCCATACAATGCACCACGGGCCGTTTAGTGGCTCGTGGTGAGTGACTTCACCTTGGCTTCCTTTGGCAGTCCTTCACAATTCCCTATAAGGGCCGTGGTCCCCTCCACAAGCCGTCTAAGGTCTCGTGAAGGGTCCATGGTCCATTTTGGGTTCGTGGACCTTTCCCATTTCCCCTTTTTAGCCTTTTTCAAATCCGAGATGCTACAGTATGTGTAATACAAAAGAAGAAGGGGGACTGCGATTCTGGTCATTACATGATGTATCCAAAGCACTCTTTGCTAAGCTTTGGTAAAATTTTAGAACAACCCTGTCATCTTTGTGGAGTTCATACATGTAGAATAAGTATGGCAAGAAGTTCTGCCCAATTATAGTAGTAGGATGGGGTGCATCACATGTGTGGAGGAAGATGACAATAGTAAGAGAATATGTGGAGCTTGGTGGCAGATTAAAGAAGAAAATTTCAATTTCTCATATGATTGCTGGACAAAACAAGGGGCTTTGTTAATTATGCTGAAGGTGATACTGACATTGAGGAGGAATTAGAAGTGAAGGATTTCAACACAGGAGGGGGATGGGATATCAATGAACATAATTTGCTTACAAAAGTATCAAAAGAACTGGCGGAATACATTATGGAAAGTATAGAACCCCATAGAAATGATCATCAAAATGATATTCCTTAGTGGATGGGCAATACCCAAGGAAATTTCACTATTAAATCAACATAAAAGCTAATGAGGAAAAAAGCAACAAATCAGAGTAGATTATGGGTATATTTAGGCCAATGAGCTTCTTTTAAGGTGAATTTTTTTCCCTATAGAGGGTGTAGAAAAGGAGAATATATGCGGATGATAATCTAAAAAGAATGAAAATTCACATAGTGTCAAGATGTTGGTGTTGTCCAACAAGAGAGGAGGAAATAATGTCACACATTTTTCTAATAGCCTCCATAGCCAATAGGCTTTGGAGGTCGTTTGCTAGTTTCGAAAATATAAACATGAAAGGGATGCACCTACAACAACTAATAATATCTTGGTGGAAACACAATGCTTCACCAAAATTAAAAGGGAGGACAATCTAGAAGAGGAGGAATAACATGAAACATGGTGCAAGTACAACATTTTGGTCAAGACGTTGGTGAAAAGGTTATACCCATGGATATACCTGGAGACAAGATTGTGGCCTGATATATTTCAGAAGCTTAAGTATTACAAACTGAAGCTTCACTTTTACAATGTAATCTGGAGGCCACTAGATGCACATAAGTTGAGGTGTTCACGGATGGGAAATCCAAAGAGAATCTAGGACTGAGTTCATATGAATTCTGTCTAAGTAATTCTCAAGGAGACATTATATATGCTAGGCTATATGAATTGGTGATGCTACAAACACAACAGCTGAGTCAATAACAATTTGTGATACATTGGAGTTTTGTTGAGAGAGGGAACTAGGAGAGATCATAATTGAAAATAACTCGTCAGGGCTTTTGAAGGTGATACGAGAGTAGTAGAGGGTACCATGGGAGCTAGTGGAAAGAGTGGAGATCATAAAGAAGAAACTATAACAATTAAATTCACACATCATTCATACATTCAGAGATTTAAACAGTGTGGCGGATCTACTGACAAATGAGGTGGTGAATTGAAAGAAAACAAAGAAATATAAAAACTTTGTGAAGTTACCAAGAAATATAAGGAAGAAGATAAACAATGATAAAACACAAATCCCAACATTGAGAATCAAAACTAGGCGAATTAACATTCAGATTTAGCAAATGGACAAAAACATCAATAAAGAAGGACAAGCAATCAGAAATAAGAGTCACATGGAAACAATACATATTCACATAACCAATCTATGCCATGAAACCATATTACACAACTACGAATTTAAGAGTGTATGCCCAGAAGACGATATTATAGCTGTAATAAAATCTAGAAAGACAGCTCTAGCTACCAAAAAGCTTCACAAAAAACAAGAAGTTAGATCGGACACAACCATTGGAGTTTAAGAAAGTTTGAAGAGAGAGTTCCACCAACTCAGCTTCATATGGTCATGAAGCCAGAAGATAAGGAGGTTAGTGTAAAAGGGAAACAAAGAAGAAACATTCAAAAGAAGATTAGGGTTTGCTTACCAAAGATTCATGAGTGACAAACCCTGACCTCGTTCTTCAATCTCGTGGGGATAAACCCTGACCACTTACACAGAATCACTGTGAATCAGTTGGTTGAAAAAAAAAGGAAAACAAAAGAGGAGAAGAGATATACCAGGTAACAGTGAAGGTGATAGATAGAGCTTCAACCATAAAAGGAGCCAAAACTGCTGGGAGTTTCTCCGATAACACACCGACATCCTGTTGAGGAGGAGGCGGATCAAGAGAAAGAGTACTGAGTACTCTCTTACACTTAATAGATATAGGACCATTTTAGGAAACCTAAGGGCTTTTTGTTTTGTTGGATTGGGCCTCGGCCATTTGTTTATATTTTCTTGGGTTTTGATCATTAATAAAATTGGTCTCCTAACCTTTAAAAAATTGAAAAAATATTTTCTATGAAAGTTGCTTTAATTCTGTATTTATTTCAGAAAAAGTCTTTTGTCACGATCCAAACCGTTGTGAGTGACACTTACACTAACTCAAAATCAACCCAACACCATTTATAAAATCATTTTTATAAAAAGAAAGAAATAAAACATGTTCAACAACTAAAGATTGAGACCCCATAAACTTAATCAATAGCCAAAAACATTTAATGCGAAAAACAACCATAGAACTGAAAGTCATCATACCAAAACTCTAAATAGTCAAATTAGGGATGCAACCCCGAAACTAGACAGAACCCAAATGCCTAGAGTTCCTGTGTCCAAAAAGAAAGGACAAAAAGTTGCATAAGAACCTATGGTAGCTTGAAAGAGTAGCTCTCCCTTGGATTTAAAGTCAGAACTCCCTTAACTGAGGTCTCGGATTAGCCGTTGCAAGATGCCATATACTCAACAAGGAAAAAACAAGTGCAATATTAGCACACAAACACATTTTACTGGTAGGATCACATGGCCAATCCAAGATATGAATGTAAAATGTTCACCACAAACCAATAACACATAATAATACACATATCAACAATTATCAACCACATAGACTCTCAGTCACATGTCATAAAACAACAATACCGGGATGCATGTCCCACATGATCATAATGCAAATGCCCGGTTCTCTCATGGAACCACAATCACATACCTGGTCCTCTCATGGAATCCAAACCCAAAATGTTAGTGTACCGACATGGTACTTGAGCCATCCATAGTTAGTGTACCGGAGTGGTACCCGAGCCATCCATAGTTAGTTTACCGGCGTGATACCCGAGCCAACCAACAATCACAAACAATCATGCAAAATCACAAACACAATAATGCTACTACCATTGCACCATTAGGTCGAGTGTCAACTATCTGTAGACAGAAAAGTGGACGAGTTAGATACCAATTTGGATCGCTAGATACTAATTTGAATCAAGTTATAGCACGAAGGAAGAAAGAAAGAAAATTTCCTAATGTCTTGTAGCCTTTTGCAGAAAAGTACAGACATCTCCATACCATTCTGGAGGACTCTACTAGACTCATTTTGGTACGACGAGATCAACAAATCTAAGGCTCTTATACGAAGCTTGTCACGACCCATACTGTCACGAGTGACACCCACGCTAAACCACCTGGTGGGAGAACCAATGACTAACCCAAAACCAACCCAACACCATTTATAAAACCAAGTTCATCAAAATAAAAAAATAAAACAAGTTCAACAACTAAGGATTGAGTCCCCATAAATTCAATCAATAGCCAAAAATATTCAATGCGGAAAACAACCCCTAAGAACTGAAAGTCATCATACAAAAACTCTAAATAGTCAAACTGGGGATGCAACCCCGAAACTAAACATAAACCAAATGCCTAGAGTGTCTATGTCTGAAAAGAAAGACAAGAAGATATAGAAGAACCCATGACAGCCTGTAAGAGTAGCTTACCCTTGGATTCAAAGTCAGACGTCACATAAATGAGGTCTCGGATTAGCCGCTAGAAGATGCCCTAGAACAGGTGCAGTATCAGTACACAAATCACAGTTTATTGGTAGGATCACACGATCAGTCCAAGATATGAATGTAAAAAATTCACCACAAAGCAGTAACACAGAACAATACACATATCAACAATTATCAACCACATAGACTCTCACTCACATGTCATAAAGCAATAATAGCCAGATGCATGTCCTACATGATCACAAAGCAAATACCCGGTTCTCTAATAGAATCACATTCACATACCTGGTCCTCTCATGGAACCCAAACCCAAATTTTTAGTATATCAGTGTGGTACCAGAACCATCCATAGTTAGTGTACTAGCGTGGTACCTGAGCCATCCATAGTTAGTGTACTGGCGTGGTACCCTAGCCAACTAATAATCACAAACAATCATGCACAATGAACAATACCACTTGAAAACCACAAGTCACAATAACAAGTCCATTGAATGAGATTATCAATATGATGTCATTTTATATATCTCCTTATGTATTCCCTACCATGCACTACATCAATGATACTACAAAGCAGTATACATGCATACATACATAAATCGGTAACATACAACATCACTTACCTTGAATTAAGCCTCTTGGAAACTCTAAAGAACCCGAGCTTTCTCCTTGTGAAGTGTCTTGGATTGTTCTTGGTCTAAAACAAACAATAAAAGAAATTATCAATCACTAACGACCTATTAATTACCCGAATTATCAACAAATCCTAACCCCATGCCAATATATGATCATCTTTCCCAACTTAGGGATTTTTCCACCATGGAATCATGTCAAAACCTTCCCCCAATAGCAGTACCCTAGATTCTAAAGATTAAGAATCAATGCACAAGTTTGGGGAGTATAAATCTTACCTTTATCAATGAAAACGAGCGCAAACTGTCCAAAATTTTTCCTCCTAACTCTAAGAACAAAAGTGTAGAAATTAGGAGGTTTTGAAGCTGTTTCTGCAAAAATTCCCAACTTTCCGCGCTATAGCGACGTTGCTATGTCAGAACGTACCCTGCTATAGCAACCTGGACACTCCGCTATAGCGATCCAGCTCGCTATAGCGACTCCACTATAACAGAACTTACCAGCTATAACGGTATGCACACTTTGCAAGAGCAGACGCCTCCCACTATAATGGGATAAGTGAAAGTACTACAACTCAAAAATCTAAGAAAAGTCAATTTTTTACAACACAACCTCTTCCTTTGACTTCCTGACTTATCGCTTCCACACCAAGACCAATTTCGGGAGTTCTACTTACCTGAATTCAATTCCAAAAAGCCCTATGAATTCCTTTATGTCTCGGCTACAAGAAAATATCAACCTAACCTAGACATTACACCCCACCTGCTCCCGAATGGCCCTAGTACGCACCTAGACCATATTCCATCTGAGGCTAGCCTAGCCGAAAAGTTTTGAGTCGCTACTCATAAATTTTCTATCCCAAATTCTTTCACTATCGGCTTACTCGTAAAGATTGGGTTGGGTTGTTACATCATTCCAACATGAAAATATGATAGAATAAAGTATAAATATCATTACACCAATAGTAAAAACATGATTTATAACAAACATATTTATAAAATAATAAAAATAAATTTAACACCTGGGTGTACGCTTTTACATTGGGGACTTATGTTTTTTCGCCTGGGGCTTACACCCAAATTCTAGGGCGTATGTCAAATGGATCTATGCCTTTCATTTGTATCCCAAAGCGTTTTTGGTACTTTTGCTCGGAGACTCGCCCCAAAAAATGTCTTTGACAAAACTGTTTCTATCTAATCTTGTCAAGAGAAATTTAACTTTATGAAGTTAAGAAAATATATTGTGAATGTCAAAGAACACAACTCAAGAGAAGGTGACATAGGTTGTCATCTTCCGTTAAGGAAATTTAGGGATTACACACACCAACTATCTGAACAAGAACAAAACTCTCCCAAATGGTAATTAAACAAAAACTCCAATATTATATTTATGATATATAGAGTTGTAACAACCCAACCCTCTGGGCCGTGTGGAAACTTACTTTAACACCTAGATAGGAGAACCCTTACCACCTAATTTGAATTAAAACATGCGGAAAATAAATGATACATAATCTCTTTAACACCTTTAAACTTTATGAAAACATCAAACTTTAATAAAACCCCTTTTGCAATAGACTGAAAGCAATCCCCAAGGAACTAGTCTAAACATGTACAAGAGCAACTAAAGAAGTACAGTTTATAAAAGAAAATAAGACAGAGCTCCCATCATAAAGAAAGAGAAGTAGAAGCTATCAGAGATCATCATTGTCTTCAACTATGAGACATCCCTGAATTCCTACAATTAGACTATGCCAAGTGGCATAGCAAGAGTAGTATCAGTACAAACACACATACTGGTAGGCATCATCAGTCGACCCGACTTACCACAAAATATAATATAGATAATTAGAAGAAAATATCCAATATGGAAGCTACACCACTCCACTTCTCTAACCACATCCTCTTACCCTCATCGGGTATAATGTCGTAACTAGTGCACCTTGGTCCTATGCCTCTATGTTACACCACCAAAATTTCAATCATAGCCTAACCCTTCTACCACATTAATATTTATGAATACAAGGCCATTACTAGCCATATCCACCAACCTGCTATCCTCCCTCACATTCTCATGCCACTTCCTGGCCCTTTTTGGAATAGTACATGAAATTGATGCTTTAGACCAAATTATCCATCCAACTAAACCCAAAACCATCTGTAAACTAAGTTCATCATGATAATTAGAATGCACAATTTAGAGACAACTAACAATTAAGTCCCCATAAACTCAACCCAATACTTGAAACAATTATACAGAATAAACCCCTAGAACTGAGTTGCCAATAAACAAATAACATACTTCAACCATCACAAGTGACACATAGCCCAGAATCCCTGTCCTTACACTGACTTACAAGAACATGAACCATGTCCCACATGGTCACATGTAGGTAATATCTTAGATCAACTCACCTTTCAAGTAACCTAGACAACTCAAGGATCCAACATGCAACAATTATATTATGAAGAAGTAAAACAGGTTCACTCATGGAACCATAAACACATACTTGGTCCTCTCACGGAACCCAAACTTACTATTAGTGAACCAGCATGGTACCCGAGCCATCCTTAGTTATTGTATCGGCATGGACCTGATCCAACCATATATGGATATCCCTATACTAGGTGTGGTACCCGAGATCACCATCAAACACATGCAATCATGCACAATCACAAACATCATGAACAATAACACTTGAAACCACAAATCACATAACCGATTAATTTTATGGGATTATCAACATATTGTCGTTACATATGCCTTTCTATGGTTTTCCCATTATGCATACATAAGTGATACAATAACTAGTAGACATGCATACCTGTATCTATAGGACAACGCAGACCATCCTAATAAGGAAACTCAAGGCTAAACAAGAACTGGAGAACCACCACTAGTCTTTATCATATCCCCTACTTTATCAGATATAACAACCACCTATAACCAAATTTTCAGTACTCTCTCAAATTCCTCTCGACTACTCTGTATAGAACATTGAAATCAAGGTAAGCATCACTCTCCTTACTCTTTTTACTTCAATAGGCGAATAATAATGAATGCATGCAAACAATTATTGGAGAAGGATATGGTTGGGTTGGTTTTGAATTTTGAAAATAATGCCCTGATTATCAAAATTCTTGAAGCTTGGAGCTCCCCCTTACATTTACAATGCTACTACAGTGTCTTGGGCATAAGGACATAGGAAAAAGGACCGAAATCAGTTTCAAAATGGTGGGGAAAGTTGAAGGGTTGTTCTTGAAGAAAAATTAGATTTGGGCATGATTTAGGACTTGAAATACTGGGTTTTTTATTGTTTGAGTAGGGGAGTAATTTAGGAACACTAATCTGTAGAGAAATTGTCAAAAATGGAACTTTTTGGGCCAAGGAGCACCATTGGCGGGCCCTCGAAGTTCTGGGATGATGAAGGTTGCTATACCGACCTTGCATCTCTCTATAACAGGTGTCACTATAGTGGGCAGTAGCCTCCGATAGTGCCATGCGCCATGGCACTCTGCACGTCACTGTCACTCCAGCTATAGTGCCACCATGGCCACTTTTATGGGAGGGTGAATATACTGGAGCTCTCCCAGGCTGCACAATGCAGAATTTAAATCGCTCGCACTCCTTGGATGGTTTATGGTTTCCTAACCCATGATTTATAAATTGTAGGCTAACAAATGGAACAAGTCAAGGAATGCATCAGGGGCCCAGACTACCTTTTCCAAAGATTTATGGATGCTATTAGTAGACAAATATTTCACGAGATGCAGAGGATAAGCTTTTGTATGGAACATGATTTTAAGATGAGAGGAGTGGCTGAATAGGCTCTCACATTCTATAACTGACTTTAAGAGTTTGGTTTATATATTTCAGTGGTGACCCCTCCCTTTTTTCAGCACGGTTGAGTCTTGGAGTTCTACCCCCACCTACCTATGGTTTTTTAGGATTCCCCAACCCCTACCATCTACATCAGAGGGGTTGACATCCTTGTGGATGATCAGTTTGTGAACTTGGTGGTAGGAGTGCCAAAGGTTCTTCATGAGACTTACATGGCCAAGATGAGGGAGACAGATCTGACCTAACTGCAGAACATTCTAGTGGAGCAAAAATATTGGGAGGCGGTCTGCTGGTATACTACTGAGGGCCTTGCTAGCCACTACTAGTCACTCGATGCCCAGAGTTGGTTGACACTAGTTGGCTGGAGGATGAGTCCATCGGGAAACCTCACTGATGTAACCTATCCTCATCCGTACTGGTAGCTTGCATCATATCTTGGATCTAGTGAACCTGAAGAGCAGATTATGTCGGAGTGGAAGGATTTCTATCGAGGCAGCAAGAAGTCCCCTTTCCTTCTTGGCCTAGTGTCTAAGCTACGTAGGCAAGCATGGGTTCCCCTATATGATATGGACTAAGAGGTAGAGCATGAAGACACGTTCAACTCCTTGCTAGTAAAGAAGGAGCCTTCCCGAGTGCCTAAGAAGAGGAAGATGGACGAGACGGGGAGCATCCGAGCCATAACAGGTCCAGATGAGGATGAGGGCATTGATGCAGACCTACCACCACCCAGTACTAGCCCTTGATATCTAGCAGCCGCCTAGAGGCTGACCTGGATGCGGTCAGGAGGTACTTGGAGGCCATTAGTGTCAAACCCTCAGCCTTACTTGCTCCTTCCCAAGTCATAGTTGCGCTTCGTGAGGAGCTTGATATTGAGAAGAGGATGGGATGGTCTCGGGACCGTCTGCTAGCTCGCATGTGGAAGACCATGAAGGTTCTGTTCACCTACCTTGCCATAGAGCAGGAGCTACCCAGTTAGAGTTAGAGGACTCGGAAGAGTTCTCCTTCATATGTGAGCCCGAGGAAAAAGACCCCTCCCTATGACGGTGATTTGGTCACTTTGTTTGGATTTCATCCCCTCTTTGGATACACAATACTGGTTTTTGGTTTTCCCTATTTGGGCAAAAGATATCTTTTTATGCTTTCTTGTTTAGGTAGCACATGGATGCTTGTTTTGGGGATGGTTTATTCCCAAGAGCTATGTTAGGATGTTTTGAATGAATTTCTGTTGTTTTTCTACATTGATATGAACTAAATAGGTGATAGAATCTGGATTGGGAAGGGAAGGCAAAACAGGGGAAAACAATGTTGAGTTTTTAATTCTCCCTAATATTGAGACATACAAACCCCTATTGTGGGGAGAGCTATAGCGCCTGAGCACCACTATGGTGACCCAATGAATTATTTGCTAGACTTTCAAAGTTATGCAACATTTCTCCACTCCCATACTATACCAACCCTTTAAACACCTTACTATTAACAATGCAACCGCAAGATCATTCCAAGACACAAGACTCTATTCGACATTTGTTCTTGTACTTGGAAACCGGTAACCTGGGCTCTAGTACCAAGTTATCATGACCCAACCCACCGAGTCGTGTGAGAACCTACTCTAACACCTAGATAGGAGAACCCTTATCACTTACTTTGAATTAAAACATGTAGAAAATAAATGATTTACTACAAAAGCTCTTTAACACCTTTAAACTTTATGAAAACGTCAAACTTTAATAAAAACCTTTTTACTTTAGATTGAAAATATTCCCACGGAACTAGTCTAAAAAGGTACAAGAGCTACTAAAGGAGTACAATTTATACAAGAAAATAAGACACGACTCCCACTATAAAGCAAGAGGAGTAGAATCTGTCATAGACCATCATCGTCTTCAACTATAAGACATTACTGAATTACTACAACAAGAATATGCCAATTGGCATAGCAAGAGTAGTATCAGTACAAACACACATACTAGTAGACATCATCGGTTAACCCGAACCTACCACAAAATATAATATAGATAACAAGAAGAAAACATGCAATATGGAAGTTACACCATCCTACTTCTCTGACCACATCCTCTTACCCTCCCTAGGTATAATGCCATAACTAGTGCACCTTGGTTCTATAAATCATAGCCTAACTTTTCTACCACAATAATATTTACAAATACAAGGCCATCACTAGTGCACCTTGGTTCTATGCCTCTCTGTAAATCATAGCCTAACTTTTCTACCACAATAATATTTACAAATACAAGGCCATCACTAGCCCTATCAACCAACCTAATGTCCTCTCTCACATTCTCATGCCACTTCCTGCCCTTTTTGGAACAGTACATGAAACTATCGCCTTAGACCAACTCATCCATCCAAATAAACCCAATACCATCTATAAACCAAGTTCATCATGATAATTAGAAAGCACAGTTTAGAAACAACTAAGAATTGAATCCTCATAATCTCAACCCAATAGTTGAAACAGTTATGCGGAATAAATCCTAAGAATAGAGTTGCCAATAAACAAATAACATACATCAACCATCACAAGTGACACATAGCCCAAACTCCCAATCCTTACCCGTACTTATACCAACATGAACCATGTCCCACATAGTCTCATGCAAGTAATACATGAGATCAACTCACCTTTCAAATAACCCTGACCACTCAAGGATCCAACATGCAACAATTATATTATGAAGAAGTAAACCAGGTTCACTCATAGAACCATAAACAAATACTTAGTCCTCCTATTGAACCTAAACTTAATCTGTTAGTGTATCAACATGGTACCTAAGCCATCCTTAGTGTATCGGTGTGGTACCCGAGCCTACCATATATGGATATCCCCATACCAGACATGGTACCGAAGCCAATCGTTAGTATATACCAGGCATGGTATCCGAGCCAACTATGGGGATATCCTGTACCAGGAGTGGTACCTGAGCTAACCATCAAACATAGACAATCCTGCACAATCACAAATATCATGAACAATAATACTTGAAATCACAAGTTACACAACCGGTTCATTATATGGAATTATCAACATGTTGCCGTTACATATGCCTTCTTATGGCTTCCCCATGATGCATACACAAGTGATACATCAAGCAGTAGATATGCATGCCTTATATCTATAGGACAACGCGGACCATCCTAATAAGGAAACTCAAGGCTAAACAAGAACGAGAGAACCACCCCTAGTCATTATCACGTCTCCCACTTTAATAGCCATAACAACAACCTATAACCATCCAGACTTCGTGTCTGAAGGCCTACGCATGCAATCTCTGAACATCTACAAGATATAATGCAGTAAAACAGGTCTAACTACTCAGTTAAAGGAAACCTAGACTACCTTGAGGGGCAAGCATCAGCTGATGAACCTTGCCCATGAACTTCTGACTCGTGAGAGTAAATCATGATGCACAAACACTGGAATTTGTTAGCTTTTCACCTTTCTTGCATGGTAAATCTTCCCCCTAATTTCTCCCTTGCCCCGGGTGCCTTAAGAGGGTTTTTGGATAGTCCTCGTCTATTTTTTCCTTTCAAAAGTAGGAGAAAAATAAAAGACGATGCATTCACTAGGTTGCAGATTTTTCATCAGCCCGTTATAGCACCTGTAGACCGCTATAGCAGTGCCGCCATAGAGGGAAGCCTCCCTCTATGGCGGGCTAACGTCAGCCTGGCCCAAAAGTCAATTTGGACCAAAATAGTCGCATGCTCAACTTTTAAAATTCTTGCACCACACTTCCAAAACTTTGGAACTCCACGCGAGGTGCCCTTTAGTAACGATAGATTAGATCATTACAAGAGTACAAATTTGACCAAAAGTAGAAGCTGTTTCAAAATTTAATGTGTTTATATCTTTATTATTAGCATTAAATTTAAATGTTATTAAAATTACGGGTTTAAATGTAATTTGTTGAGATTTTAATAGTTGTTGTATGGGGTACTAAATGGGCGAATAATCAAAATGGTTTAAGTTAATAAATGAAATAGTAATTAAATCACTTAGATGTTACATGGTATAAGACGAACTAATTGAAGATGTGCTAAATAATGAGTCATAGCCCAACTTCCTATAAAACCCAGACTTCCATTGCGCTCTCTGTTGGATAAATAAGTCTAGTATCTTAAAAGGAACTTTGACATAATAGCAAATTATCACATCTTCAATGACCATTCAATTAATTCCTCATTATAAATTGAATTCATTTTCTTGTCAGTTACAAAATTGAGTGATTAGTCTTCGTCGCTAATTAATGAGATTTAACATTTACTTCTCATTATTATCATTATTTTGAATATATCCGTAGGAACTTTCTAGCTCATGGATGATGAGATGATTCTCATCTATATAAAGTCATGTCTCTTTCTTTTATAGATAGAAAAAGAGATCATCAGAAATTCCCCCTTTTATATTCATTTTATATTCTGGTATGCTGGGTTTTCTTTTGTGGATCTTTGTTAATTTCTAGTTCCTAGTTTTATACTAGAAGAGCTTGTTGAATCTTGAGGATACATCTATACCGAGTGAAATATCCTTTAAGGACAGTGTCTGAAACGCCTCAAGCTTTTGGGAAATTCCATAAGAATTTGTGAAGAAGGTATTTTCCATTAGATTTCCAACACTCTCAACAAAGGAGCAAATCACTTCCCTTAATCACTACTTCACAAATCCAATCTCGCACAATGAACCAGAACTATCCCTTCCCTCTCTACCTGGTAAATGCCCAAAATGTAGGGGCAACTACTATTTACGAATTTACCCCTCTAATTCCCTCCAGTGCTCTCACATCCTGGTTGGAAATGAGTCTACAAGGTTACTCCTTGATCTTCATGGAGAATCAAGAAGTATCCATTGTAGTTCAAAACCCAACATTCATGGCCCAGGTAACCTCGGAGGGCATGAGAACGATGATAGAGACTTATAGCAATCACTTATGGACGTCAAGCATGCTCCACCCACCGCCAAACTACCAGTTCCCTATCATGCCATTCTTTCATATCCCAACATGGGAATTCCCACTATTAAATCCTCAGCAGATCCTCTTTCCGATAGAGACCCAACCCTTTCATCTTGTTTTTCAAAACCTACAGAACATAGAGCCACTTTTTCATTACTGGATGATGCAGGGTCTTGCTCAAGGATATCCTTTCTTCCCAGCTATAACTCCATTGGGTTTGATGGGCAGCACAGGAGCCCAGGTGCCAAACAACATAGCGACCACATCCCAACTACCTCTTCCTGTAAACTTAGTCCCAGTACAACCAGTGAATGCCAACACTCAGGAAATAGAAGAAGCCCTAGGATTAATGAGAGAAACAAGAACAGAAATAGCTGTTCTAAAGGACACAAAAGTAATGATTTACAAAGAGAAGTTTGATAAAAAAATTGTTCTAATTTGTCCATCAAATCTATTAAAAAGCTCGATAGATATCATGACCCCTTTGAACCCCGACATAGGAAACTATATACTAATAATGAACCCAACAATGAATAACAATTCAAATGTGTCAGAAGTGACTGTAGGGAATATTCCTAGAGTAACCCCACCCAGCCTAAATAGATCAATGAATTTAATAATATGGAACTGTAGAAGAGGTAATGGTCCAGAGTTCAGGAGAAACTTTAGATCCTTACTAGATTGTCATAAACCACCCTTAGTAGCTTTGTTAGAAACAAAAATGCAAAACCACCAAGTCCTATTGGATGATTATCCGTTCAACAAAATGATTGAGGTCCCTGCACTGGGAAATTCTGGTGGCATCGTCATTCTGTGGGATGATAACATGGTGGAGCTTAATGAAATTGCAATCACTGGGCAAGAGATACATGCAATGATCAATGTAAGTGCCAATAATGATTTTTTTGTCTATTTAGTTGAATTTATGTCAATTGCTACCATTACTTAAGAAAAATTCTATGGGATAACCATCATACACATATGGACATCTACTATGGAAAATGGTTAATCGGCTGGGACTGTAACGAGCTTTTGAATAATGTTGACAAATTTGGTTGAAATCCCCTCAACAATTCTAGTACTAGGATTATTGTGATGCAATAAATTATTGTGAATTTATAGATATGAGGTTTAAAGGTAATCGTTACACTTGATTAAATAAAAGATTCAAAAATAAAAATAGCCTCATATTTTAGCGACTTGATCTCTTTCTTCCTAATAATGACTGGCTAATGAATTTTCCTGATGCCCAACTCCTCCACCTACCTAGAACCCATTTTGGACCATTTCCCATTACTCCTCCTCCTATTTAAAGATAATTTCTCTATATGAAAACATATCTATTGGATAACAACTACTAGACCTAAAAATATACCATCGACCCTGTCCATAAATGGATAAAAAATTAATATAGATGGCCCTTTTAACAGTAATACCAAGGGAGGAGAATCATGTGATGTAATTCAAGATAAACATGGAAACTGGTAGTGGGGGGTTGTTCCAAAATAAATATTTGCAGTGTTGCAGGTGCTAAAGTTATGTCCATTTTGCATGGTCTCTGATTAACAAAAAGCCTAAACATTCAAGAGCAGGAGATCTCCACAGATTCAACGGAGGTAATAAGTATGATAGAATTTGGAAATGAAGCTTATTCAAATGTTCTTTTTGATTGTAGCGAGTTGCTTCACCAGCTGGGGGATCTTCGGATCAGGCATGATTTCAGGAAATAAAATAGGGTAGCTGACCTATTAGATCAAGAAAGACTAAAGCTGAAGGATGATAAACTTTTTGAAGAATGGACAATTCCACCTATGTTTGTTTTGAAGGGACTAAAGGCACATAAGGAAGAAACTTCTTTTGTTAGGCTTACACAGCCTTATTGTAATTTATTAAGTTGTATGACTAATATGTCAGAACTAATAGATAGCGTTAGGAGTAATGTGGCCAACCTAGATGTAATGATGCATATTATATAAGTAAAAGGTACCATCGTATTATGAAAAAAAAGAAGGTAATTGCTTATTTTCTTATAATTTTTTTTAGTTATTGAATAATATTTTATTTTATTATGACTATACCTAATGTGAATAAAATAAAATAAAACTATATATTTTAATAAGTATCTCCATGAATTAATTTGAGCTATATATTTAACCCAAATCAGGACGCAAAGTGCACATATACTTAATTTCACGACAATTGTTTTAGATGCCGCCAAAGCTGAATGTCTTTTTTTTTTTTGGAATTTACTCACTTTGGAGCAACTTCTAACATAAGAGAGAGTTGCAAAAATCATATCTAAAGGTTGACAGACTTGAGACATTTTTTGCTTGAAGTTTGACCTTTCCAAGACCAAACTTCAAACATTTTCTCTTGAGGTTTGATATGACTTAGTAAGGCCAACTTAAGATATTTTTACATGAAGTTAAGGCAAATATATAAATAAACTTAAGATATTTTGACATCCAATTTTTGTCCTCCACAATTCGATTAATTTTTAAGTTACTTCAATTTCAAACAATCTAAAATAATTATTTTACAAAATTGAAAATATTTTTTAAAAAAACAATTTTTTCAGGGAGATTTATAATTTTTCTATAATAAATTTATTCTATATACCATTATATATAGATTTTGTATAGAATTTTCATTTAAATAAATATTTGGAAAAAATTATATCACTAAAAATAGTGTCCAAGTAAAGTATGTATCTTATTTCTCCAAAATTCCAACAACCTAATTATTTGTCCAATTTCATGCTCAACCAGGCCCAAATCCTTATTCCCAAATGTACTTTATCCATTTAACTTGTCAAATTGTTCATTTTCTTCTGGAATTGTATTAGATATTCTATTCACCTTTTTTTAAAAATAAAAAATAAAAAATAAATTCATTGTAAAAGGAAAGCGGTGGCTAATTTGTGAAAATTCTCAAAATATTTTTCTCACATTTCTTTAGAAAAAGATTCAACCAATTTTTTTTCTAAAAGATCATATCAAGTGTTGTAAGTTTAAGTGCTTGTTTAAATTAGAGTCAAATCCTTTCAATTTTTCTTTTTAAAGATTAGTAATATATCAATTTGTTATGAAATCCGTTGGTGACCCCATTTACTGAATTTTTAAAGTGTTTAAAACCTTCTTTAAAAATTCACTTCAACCCTTACCTTTTTCTTGTTTTAAAATAAAAGGTTTCTTAAACATCTTTTTCCAAAAATGGTTTCTTAATTTTTCTAAAATTAAGTGGCGACTCTTTATTTTATTTTTTGTTATAATTGTTAAGTTAAGAAGTCTTGATTAAGTTCAAAATTGATCGTAACAAAATGACAACTATGTTGGGGATTCTTCTTGGTTCCAACCAAAAATATTTTTCCTAACTTCTATGGCTAACTCCTATTTGTTTTTGATGACCCAATACCCAATGTGTATTGGGCCCATTAGAAGCTCACCTTGTGTCTATTTGGCCCACGACTAATAAAAAGACAATCATAATTTATGTGTTAAATTGAAAGAAATCCACCTTGTGTCTATTTGGCCCACGATCAATAGTAAGACAATCATAATTTAGGTTGAAAAGCACCCAAAGGTGTGACCTAGTAGTGAATGAAGTGGTTGAAAAACTCTGAAGTCTCAGATTCAAAATTCAGCGAAGATAAAAAAATACCAGGTGATTCTTCTCATTTGTACTAGTTTCGGATAACAAAATTATATGGTACCTTTTGCTGGTGGAAGGTGGTCATAAAAAGAGAATAGGTTGAAAAAGTAACAAAAGTTGGGGGTTCCCAATTTATTACTTTTAATTTTTAGCTTATAAGCCACTTAAAAAAAGTTAATCTAAACACCCCCTAACTCTAGTACCTCAATTCAATAATTGACTCTAACTATTTACTTATAATTTTTCAAGAAGATAAACTCTCTTCTCGTTACAATCCTCACCGTGCACACCTTAACCATCCCTAGGAGGTATTATAACTCTATAGTGATCCTATTACAGACTCAAAGACACAGTCCAAAACAGATTAACCTATTTCTCCTATATTAGTCTATTATCAAAACAGACAAGACGTATAATTATACCTGCAACATAGTCAAATTATCATTTATGTTGTGTTGATATTGGTTGTCAATGAATACACCAGACATTTGGCACACCAAATGACTCAAAGTTAGCTAAATTGTGTAGGAAAAAGGTTTCCTAGTTCAATAAAATAGTGCTAAAATGAACTTAATAAAAGGTTGAAATGAGAAATATAATATTTTGGGGATGTTCACTAGTCAGTTATTGGTCAAAATCAAAATCAAGTCAGTTTAAAGTATTAAAATTTTAAACTAAATAAAATCAAATATAATATACATTTATCGGTTTGGTTATTATCGATTTTGATTCGATTTGGTTCGGTAATTAATCATACACAAAAATAAAAGAAACGATTCATGCAAAAGAGGAAAAGACAACAATTCATTCAAAAGGAAAATAAATTCTTTTCGTATCATTTTGATCTTACAATTCTTATAACATAACTCTAATTATGTTTAATTCCCTGCTTATATTGTTAGCTAGTCTAATATACTAAACTACATAACTTACTGAATAATGCATACCGATATTGTTGTACAAATAAAAGACATACCATACCTTATTCTTTTTTATTAGAGTGATGCATTTTTTGCATAAAAAATTATTCATAAAAATAATATATTATGTATATATAATTATACAAAAATGTGTATATAATTTGTCAGTTTTGTTCAGTTATTTCTTCGTTTTTTTAAAACAAAATCAAAACCAAAACCAAAACGAAACCAATTATTATCAGTTTATAAAAATGTAAAACCCAAACCAAATAAAAATTGGTTTATTTCATCGATTTGATTTGTTTATTCAATTTGGTTTGATTTTTTCCCAAATCGTGAACACTCCTATAATACCTGTTGAGTTTCAGTTTGCTTGTACATCCAAAAATTATCAGACAAACTTTAGCACGTTTAAAATATATTTAATCATCCTAAATTGAAAAGTAGAACCTAAGAAAATGATAATATTTGGACACATATTGCTACATACAAAACACAATGAGGATATAATAATACATTTTTAGCAAGCACTAGTGACTATCTATGTCTTATCGAATGCTTCTTCATCCTCCTCAGTTTCTCAGTTTGATTCTTCTTGTAAAAGTATATTTTTATCAATGGAAATATTCATATCTATTTCGTGAACTTCAATTTCTTCAATTTAGCATTGATCATTCAGTTTTGGAGTTGTTACCACTTCCTCATCGAGTAATTCAACAATATTGTGAGGTTTGATCTCCAATACAACTGTACAATCATCCATGTACTTTTTCTTGACGGAATAAGGCACATAACACACTCAAATTGCCTGCATCGCAAGAATATTTTTTCTCTTTATATTGAATTATTTACGGAAAAGGGTAAAATAAATATGTCTTTAAACTATGTGATTTTGAATAAAAATGTTCTTCGTTAATAATTTGGTCCAAAAATGCCAATATTATTACTTTTTAGACAAAAATATTATTTTCCTAATAATCATATTGTTTATTATTTTTCTAATAAAATATTATTTATGAAGAACCTTTTGCAAATATATATATATATATTAAAAATCTCTTTAACTAATAAAAAAGTAGAAAGTGATCTTTTTTCCTCGTAATCTCTTTTTATCAATTAAAATAGCGAATTACACTATATACTTTTTAATTGATAATATAGGTAATATATACAACTATTGTAGTAACCTTGTCACTAATTTTTATTTAAATAATGCTTAAAAAATTTCTAATAAAATAGAAAATACTTTTATTTTTAATTTTTCTGAATTGAATTATGATAAATATTTGCTAATATTTTCCTTGATTTAAAAGTTAATAAGAAAAGAGGTCAACAATAACTCCATGGATGATGTTTTACATATATTTTGTGATTTGAAGCAATGTAATAATTTTTTGTGTTTTATGGCATTATGATTGTTTTACTTAACTTTAAAATCAAGAATTATATTAGCAAATGTTTATCTTTCTTCAATTCGATAAATATTAAGAAATATTTTATTAGGTTTTTTACCATTATCTAAATAAAAATTAATTATAAATTACTATGATCTATATATATAAAAATCATTACAATATTTTTATTAGGAAAATATTGTGTTAAAAAAGAAAAGAAACAATATATTCAATAGACAAAGGGTAATTTTGACCCAAAAGTAATAATAGTGAAATTTTTTGAACAATGTATTGGCGGTAGTGGCATTATGGACCAAACTATTAACATAAGACATTTTTGATCAATTTTTCGCATTGCTTAAGGACATTTTGATCCTTTTCCGAATTATTTATTATTGAGCTTGTAATGGTCTAGTAAAAGGGAGTGACCTCGCGCACATGAAACATAGGTTTGCAAGATAAAATTAGTCGATTTACCCATTGCATAGAGATACACGATAGGCCTAATCCTACCAGAAGTGTCTAAATACACCGCTTTTGAGTATATTTTTATCATAAAAAATACCTCTCATCCTTTCTTCTTCTCCGAATAGTTTCTGGGCAACTGTTTGTGCAACCTCCAAATTAAACTTTCAGTCATGAGTGCACGTGTTTATAAGTAACTATGAAATCTTAATAAGCGACTGACCACAATGATTGCATCTCTAAAGGGCCAATATCAATTTTAAGACATTAGCTTGCCACAACACAATGTTTACAATAATTTGTTTACTATTTTTAGTTTATCTTCAGTATCAATATTGAGTATTTTTTTTCTAATAGTTTTCCTTGTCAATAGCTCCCAATGGGTTGGAGGTACGAACATTTACAAGAAGGTTGATTTAAAAATGAAATGTTTTTTAGGTAGGTCTTCATGCATAATCTTTAACTGGTGGTACCTCGACCTCAAGTCAATTTTAGAGGAAACAGAAGCACCCTGCAACTGGTCAAACAAATCATCTATACAGGGTAAAGGTTACTTATTCCAAATGATAACCTTATTCAACACCAGTAATGAATGCATATTCTCATGCAACCATCCTTTTTCTTCACAAACAACACATGAGCACCCCAAGGAGAAGCACTAGGATAAACGAATCCCTTATCAAGCAATTCCTAAAGCTAAGTATTGAGTTCCCTCAACTCCGCCGAAGCCATGCGATAGGGAGGAATAGAAATTGGGCGAGTGCCCGGCTCCAAATCAATACAAAAGTCCATGCCCCTATCCGGAGGCATACTAAGCAGGTCTGTAGGAAACACCTCTGGAAATTCCAAAACCACATGGATAGACTCATGGGAAAGAGATTTTGTACGAAAATCCCGAAGATGAGCCAAGTAGGCCAAACAAGCCTGCCCCACTAGTCTGCTAGACCGAAGAAAGGATATGATCTTTAATGACTTAGGCCTGTACACCCCATCCCATTCTAATCTTTTCCTACACGGGATCTCTAGAGTCACTGTCTTAGCATTACAGTTTAACATAGCAAAATGAGGAGACATTCAAGTCATACCCAAGATCACATCAAAATCTAGCATATCTAATATGACTAAATCTACCTAAGTTTGCAGATCCATAAACATCACAGAACAATCACGATACACATGAGTTATCACTACAGACTCTCCAACTAGGGTAGCAATATATATAGGGGAATCAAGTGTCACAAATCAAATCAAGTCCAAGAGAAAAATTAACAAATACATAAGAATAAGTAGAACCCGGATCAAACAACCAGTAACCATCTTGTCATAGACAAGAATAGTACATGTTATCACAGTGTCTGATGCCTCAACCTCTGATCTACCTGGAAAAGCGTAACACTGAGCTCTGTCATCATTAGGAGCAACCCCCTTACCAGGCTACGCCACTCTCTCCTGCATTATCATTTCCTTAGCCTTCCTAATTACCTCTTCGCCCACGATGCGGATGACCTCTACCACTATTACCTCCACCCGCTAGAACCACTGCTCTAGTCTGCTGCTAAACCTGATCAACGGTCTGTCTATGAGGGAATTCCCTCTTAAAGTTTCCCAGCTCACCACAATTAAAACATCCACAGTCGAGTGAGGGCCTACTGGCTGATGCATAAGAAGTTCCTCGAACACCTTGTGTCAGAAACTGCTGTGGAAGCCCTGAATGACCACCTGTAGAAGTGGCATAGCCTACTAAATCGGACGAGCTAAATACATCTGCTGACTGGAACTCCTAGAATACAAACCACTCTAGGTTTCCATATTCTTGAACCTCTTAGCTAATGTCTTGTTCTGTCCAGCCTATCGAACTCCCTCTACCTTTTTCACAAAATTAGTAACTTCATTGAAGCCATTGCCTACAGAGGTCATGTGCACAGACAAAACTTGCAACTTAGAATTCAATCCTTTGACGAATAAGCGAATCCTCTCATCATCAGTGTTCACCAACTACAACCACTGGAACATCTCAGATTTGAAAAAGGATAAAAAGGGAGAACGGGAAAAGGTCCACGAACCTAAAATGGACCATGGATCCTTCACGACACCCTAGATGGCCCTTGAAGGGGACCACGACCCATTAAGGCCCCTTTCCAGAATTTGCCCAGGGGTCACCTTGACGGTGACCCATACGACCCGTAGTAGACTTGATGACCCGTCAAGTGAGTCGTACAAGTCACCTAGTTGGTGGGGTGTGACCCAAGGTCACTGGAAAATGGCCACAGACGTCTACACGGCCCGTAGAGCTTCACACGGACCGTGAAGTCGTCCGTGAAAGAGACCTATCAGGTTTTGAGTTTTTGGCCAAATTCAAACGATCATATCTTTTAGGGTGAAATGAATTAGGTGGCCCATGACATATCAAATTAAAGATCTCTGAATCCTCTTTCCCACGCCACTGCGTTTGCCCCATTTGAAGTTTGGAGTAAAAAGCTATGACCGTTTTAGTGAAGTGCTGTCAGGCAGAGAAATCTTCACGACCCACTTGACGGGCCATGTTGCTCTAGACGGCTTGTGAAGCCTGTCTTGAAATCACTTCGGTAGTTTTAAGTTAGGGTCATATTGGTATTTTCCCCTATGCGTTGGACACTTAAACTACGTCGTTTGATGCCTAAACTACGTTGTTTTACTCAGTCTAAACTTAGTAATATAGTTAAAAACTACCTAGACCAAATCAGTTTCCTCTCAAGTCAATTCCAAGCAGAAAAAGAGCGTTTCTCTAATGTCCAAGCCTAGGGTTCTCTCATCCAAGCGTAAACTTTAGATTTCTCGCAGGGATTTTCAAGTACCAGGTATGTGGGTATTCAGTAAGGTTTTGTTTGCCCTTATGCCCAAAACTCCAGTTCCTTTTTCTTGATTATCATGATTTATGAAACTATGGTTCTTGCCCAACTATGCAGATTCCTTATCCCATTTAATTCTTGTGATTTCTACTCAAATTCTATACTTGTTTAAATGAGTTGCATGAATTCTTATGGAAATTTGTAAGGGGAAACTTAGCATGAAATTGTAGTATTTTCACATGAATTGGGCTTTCTCCAGAATGTAACTTATGGTGCTTGCATTCAGTTTTAAAAACAGAATTTAGTCAGTTTCTGTCCACAGTTTATCTCAGAAATCATCTTCAGATCAGTTTTGTTCTATTTCATGAATTCAGGACTACAGTTAAAATAAGCTCTAGTATTCAGTTTGGGAGTAGTGTTTAGCACCGAGTTGGACTAGGTTTCAGCGTACCCTCAAGTCCCATAACTACGTACCCCCGTAGGTTTATAAGTCCCCTCTGCTGGGCATCAATTTTAGTGATCACGCCACAGTCATGCCTTTATACCCTAGCAAAGCATATTGGGTCCTCTCGATGGGGCGTATACATCGGACTCCACGTTTAGCTCACGTGGTTTATGTTGGTTAATAAACTCTCCCACAGTATTAGCTTCAGTAAGGTACTTTAGGCCAGTAGTTGTGTTTACTCAGTATTTCAGTATATTTTCAGTTTACTCTTGCATTCTAGTTTTTATGCACTATTGTATCTTTGGCCTATGTACTTTAGTTCAGATCAGGTTACACACTTGACCAATATTTTTAGCATGTTTAAATATATTTAGTCAGCTTGCATTTCCTGCATGCTCAGTACATTCAAAGTACAGACACATACTTTTGGGCTACATCATTTCATGATGTAGGTTCAGGCGCTCAGCATCCAGACCGCGCTTAGCTCGGTTTCCAGTCCGTACTCAGCAGCTTCAGTGGTGAGTCCTCATAGTTCGAGGACATTTCTTTATGCTTTTAGTTTAGTCAGCCTATTATCAGTCTTTTAGTATTTATAGAGTTAGCTGGGGACTTGTCTCAACAGCTCATCAGTATTAGAGGTTTTCAGACATAGAGTCAGTATTCAGTTGTTTTGGGTTGTTTCCCCATAGATGTTCAGTTAAATTCTCACCTGAAGTTTCTTTTAGTATCGATTACTTTACAGTTATGTTTCCGCTTACTTAGTCATATTTCAGTATGCTTATGATATGTCAGACTCAGGATTTTCTTGGGGTCACTCTGACACTAAGCACAGTCTTACGCCTAAGGGGTAGCCTCGGTTGTGTGACAAACTTGGTATCAGAGTATCAGGTTCAAGAGTCCTAGGGTGTCTGAAAGCCACACTAAGTAGAGTCTCTTTCATGAGTGTGAAGCGGGCCACACCTATGAGAGGGAGGCTACTAGGTGTTCTAAGAAAATTTCCTTTCTTTTGCTATTCCTATCGTGCGTGAAGTGTGATTCAACTTCTCCTTTCTAATCTGTCGTTATGCATTTCAGATAATGCCTCCTCGCAGAGCTAACGCATGAAATTCCAATGCACGGAATGTTAACGTAGTTCCTCCAGTCTCGAACCATGAGGTTACGAATGCAGAGTTTCGTATTGTGATCCAGTTGTTGGCTCAGACCGTAGCCAACCAGAATAATCAGCAGGCCCCAGTTCCTGCAAACCCCATTGGCGGATCAGCTGCAGCCAGGGTTCAAGATTTTATTCATATGAATCCACCAGAGTTTCTAGGGTCGAAGGTTGGTGAGGACCCACAGAAGTTCATTGATGAGGTCAAGAAGATTCTTGAGGTAATGCAAGTAACTGGTACTGATAGTGTTGAGCTAGCATCCTACCAATTTAAGGATGTGGCTCATAAATGGTTCACGCAGTGGAAGGACAACAGGGGTGCGGATGCAGCTCTTGTGACGTGGGATTATTTTACTCAAGCTTTTCTGGACAGGTTCTTCCCGAGAGAGTTGAGGAAGGCTAAGGCTCAGGAGTTTATGAACTTGAGGCAAGGGTCAATGTCAGTCCAAGAATATGGGCTAAAGTTCACTCAGATCTCTAGGTATGCTCCACATAGGTGGCAGATCCGAGGGCTCAAATGAACAAGTTCTTATTTGGAGTATCCGATCTGGTAAAGACCGAGTACATGAATGCTATGTTACTACGGGAAATGGATATCTCCAGACTAATGACCCACGCTCAGTAGGTTGAGGGAGATAAGCTCAAGGAAATGGCTAAGGATAACAAAAAGGCTAGAACATGAAACTATGAATATTCTCAGCAGAGGTCGGGGGGTGGAAGTCGCTCACAAATTCAACAGAGGTCTACAATCCCAGTGCCTTCGTCTGCTAGTGCTTCGTCCCCGAGGTTTCGACATGATCAGAAAGGAAGGGCATCAGGCACTAAGTCTCACAGAAGTGCTTCAGGTAACCAGACTTTTTCGTCTTGCCCAAAATGTGGTAAGAACCATCCGGGCGAGTGTCTTGCTGGCAGAGAGGGGTGTTTTGGGTGTGGTCATTCTGGTCATAGGCTGAAGGAGTTCCCTTCTGCCAAGCAAGGACAAGGAGGTAACAGGGCTCAGTCTACGACTTCAGCAGCACCAGCAGGTTGCCCTACTCAGCAGGGTGCCTCATCTAGCAAGGTGGTGGTCAGCGCCAGAACAGGTTGTATGCTCTTCAGGCTCGCCAGGACCAGGAAGATTCTCCTGATGTAGTAACTGGTACGTTACAAATCTTCAGTTTAGATGTTTATGCACTGTTAGATCCAAGGGCTACACTTTCGTTTGTTACTCCTTATATAGCAGTACACTTCGTTGTCAGTCTAGAAACTCTCTCAGAACCCTTCTCAGTCTCTACTCCAGTTGGTGACCCAGTTATAGCTACACGGGTATACATAAATTGCCCTGTTACAGTTTCCCGAAAAGTCACCTCAGCAGACCTTGTAGAGTTAGAAATGATAGATTTTGATATCATTCTAGGCATGGATTGGTTACATTCCTGTTATGCCTCAGTCGATTGTAGAACTACGATCGTTCGATTTCAGTTTCAAAATGAGCCAGTCTTAGAGTGGAAGGGTAGTAACTCAGTGCCTGCAGGTCGATTTATCTCTTACCTTAAGGATAGGAAAATGATTTCTAAAAGGTATATCTATCATCTTGTTCGGGTTAAGGACTCAAACTCCAAAACCCCAACTCTTGAGTCAGTTCCAGTGGTGAATGAGTTTCCAAAAGATCTTCCCAGAGTTCCTCCAGAAAAGGAGATTGATTTCGGAATAGATCTCCTTCCAGATACCCAGACTATCTCAATTCCTCCTTATAGAATGTCTCCAGCTGAGCTTAAGGAACTGAAGAAACAATTGAAAGACCTTCTAGATAAGGGTTTCATCAAACCCAGCATCTCTCCATGGGGTGCTCTAGTGTTGTTCGTGCATAAGAAAGATGGTTCTCTCAGGATGTGCATTGATTATCGTCAGTTGAACAAAGTCACAATCAAGAATAAATATCCCATCCTAAGGATTGATGACTTGTTCGACCAGCTTCAGGGTGCTAGTTGCTTTTCTAAGATAAACCTCAGATTTGGCTATCATCAGCTCAGAGTCAGAGATAGTGACATCCCAAAGACAGCCTTTAGGACTCAGTATGGTCACTATGAATTTGTAGTTATGTCTTTTGGACTAACAAATGCTCCTGCAGCTTTCATGGACTTAATGAACATGGTGTTCAAAAAGTATTTGGACTTGTTCGTAATCGTCTTTATTGATGATATCCTCGTTTATTCTCGGAATGAGGAAGAGCATGCGACTCATCTGAGAGTGTTTCTGCAAACCCTCAAAGATCTCCATCTATTCTCTAAGTTTAGCAAATGTGAATTCTGGTTATAGTCGGTCGCCTTCCTTGTTCATGTGGTATCCAGCGAAGTGATCCGAGTGGATTCCCAGAAAATTGAGGCAGTAAAGCACCAGGCCAGACCCACCTCTCTGAATGATATTAGAATTTTCTTGGGTTTGGCTGATTACTACAGGAGATTTGTTGAAGTATTTTCATCCATAGCTGCCCCATTGACCAAGTTGACTCAGAAGAAGGTCAAATTTCAGTGGTCAGATGAGTGTGAGGAAAGGTTCTTAGAATTGAAGACCAGGTTCACTACACCTTATTTCTTGACTTTACCAGAGGGTTCAGACAATTATGTGGTTTATTGTAATACATCCAAGGTCGGCCTAGGGTGTGTGTTGATGCAGCAGGGTAAGGTCATAGCTTATGCTTCTAGACAACTTAAGGTCCATGAGAAGAACTACCTAACTCATGACCTCGAGCTTGCAGCCATCATGTTTTCCCTAAAGATTTGGAGACGCTACTTGTATGGTGTTCATGTTGATGTGTTCACAGATCATAAGAGCCTCCAGTATGTGTTCACCCAGAACGAGTTGAATCTTCACCAGGGGAGATGACTTGAATTCCTCAAAGACTATGACATGAATGTGCTCTACCATCAGGGTAAGGCCAATGTAGTAGCTGACGCCCTCAGCAGACTATCCATGGGTAGTGTAGCACATGTTGAGGAAGAGAAGAAAGAATTAGCCAGAGATGTTCACCGGCTTGCTGGCTTAGGAGTTTGCCTTATGGACACGTCAGATGGTGGTGTGATAGTTCAGAATGGGCCAGAATCTTCATTGGTCGCGGAGGTTAAGGAGAAACAAGATAGTGATCCTACATTACTTCAGTTGAAAGGCACAGTTCATCAACAGAGAGTTGAGGTTTTCTCCCGAGGGGGAGATGGTGTGCTTCGTTACCAGGGTCGCCTATGTGTCCCTAATGTGGGTGAGTTGAGGCAACAAATCCTTACAAAAGCTCATAATTCCAGATATTCTATTTATCTAGGTGCCACTAAGATGTACCGTGATCTACGGGAAGTCTATTGGTGGAACGACATGAAGAGGGATATCGCAAATTATTGGCTAAGTGTTCCAACTGTCAACAAGTTAAAGTGGAACATCAAAAACCAGGAGGTGTGATTCAAGAGATTAGCATTCCTACTTGGAAGTGGGAAATAGTAAACATGAATTTCATTATGGATTTACCTCGTACTCGCAGACAGCATGACTCCATTTGGGTGATAGTGGAAAGAGTCACTAAGCCAGCTCACTTCATGGCAATCAAGACTACAGATTCAGCGGAGAACTACGCCAGACTCTACATCAACGAAATAGTCAGGTTGCATGGTGTTCCTCTGTTTATCATCTCAAATAGAGGTCCTCAGTTTACTTCTTATTTCTGGAGATCATTTTAGAAAGGTCTTGGTACTCAAGTAAATCTCAGTACAACATTTCATCTGTAGATTGATGGTCAGGCAGAGCGTACCATTCAGACCTTAGAGGACATGTTGAGAGCTTGCGTGATCGATTTCAAGGGTAGTTGAGATGATCACTTACCCCTCATAGAGTTTGCCTATAATAACGGTTTTCATTCCAGAAATGGCCCCTTATGAGGCACTGTATGGGCGTAGATGCAGGTCTCCAGTTGGTTGGTTCGAAGTAGGTGAAGCAGCCTTGGTTGGGCCAGATTCGGTTCAAGAGGCTATGGAGAAAGTTCAGCTCATCTGAGATAGACTAAAGATAGCTCAGAGTCGTCAGAAGTCTTATACATATGTGAGGAGAAGGGACTTAGAGTTTGAAATTGATGATTGGGTTTTCCTAAAGGTATCACCCATGAAGGGGTGATGAGATTTGGCAAGAAAAGAAAGCTCAGTCCCATTTATGTAGGTCCTTACAGAATCCTGAAAAAGGTTGGTAATGTGGCTTATGAGTTAGAGTTGCCAACAGAACTAGCAGCGGTTCATCCAGTTTTTCACATTTCCTTGTTGAAGAAGTGTGTGGGTGATCCGGCATTGATAGTACCTTTAGAAAGTGTGGTTGTGAAGGATAGCCTCTCCTATGAGGAGATTCCAGTTGAGATTTTTGACCGTCAGGTTCGTAGGTTGAGAAATAAGAAAGTCGCTTCAGTGAAAGTTTTGTGGAGGAGTTAGTCCGTAGAGGGAGCTACTTGGGAAGCAGAAGCAGCTATGAAGGCCAAGTATCCTCATCTTTTTCCCTCTGATCCAATTTCAGCTTGAGATACTAGTTCCTCTCTAGTCTTTCAGTTAATCTTGTGTAAATTCAGTCTCAGTATCTTGTCCCCCCTGTTATCCGTGCATTTCAGCATATTTGCTTGTTCATGAAACTCATTTAAGTTAGATATCAGTTTCTAGTACTCAGTTGGTAGGGATTACAACTCTTTCCTCAAAATTCAGCTTGTTTAGACTTCATTCGAGGACGAATGATCCCAAGCGGAAGATATTGTAACATCTCAAATTTGAAAAGGCTAAAAAAGGAGAACGGGAAAAGGTCCACGAACCCAAAATTGACCATGAATCCTTCACGGCACCCTAGATGGTTCGAGAAGGGGACCACGACCCGTTAAGGAGCTCGTGAGCCCTTTCCAGAATTTGCTCATGCAGGGGGTCACCTTGACGGTGACCCATATGCCTCATGGTTGACTTGACGACCCATCAAGTGAGTCGTACAAGTAACCTAGTTGGTGGGGTGTGACCCAAGGTCACTAGAAAATGGCAACGGACGTCTAAACGGCCCGTGGAGCTTCACACGGACCGTGAAGTCGTTCGTGAAGGAGACTTATCAGGTTTTGAGTTTTGGGCCAGCTTCAAACGATCATATATTTTAGCGTGAAATGCATTAGCTGGCCCATAACCTATAAAATTAAAGATCTATGAATCCTCTTTTCAACGCCACAAAATTTAACCCATTTGAAGTTTGGAGTAAAAAGTTATGCCCGTTTTAGTTAAGCATTGTCAGGCTGAGAACTCTTCACGACCCACTTGACGGGCCGTGGTGCTCTAAACGGCCCGTGAAGCCTGTCTTGAAGTCACTTCGGCAGCTTTAAGTTAGGGTTATATTGGTCTTTTCCCCTATGCGTTGTACACTTAAACTACGTCGTTTGATGCCTAAACTACGTTGTTTTACTCAGTCTAAGCCTAGTAATATAGTCAAAAACTACCTAGATCAAATCAGTTTCCTCTCAAGTCAATTCCAAGCAAAAAATGAGCGTTTCTCCAATTTCCAAGCCTAGGGTTCTCTCCTCCAAGCATAAACTTCAGATTTCTCACAAGGAATTTCAAGTACGAGGTATGTGGGTATTCAGTAAGGGTTTTGTTTTCCCTTGTGCCCAAAACTTCAGTCTCTTTTTCTTGATTATCATGATTTATGAAACTAGGGTTCTTGCCTAACTATTCAGATTCATTATTCCATTTAATTCTTGTGATTTCTACTCGAATTCTATACTTGTTTAAATTAGTTGCATGAATTCTTATGGAAATTTGAAAGGGGAAACTTAGTATGAAATTGTAGTATTTTCAGATGAATTGGCTTTTCTCCAGAATGTAGCTTATAGTGCTTGCATTCAGTTTTAAAAATAGAATTTAGTCAGTTTCTATCCACAGTTTATCTCAAAAATCATCTTCAGATTAGTTTAGTTCTGTTTTATGAATTCAGGACTACATTTAAAAGAAACTCTAGTATTCAATTTGGGAGTACTGTTTAGCACCGAGTTGGACTAGGGTTCAGCGTACCCTCAAGTCCCATAACTACGTGCCCCCGTAGGTTTATAAGTCCCCTCTGCTGGGCATCAATTTTAGTGATCACGCCACAGTCATGTCTTTATACCCTGGCAAAGTATATTGGGTCCTCTCGATGGGGCGTATACATCGGACTCTACGTTTAGCTCACGCGGTTTATGTCGGTTAATAAACTCTCCCACAGTATTAGCTTCAGTAAGGTACTTCAGGCCCGTAGTTGTGTTTACTCAGTTTTTCAGTATGTTTTCAGTGTACTCTTGCATTTTAGTTTTTATGCACTATTGTATTTTGGGCCTATGTACTTCAGTTTAGATCAGGTTACACACTTGTCCAGTATTTTTAGCATGTTTAAATATATTTAGTCAACTTGCATATCCTGCATGTTCAGTACATTCAAAGTACTGACGCATACTTTTGCGCTACATCATTTCATCATGTAGGTTTAGGCGCTCAGGATCCAAACTGCGCTTAGCTTGATTTCCAGTTCGTACTCAGCAGCTTCAGTGGTGAGTCCTCATAGTTGGAGGATATTTCTTTATCCTTTTAGTTTAGTCTGCCTATTATCAATCTTTTATTATTTATAGAGTTAGCTGGGGACTTGTCCTAGTAGCTCATCAGTATTAGAGGTTTTCAGACATCGAGTCAGTATCCTGAAGTTTCTTTTAGTATTGATTACTTTACAGTTATGTCTCCGCTTACTTAGTCATATTTCAGTATGCTTATGATATTCCAGACTCAGGGTTAGCTTAGGGTCACTTGTGACACTAAGCATCGTGTTGCGCCTAGGGGGTAGCCTCGGGGTGTGACAACCACAGTCATGTTGCCCTACTCCAAAGCCATAAACTCATTCTTTTTTTGATCTCTTAGTGTACGAGGAACATACTTCTCCAAGAATAAAGCTTGAATCTGTGTCCAAGTTAATGGAGGCAAAACTGATGATCGACATTCCACTAAATCTCTCTACCACTACTTTGCTGCACCCTGAAGCTGGAAAGTCACGAACTCAACCCCTTGCTGCTGCACAATATCCCACTTATGAAGCCTCTCATAGCAGTTCAAGATGAATTCAAAGGCATCCTCACTCTCGGAACCAAGGAACACTAGAGGCTTAAGCTTCAAAAACTTGGTCAGTATCTTATGTTTAGTGCCACTCATCACTGGACCAAGTAATTGATGGAAGAGTGCATCAGTGCCTGAGTCTCCATCCATCAATGGGACTGTAGTAGCAATTGGACAAATGACTGGAACCTCAATATAGTACACAGTGGGAGAAGCTCCAGTACCTGCCAACCCAGTCAAGAAGGCTAACACTTGTTTAATCGCACCAGCGTCTATAGATGGAAAACGTGCAACTCTAGCTTGTGTTCTCACCTCTGGTTCAACCTCATTCTCAACCTATATCTCAACCTCTTCTTTAACATGATCTTGGGGTGGGGGTGGGGTCACCTCACGTGGTACATTTTTTGCCTGAGCACCACCCCTAGCGGGTGTTGCCTTTCCTCTGCCGTTGCCCCTACCTCTACCTCTAATCCGGTCGCGTTCTCTTACTGCTAGCTCTGATGCTGGCTTTGCTGTCGGAGCTACTGTCTTTATACCATTGCATTTTGCATCAACCTTCTGCGAACATAAGAGTGAAAGGTGTTAGTTACCAATTTGGATAGCTAGAATCCAATTGGAATTAAGTTATAGCACGAAAGAAGAAAGAAGATAAGATTTTCCTAAAGTCCTGTAGCCTCTTGCAAAAAGTACAAATGTCTCCCTATCATTCTGCATGACTCTACTAGACTCATTTTGGTACGATGAGATCAACAAACCTAGGGCTCTTATACCAACTTTTGTCATGACCCAAACCATTGTGAGTGACACCCACACTAACCCTATGATGGAAGAACCAACTACCAATCCAAAAATTTAACTCGAAACATCATTTCTAAAACCAAGTCATAATATAAATAGAAGGAAACTAGTTTAAAATAACTAAAGAATTGAGTTCCCATAAACTCAATCAAAAGTCACAATAATTGTAGAAATAAACCCCTAGAAACTAAAAGTTGTAGTACCCACACTCTATTTAGTCAAGATGGGGATGCAATCCAGAAAATTTATAAAAACAGAAACTAAGAGTCTAATGTCTTTGCCCAAAAATATGGACAAGATGATGTAGAGGAACATATGACAGTCTGGAAGAGTAGCTCACCCTTAGATTCGAAGTCAAGCGTCCCTTAACTAAGGTCTCGCATCAGCCGCTAGAAAATGCCCTATACTCAACAAGGAAAGAAGTGGTGCAGTATCAGTACACAACCAAAGTGTACTGGTAAGATCACCCGACCAGTTCCAAACCACGAACGCAAACCGACAACTACAACATAGTAACACAATCAACAGATATCATCAACAATTATGAAACAACCTGGACTCCCTGTCCTTATCCCGAGTTAACATTCACATGAAACGTGTCCCATATGATCACATATAAGCCATACCATAGTCCAACTCCCTTTCAAATAACCTGGTCAACTCAAGGATCCAACAACATACATCACAAAATATGTCATTTGCAACACAAAATATATATGAAGTATTTTGTGATAAACGTGCAGCGCACATTCCTAGAACTAGTTTTAGGAGAAATCACTACAAAATGAAAATATTATAGTATAAATTATAAATATCATTACACCTATGATAAAAATGTGATTTAAAGAAAAAACATTTTTGAAGTAATAAAAAATTAATTTCACGCACGGGTGTACGCTTTGATGAAGGAGACTTACATTTTTATGCCTCGTGCTTATGCTCCAAATTCTAGGGCTTATGTCCAATGGATCAACGCCTTTTATTTGTTTCCCAAAGAAATTTTTATACGCTCCACCACGAGACTCGCCCAGAAAATGCCATTGAAAATACTAGTCCAATCTAGTCTTGTCTTAGATAAATTTAACTTTATGAGGTTAAAGCTTTATATTGTGAATGCCAAAGAACAAATCTCAAGAGAAGGTGACATGGACTATCTGTGGATATTATTCTCTTCTATTTAATGCAATAATAAGTACATCTTTTAACTCTCTGTAATTAATCTATTTGAACATTGCTAAGTCGCTAGTATGTGTGAAATAGGAGAGTTACTTCCACATTAATGGTTCATATTTATTTCAAGTATCAGTTTCTTAACTTCGTAAGAAAATATAAGAAGTATTCAGAAGACTTGAAGTTACTTTGTATTATGACAAGTTTGTAATTAAAGTAAAAGAAATATTTCATTACATTAATTATACGTTAGGTTCTTACATTCTTTTGATGGATGAAAACGTAAATGATTTTCATATTTACGGAGTATCATTTGTGAGATAAACACACAGAGGAAAAAACAAAAGTCCTTTCTTTCATTTACTCTTTCTTTCACCAATTCCTATTGTGAATTTTTGGGCAATTGTTTTTGTGCAACTCCAAGCTTTCAGTCACGAGTGCATGTGTTTGAGAGTAAATGTGCAACCTTGGGAGCGACCGGCTACAACAGTTTGCATTGGAGTGGGGCCGAAATCGCTTTCAAGGCAGTGGCTTGCCACGACACAGTATTTGTATTAAGTTATTTACTACTTTGTAATTTCAATCCAATATCAATATTGTAGTATTTTTTTCAACAATTTGAAAGTGATTTTACTTACATACAATATTGATAAATGGCTATTACTTTGAACAAAATTTTTACTAATTTGTCAAAACTTGAGCCTTTTGGATGGAAACAATTTTAAACGTTGATCCCAAAAAATTTTAAATTCTTTGAACAATTAGAAGTTGATTGTGTTTTATTTAACAAACCTTTTATGAATGGTTCTAACACTACTACTGATTCTAGCAATGTTATGGTTGTTGATGATGTTGCTAAAAAGAAGTTTGAAAAGGATAACAGAATTGTGAGAGAACATTTGCTAAATCATATGACTAATCCTTTATTTGATTTTTTTGTTACTTATAAATATCTGCTAAAGAAATATGGAATAGTTTGGAAAAGAAATATGGTGCTGATGATGCAGGAAAGAATTTTTTTTTTGTCGGTCAGTGGATTAAATTCTAAATGGTTGACAATAAGACAATAATGAAACAGGCTCACGAACATGAGAATTTGACTGATGATGTTCTCAACGAGGAAATGAAGATGTGTGAGATTTTTAAGGCTAATGTTCTGCTTGAAAAATTTCCACCATCTTGGAGTGATTATAGAAATCAATTAAAACATAAGAAAAAGAATTTAACTCTCCAAGAACTTAATAATCATATGAGGACTGAAGAGGCAAACCGTCTCAAAGATAAGATGGAAGAACTTTCTCTTAATTCTTCTAAAGCTAATCTTGTTGAATCTTCTGGTACTATTGTGAAAGACATGTTCAAAGGCAAACATAAGAAAGTCCTGAAAAAGGAACATGTGAAGAAAAAAAATCAATTTAACAAGTCAGAGAGCCAAATTAAAAAATCTAAGGGTCCTTGTTTTGTTTGTGGATAACTTGGTCACAGGGCTGCCAAGTGCTATCAAAGAAAAGGGTTGGACTCAAAGCAGGAAGGACAATGTGATGTCCAAACTCATCTTGTTGAGGGTAATGAAGTAATTGTTGATGTAGTCGTTGAAGCAAATTCGGTGGCGAACAAAACTGACTGGGTGCTAGACACAGGCGCTTCAAGGCATTTCTGTGCTAATAAAGAGTTATTCCATGACTTTGAGGAGTCCACTAATGGAGAGTGTATTTACATGGGTAACTCCACTACTGCCGGAGTTATGGTTAAAGGAAATTTTTTACTTAAATTAACTTCTGGAAAAACTTTATCTTTGAACAATGTTTTGTACGTTCCCTCCCTCCGTAGAAACTTAGTTTTTGGAGCACTTCTCAACAAAGTGGGCCTTAAATTTGTTTTTGAAGCTGATAAAATAATTATTTCTCATGGAGGAGACTTTTTTGGGAAGGAATATCTAAGTGGAGGCTTATTTGTACTAAACATTGTTCAAGATATTGTCAATAATGCAAATATTTCAAATTATGCTTATATTATTAAGTCTATTAATTTATGGCATGGTAGACTAGGTCATGTTTATATTGCTTCTATTAAAAGACTTAGAAAAATGGAATAAATTCTTATGATAAAAACGGATGATTTTTCTAAATGTCATGTGTGTAGAAGCAAAACATGTCAAGAAACTTTTCAAATCTGTTATTAGTAGAAAGACTGAATTGCTTGAACTAATACATTCAGATTTAGCAGACTATAAGAACACTATTAGCAAAGGTGGAAAAAAGTATTACATTACTTTTATTGATGATTTTTCTAGATACACTAAGGTGTATCTTCTTAAGTCTAAAGATGAGGTTGAAAGAATGTTTTTGAAATTCAAAGCAGAAATGGAAAATCAAGAGATTTAGATCTGATAGGGGTGGTGAATATAATACTAAAACTCTAGAGTATTTTTGTGAGAAAAATGATATTATACATGAGGTTAGTGCTCCTTATACTTTCCAACAAAATGGTGTAGCCGAACAGAAAAATAGAACCCTTAAACAAATGATTAATTCTATGCTTTTAAGCTCTGGTCAATATGACAATATGTGGGGGGAAGTAGTCTTGTCTGCATGTTATATTCTTAATAGAGTCCCTCATAAGAAGTTAGATAAGACCTCATATGAGTTGTGAAAAGGATTTGCCCTTAACTTGAATTTTCTGAAAGTGTGGGGGTGTTTGGCTAAGGTTGGTCAACTTGATTTTAAAGAGTAAATGTTAGTTCTAAGACTCCTGATACTATCTTAATTGGTTATGCTCAAAATAGTGTTGCATATAGATTTATGTCTCTAAGTGATCATTCTATTTGTGAATCTAGAGATGCATAATTTTTTGAGCATATTTTTCCTTTGAAAATTAATGTGCCCAGTGATGTGCAAAATAATGCTTCTACATCTATGTCTTTTAATTCTCATGTTTTGCCTTCTTCTAATGTTATTTCTAATTAGCATGAAAATGAACTTAGAAGGAGTAAAAGATGTAGAATTGAGACTAGTTTTGGTCTTAATTTTATCACTACTTTCTTGACTGGAAATTTTGATATTGTTGTTTTAAGTGGTGAATTAGTGTCTATATACTTAATAGAAGAAGACCCTAAGACTTATGATTGAGCAATGAGATCTATAAATGTGATATTTTGGAAAAAGGCTATTAAAAGTGTGTTAGACTCTACAATTTCTAATCACATTTGGGACTTGTATGATTTACCTGAAGGGTGTAAACCCATAAGTAGCAAGTGGATATTTAAGAAGAAACTGAGACCTGATGGTACAATTGATAAATATAAGGCTAGACTTGTGATTAGGGGTTTTAACCAAAAGAAAGGTGTTGATTACTTTGATACTTATTCTCCTGTGACTAAAATAGCGACCATTAGAACTCTTATTGCTTTAGCTGCAATTCATGATTTAGTGGTACATCAAATCGATGTCAAAACGACATTTTTAAATGGTGATTTAGAGGAAGAAATCTATATGACTCAACTTGAGGGGTTTGTGGTTCCAGGACAAGAGGATAAAACATTCAAATTGAGGAAGTCCATGTATAGACTAAAACATGCACCTAAGCAGTGGTATGAAAAATTTAGTATCACATTAATGGATAATGACTTTGTTGTAAATTCATATGATACATGTGTTTATTCTAAGATAATAGGTTCAAATTGTGTGATTATATGTTTATATGTAGATGACATGTTAATCTTTGGTCCTAATGTGAATGTTATTAATGAGACTAAGAACTTTTTGTCTTCGAAGTTTGAAATGAAATACCATGGTGAAACGATGTGATTTTGGGAGTTAAAATCAAAAGAACTGCTAATGGTTTCTCTTTGTGTCAGTCTCATTACATTGAAAAGATGTTGAAAAAGTTTGATTGTTTTGAAAAAGTTTGATTGTTTTGATGTAGTTCTAGTGAGAACTCCTTTAATCCTATGCACTTGAGGAAAAATAAAGAATCTAGTGTTTCTCAAACTAAATATGCTAAAATAATTAGGAGTGTAATGTTTCTCATGAACTATAAATGGCCTGATATAGCTTATGTTGTTAGTAGATTGAGTAGATATACTCATAGTCCCAGTAGTGAACACTGGAATGCTCTTCATCGTTTGCTAAGATATTTAGAAGGTACTATTGATTGGTGTTTGCATTTTAATAAATTTCCTGCTATTTTAGATGGTTTTTATGATGCAAACTGGGTAACTGACAATGATGAAGTTAGCTCTACCAATGGCTATGTGTTTATTTTGGGTGGAGGTGCTATTCCTTGGAAGTCTTCCAAACAGACTTGTATAGCATGTTCTACCATGTAATCTAAATTCATTGCTCTCGAGTTGGCAGGGCAAGAAGCTGAGTGGCTGAGAAATCTTTTGGCGGATGTGCCATTGTGGGGAAGACAAGCTTCACCAGTCTCTCTTCATTGTAACTCACAGGCAGCAATTGGTATTGCCATGTACAATGGAAAAAAGAGACATATTCGCATCAGACATGGTGCAGTTAAACGGTTGCTAAAACTGGGTGTTAATTCCTTGGAATATGTAAGGTCTAAAAGAAATTTGGCGGAACCTATGACCAAGGGCTTCACAAGAAAAATAATCCTTGAAACGTCGAGGGGTATGGAGCTAAAGCCCATTGATTGAGGTAATGTGGTGGACTCGTTAGGCCTCAATATACACCACATTTTCTATCCCTATGGTGTGAGACAATGATTTATAAGGTTGAGCTTATTTTGCTCTTAATGATTCTATAGCCTTAAGGTGGACTATTTGAGATAGACTTGATGGAATCACCTACATGAGTGTAAAGGTGTGGTCGCCTTTTATGAAAGATTTGGATCGCCTTTCTAGAACACTCATAAGACCCAAGGTCCTTCTAAAGCACTCATAAGACCCAAGGTGTGTGTGCATGACCATAAAAGGACTTTGTGAGAATCGCGGAGTTTGCATAAAATCAAGGATATGGTATGTGTTGTGGGGGTCTCAACTTATGTGCATTTAGTTCAAGAATACTTGACTTTATGAATATGTGTTGTTGCCTCATTTCACTACGTGTCAATTCAAATCGAAAGATATTGATACTTAAGAACATGTTCCTTTCTTTTGCCCAGAAATTATTCTTATTCTTTATCTTTGCATTAGTGGGGGATTGTGGATATCATTCTCTTTTAATGCAAAAAATAAGTACATATTTTAACTCTCCATAATTAATCTATGTGAACATTGCTAAGTCATTAGTATATGTGAAATAGGAGAGTTACTTTCACATTAATGTTTCATATTTATTTCAAGTGTCAGTTTCTTAACTTTGTAAGAAAATATAAGAAGTATTCAGAAGACTTGAAGTTACTTTGTATTATGAAAAATTTGTCATTAAAGTAAATGCAATGTTTCATTACATTAATTATACATTAGGTTCTTACATTCTTTTAATGGATGAAAACACAAATGATTTTCCTATTTAAGGAGTATCATTTGTGAGCTAAAAACACAAAAGAAAAAACAAAAGTCCTTTCATTCATTTACTCTTTCTTTCACCAATTCCAATTGTGGATTTCTGGGCCATTATTTTTGTGATACTCCAAACTTTCAGCCACGAGTACACATGTTTGAGAGAGAAACCGGCTACAACAATTTGCACCGAAGTAAGGCCAAAATCACTTTCAAGGCAATGGCTTGCCACGACACAGTGTTTGTATTAAGTTATTCATTATTTTGTTATTCCAATCCAATATCAATATTGTAGTATTTCTTTCCGACATTATTGTCTTCCATTAAGGAAAATCTATAGAGATTACACAAACCAACTATTAGAACAAGAACTCCAAAATTATATTTACAAGATGTAGAGTCAAATTTGACCGAAAGTAGAAGCTCTTTATTATTAACATTATATTTAAGTATTATTAAAATTATGGTTTCAAATTTAATTTATTGAGATTTTAATAGTTGTTGTATGGGGTATTAAATGAGTGAATCAAAACGGGTCAAGTTAATAAATCACTCATATGTTACTTGGGATACGATGATCTGATTCAAGATGTGCTAAATAATGAGTCATAGTCCAACTTCCTATAGAACCCTAACTTCCACTACACACTCAATAAAGAAGAAGCAAATCACTCCCCCTAAGCACTAGTTCACAAATCCAATCTTGCATGGTAAACCAAAAATATCTATTCCATATGTACCTAGTAAACACCCAAATTGTAGGGGCAATTACATTTTACACATCTGCCCTCTAATCCCCACCACAGATTTGACATTCTGGTTGGAAATGAGTCCCATAGCATATTGATTTAGTTTAATCTTGCAGACTCATTTCCAACCACAATGTCAGAGTTGTGGTTGGGATTAGAGGGGTAGATGAGTAAAATGTAATTGCCCTTACAATTTGGGTGTTTACTAGGTACATAGGGAAGTGATAGTTTTGGTTCATCATGCAAGATTGGATTTGTGAACTAGTGCTTAGGGGGAGTGATTTGCTTCTCCTTTGTTGAGTGTGTAGTTGAAGTCAGGGTGTTATAGGAAGTTAGACTATGACTCATTATTTAACACATCTTGAATCAGATCATCTTATCCCAAGTAATATTTGAGCGATATGATGACTTGACCCGTTTTGATTCACCATTTAATACCCATACAAAAGCTGTTAAATCTTAACAAATAATTTTAATAATACATCAATATAATGTTAATAATAAAGATATAAATACATTAAATTTTGAAACGACTTCTACTTTCGGTCAAATTTGAACTCTACATCTCATAAATATATTCTGATAGTTGGTTTGAGTAATCTATTTAGAATTTCCTTAACGGAAGACGATAGTCCACGTCACCTGCACTTGACATTTGTTCTTTGGCATTCACATTATAAAGCTTTAACCTCGTAAAGTTAAATTTATCTAGACAAGACTAGATTGGATTAGTGTTTTCAATGGCATTTTCTTGGTGAGTCTCGGGGCAAAGCTTATAAGAAATTCTTTGGGAAACAAATAAAAGGCATAGATCCATTGGTGCATGTTGATAAAGATACAAAAGTTGTGCTCATTTGGTGCATGTCGATAAAGATAGAAATACATTACCTGTTGAATTCTCGACATTATGCTAGTGCATACTAAGGTAAAACCTTATAATGAACACAATTCATGAATAAATGAACCCCATCTATCCCAATTTATGTATGTAGCAGGGTTAGCACAATTTAGGTCTCCCAGAGAGGCACATATTCTACTTTTTTCATAATTATAATCTCCTAATCTTTCACAATAAATTTAAGTTCTTTTATGAATCAGTAGTGTCCTCCTAAGTGTTAAAATTTATTTTGAAACTCTCATACAAATTTCAAAAACAAGAATGAAGTAAAACACATCCTAGTGATTCTCAAACAGAAACTAGAAGAGCTTGTTAATCACATATTTGATAAATTGACATATCAGCAAAATATTTTTTCTAAAGTTTCTAATTCATATTAGCCTAATTTTTATCAAATAAAAATGTAAAGATTGTACGCATAAAACAGAAAATCAGGTGAGCGTCAAGAACATTCTATTATTCACACATTCAAATATAGACCTAGAATGAAAAATAAGGGAAAGGGAGGTTACTGACCTTCTCTGAACAACGAATCAGTGTATCGTCATCGAGTCTTTCCTATTGAAAAGCTTGTTCAAAAAAGTCAATTTAGGCTCTATTTACAGCCAAAAAGCTGAATCTTAGCTCGTCAAGCTAAAAAGTTTAAAATTTTTAAAACCAAAAAGGGGAGAAATCTTCCGAATGATTTAAGAAGAGATGGTAAAATAAAAAGAAGGGCGGAAATTCACTCTTTTATAGCTCTTTAGAGCCATCGGGGGCTGTTGAGAGTGGAATTCGTCCATGGCCCTCAGACAGGTCTTTCATCCATCGAATTAGAGGGAGAAATCCCTGGGATCGATGTGTTCCTCCCTTTTGTAGAGGTCTCTTCGACATTTGTAGCTTTGAGCAGCTTTGTGGGGAAGACAAGCTTCACCAGTCTCTCTTCATTGTGACTCACAGGCAACAATTGGAATCGCCAAAAATAGTGTGTACAATGAAAAAAAGAGACATATTCGCATTAGACATGGTGCAGTTAAACAGTTGTTTAAACTGGGTGTTATTTCCTTGGAATATGTAAGGTTCGAAAGAAATTTGACGGATCCTTTGACCAAGGCTTGACAAGAAAAATAATCCTTGAAATGTCGAGTGGGATGGGGTTAACGCCCATTGATTGAGGTAATGTGGTGGACCCGTTAGGCCTCAATATACACAACATTTTCTAACCCTATGGCGTGAGGCAGTGTTTTATAAGGTCAAACTTATTTTTCTCTTAATGATTCTATAGCCTTAAGGTGGTCTATTTGAGATAGACTTGATGGAATTACCTATATGAGTGTAAAGGTGTGATAGCCTTTTATGAAAGACTTGGGTCATCTTTCTAGAGCACTCATAAGACCCAAGGGGTGTGTTCACGATCATATAAGCACTTTGTTAGTATAGCGAAGTCTGCATAAAATCAAGGATATGGTATGTGTTGTGGGGGTCTCAACTTATATCCATTTAGTTCAAGAGTACTTCACTTTATGGATATGTATTGTGTCCTCATTTCACTACGTGTCAATTCAAATCGAAAGATATTGATACTTAAGTACATGTTACTTTTTTTTGCAAAAAAATTATTCTTATTCTTTATCTTTGCATTAGTGGGGATTGTGGACATTATCGTATTTTATTTAATGCAAAGAATATGTACATCTTATAACTCTCCGTAACTAATCCATGTTAACATTGCTAAGTCATTAGTATATGTAAAATAGGAGAGTTACTTCTACATTAATGGTTCATATTTATTTCAAGTGTCAGTTTCTTAATTTCGTAAGAAAATATAGGAAATATTTAGAAGACTTGAAGCTACTTTGTATTATGAGAAATTTGTCATTAAAGTAAAAGCAATGTTTCATTACATTAATTATACATTAGGTTCTTAAATTCTTTTGATGGATAAAAACATAAATGATTTTCCTAGTTAAGGAGTATCATTTTGTGAGCTAAACACACCAAAAAAAAAAAACAAAAGTCCTTTCTTTCATTTACTTTCTTTCACCAATTCCTATTGGAGATTTCTGGGCAATTAATTTTGTGCAACTCCAAACTTTCAGCCACGAGTGCATGTGATTGAGAGTAACTGTGGAATCTTGGGGAGCGACCGGCTACAACGATTTGCACCGGAGTTTGGCCGAAATCGCTTTCATGGCAGTGGCTTGCCACGACATAGTGTTCGTATTAAGTTATTTACTATTTTGTAATTCCAATCCAATATCAATATTGTAGTATTTTTCCCAACACTATCGTCTTCCGTTAAGGAAATTCTAAAGAGATTACACAAACTAACTATCAAAACAAGAACTTCAAAATTATATTTATGAGATGTAAAGTTCAAATTTGACCAAAAGTAGAAGCCATTTAAAAATTTAATGTGTTTATATCTTCATTATTAACATTATATTTAAGTATTATTAAAATTATGGGTTCAAATTTAATTTGTTGAGATTTTAATAGTTGTTGTATGGGGTAATAAATTAGTCATTATATCACATAGATGTTACATGGGATACGATGATCTGATTTAAGATGTGCTAAATAATGAATCATAGCCCAACTTCCCATAATACCCTAACTTCCACTACACACTCAACAAAGGAGAAGCAAATCACTCCCCCTAAGCACTAGTTCAGAAATCCAATCTCGCATGATGAATCAAAACTATCCCTTCCCTATGGACCTAGTAAAAGCCCAAATTGTAGGGGCAATTACATTTTACGCATCAGCCCCTCTACTCTCCACCACAGCTCTAATATTCTGGTTGGAAATGAGTCCCATGGCATATTAATTTAGTTTAATCTTGCAGACTCATTTCCAACCACAATGTCAGAGTTGTGGTGGGGATTAGAGGGGGGCAGATGCATAAAATGAAATTGCCCCTACAATTTGGGCGTTTACTAGATACATAGGGAAGGGATAGTTTTGGTTCATCATGCAAGATTGGATTTGTGAACTAGTGCTTAGGGGGAGTGATTTGTTTTTCCTTTGTTGAGTGTGTAGTGGAAGTCAGGGTATTATAGGAAGTTGGGCTATGACTCATCATTTAGCACATCTTGAATCAGATCATTTTATCACAAGTAACATCTAGAGTGATATAATGACTAATTCATTTATTAACTTGACTAGTTTTGATTCACCCATTTAATACCCATAAAACAACTATTAAAATCTCAACAAGTTAAATTTGAACCTATAATTTTAATAATACTTCCATATAATGTTAATAATAAAGATATAAACACATTAAATTTTGAAACGGCTTCTACTTTCGGTCAAATTTGAACTATACATCTCATAAATATAATTTTGGAGTTCTTGTTCTGGTAGTTGGTTTGAGTAATCTATTTAGAATTTCTTTAACGGAAAACGATAGTCCACGTCACCTTCTCTTGAGATTTGTTCGTTGGCATTCACATTATAATGCTTTAACCTCATAAAGTTAAATTTATCTAGACAAGACTAGATTGGACTAGTGTTTTCAATGGCATTTTCTGGGCGAGTCTTGGGGCAGAGCGTAAAGAAAATTCTTTGGGAAACAAATAAAAGGCGTAGAACCATTGGTGCATGTCGATAAAGATACAAATGTTGTGCTCATTTGGCGCATGTCGATAAAGATACAAATACATTACCTATTGAATTCTTGAAATTATGCCAGTGTATAATAAGGTAAAACCTTATAATGAACACAATTCATGAATAAATGAACCCCATCTATCCCAAATTATGTATTTAGCAGGCTTAGCATAATTTAGATCTCCTGGAGAGCCACATATTCTACTTTTTCTCATAATTATAATCTCCTAATCTTTCACAATAAATTTAAATTCTTTTATGAATCAGTAGCTTCCTCCTAAGTGTTAAACTTTATTTTAAAACTCTTATACAGATTTCAAAAACAAGAATGAAGTAAAACACATCCTAGTGATTCTCAAACACAAACTAGACGAGCATGTTAATCACATATTTGATAAATTGACTGATCAGTAAATTAATTTTTCTTAAGTTTCCAGTTCATATTAGCCTGATTTTAAACAAATAAAGATGGAAAGATTGTATGCATAAAATAGAAAATAAGTTGAGCGTGAAGAACATTCAATTATTCACACATTCAAATATAGATCTAGAATGAAAAATAAGGAAAAGGGAGGTTACTGATCTTCTATGAACAACAAATTAGTGAATCGTCATCAAGTCTTTCCCATTGAAAAGCTTGTTCAACATAGCCAATTTAGGCTCTAATTATAGCCGAAAAAGTGAATCTTAGCTCGTCAAGCTATAAAGTTTAAAATTATGAAAACCAAAAAAGGGTAGAAATCTTCCGAATGGTTTAAGAAGAGATGGTAAAAGAAAAAGAAGGGCAAAAACTCACTTTTTATAGCTCTTTAGGTCTATCGGGGGCTGTTGAGAGCGGAATTCATCCATGGCCTTCGAACATATCTTTAATCAATCGAATTAGAGGGTAAAATCCATGTGGTCATTTTTTTCCTCCCTTTTGTAGAGGTCTATTCGACATTTGTAGCCCTGAGCAGCTTTGTTAGGAAGACAAGCTTCACCAGTCTCCCTTTATTGTTACTCACATGCAGCAATTGGAATCGCCAAAAATAGTGTGTACAATGAATAAAAAAAGACATTAGCATCAGACATGGAGCAGTTTAACAGTTGTTGAAACTGGGTGTTATTTCCTTGGAATAAGTAAGGTCTGAAAGAAATTTGGCAGATCCTTTGACCAAGGACTTGAAAAGAAAAATAATCCTTTAAACGTCGAGAGGGATGGTGCTAAAGCCCATTGATTGAGGTAATGTGGTGGACCCGTTAGGCCTCATTAGACACCACATCTTCTATCCCTATGGCGTGAGGCAGTGTTTTATAAGGTTGAGCTTATTTTGCTCTTAATGATTCTATAGCCTTAAGGTGGTCTATTTGAGATAGATTTGATGGAATCTCCTACATGAGTGTAAATGTGTGGTCGCTTTTTATGAAAGATTTGGGTCATCTTTCTAGAGCACTCATAACCAAGGTCTTTTTAGAGCACTCATAAGACCCAAGGTGTGTGTGCATGACCATAAAAGGACTTTGTTAGTATCGCAGAGTTTGCATAAAATCGAGGATATGGTATGTGTTGTGGGGGTCTCAACTTATGTCCATTTAGTTCAAGAGTACTTCACTTTATGGATATGTGTTGTTGCATCATTTCACTACGTATCAATCCAAATCGAAAGATATTGATACTTAAGTACATGTTCCTTTCTTTTGCCCAGAAATTATTCTTATTCTTTATCATTGCATTAGTGGGGGATTATGGATATTATTCTCTTTTATTTAATGCAGAATAAGTACATCTTTTAAATCTCTGTAATTAATCTATGTGAACATTGCCAAGTCATTAATATGTGAAATAGGAGAGTTACTTCCACATTAATGTTTCATATTTATTTCAAGTTTTAGTTTCTTAGCTACGTAAAAAAATGTATGAAATATTCAGAAGACTTGAAGTTACTTTGTATTATGACAAATTTGTCATTAAAGTAAAAGCAATGTCTTATTACATTAATTATACGTTAGATTCTTACATTCTTTTGATGGATGAAAACATAAATGATTTTCCTATTTAAGGAGTATATTTGTGAGCTAAACACACAGAAGAAAAAACGAAAGTCCTTTCTTTCACCAATTCCTATAGTGGATTTCTGGGCAATTATTTTTGTGCAACTCCAAACTTTCAGCACGAGTGCATGTGTTTGAGAGTAACAGTGGAACCTTGGGGAGCGACCGGCTACAATGATTTACGCCGGAGTCTAGCCAAAATCGCTTTCAAGGCAGTGGCTTGCCATAACACAGTGTTTGTATTAAGTTATTTACTACTTTATAATTCTAATCCAATATCAATATTGTAGTATTTTTCCCAACACTATCATCTTCCGTTAAGGAAATTCTAAAGAGATTAACACAAACCAACTATCAGAACAAAAACTCCAAAATTATATTTATGAGATGTTGAGTTCAAATTTGACCAAAGGTAGAAGCCATTTCAAATTTAATGTGTTTTTACCTTTATTATTAACTTTATAGTTAAGTATTATTAAAATTATGGATTCAAATTTAATTTGTTGAGATTTTAATAGTTGTTGTATGGTGTATTAAATGGGTGAATCAAAGCAGGTCAGATCATCTTATCGCAAGTAACATTTGAGTGATATAATGACTAATTCATTTATTAACTTGACCCATTTTGATTCACCATTTAATACCCATACAACAACTATTAAAATCTCAATAAATCAAATTTGAACCCATAATTTTAATAATACTTCAATATAATGTTAATAATAAAGATATAAACACATTAAATTTTTAAACGACTTCTACTTTCGGTCAAATTTGAACTCTACATCTCATAATTATAATTTTGGAGTTCTTGTTCCGATAGTTGGTTTGAGCAATCTATTTAGAATTTCCTTAACGGAAGATGATAGTCCTTGTCACCTTCTCTTGAGATTTGTTCTTTGACATTCACAATATAAAGCTTTAACCTCGTAAAGTTAAATTTATCTAGACAAGACTAGATTGGACTAATATTTTCAATGGCATTTTCTGGGCGAGTCTCGGGCAGAGCGTATAAAAATTCTTTGGAAAACAAATAAAAGGCGTAGATCCATTGGTGCATGTTAATAAAGATACAAATGTTGTGCTCATTTGGTGCATGTCGATAAAGATACAAATACATTACTTGTTGAATTCTCAACATTATGCTAGTGTATTATAAGGTAAAACCTTGTAATTAACACAATTCATGAATAAAATGAACCCCATACATCCCAAATTATGTATGTAGCAGGGTTAGCACAATTTAGGCCTCCTGGAGAGCCACTTATTCTACTTTTTTTCATAATTATAATCTCCTAATCTTTCACAATAAATTTAAATTCTTTTATGAATCAGTAGCGTCCTCCCAAGTGTTAAACTTTATTTTAAAACTATCGTACAGATTTCAAAAACAAGAATGAAGTAAAACACATCCAAGTGATTCTCAAACAGAAACTAGATGAGCATGTTAATCACATATTTGATAAATTGACTAATCGGTAAATGATTTTTTCTAAAGTTTCCAGTTCATATTAGCCTAATTTTTATCAAATAAAAATGTAAAGATTGTACGCATAAAACAGAAAATCAATTGAGCGTCAAGAACATTCAATTATTCACACATTCAAATATAGACCTAGAATGAAAAAATAAGGAAAAGGGAGGTTACTGACCTTCTCTGAACAACGAATCAGTGAATCGCCATCGAGTCTTTCCCATTGAAAAGCTTGTTCAACAAAGCCAATTTAGGCTCTTTTTATAGCCGAATAATTGAATCTTAGCTCATCAAGCTAAAGAATATAAAATTATGAAAACCAAAAAAAAGGAGAAATCTTCCGAATGATTTAAGAAGAGATGGTAAAACAAAAAAAGAAGGGCAAAAACTCACTTTTTTATAGCTCTTTAGAGCTATCGAGGGCTGTTGAGAGTGGAATTCATCCATGGTCCTCAGACAAATCTTTCATCGGTCGAATTAGAGGGAGAAATCCATGGGATCGTTGTCTTCCTCCCTTTGTAGAGGTCTATTCAACATTTGTTGCTCTAAGCAACTTCAAAGAGGCGTGAAAGGGTGGAGGAGATGACTAGGGTTATGGGAGAGGTGCTGAAGGCCCAAAGGCGGCCATTATATATTGAGAGGAGGGTTGAGATTGAGGTCTTTAATTGGGTTATTTGGGTCGGGTTAGTGTTAGGGTTATTTGGGCCCAAAATTGAAATTAAAAATTGATGTAAATAGTCTAATTATGTATTAGATTTTGTATTAGCTTAGAATTAATCTGATTTTTCTCATTCTTTTTCATACTCAAATTAATTAAAGAATGGTTTTCTTGTCTCAATTACTTTTCCAAAATGTGTTCATATATAAGTTACAATATAAGTAATATAATACATGTATTTTAGTTTAAGGAAATCTTGAATTTATAATTTGGTAAATAGAGTAGTGAAAATGATTTTTTTATGAACTAAACCTAGTAAACAAAGAAATACTCACTATTTATTATATATCTTTTTTTTAATCATAATTAGTTTATTTACTTTTCAATAAAAGAAATACTAATATTTATGCCTAAAACTAGTTATTTTAGTAATGCGCAAAATCTTTCAATCACTGAGTACTTACTTAAAATAGGTTTATTAGATATACGAAATTACTCTAATTACTTATTTCAGTAACATGATTTAATACCTAAATACTATATTATTTAAAATACATGATTAGATATATTAAATCGGTCTTCTTGAATCATTGACATCATATCATCCAAAAAAAAGAGGCATTTAGTTTGTGAAGCACTATCTTTGTTTCCTAGTGATACAAAGAAAGATTTGGAGCAAATTATTTGTTTCATGAATTTCATTTTGCTGCAATGGTATCAGAGTCATCGTTAATTGTTCAATGATTATATAGTACTTCTTGAAATTATGTACTGATTGTATGTTATAAAAAATTTGTGTCAAAAATATTTATATGAAGATCAATATTTTTTTTTATAAAACTATGGTTAATTCGAACTCAACTTGTAGAAAAAAAAAATTGAATCTATTTGTAGATCTAAGAATATACCTTCGATTCTTCAATTTTTTTGGACGAGTAATTTTTTTTTCCCGTGTTTCTGACGATGAAGTGTTTTTTTGTGTTTTGGGGAAAGAAAAGGTGATCCGAAAAAAAAATTCAACTGTTTTGGATAGAGAAGAAGGAAAGTGTCAGTTTTTTTTCCATCGTTCTTCTGGAAGTGACATTTTTTTCGCTCTTCTGAAAACTTTTTTATCTAAAAATTAGATGAAAAGTTGAATAAGAATAGAGTTGTGAAGTGAAAATGAGTGTTATGTATATTAATTGACCTTGTACCTTTTAATTTATTTATTTTATAAAGTTGGGTTCTTGTATTTTCTTTATGGGAAAAGGTCAAAGAAAAAGTAAAGGGCTTTAAATACAGTGTCTTTTTAAAATATGGAGACAAGTACATATATATTTATTATAGTACTATGGGAGCCTTAAACTTTTATAGAAAAACGTGATTTGCCTTTTTTTACTAGATATTTATAGTCATTTAAATATTTTTTTTGTCATTTGATGTGACATCTATTCCTATTTACTTAAGGGAGTAAATATTGTACTTGTACAATGGATTGGAATTGGAAAGTTTTTCTTATTCAAGGCATGTGAAATTTATATAATTAAATTTATTACTTTTTTTTTAATATGGTCAAAACCTTTTAAGTTGTAGACTTTATATTTATTTATTTTTCACAACCATATGTTGATATTTGAGTATATACATCATAGTTTAGATAAAAGATTTATTTGGTCTTTGATAAAATCGCTTAGTCTTTAAGTTCCTTAAATAATTTTTTGTCTTCTACAAATAATAGTGGCATATTTTGTCACACTGAGTGGTACAACCATTCTTATTATTTCCTTGTTCATATTTCAGACCTAAACAGGAACAAACTCGAATTACTCCAAGTGGGAGTTCTCGAAGTTGAGCAAAGGGACAATGTAGAAGAGCACGTCATCGTAGGACATGTTTTCGAGGGCGAGAAATCATACGGATTGGTGTTCTAAGGGCGACACAAAGTTTGTTAAGGAATCAAGGGGATATTCGAAGGAAAAGAGAAAAGGATTTTAAAGAGTTTAAGTCTTTAAAATGTCCCATAATATTTCAGTCTGTGATTTTATTCACCTTTTTATATTAAAATGGGCGGAACTGGCTGATTATGAGGAAAAATCGGATTGGAAAGCCTTAGCTTATGTAACAGACACTCTCCGTGAATCTTGGAGTAGTAAATTGACTAATGTTTATCATAAGATTTGGCCTAATAAGCCTTTTAGGGTTTATATTTGTTGTCTTGAACACTTGTGGGAGAATTTTAGTCTTTAAATGACTTGTAACTTATTATTGTTTATTTGATTTCCAATATATAAATTATGTAGTTTGTTTTTTCTCAATATATGTTATTAGACTTAAGAATCCATGTTATTAAAGTCTTCAATATATTAGTATACACATTAAGAAATTAGTTTCGAATTTTAAGTAAATATTTATGTCACGCCCCGAGCCTACACCCTGGACGTGGCTGGGACTCGAGAACCATTGCTGGTCCCCAAGCGAACCCTCATCCTGGCTGATTACAAGCGAAAAACTATCTCAAGCAATAATAGGCTTAAAATTTCATTAAATATGATAAACTCAAATACTCAACTCATAAAGTTTGGACAATATTCAATAGTAATACTTATAGCTTATAAAACAACACAACAAAAAGTAAATGCTGAGGAACACCTCGACTCTGTCTGTCAATGAAGCCTCTACTATTAAGGAAGGATATCGGGACAAGACCCACGACACCTCAAAGAGCTACTACTGACAACCTATATAATTGGAGTCCTCCAGAACCAAGGAGGCCTTACTCAAAAGCTAACAAGCGGATGAAGTAATCTCAACGGAACTCCTGTTGATGATCCTAAGTACCTGTATCTGCATCATTAAAAGATTCAGGTCGAATGACGTCAGTACATTGAATGTACGAATATGTAATATAGCTGAATAACAAAATAATTGAATTGAAACTCTAGCAGTAACTCAACTGAAATATCATATAAATCATGATGGGAAAACTCATTTAAACTCGTACCGAAAGAATGCAATAAAAGCATATACTGAACTGATCAGGCTGAAAGAAATACTCAACTCAACGTAAAACATAAATAAAGATAATATCATTTTAAGCTTCACAAAGTATAATATAATAACTCAAAGAAAATTATATGTGAAAATATAATGAAACTACTCTTTACTCTATTTGAGAGATTCTCTAATCGACAACCATCACTATGAGCTAAGTGATGATACAACGTCTCACCCACGCTGCCAGAACTGTCCTATACCTTGCCGAGGTATAGAACAACCCCAACTAAGTGGATCCATTAAGCTCTACCCGAAGGCATAAGGAAATCATTTAAAAAGTATGAATCCTTTACCCATGTTGGCATACATGGTTTATGGGGAGTTTGAGTTGTCTGAACTCATCCCCATATCGGTGTTCAATACTACTCTCAATAAATATACTCATGCTCAAGTAAGTAAAAATATAATTCTTTCTCTGTTTTTGAGGTAATTACTCAAAAGATACTCTTTAAGAAACAGTGCCTCAACTCTTCTTCTCAAAACTCTCTTGGTTATTTTCTCAAAATCAAAGTCCTCTTTCTCACTCAAAAATGATAGTTGGGAAATCAAAGTTTCATTTACAAGTTACTCAAACTTCCTCTTTAACTCTACTCACAACTCCCCTCTATTTTGCTCAAAAGAAACCAATTTAAATTAATGGTTCAGTTTAAAAGACTCTCCAAAATAATTCAGTAAATGCTCAATTCGTAGGGTTCTTTGCAGAAAATTAATTATGGACAGCCAACTCAACAATTTGGGTTCATACTAGAATCTAAGCATGAACCATAGCAAGATAATTACTCAAAGATATGGATACAATTCTCAAGAATTTAACTAGAATTCAATAGAATTGATAGACATTCGCATTCCTCAATTACTTTGAATGAAACCCTAAATTTCATAATTCTAAATTTTTGGTGAAATTTGGCGTGTGGACGCACTAGCCCAACATTGAGGAAAGCCTTACATACCTGGGAAGAACGAAGTTCTTGGCGAAACTTGAAGGATCTTGAAGAATGTTTGAAAACCCTAGCTATTCTCCTCTAGGAGCTCTGCTCTGAATCTTCTAAGTGTTAAAGAATGTGAAAGAATAATTTAACACTGTTTAGACCCTTAATTAGGTGTAAAAACGTCGTGGGTTAGGCATAGAAGGGGTGGGAAAAGACTGAACTACCCCTCTTTAAAAGCTGATAAAAACTGTCCACGGGACCATCTACGAGTCGTGGTTTGATATATGGATTGTAGATCTCATCCGTGGAATTGATATTGAATTTTTCAGCTCAAAATTTCATCCTTCAGGTCCAATCTAAGACCCGTCGAAGTTTCTACGGACCGTAGATCCAATCCGTATATTGAATACTAAATTTCAGGCTCAAAAGTTCATTTACGGGTCCAATCTACGGCCCGTAGAATGGATCCATAGAAAAGGGAACCCAAAATTGAGTCTCTGAACTCTTTTTGACGGTTTGACAGTTCGGGTCGTCGATTCATTGATGGCCCATAGATAGGAGCCGTCATTCACAAACTAAGAAAATTCTGATATGACAGTCTCTGGTAAAATGGTCATAACCTTTTACTTCAAGCTTGAAAAATATCAAACTTTGTGGCGTTGGAAAGAGGACTCAAAGACCTTTAATTTGATAGGTTGTGGGTCACCTAATTCATTATGTGGTGGGAGATATGATCGTTTGAAGTTGACCCAAGTAGAATCTTACCTCAAAACTAAATCGGTATGAAAACTTTCAATTCAATTTTGTGCTAGGGGATTCTAGCGACCTTAATTCATATTCAAATTCATTCCCACACTAAGGAATTGACCTTAGAATCTAAGAATAATTAAAAATCACTCAGTACGACCTTATACGTAATTCAAAAATGGTTCGGTCCTAACTTAGAAATTTTTTTGGGGTGTTACAATATCTCCCCCTTGGGATCATTCGTCCTCGAATGATGGTTAAACTGAGAATGGAGGGGAAAATAGTTACTATTACTACCTCTCTTGATTTCTGAGCTTGTCTCCCAACAAAGGTGAAACTGATTGATACTCGTAGTTTTGAAACTGGACTAGAGCACATAAGTCATGAAAGATATGAGTTTGAACATAGTCACACTCTATTTGAAATTATTTGACATAAAGCAAGGATATCTGAGCACGAAGTAAGAATAATAATACTATGTCTTGAGTGATATGACTAGTAATGTTTAGGCTTAACAACACTTCTCAGCTATGCTCTCCTTAGCTGCAACTCATAACTCCCACTAAGTATATGACAACTCTTACAAACGTCTATGTCAAATCGCTTGCTCTTACTATGTTCAAGCCTAATCTCTAAGTCACAAGGTGCTAAACATAAGGTGATTATACTAATCCAAATCACAAGTTTCAGGTTTTATGCCTCCATAGGAAATCTCATCCCATGAATTCTGCTGCTTACCACAATATTCAACCAAACTCGAGTCCTAATCAAGAACCACCTAATGCATTATCCATTCAGCTCCATGTCACCAATACCTCATTCAAGCCTAGAACTACAACCACTCCATGGACTCCTACTAACCAACCTTATAAGAATTTCTCATTCTCTCATCATTTCTACCAAGTGAAATTTCATGCATTGCTATCAGGAACCGCTACTTTCTCTCATTTAACCGTTACTCTTAGTAAAACTCCATCCTATTCCTCCTCCACATTATAAACATTAGATGGAATAAGAACATCACCACTACCTCAATAAGAAACATCAACCCTCTCCTTCTATCATCACTCAACTACTATCATCAACATCCCTTTCTAATTAAAAGGATCACTGAAAGAGCTTTAGGGCGAAAGATCATAAGCACGATTCATTTGAGAATTCTGATATAAGAATATGCATGACGTAACATTATGTTGCTAGCAATTGAGATCAAATTATGAGTTTGCAAAACTGAGAATATAATGAGACATGAGTGCTTATCTGAATAGGTTCATATTATGAGGCTGATATCCATAAATTTATGGAGTAAGATTGGGATCAATGGGCTAAAGTCTTTGCCCCTCATTCTAGAAGTTGAGCATAGAGGTGAATCTGTCTGAAGTATATGAGCATAAGTCAAGAACACAATTCTAATATTAGAAACATCAACAAGAGGCTGTAACAACTGAGCTTTGAGGAATATGCTAGAGTATGAATGGATGGATATCTCACTTTAACTCTTTCTGAACACGTTACTATCTGACTCTCAACACTTGACTTGGTCTCTCATCTTATCATCTCCCCCTTAGGTCTGAAATTGATACTCTAAGGCTTTGAGTCTATTCCATCATCTCTAAACTAGTCTACATCCGCTTTACTCTAATACTCGAGAAAGGCTTATCTCATGGCTTTTGAACCCTCCATGTGCAGGTACTAAGATTCCTTCTAAGAACTCTTTTGAGATGCTTCTCTTAACCTCTTCTCAATGGTTTATAAAGCCGTTTAGTCTAACTCTTAATAGTCTGACTTCTCCTTCTTAGATTGTTAATACCGCCTTTCTTAGTTCATATCTACCCAAATACAGAAAACTTGAACTATATTTAAGAGGCTCATCATTGGCTATATATGATCTCTCCGACCAACTCTTAAGGGTAATAAATAATGCTTACATCAGCCTACTCCACATTGATAATTCAAATATACTATCTAGGCACGTATAGAAAATCATAAACTTAATTGGAACCTCGTCTGACTACATACGATCTCGTGGTACACCTCTTATTGCTCTTGCTAATCTAATGACTTAGCCGCACTTTATTGCTCTCATCTAAGAGCCATAATACCACACTTGTACCACTCACACTTATCAAAAGTAACACCGTTCTCACCTAATTTATGTCAAACCTACTAGATCATATCTCGAACTAATATCATCACCCTTATATTGTCATCCTTTTTATCAAAACACTCATCTCAAATTCAAGATTAGTGTCTATTACTAAAGACGAATATCAATATACTTTCTCACATACTATACTAACTTACAACTACTGGATAAAATTAAGAAACACTCACTCACTAAGATCTCATGACAAGTTGTCAATCTTTATCTCTCAGTCTACTATTTATAGATTACTATCACACTTCCATTCACAGCTTAAATACTACTTACACAATCACTATATATCATTGCCTAATTATTTCTATAACCCTCTGAATATCATGGGGCTTTTTCTTTTTAAAATCCCAAGTCTAGCTTAGATCTATCACCTCATGAATACTCTGCTCTTGTATTCAACACATATACTTAGTCTTTACTAACACAATGTTACATTCACATAAACTCCCTTCTGGTTAAAGTATACTCTAACTCATCCATGCTAGTAGCTCTTACTATACCTTCTATCATGAAATCTACACAAACTCATCACTTCTTAGTCTACCCATAAGGAAAAACTCTTCATTAATAACTTACTGGGTGCATGGATACAACTTACATACTCTACTCAATAACTATCCTTATCCCTTAGGTTACCATACTTCTAAATATATACTTCTAACTCTGGGCACTTCTACTACTACTGCTCATAGTATCATGACTCGCACTATCCTTCGGGTGAAAATACTACCCAATCTCTAAAATACACTTCCTCATAAGGGTCTCAACTAAATCAAGATTTAGAGAAGAGAGTCTAGAGTACATCTCTCTTTTAGCTCAAATGCATGATTTATATGAATAAGAGTGCATTCTTTCGAATCCCAAACACTTAAGCTCACTTACAGGCTTCTCACAAGCCCATCTGCTTTCTCATGACTTTCTGAAGACTTTCTGAAGACTTTTACTGAGAGTAACTCATTGATAAGAATCTGGCTTTGCTCTTCAACTACCTTGAGTATGAGGGGTAGTCGTATGGATCAGAGAAATACACGAGTTTGAATAAGTTCTTTATGACACAGTTCTATGGCACGATTTAGAGTAAGAAAGAAGTTAAACTTTTCTTAAATGTATGTAGTCCCTCATTTATAGAAGTGGGGCCCTCACAACCATAAATAAGATCCTATGGACACTGCTTCATAGACACCCTAGGACACTTAAACTCTGTGCTCTGATACCAAGTTTATCACGCCTCGAGCCTACACCCTGGACGTGGCCGGCACTCGAGAACCATTGCTGGTCCCCAAGCGAACCCTCATCCTGGCTGACTACAAGCAAAAAACTATCTCAAGCAATAATAGGCTTAAAATTTCATTAAATATGAGAAACTCAAATACTCAACTCATAAAGTTTGGACAATATTCAATAGTAATACTTATAGTTTATAAAACAACACAACAAAAAGTAAATACTGAGGAACACCTCGACTCTATCTATCTATGAAGCCTCTACTATTAAGGAAGGATATCGGGACAAGACCCACGACACCTCAAGGAGCTACTACTGACAACCTATATAACTGGAGTCCTCCGGAGCCAAGGAGGCCTTACTCAAAAGCCGACAAGCGGATGAAGTAATCTCAACGGAATTCCTGTTGATGATCCTAAGTACCTGTATATGCATCATTAAAAGATGCAGGTCGAATGACGTCAGTACATTGAATGTACGAGTATGTAATATAACTGAATAACAAAATAACTTAATTGAAACTCTGACAGTAACTCAACTGAAATATAATATAAATCATGATGGGAAAACTCATTTAAACTCTTACCGAAAGAATGTAATAAAAGCATATACTGAACTGACCAAGTTGAAAGAAAAACTCAACTAAACTCAACTCAACTCAGCTCAACTCAACGTAAAACATAAATAAAGATAATATAATTTTAGGCTTCACAAAGTATAATATAATAACTCAAAGAAAATTATATGCGAAAATATACTGAAAGTACTCTTTACTCTATTTGGAAGATTCTCTAACCGAAAACCATCACTATGAGCTAAGTGATGATACAACGTCTCACCTACGCTGCCAGAATTGTCCTATACCTTGCCGGGGTATAGAACAACCTCAACTAAGTGGATCCATTAAACTTTATCCGAAGGCATAAGGAAATCATCTAAAAAGTATGAATCCTTTACCCATGTTGGCATACATGGTTTATGGGGAGTTTGAGTTGTCTGAACTCATCCCCATATCGGTGCTCAATACTACTCTCAATAAATATACTCATGCTCAAGTAAGTAAAAATATAATTATTTCTCTGTTTTTGAGGTAATTACTCAAAAGATACTCTTTAAGAAACAGTGCCTCAACTCTTCTTCTCAAAACTCTCTTGGTTATTTTCTCAAAATCAAAGTCCTCTTTCTCACTCAAAAATGATAGTTGGGAAATCAAAGTTTCTTTTACAAGTTACTCAAACTGCCTCTTTAACTCTACTCACAACTCCCCTCTATTTTGCTCAAAAGAAACCAATTTAAATTAATGGTTTAGTTTAAAAGACTCTCCAAAATTATTCAGTAAATGGTCAATTCATAGGGTTCTTTGCAGAAAATTAAATATGGACAGTCAACTCAATAATTTGGGTTCATACTAGAATCTAAGCATGAACCATAGCAAGATAATTACTCAAAGATATTGATACAATTCTCAAGAATTTAACTAGAATTCAATAGAATAGATAGACATTCACATTCCTCAATAACTTGGAATGAAATCCTAAATTTCATAATTCTAAATTTCTGGTGAAATTTGGCGTGTGGACGCACTAGCCCAACACTGAGGAAAGCCTTACATACCTGGGAAGAACGAAGTTCTTGGTGAAACTTGAAGGATCTTGAAGAATAATTGAAAACCCTAGCTATTCTCCTCTAGGAGCTCTGCTCTGAATCTTCTAAGTGTTAAAGAACGTGAAAGAATAATTTAACACTGTTTAGACCCTTAATTAGGTGTAAAAACGGTGTGGATTAGGCTTAGAAGGGGTGGAAAAAGACTGAACTACACCTCTTTAAAAGCTGATAAAAACTGTCCACGGGACCATCTATGGGTCGTGGTTTGATATACGGACCGAGATCCCATCCGTGGAATTGATATTGAATTTTCCAGCTCAAAATTTCATCCTGCGGGTCCAATCTACGACCCCTCGAAGTTTCTACGGACCGTAGATCCAATCCGTAGATTGAATACTAAATTTCAGGCTCAAAAGTCCATTTACGGGTCCAATCTACGGCTCGTAGAAGTTCCTACGGCCCGTAGAATGGATCCGAAGAAAAGGGATCCCAAAATTGAGTCTCTGAAATCTCTTTGAAGATTTGACAGTACGGGTCGTTGATTCATTGATTGCCCGTAGATAGGAGCCGTCGTTCACATACTAAAAAAATTCTGATATGACAGTCTCTGGTAAAATTGTCATAACTGTTTACCCCGAGCTTGAGAAAATACAAACTCGGTGGATTTGGAAAGAGGACTCAAAGACCTTTAATTTGATAGGTTATGGACCACCTAATTCATTATGTGCTGGGAGACAAGTAGAATCTTACCCCAAAACTTAATCGGTATGAAAACTTTCAACTCAACTTTGTGCTAGGGGATTCTAGTGGCCTTAATTCATATTCAAATTCATTCCCACACTAAGAAATTGACCTTAGAATCTAAGAATAAGTAAAAATGACTCGGTACGACCTTATACGCAATTCAAGAATGGTTCGGTCTTAACTTAGAAAATTTTTTGGGGTGTTACAATTTAGTTCGTAGATGACGATTGTATGCTTATGTGTCTTTTCGATTTTACATTAAATATGAAACATTTATGAGAATTTATTTGCGTGAATGTGTATGTCACATGCATAATTGATTAAAAAACTTTGCCTTATCATATTTCAAAACAGACATGGCATTAAAAAGTATTATTGCTGACTTAAACAAAGGTGAAAAACTGAATGGTGACAATTACAATATCGTGAGTCGTAAAATATGGTATGTACTGGAAGAGAAAAATTCTCTCGAAGGTATAAATCATGTTTTGAATCAACCAGAAGAAGGTAACATTTCACAGCACAAAAGGGATCTTGATGCTTATAAAGCTTGGAAAAAGACTAATCCCATTGCTCGTGGAATAATAGTTAGCTCTATGGTTGATGACCTCATACATGAATGTGAGGAATTTCCTACTGTTCATGCTATGTGGGAACATCTGCGAGGAACATATGGGGTACGTCTGTGACCCACCTCCGACAGTTAACTATCAAATTTGACACTTACAAGATTCGGCATGATCAAAATGTCAAAAAACTCCTTAGGGTGAAGTCAAACATGATAGATCAACTCAAGAGTGTTGTCCATGTTCTTTCAGATGAGCAATAATTTCAGGCAGTGATTCGGTCTCTACCCAATAATTGGGAACATTTGAAGGTTAACTTGACCCATAATGATAGCATCGAAACATTTTCTGATGTTGTGCGCCATGTTGAACTTGAAGATGAGCGGCTTGGTGCTGCTAAAGTTGCTTCTAAGGCCTTTGTGGCAGAGTCAAGTGGTACAAAATCTCCAGGCTTCAAGCGCAAGAAGAATTGGAAAAGAAATGGGAATGATAAAGAGACCAGAGAAGGACCCTCTAAGAAAAAGAAGAAGCAAATTCCAAGAAAGAAAAACGGTTTTTCAAGAAGAGAGACGAGCAAAATAAAGTGCTACAATTGTCAAGTGCTGGGACATTTTGTTCGTGAATGTACTGAGCTGAAAAAGGTAGCATTTCTAAACGCATCTCTGAGTGCTACATATGTTTCTAGCACTTCTTTACTAACTGAATCATATCCTATGTGGATTGTAGAATCAGGATCCATCGACTACGTGAGTCGAGATAGAAAAGTGTTTGTAGAGTTTCGTCGAGTTTCATCTAAATCAAGGTGGATCTACATCGGAAATAGTATTAAACTAGAAGTCAAAGGGATAGACACTTGCAAAGTGGACTTGCGTGGTGATCGTTCCTTGATGTTGTATGACGTCCTATATGCTCCAGAGATTCTACAAAACTTAGTATCAATGTCTGTTCTTTTAGACATTGGTTTTGATTTGATTTTTAGTCGTAATGGTGTTAGAATAAGTCTAGATAATGTTTTATATGGTTTTGGACTTTGTTGTGATCGTTTTATCATCTTAGATTGTAATCCTTCAACTTATGACTATTATGTTGATCGTTGTGTAATGGCATGTTATTTAAGTAACAATGGTATTGATGTTATTACATGGCATGTAAGATTAGGTCACATAGGGCAAGATCGAATGAATAGTTTAGCAAAGGAAGGGCATGTTGGTTTTTTCACCAAAATTGATATGCCAACTTGTAAAAATTGTCTGGAAAGATTATGCATAAACCATTTGGAAAGGCTAAAAGAGTTGAGTTCCTACTTCAATTAATCCATTATGATATTTATGGTCCAATGAATATGAGGGCAAGGTCTGGTGCTACATACTTCATTACGTTTATTGATGATTTCATGCGCTTTGATTATGTCTATTTGATTTCTCATAAATCTGAAGCACTTGGGGTGCTTTAAAAGATACATGAATGAATTTGAAAATCAATTAGATAAAAGCATAAAGGCTTTAAGAACCGATTGAGGATGTGAATATTTGTCAAAATAATTTGAAAAATTATGTACTAAAAAGGGTATTATCAGACAATTAACTACTTCTTATGTAACTCAACAAAATGATGTAGCTGAAAGAAGGAATAGAGCATTATTAGACATGACTAGGTCAATGATGGCGCAGGCAAATTTGTCTATCTATTTCTAGGGAGATGCATTATTGACTGCGGCTTACATATTGAATAAGGTGCCCTCTAAATTAGTATCCTCGACTCCTTATGAACTTTGAACTGGTCATAAAATAAATCTGAATGATCTACGACCTTGGGGTTGCGCTGCATATATTAAAGATCATTTTGGTGAATTTGATAAACTAAGTCCGAAAGGAAATAAATGTATCTTTATAAGATACTTAGAATACTCCAAAGAGTATGTATTCATTGATGAATTGGAGGATAGAAGTATTACTGAAATTGTATCACGAGATGTCAGATTTTTGAAAAATAATTTCCCAAAAAAGGATGAAATAGATGAAGGTGAGCCTCTCCACGAAATATTGAACTCAGAAGATCAGGTAATGTCGTCAGGCATACTTAATAACTCAAAGGATCAAGAAATGATTCCTGGTCTAGGTGGGAGTTATGAATCCCAAAATCCTATAGAGGAATTTGAACTTCAATTACGTAAGAGTACAAGAAAAGGTGTACCCAAACAATCTTATGAGATTGAGGATTTTGTTTTCTTGGTATCTCCTACAGAATTGGATGAACCTAATTTTGTAACCGAGGCTTTATTGAGTCCTAAAAAGGATGAATGGTTAAAAGCGATGAAAGAAGAATTAGAGTCCATGAAAATTAACAAAGTCTGGGATCTAGCTGACCTTCCTAAGGAACGTAAAGCTATTGACAATAAGTGGATTCTCAAAGCTAAACGCAAATCAGATGGGTCAATAAAAAGACACAAAGCATGATTGTTGGAAAAAGGTTTTACTCAAGAAGTGGGAATAGACTATGAGGAAACTTTTTCACCAGTTGTGATGTTTACCTCCATACGATTACTTTTAGCTATTGTTGCACGTTTGGATCTAGAATTACATCAAATGGATGTTAAGACTGATTTTATCAATAGTAAATTTAATGAGGAAATCCACGTGGAACAACCAATAGGTTTCATTGTTAAAGGCCAAGAACAAAAAGTTTGTAAATTGAAAAGATCAATTTATGGCCTAAAGTTGTAATACCCCGGAAGTTGGAAAGTCAAAAAGGAAGAAAAAATGCAGAAATTTAACTGAAGCAAGTTTCTACAAGTCAAACCTACGGACCATAGGAAGTTCTACAGGTCGTAGAAAGGGAGTCGAATACCTTGGGTTGAGTTTTGGAAAATTAAGTTTTTGAAGAATGGACCTACAAATGAACATGACGAATCGTAGGAAAGTTGACGAGACATAGATGACACTCGTAGGATTGATTCAAAGATTTGACTTAGGACCTCAGTCCTATGGAAGGATTTGATGGGCCGTCATTTGGTCTACGAGCCGTAGGAAGGTCACGTAGAAAGGTTCAAGACTTAGTGAAATTTTGGAGTGAAAGTTGAGTTCTACGGATAAGGTCTACAAATCGTAGAAGGTTCGACGGATCGTTAAAAGTCCTCATGGAAAATGATTGAATATTTAGGTTTCTGAAGTTGGTTCTATGGTTGACCAGGACAGACCGTAAGAATTCCTACGGACTATAGGTCACAACCGTAGGTCTGTCTGACGGTTATTTTTGAAGGGTATTTGGATCTTTTCCTATGCATTTAATGTATATACTACGTCATTTTGACCCTAATTCTAAGCCCTATAACTACCCTTCACCCTTAAAAATTTCCCCAACTCCCTCATTCAATCAAATTCCTAAATTCTCTCTAAGGTTCCCTCCAAAATCCTCTCTCTAAGATCAAGGAAGAAGCTAGAGTTCTTCAAGTTCAAGCCTCATTTCTTCATCATTGCGTAGGGATTCAATCATGGTATGTAGGGAATTCATCAATGGGTTTCATTCACCCATTGAGTTCCCAAAAGATTCTTCAATTTCAATTAAATTGATTGGGTTTTCATTCAATTCTTCATGGGTTCTATTTATATGGATTCAATTGTTTGATTTTGATCATATAATGATTATTTAGATTCAATTACATGTTGTTCAATCAATTTCACGTGAACTCATGCATTGATCATGATTTTGACTATGAACCCTAATTTGTATGAATTTGAAGAAAAGCTATGAACCAATGAATGATATTTTCATGAACTTATGCATGATTTATGAAAAGAAATGGTTTATGATCTAGGTTGCTTCAATATAAGCATCAATGAATTGTGAAAGGTTTTCTCACAAATTAAGATATCATGGCTTGGTGAAAGGTTTTCTCGCTTAGACTTGATTCAAGATTTAATGAGCTACTCTATGATGTTTTAGCTTGGATTAGTATCTTAATTGTGATTTTCCATGGATGATGCTGATTTTATGTTTATGATTTTTCTGTTGGGATTTAACTTAGCACCGAGAGAACTTTGAGGTGGAGGCTAAAATAAGGTCATCTGTAGTAGCAACCTCTAGTTCCTAACTAAGTGCCCCCGTAGAGTTTCCTTAAATGGCCTAGCTAGTGGATCCACATATAGAATATGATATGATATGGAGTTCTACCTTGGCAAGTGGACTCTCCCTTCTCGATATAGGAGTTGCATCGGATTTCAAGTCATAGCTTGCATGGTCTATTGTCGATTAAAGCTAATATCCCACAAAATGAATTTAAGTTGCTTATTAATGTTTTAATGAAGCTTTCCTTATGATTTAAGATGCATTAACCATGTCCATGATTTGCTATTCCTCCTAAATGATTTTTTACTATGTTTAGCTTGGTCATGCATATCATGTTTTCGATTATGTCCCCTTATGATCATGTGTCATGTTTTATTGCATTCCCCTCATACTTAGTACATTCCATGTACTAATGCATACTTGTGCCTAAATTATTTCACTAATGTTGGGCATGAAAATTCCTCTTCTACCTTTCATGGCTAGTTGATCTCATTGACGATTCGAAGATCAAGAGTTTGTGAGCCCTCATGTTCCGAGGACCATGATACTTCTTTTTTGCTTTCCTATGTCTTTATGTTTCAGACTTTGTATGTGGTGTACGGGTTACGTCCAGACCACTCTTATTGATGTAATAGATGGCTTGTTTAGACTTTAATGTACTTCCGCTTATGTCAAACTCTTTACATTCTTATGAGATTTCTTGCTTTTCTCTATTATGCTGTGTATATATATGTTAAGTGGCTTGTATAGGGTCTTTCGGGGTCTTATACGCCATGTCATGTCAAGGGTATACTTTGGGTCATGACAAAAGCAATTTTCAAGGTAGTGGTACCTGAGATTTCATAAGGAGGTGATGTCATTTGATTTCACCATGATCAATGAAGACCATTGCATCTATGTAAAAAAAAATTCAATAGAAAATTTGTAATTCTTTCTCTTTATGTAGATGATATTTTATTAGCCGGAAATAATTTAGAGTATGTAAAAATTATCAAGTCATGGCTTTCAAAATCATTTGATATGAAAGATAAGGGTGAAGTAGAATATATATTGCATGTTAAGATCCAAAGAGACCATTCCAAGAAATTTTTGAGTTTATCTCAAGAAACATATATAAAGAAAATATTGAAACGCTTTCGAATGAATAGTTGCAAATCCATGGATACTCCTGTAGCAAGGGGGAAACTTTAATCCTTGAAATGTGTCCCAAGACAGAAAAAGAAAAGGAAGACATGTCTCAAGTTTCATATTCTAGTGTTGTCGGGAGTTTGATGTATGCTATGATGTGTACTTGCCTAGACATTTGTTATGTCGTAAGTCTGGTTTGTAGGTATCAATCAAATCCTAGAAGAAATCATTGGAAATATGTAAAGAGAATATTCTGATACCTGAAGGGAACTGCAGATCACTCACTGTGTTATAGTGGGTCTAATTTATTCATAAGAGGTTATACATATGTTGATTGGGCTAGTGAGCGGAATGATAGAAAATCAACATCCGATTATGCTTTCTTACTGAATGGTTGTGCTATTTCATGGAAAAGTAAGAAGCAAATTTGTACAGCTCTTTCAACCATGGAATCTGAATTTGTGGCTTGTGCATCTGCAGTACAAAAAGCTGTTTGGCTAAAGAGATTCTTTGAGCATTTGAATATTGCAAAGAATTCTAAGGGTCTCATGATTCTATATTGTGACAGTCAAGCGGCTATCGCATACACAAAGGATCCTAAGTATCATAGCAAGAACAAACACATTGACATCAAGTATAACTTTGTGAGAGGCATAGTAGCAAGTGGAGAAATAACTTTGCAATACATTCCTACACGTGAAATGATAACTGATATTTTTACAACGGCGGTCTCTAGAGACTTGTTTGAGAAACATGTTAAGGCTCTAGTTTTGCGTAGGGTAGGATATGATAATATTATATATTGTAAAATATCATGGTTGCTATAATATTCTCATCAATGTATGACTATTTTAAATTTACATTCATATCTCATATGAATGTGATAATGTTTTAAGATATAAAAAGTGTCGGACAAGTTGTGAGATTGTCTCTCTCACACAAGTAATCACCTCTTACGTCAGAAAATGTGAAGGGATGATTTTTACTACCATGTTATGACTTGTTTTATATACCAGACAAGAGTCTCTCTAAGAAAATGAGTTTGAGAATCACTAAAGAGAGAAACTCTGGTTGGACATCTAGAGGTGTCTAGACTAAAGTTTGTACGATGATTGACAATTAAAAGAATGAGACACATGCACCAATATAAGGTGAACACATTGTAGCACGTGTCTCATACCACGTGTTTAAGCGATAAATGGGTTAATGAAAGAATGGTTCCCTGCTTCTTCATTGTGTGAGACCCCAATAAGTTATAATAACTTATTATTGGAATACCCTTTGACCTTTTACCTTTTCTTGAAGTTTCAATCAATGTTGCTACTTTAGCATGTCACTAATAGCCAGGAATGATTCGATAGTGCAGTGCATGTCTAGGAAAGCAGTTGAGTTGGAACAGATAGATTCGAGTAGAAATGAAAGACGATTAATTTAATAATAATGTAATTTGTCTACACAAGTCGGCTATTACACTAATCTTATAGGTATCGAGTGTAATTGTGTATATAAAGTTAAACATGAACTCGAGTTCTCCTCTTTAAGAGGATGGAGGATCGAATAAGTAACTACTAAAGTAGTATATGAAGTCTAGGGTATTGTGAGTAATAGTATTATCATATAAGTAGTGAATTCATTTCATATGTGATTGGATTCCTATGTGGGGATTGTAAAACCTTAAAGGTAATCTCTTGATGCTCACAGGACGCACGAACTATTTATCATATGAATTGTGTGTATAGTTGATGTTGCATTGGCTTGGGTCTTGTCCACCATGTGTGAAGTGGGAGATGTACGTTTTGGATGGTGGATCGTGAATCATGGATCACCCATGTTGACCGACCCGATCCGACCCGACCTAAAGTTATTTTCTGAAAAAAGAGATAAGAACAAGGGAATAGTTACATAGTAACTGCTCCCCCGTAAATAAACTTCTCTTTTTATTTCAGTGTTTTAGGGACGCTCCTCAGAAATAAGCAAAAGAAGAACACAAAACAAAGAAAAATAATAGTAGTGAAATCTTCTTGAATCATTGACATCCAGGCATCCAAAAAAGGGAAATTTAGTTTGTGAAGCATTATCTTTATTTCCTAGTGATACAAAGAAGTATTTGGAGCAAATTATTTGGTTCGTGAATTTCATTCCTCTGCACCAATCAAAGGTACACAAATCTTGTACCAAATGTTGTTTAAATTTATCAGTGACTGTAGAAGTCTCCATCGACATTCCCATACCCTCCAAGACTACCTGGTTCATGAATGTTGGGTTTTGAACTACAATCATTACTTCATGATTCTCCATGAGTACATTGAAGATGAAGGAGTAACCTTGCATACTCATTTCCAATCAGGATGTCAGAGTTGTGACAGGGATCATAGGGGTAGATGCATCATTGCTAGTTGCCCCTAAAATTTGGACGTTTACTAGGTAGAGATGGAGGGGATATTTATGGTTCATCGTGTAAGATTGGATTTATAAACTAGTGCTTAAGGAGATTGATTTGCTTCTCCTTTGTTGAGAGTGCAGAGGAAGTTTGGGTAGTATATGAAGTTGGACTATGGCTCATTATTTAGCATATCTTGAATCATATCATCTTATCCTAAGTAACATCTGAGTGATTTAATGATTAATTCATTTATTAGCTTGACCCATTTTGACTCGCCCATTTAATACTCCATACAACAACTATTAAAATCTCAACAAATTAAATTTGAACCCATAATTTCAATAATACTTAAATATAATGTTAAAATAATAAAGATATAAACACATTAAATTTTGAAACAAGTCAAATTTGAACTCTACATCTCATAAATATAATTTTGGAGTTCTTTTTCTGATATTTGGTTTATGTAATCTCTATTGAATTTTCTTTAACAGAAGACGATAGTCCACCTTCTTTTGAGATTTGCTCTTTGGCATTCACATTATAAAGCTTTAACCTCGTAAAGTTAAATTTATCTAGACAAGATTAGATTGAACTAGCGTTTTCAATGGCATTTTCAGGGCGAGTCTCGGAGCGGAGCGTATCAAAGATAATTTGGGAAACAAATAAATGGAATAGATCCATTGGACATATGCCCTAGAATTTGGAGAATAAGCCCTAGGCGTAAAAATGTAAGTCCCCAAAATAAAAACGTTTTTGCGTAATTCTAGTACTGCTTTGCGGCTTTTCTTGTTAGTGCATTTTCATGCAATTTTGTCACTTCTCTGGTATTGTTTTGGTGCAATTCTAGTGCCGTTTTAGTGTGAATTTAGTGCGTAGCTGTTTTGGTGAAATTCCCATATTGTTTTGGTGTCCAAAAAACACTGTTAATTAAAATTAGGCGAATGTATGAGAGAATACCAAAAGTGCACCAATTGTTAAAACATGGAGGACTATTAGTGCCCCATGTTAAAAGACAAGAATTACTCTGACTCTTAACTCAAAGATAAATGACAATTTTGATCCTTTTCTCGAAAGATCTATCACAAATTCACAAATTTGTTAATCACAAATTTGATTTGTAGTTACTTGTTTCTGAAATGGAGCAATAATTCCAATGAACTCCATTTTTTCCTATGAAATCATGAAAAATCAGATTTGGATCTTTTAAGAAAAAGAAGAAAAGACTAGAAAACGGGTCATGTCGGGTTAAATCTACATTTAAAATTGAAGATGAATCATTTGATTTTGAGCTTAAAATTGTCCCTCCTTTAAAATTAAGAGTAAATTTGAGTTAACGTATAAAGAGAGAGGTATATTTGAATCCAAAGTATAACAGAAGGGATATATTTAGACCAACAGTATAACAATGGGTATATTTAAACTATTTCTAATAGTATATGGGTAAATTGACCCTTTTTCGTTTTAAGGTTAGTAATGTATAAATATTTCTAAACAATAACCCTTAAATTATGTTATCCATAAATTTGTTATGAAATCCGTTGGTAACCCCATTTACGGAATTTATAAAGTATTTAAAACCTTTTAAAAATTCACTTGAACCCTTACCCTTTTTCTTGTTTTAAAACAAAAGGTTTCTTAAACACCTTTCTTAAATATGTTTTTTTTTCTAAAATTAAGTGGTGGCTCTTTTATTTTATTTTTATATATATATTTTCCAAGTTATGAGGTTTTGATCAAGTTCAAAATTGATCGTAACAAAATGACAAATCTAGTGGAGATTCATTTAGGTTCTAACCAAAAGGATTTTTTCTAACTTTTGTGGCTAACTCTTATTTGTTTTTATCTATTGTTATTTTTTAAAATTTTCATTTATTAACCGTCATTGCATTCATAGCATATTTCTGCCAAATGTCATCGATTTTATTTATCTTAAACGACGGTTTAGCAATTCTGCAATCATTTTTTTTATACACAACCATTTTTTGGAATATGTGATAATTTATCGATTCATTATTCGTTCAATACTTATCATAGTTTCAACCCAAGATGTCTACTTGGGCCCCGATCTTTCAAAAGCCCACTCTTAGATACCTAAGATAGAGCTAAAACCAAACCCCTCTTTAGGAGCATTAGCTTAAGATTGTCACCCAATATCCAAGGCGTATTGGGCCCATTAGAAGCTCACTTTGTCTCTATTTGGCCCACAACCAATAAAAAGACAATCATAGTTTATGTGTTGAATTGAAGGAAGCACAACTTGTGTCTATTTGGCCCACGGTCACTAGAAAGGCAATCATAATTTAGGTTGAAAAAGTACGAAAAAAGAGAAGAAAAAGTCGAAACCCAAAAGTTGGTGGTTTCCAACTTAGGACTTTTAGGTTTTCGCTTATAAGCCACTTAAAAAAAGTCAATTTGAAAACCCCTTAACCCTAGTACCTTGAATTTAACAATTGACTCTTACTATTTACTTTTAACTTTTCAAGAAGATAAAGTCTCTTCTTGTTACAAGCCTCACTGCGCACACCTTAACCATCCCAGGGAACTATTGTAACTCTATAATAATCCTATTACAGACTCAAAGACACAGTCCAAAACACAAGTTCTAGGTTGTTTTGTTCTTCCTTCTTCTTCCTCTTCACATTTGTCGTCTATTAAAGATTAAGTTAAGAAAACAACATATACATTTTCATTTCTTGATATATACCATCCACTCAGGAACAAGTCCAGTAAATTTGTTTCTTGTCAAAATCAAGCAAAATACTAAATTAAGAGGAAAAAATGCAACTCAACTTTGATAAACATATAGCAATGGATGCTTAATCTCAATACAGAACAAATGATGACGCTCAATTATAAAACACACATACTTAAAAATCAAGAGTTACTTATTTTGATTTTAATCATCCTAAATTGAAAGGCAAAAACTAAGATATTGATAATATTTCGACACATATTGCTACATACAAAACTCATTGAAGATATAATAGTACATTTTTATCAAACACACATACTTAAAAATCAAGAGTTACTTATTTTGATTTTAATCGTCCTAAATTGAAAAGCAAAAACTAAGAAATTGATAATATTTCGACACATATAGCAACATACAAAACACATTGAAGATATAATAGTACATTTTTATCAAGCACTAATGACTATCTATGTCTTCTTTGAATGCTTCTTCATCCTCCTCAGTTTCTTAATTTGATTCTTCTTGTATTTGAGGATGCTATGACAATAACCCATCATTAATGGGTTTATCTATTTCAATTACATCCCCATTTGGATCATGTAAGAGTATATTTTTATCAATGGAAAAATTCATATCTATCTCGTGGACTTCAACTTCTTTAATTTGGCATTGATCATTCAGTTTTTGAGTTGTCACCACTTTCTCATCGAGTAATTCAACAACATTTTGAGGTTTGATCTTCAATACAACTGTCCAATCCTTGTCCTTTTTCTTAATAGGATAAGGCACATAACACACTTAAATTGCTTGCATCGCAAGAATAAAAGGTTCATATTTATATCGACGATGATGGTTAATATCAATTAATTTGTATTGATTATGCTTTTAACACCAACATCCATAGTTGGATCAAAACATTCATGAATAATACAGTTTGATTTAATGCTGCTTCACAATATTCCACTTGTATAATCTCTTTTATATGTGAATAGTAATCACCAAAATTTGGATTCGAGATACAATTTCATTGCTCATTGTTGATCTTGCACTACCATAGCATTCCGTGTAAAATTTGCATCCATAAACAAAATATAGTGTCCCACATTGATTAGGAAGATATATTTTTTTCTCTTTATATTGAATTATTTATGGAAAAGTGTAAAAGATGTCTTAAACTATCTGAATGTCCCTGCATTGACACTTTGATACAAAATGTCCCTATTGTTAATTTTTAGACAAAAATATTTTTTTCCTAATAAACATATTGTTTCTTTAAGCACATTATTTTCTGATAAAATATTATTTTTGAAAAACCTTTTTCATATATTTTTTTCTTTTAAAATTTCTTTAACTAATACAAAAGTAGAAAGTAATCTTTATTTTTTTAAGCCAAAGGTTTGAGGCTTAGAGCCTCTTTTGTTTCCAAATCACATTTGTACATAGGCTGGCCCACAAAAAAAAAGACCCAACACATTAAAGGAAATAAAACAAAGCAAAACAAAAAGGAAAGTTTTAAAAAATGAAATATCTAGAAGTGTGAGCATTAACATTTTCCCAAACCAATCATCGGAGGAAGAAAGATGAAGAGACATCGACAGTGGCGACATCTTCAGCTAAACCATCTGCTCCGGAAAGCTTTGCTACCTTGCATAAACAAAGAACCTCACATCGAGCTAGTCATGACGCTCCATGTGAGGCTATTTCAAATTATTATTTTTTATTTAAAGCAGGCATCAGCCCATTTATTAATATAAAAAAGGAAACAACACTATTTACCTAGCCAAGGCCCAAATGAAACCCGATCCAAAAGAAACAAAAGCCAAACAAACAAAAACAAATTAAGAAACACAAGGACATCAGGTCTACAAAAAATCTAAGATCTGAATCTTCTCAATGCAACTCAAGCTTATCTCTTCGTCTCCTCTGGATACTGTGAATCTCAACTTCGAGACTTCTTCACCATGGATGAGATCTCTTCTCCACACAGGTAGGCTCTGCGTAACCCTCATCTGCTACTGCTCTGTCTAATTCCAAATCTTTATGCTGCAACGTGCAGATGATGGCCTCTCCTTGAAAGCTTGTCGAGTTTCAGATCTGTTGAGATGGAGCATAATCCTTGTTGACCAGGAATCTTCAAAGAGGCAAGGATCGAAACCAAATCGACTAGTTTTGATGTAGTCTTCTCTAGTAGATAGTCAACTCCTGCTTACCTAGTTGACGAAATTAAAATAGAGGCTAGCTCGAACAACCTATGTAAAATTAGTAATCCCTCTCCTTAGATCCAAATATGATGGATTGAACCCCACAAATGGGATTAATACCACTATCTAGATTTAGATCTATGAAGAAAAATTACTAACTTTATGATCCATTGAAGATGAATATGATTCTAGCACTGTATTAGTTCCAACACCAAACCTTTAAATAATCTGCACAACTGGGAATCAGGGGCTCAATCTTTACTCATAGGTACAAAAAAATAGAGTAAACTATCTAGAAGTAATAAAGAATACAAATTCACTCGTCCTAGTTTATTATCATATGTGACACCTCAAAGCTCTCACCATGTGCATGATATGTAACCAACAGAATCCAATTCAGACGAAGTGAAGAGCACATAACTAACAACTAGATTAATTTATTTAATACCACTGAACCTTAAGAGATACAGACTAATTCTAGAATAACCTTAATGAGATTGTCTTCTCCTTAAATGAGGAATGCCTTGTTTATCGGTATTAATGATTCTTATGCCTGCAATTGGTACATCTTGAAATTGTTTAAACTCAAAGGGATCTGTAAAATTAACAGCTAGGTTATTAAAATAATTAGCAAAAGTATTTCCCTCCCTTAAAGAATGTTGTACTCTCATTGTCATCAATGTTCTCATTCTGTTAATGGAGTTGACCTCCAAAGTCACACTCCAAGGAACAATCCATTCTCCATTTAGCATACTAACCAAGGATAGAGTCAGATTCCAGTATAATTGGTGACAAATCATTCTCCAAACAAAATTGAAGACCTTATTTCAAAGCACTAGCCTAAGCCACCATATTATTTGTGCCTTGGACCCTTATCCCCTTTGCTCCCACTAGATTACCAGAAGAATCCCTAACACAAAAAGCAATAGCAGAAAGCAGGATAGTGTCACATTAGAGTTAAAAAATCTAACTCAATATTTCTCTCTCCTTTTCTCCGCTGATCCTTCTAATCACTGGAATCTACCTTCCGCTCTTCTTCTTTCTCTTTTCTCTCTTCTCATCTCTCCATAACTAACACTCGATGGAAAATACTATACACTTTGTGGCTGGGTTTAAGTCCTACGATGTTACAAGAACACCCTAAACAGTAGGTGACTGGTATGATTGGACAAAGAGAAGCAGGAACTTCATCACGAGAACTACTTTTAATGCCAAAGCAATGGAGTGGATCTCTCAGCATCTGCGGGAGGCCTAAAAAACAAGGGGAAATACGGTGCAAAGATGGAAGAAAAAGGATGCTCTCTCAGAAATTTATTGTGCCCGAAATTATAACAAATACAGAAGATACATCAGCTTGATAAACATAAAAGGCAAGAGAAAGGCAGTTATTATCATCCCTAAATTGACCCTAAATTCAGTTTGGTCAGGAATTGCATAAAAGATTGGAATATTTGTCAACAGTCACAAATATGTGGGGAACCTGGGAGTGCATAGGTTGATGGATAAAAAAAAGTCCATAGGCAGAAATGATGAAGAGCCTTAAATGGACTAACAGGGGACTAACGGGCCTACGGAAGAGGGGACATCTAAGAGGGGAGATAGAATTTGCATTAATGATGATGCAAATTCTTACAGTGATGTTTTGAAAAAGAGCCTAGTGGAAAAATTCATGATCAGAAAAGGTGAAACCCCAACCCTAGTGGACATCAGAAGGTGGGCAAATGGACTTTGGAAGCAGATTCATGGCTTGAATATTTACGAGATGGGAAATGGCTACTTCCTATTCGAGTTTGCTTCCACAATCATGGCAAAACAAATAGTTGAAGGGGACTGGATTTGGAAGAACTCTCCAGTGCTATTTCAATGGCGGAGCCCGATAATTTGCACATTGTCGGAGACAGATAGAGCTAGCATAACATGGATCAGGATCCTAGGTTTGCCCCTCTAGTTTTTGTCCCAACGAATTTTCAAATCCATCAGAGATATTTGTGGAGGTTGGCTCAAAACAGAGGAGGAAACACAGCTACAGAACCACCTCCAATGGGCAAGAATCAAGGTTGAAGGAGACGGCACCAAAATACTTAAAGAGTTCACGATCGATGACGACAGCCTTCGATATTCTATGCAAATTTGGACTGAAAGTCTGGCAAGGGTGCTCACCGGAGAAAAACAGAGCCAAAATGCCTCTCTGAAGGTGGATATTATCCAATGAAACAAAGATCATGTACCAAAGGGTTATGAGGTGTATAGTACTTTGAGTAGTGATAAGTCAGTTAAAGAATGCAGAAACATGTGTAGAGGGTTCAAAGTCTTCAAATATAATTGTGGGCCAAGACCTTGCAACTAACTTGGGCCTCAATTATAAAAGTGACTTAGTAAATTAACCCAAACCAAGGGAAAGCACATGAGGGGCACGTTAATTTAAATGAAAGGGAAACAGAGGGCTTGACCAACCTTAAGACTTTGGCCACCCAGTTCCTCGAAGCCTTTACTCCTAGGAAGCGAAAATAGTGGATAAAAAGCTTGAGCCCCCATCAAGACTCTGACATGCAACAAGAGCCAGCAACTCAAAACAAAATGGTCAATAGTCTGGATAAGCAATTTCAAGAAACTGGGAAAGTTTGAAGTTGCCAGAAGTTGTGGATGCTGAACAGAGTATGCAAATACAACATTCACAATATTGAACTAGTGTCTAAAAATATGCCCGAAACTCAACAAGCCGAAGAGAGTGAGGCATCACAATGGGTCAATGTGTATATGGGGTTGCTTTCGAAGGATTTAGAGAAGAAACATGCGCCCTATTAATGAGACTAGTTGAGAGAAAAGCAGAACTGTAAAAATAAGAAATTCGACAATTCAAATGCCTCACCCAGAAACAAGGCAATTAGAAAAAATAAGCTTAAAAACTTGCAATCTTGCCTCAATCAGAAAGTAGAGAGTTCTAGAACGAAAGGGGGAGTCTTGAATTTGACTTTCAAATGAAGGTAAAACTACTTTCATGGAATGTAAGGGGGATTAACAGTATTTCCACAAGAAATCTTGTTAAAAGTGCTATGATCAAGTGGAAGGCAGACGTTTACTGCTTTTAGGAAACAAAGGTGTATAAAGAAATGGATAACTTTGCCAAACAACTATGGTAAAGTACGTGGATTCTTTGTGGGTATATGGAAGTCGATGGAAGTAAGGGGGGATCTTGATTATGTGGGATAGAAGGGTGTGGAAAGGCAGCCTAGTGGAGACAGGACAATTTTCTATCAGTTATAAAATTGAAGCAGTGGAACATTCTTTTTGTTGGTTTATCACTGGTGTGTATGCTCCTCACATCAGAAGTGAGAAGTTGGAATATTGGGAAGAAGTGGCACTAGTGAAAGATTATGTGAAGGACCTTGGGTGATTTGTGGGGACTTCAACACAGTCAGAATTATGGCAGAAATGAGAGGCTGTAACAGAATCACTAACGTTATGGATGACTTCTCCAAGTGGATAAATGAGATAGAACAACATGATCCTCATCTATGTGGGGGGATTTCACTTGGTATAGATGACCAAATCATCACAGTTCTGCTAGATTTGATATATTCCTCCACTCAGTAGAATGAGAGGGGTCTTTTAAGAACATTAAACAGATGGTTATGCCTAGAGTGACTTCTGACCATTGTCCTATTTTGCTATAATGTGGTGACTGGAAAAGCAGAAACCCTACTTCAAATTTGAAAATAGGTGGCTTGAAGTAGATGGTTTTCAGGAACAAGTCCAGAGTTGGTGGAGTGAATTTGAAGTGGAGGGATGCCCTAAATTTATACTAACCAGGAAGTTAAAGATGCTAAAACAAAAAAACAGAGAATGTAGTAAGCTAGTTTGTGGTGATTTAAGCACCAAGAAGAATAACTTATTAGCTGGATTGGCCGACATTGATTTGGTTCAGAACACATGGACTCTAAACGAAGATGAAATAATGGTTAGAGCAACAGTCTTGGTTGAGGTGGAAAAGTTAGCAAAAAATGAGGAAGCTAGGTGGAGACAAAAATCTAGAGTTCAATTGCTTAAACAGGGAGATAATAACAAAAAAAAATTCAGAGGATGGCAACAGCACACAAAAGCTATAATGCTATTGATAAATTGTTAGTAAAAGGGGAGGAAATCAAAGAGCCAGAACAAATCAAAGTAACCATAATTGAGTTCTACAAGAACTTATACTCTGAATCTGAAAGTTGGAGGCCAACTTGTGAAATTGCTGATTGCCCCAGAATCTTTCACGAAGAGCAAGAGTGGTTGCAAAGACCATTTACTGAACCTGAGGTATTGGGTATTATCAAACAATGCGATGGTGACAAAGATCCTGGAACAGATGGCTTGACAATACACTTCTTCAAGGAATGTTGGGGAACCTTGAAAGATAAATTGATGCAGACAATAAAATATTCCCACCAGAATGAGTGTTTTGAGAAATCTTTCAACACTACTTTTGTAGCATTTATCCATGAGAAACATGGAGCTAAAGAGCTAAAAGACTTCAGACCAATAAGTCAGATTGGTGGAGTTTATAAAATCATAGCTAAGCTGATCACTGAAAGATTGGAGATAGTTATGGGGACCCTAGTTGATGAACACCAAATGGCTTTCTTGAAGAGCAAATAGATAATGGATGCAACTCTTCTGGCAAATGAGTTGGCGGATTCGAGAGTGAAACAGAATATACCAGGAGTGTTATGCAAGCTTTAAATAGAGAAGGTCTATGCCTATGCGAATTGGGCTTTCCTCCTCAAAGTATTGAGAGATATGGGATTTAGCGACAAATGGATTAACTGGATCAAATTTTGTATATCCACTGTGAAATTTTCACTCATAATCAATGGCAATCCAGAGGGCTTCTTTCAATCACAGAGGGGGTTAAGACAAGGTGGCCCTATGTCACCCTTTCTATTCATCCTAGCAATTGAGAGACTAAACTACATGATCAGAAAGGCAACGAAGAATGGATGGATTAGAGGTTTTTGTGCTAACAGAATCATAGGCAATGCTTTGGAGATATCTCATCTCTTGTATGCAGAAGATTCCCTAGTATTTTGTCAACCAGGATAAGGCATCTGAAAGCTATCCTAACCATCTTTGAGGGCATTTCAAGACTTCATGTTAATTGGCATAAAAGTTGCCTTTACCCAGTTAGTTGCCTTCATGTTAATTATGCAGCTTCGAGCTGATAATTTAGGGTATCAAGTGGCATCCCTTCCTACTAAATACCTAGGAATGCCTCTTGTAGCAAAACACAAAGAATTAGAAGTGTGGAGTGAGGTTCTGGAAAGAAGTGAGAGGAAACTAGCTAGATGGAAAAGTCAATATTTGTCTTTGGGTGGTAGACTGACTCTTATAAAATTAGTCATGGATGGCTAACCTACATATATGATGAGTCTATTCCCCCTACCAAGGAGCATATAGAAGAAAATAAGCAAGGCAAGAACAGTTTTCCTATGGCAAGGCAATAAGGAAAAGAAGGGGTACAATCTTTTCAAATGGGATATAGTAACCCTTAGCAAACAACAGGATGGAATGGGAATAAAGAAGTTAGGTGCACACAATGAAAGCTTACTGAAGAAATGGTTATGGAGATTTTGTTGTAAAAATATGGCACTATCGAGGAGATTCATCTCACAAATGGGCTTCAGACAAGCTGGATTACTGAGGAGGTGATTGGTACTTTTGGATGTTCACTGTGGAAAAAAATTAGAAGATTGTGGGCCTCTTTCAATAACAACCTAAAGTACAAAATTGGTAATGGGGAAAAGGCAAGTTTTTGGAATGAACTATGGATTGGGGAAAAGGATTTGAAGACTACTTTTCCAGACTAATACATCTTGAGCCTGCAACAGATGGACAAAGTGGCACAATTATGAGGGCACTAAATGATTGGGAAATCAACAGAGTAGCATATTTCCTTTAGATTCTAAATGCCTTCCCAGGGACAACTATAGGTCCTGATTTTTCAATCTAGAAGCTACATAGCAAAGGGTTCTTTACGTGAAATCATGTTACTGGAGCTTGAATTTTAGAGAGACAATGACAACAAAATGGCCATGGGAATTGGTATGGAAGGTTAAAATACCACATAAAGTTTCATGCTTCATTTGGTTAGTGACAAGGAGAGCCTGCCTAACCCATGAAGTACTATAGATAAGAGGTATCCACATTTTCTCAAGGTTTTTTATGTGTGAGCAAGAGGCAGATATAAACAATCATATATTCATGCATTGCAAAACAGCTATAAATATGTGGAACATGTTCTTCTATATACTTGGGATAAGTTGGGTAATGCCAAGGACCTTATTTGGTATGCTACAAAGTTGGGAAGGAGTGGGGAGAAGAGGATCACAAGAAGATTGGTGGAAAAGCATTCTGGCATGTGTCTGGTGGACCTTATGGAAAGAAAGAAATGAAAGATGCCATGATGGAAAACCTAGCAGTCTCCAAAAGATCAAGATGAAGAGTATAAGTTTTTTGTATTTTTGGTGTAAACAAGATATAGTGGGGGAGATAGATAGCTTAGTTGATTTCATAGGACAATTGTAAAGTTTCTAAGTAGACTTTGGTCTTGATGATACCCTCTAGGGTTGTAAATCCCACCCCAATCAGCTTTTATCTGATGGACCTTTTGGTGTGAATATACAGTTACCATTATGAAAAAATATAATAGTACTAGGGCCAGGATTACCTCTTGATGCCCCATCTATGTTACATTTCCACCACCCCAAAGGTGGTGGACTCCACTTCACCACCTTAGCTATCAAAACATGCCAGAAGCTATCAAGCAAAGCTACCATCGGAGGCCAATTATCTGGGATATTAGAGTATTTAAATTTCAATCTAATGAAATTTTAATAGTGTTGGAGATATCCCAAAATTACTCTATTAGTAGAGTATGAACCACCATGTAATATGGTATTCCTCTTTTTCCAAAGAAAGCACATGATGAAATATTGCAAATTCATCTTCCAAGCTAAGTATTTCTTTACTAAGCCTTCAATTCACTCTCTTGAAATACTTGGATCTAGTCTTGTGAGCTAACTTTCTTGCACAAATTATTGTCCATATGCTGCAAAGGTCGATCTTCTTGAGCTAGGAATCTTGTGGTTTAGATGATACAAAGGAAACCTGTCACACCCCTAGACTACCCCCTAGGCGCAACACGGGACCTAGGATCACGAGTGACCCCAAGCTAACCCTGAGTCTGGCATATCACAAGCATGCTGAAATATGACTAAGTAAGCGGAAACATAACTATAAAGTAAAAAATACTAAAAGAAACTTCAGGGGAGAATTTAACTAAACATCTAAGGGAAACAACCCACAACAACTAAATACTGACTCTATGCTTGAAAGCCTCTAAAACTGATGAGCTGTTAGGACAAGTCCCCATCTAACTCTATAAATACTCAAAGATTGATAATACACTGACTAAACTAAAAGCATAAAGAAATGTCCTCAGACTATGAGGACTCACCACTGAAGCTGCTGAGTACGAACTGAAAATCGAGCTAAGTGCAAGCTGGATGCTGAGCACCTGAATCTACATCATAAAACGATGTAGCGCAAAAGTATGCGCCAATACTTTGAATGTACTAAGCATGTAGGATATGCAAGCTGACTAAATATATTTAAACATGCTAAAAATACTGGTCAAGTGTATAACCTGACCTGAACTGAAGCACATAGGCCCAAGATACAATAATGCATAAAAACTAGAGTGCAAGAGTAAACTAAAAACATACTAAAAAATTGAGTAAACACAAGGCCTGAAGTACCTTACTAAAGCTAATACTGTGGGAGAGTTTATTAACCGACATAAACCACGTGAGCTAAACGTGGAGTCCGATGTATACGCCCCATCGAGAGGACCCAATATACCTTGCCAGGGTATAAAGGCATGACTGTGGCGTGATCACTAAAACTGATGCCCAACAGAGGGGACTTATAAAACTACTGGGGCACGTAGTTCTGGGATTTGAGGGTACGCTGAACCCTAGTCCAACTCGGTGCTAAACACTACTCCCAAACTTAATACTAGAGCTCATTTTAAATGTAGTCCTGAATTCAAGACACAGAACTAAATTGATCTGAAAATGATTTCTGAGATAAACTGTGGACAGAAAACCAACTAAATTCTGTTCTAAAACTGGATTCTAGCACCCTAAGCTACATTCTGAAGAAAAGCCAATTCATGTGAAAATACTACAATTTCATGCTAAGTTTCCCTTTTCAAATTTCCATAAGAATTCATGCAACTCATTTAAACAATTATAGAGTTTAAGTAGAAATCACAGAAATTAAATGGGATAATGAATTTGCATAGTTGGGCAAGAACCCTAGTTTCATAAATCATGATAATCAAGAAAAAGGGACTGAAGTTTTGGGCATAAGGGCAAACAAAACCCTTACTGAATACCCACATACCTGGTACTTGAAAGTTCCTGCGAGAAATTTGAAGTTTACGCTTGAAGGAGAGAACCATATGCTTGGAAACTGGACAAACGCTCATTTTCAGCTTGGAATTGACTTGAGAGGAAACTGATTTGGTCTAGGTAGTTTTTTACTATATTACTAGGCTTAGATTGAGTAAAATGATGTAATTTAGGCATCAAACGACATAGTTCAAGTGCCCAACGCATAGGAGAAAATACCAATATGACCCTGACTTGAAAGCTAACGCCTTGACTTCAAGACACCCTTCACGGGTCGTACAGTGCTTCACGGCCCGTATAGTGGGTCGTGAAGCTTACACAGCCTGACAGTGTTCCACTAAAATGGGCATAACCTTTTACTCCAAACTTCAAATGGAGCAAACCTGGTGGCATTGTAAAGAGAACTCAAAGACCTTTAATTTGGTAGGTGATGGGACACCTAATTCATTTTGTGCTAAAATATATGATCATTTTTATTTGGCCCAAAACTCAAAACCTTATCAGTCTTCTTCACGGACGACTTCATGGTCCGTGTGAAGCTTCACGGGCAGTCTAGACATCAGTGGCCCTTTTCCAGTGACCTTGGGTCACTCCCCACTAACTAAGTGACTTGTACAACCCACTTGACGGGACGTCAAGTCCTCCACAAGCCATCTGGGTCACCGTCAAGGTGACCCTTACATGGGGCAGCTTCTGGAATAAGTTCACGAGACCCTTAACGGGCCGTGGTCCCCTTCACGGACCGTCTAGGGTGCCGTGAAGGGTCTATGGTCCAATTTGGGGTTCATGAACCTTTCCCGCTTTTCCTTTTTAGCATTTTTCAAATTCGAGATGTTACAAAACCTAGGTAAAATCAATATTCTTTTATAAATCTGAATTAGGTGGATTGAAATTCAAAAGATTTAATACCTTCACCAAACCCCAAATCCACATAAAGATTACTGATGTCAATTTTTTGAGGTTAAATTAGATCTGGTACTTCTTCACACTGTCTGTTTGAACAAATGACAAGTTCAATTCATTGAATAGTTCAGGTACCCTTCTTAACTTTCTCCTCTAATGGACATTCATAGTCGTCAACATACCTTTCTACATAAACCTGTTGTATATGAATTTAACTCAACTATAATTAAATGTGCTACTTTAACTCCATGAGTCCTAATTTTATACCACATATAAAACCTCAAAGAGCTCACCAAGTGCATGATATATTAACCAATGGAAACTAATTCAGACGTCATGAGGTATATTAGTAGAGTACTTAATCTAAAATATATGTTGTAATTCATAAGAGATTGAAACTTGATACATTACAAATTACTTTATGTTGTCATACTTGTTTGCCTTATTCACAACTGTGGAATGTTGTGTTTATCTAAATTGATGATTATTTTTCCTGCACATGGAACTTCCTGGAACTTATTAAATTCATACGTACCTACAAAATGAAAAACTAGATTAGCAAAAAAATCAACAAGAATATTTCCCTTCCTTAAGGAGTGTTGTACTCTTACGGACATACGACCCCTCAATCTATTGATGGAGTTGACCTCCATTGTCACACTCCATGGAGTATCCCAGTCTCCATTAAGTATATGAACCATAGCCATAGAGTCAGTTTCTAGAATAATATTTCTAAGGTTATTCTCAAAACAATATTGTAAACCTTCTCTCATAGCAATAGCCTCGGCTACTAGGTTTTTTGTATCCAAAATCTTCACACCCTTAGCACCAAGTAGATCTCCTTCATGATTTATGACTTAACCTGCAGCACTAGGACCTAGATTACCTCTAAATACCCCATCCGTGTTGCATTTCCACCAATCACAAGGTGATGGGTACCATTTAACCATTTTGAAATGAAACGTAGGTTTGTACTCCTCCAATAGTGCTATGGCCAAGCTTTTGGAATGTCTGAGTACTTAAATTTCATCTGTAGGAAATTTTTTAGAGTACTGTTGATGTCTCAAACCACTTTACCAGTAGATAGCATAAGATAGCATGTTCCCTTTTCAAGCCTAAAGCTTTTACTTCACCCTTTTGAGAAGATCTGCATAATGTTCCTTCCTCTTCTTAGCGTGAGAAATAGGACAACAAAGATATTTCACTGGAAACTGCCCTTTACTCATATGTGTGCATTCCTCTCTACCCAAATTCTCTCATCAGTAGTTGCATTTTGATGCAAATAAAATGCACTCTTCTCTTTGTTGACCTTTTGCCCTAACTGAACTTCATAATCTTGTAACATTGCCATTATTTTCTTCAAAGAATATCAATTGGCTAAGACAAAGATAATAGTATCATCTGCATAGGCAAGATGATTAATATTAACACTCCGCTTTGGTAATACATACCTTGTATACAAATCATCATCCAAAACACCATTAAAGACTCTAGATAAAACTTCAACTGAAAGAATAAATAAAATAGGAGATAAAGGATCGGTGGAGTGGAAAAAGCCATGTGCTTGTCTATTTATCAACACTGAATACCAGTTATTAAAGATTATTCTCCAAATTTAATCAACAAACACTTCTGTAAAGCCCATCTTTCTCAACACCTTCATCAGAAAAAATCAGGATACTCTATCATAAGCCTTGGTCATGTCAAGCTTTATGACCACATTAGCTAGTTTCTCTCTTTTTCTAATGTCTGTGACAATTTCTTGTGGCAATAGTACATTATCTATGATGTTTCTTCCTTTCATAAAACCTGATTGGTTAGAAGAAATCAAACTGGGCAGTAAATCTTCAATTGTGTCATGAACAAACCTAGAAATAATCTTGTTGAAGAAATTACTCAGACTAATTGGTCTCAAATCAGCAAAGGTTTGAACCTGTTCTTTTTTAGGCAATAAAACTAAGTTAGTGCAAGCAATAGATTTAGGAAGAGTTTTACCACTAGAGAAATCATGTACCATTCTGAAAATGTTATGACCCACTAATTCCCAAGAACTCTGAAAAAATCTACTTGTCAAACCATCAGGACCACTAGCACTGTCCCCATTGAAGTTAAAAACAACTTTTTTAATCTCCTCCACAGTAGGTTACTTATTGAGATTTGTATTTTCTTTCTCAGTGATAAGTTCTGGAATATGCCTTCATAAAGAAAAAGAGGTAGCATCTCTTTCATGTATAAAGATACTGCTTCTGCTGCTATCTCACTTTCTTCCTCCAACCAAGTGCCTTGGCTGTCCTGAATTCTTTGTAAGTGGAGTTTCTTTCTTATGTCTTTCACAATACTATGAAAGAATTTGGTGTTTCTGTCCTTATTCTCAAATCAGTCATACCCTACTTTTTGTTGCCAAAACATTTCTTCAAAATGCAAGTACTTTTCAACTCAGCTTGAGCTCTTTGTAGTACTGCCTTATTTTCAGCATTGGGATCCTCCTCAAATACTGTTTCTTTGATTTTAACAATATCTTCCCTGATAATCAGTTGCTTAAAAATATCACCATAAGTTTATTTGCTACACTTTGTTAAAGCTCTTTTCACTCTCTTTTTGTTTTCCTTGAAATCAAGAAAGGATTCTGAGATCCATTAACCTTCTAATTCTATTTAATCACATCAATGAAGGTCTCAATCTTAGTCCAGAATTTAAGAAATTTGAAAGGTTTCTTATGCCTTTTCCCCTTTCCTTCAAGAGTTAAGAACATAGGAGCATGAACTGAACCAGTTCTTGTTAAATGTTCCACCTACATGTGATCAAACCACCCTTGCAAGCCCCGGTTAGTGAGCATTCTATCCATCCTTTCAAATATGCAATCATTCCAAGCTCTACTATTCCACCATGTAAATGAACTTCCTTTGAATTGTATTTCTTCTAAATCACAAGAAGAAGTACAATTTTCAAAATCTTCATGTTCAGATTCAAGCACCGGTAGAACTCCATTTATCCTATGAATTTAGAACTACATTGAACCCCCCCCCCCCCCAAAACTAACCAAGGACTGTGCATTCCTGCTGCCAGTTGATACATATCCTCCCAAAGCATTATTCTTTCTTCTGCATTGTTTTTTGCATATGCTCAGGTGACAAAGAAATTCTGGGAATGATTGTGATGCTCTAATAGTAAGGTAAGTTGTTGTGCAGAATCTTTGATCACCGTAGATTCAAAATTTGAATTTATAAAAAATCCAGATTTTGCCATTGCAATTAGCTATCGCTAGTGGTGTCTTCGGTCCTCTTGTGTATTTGTTAATGTGCCTTGAATGCTGAAAAGCCTCCCGTAAACCAATAAAAGAGAATTTATGAAAATTGTGTAGCATCTGAACCCTCTGAAAAGCTTGTTCGAACTTCACAGATCTAATATTCCATATTAAAGCATTCATCTCTTATAATTGATTTAGATGTCATGGGCTGAACTCTAATTGGCTGATTATTATCACCATTTCCTTGTTTCTTCCCTCTCTTTGCACTTTTTAGAAGCCTAGGAAAGACATCTTCTTCAATAGAAAGATAATCCTGAAGTTACTCAGAGATATCTGCCTCCATCATGCTACCTTCTGTATCAATTTTCTTTCCTTCTATAAGTCTGTGTGAGACAATATCATGCAATACTCTATTAGGAGAAAATACATTAATCCTATTAGTCTCATCTATTTGAACTGGTTTGGGAATGATCATGAATGCCTTTTCATTGTCAACAACTTCACCTTTTGCACTGCTACATTTGATTGGTTGGGAACTAAAATCATATTATCATTTGTACCCTCTCCCTGCTGATTTATAACTGAGGCCTCATTAACATGTGTATTGTTTTCCCCCTCATTCTCATTCACAACAAGCTATTGATCAGTTATTGCATTTTGTTGTGGTGTACAGAATGTAGTCAAAACTCGAGTTATAGAAAGAGCATCTTGCTTAGCTGTTACTTCCACATCTGAAACCCTTCCTTGCTGATCAAAATCAACCACTGATGCCGCTTGTAATTCCATATTCTCTGCAGATTTCCTTTCTTCTTCATTCTTATTCTTTATGATCTCATTTTTTGTTGTTGTTGTGCAGGACTGCTAGAACAAGTGAAAGATTATTTTGTTTACCAAAAACTTGGTTGACCCAAGCTTTAGCTAATTCTCCCGATCGGATCACTAATTCACCTTTAGCTTTATCAGGTTTGTTGTTGTTTTCAGCAATCTTCTCATTTGTATCCTTTAAACTGTGGTTGTTACTGTTGGTGCTTCCTGATGCTTGATCTTCATATTTGTGAAATGATTCTCGCAGCCCCTCAAACTTATTCTACACCATATGTAAGGTTGAGGAATATGTAACTTTATTTTTGCTAGAATTTCTATCCTTCACCACATTACACACGCATGGATCACCTACCATTTTACCACTCGATAGAATTATAGCTTTTCCTTTCTGAAGTCTATGCATCCATGGTTGAGGTTGTTTCATAATCTTTGTCCTCTCAACAGTTTTCTCTTCTATTCTTAGCTCATTACCTCCACCCTTCTGGATGTTGCCTATTCGGCACTCCTCCTTGTTGTGCCCTTGCATTCTACATTCTTCACAGTACTTTTGGAACATAGTCATATCTTATTAGAATTACTTTAGTCCTTATGTCCCCTATAGCTTCATTTACTATGTCCACATAAACATATTTGGAAAAATCTCGTTTTAAATCAACTAGAACCTTGTCTCTTGCACAACTTGATCAAGTTTTGTTAATTGTGGCTAGATCAAGTTACACAGGATTCCGCATTGCCGATGCTAAAGAGAAGAGGCATTCTTTGACAAAGTAAGTGGGTAGAAGGTTGGGGAATGAGATCCATGCCAACGCCTTAGAAGTTTCTTCATTAATTCTAAATTGTGCATCATAGATGAAAAAGAGCATTAAACACGAGTAGCCATCTTTGCATGTAATATAGAAAGCTCCTTTAGAAATCAGATTAATGAAATCCTCCTGAATGGTAAGGCGTATAAGAATGTGTTTCCTACGGAATAAACCAATTTAACAGTCCCCTTTAATGTCATATTGTTGAGGAATAATTTTTCTCAACTCTTCAAGATCCGACCAGTCATAGGTGATCTTGCCAACAACTGCATATTGTAGATTTTCAATTCGATTCATTCTATCTGCCTCTTCCTTTGTCCATTTGACATGTGGAACCCCTTCCACCATGATAACTTCTTTTAACGGGTTGGATTCAGAATTTGGAACAATGTTTGAAACTAAATTCACAAAAGATATAGGCAAAATAGGATTAATAGGAGGTGCTTCCTTGGAGATAGGTTGTAAGAGAGGGAAAGTAGATGTTGAGAAAGGTAGACCAGCCACCGTAGGTAGTCATCTACCTAGGGTTTGTCGGCCATTTTCAGGAGAGAGAAAGGTTAATCTCATGTTAAAGCCAAAACTATCTCCTAATACGTACTTGAATTCGAAAGTAATCTTTTTTCTTCGAAATATCTTTTTATCAATTAAAATAGAATTACTCTATATACATGTTAATTGATAATATAGATCATACATATAACTATCATAGTCACCTTGTCATTAATTTTTATGTAAATAATTATTTTTTAAAAAATCTATTAAATAGAAAATATTTTTATTTCTTAATTTTTTTGAAGTGTATATTCCTTGATTTTAAAGTTAATATAAAAAAGGGTCAACAACAACTCCACGATGATGTTTTAAAGATATTTTGTGATATAAGCATGTAATCAATTTTTGGGTTTTATCGCATATGATTGTTGTATCTTAACTTTGAAATCAAGAATTCTATTAGCAAATGTTTATCCTTCTTCAATTCGGTAAATATTAAGAAATATTTTATTAGAAAAAAGAATTTGATTGTTATCTAAAAGAAATAAATGAAAAATTATTATTAGTAGTATTATATATATGAAAATTATTAAAATATTGTTATTAGGAAAATGTCATGTTTAAAAAGAAAAGAAACAATATGTTCAATAGACAAAGGGTATTTTTGACCCAAAAGTAACAATAGTGGAACTTTTGGAACAATAGATTGACGGTAGGGGCATTATGGACCAAACTTTGACATAAGATTTTAGTTCAATTTTTCGCATAGCTTAAGGGAATTTTGACCCTTTTCCAAATTATTTATTATTGAGCTTGTGAAGGTCTAGTAAAAAGGGAGTGACCTCGCTCACAACGTCGATTTACCCACTACATGTGACATACACGGTAAGCGTAATCCAACAAGAAGTGTCTAAACACACCTCTTTTGAGTATATTTTTATCATAAAAATATGCTCATCCTTTCTTTTTCTCCGAATAGTTTCTGGGCAATTGTTTGTGCAATCTTCAAATTAAACTTTCAGTCATGAGTGCACGTGTTTGTAAGTAACTGTGAAATCTTGGGGAGCGATCGGCCACAACGATTGCATCTCTATAAGGCCGGAATCACTTTTAAGACATAAGTTTGCCACAAGACAATGTAATTATTTGTTTACTATTTTTAGTTCATGTTCAGTAGCAATATTGACTATTTTTTCTAGTAATTTTCCTTTTCAGTAGTTGCCAGGTTGGCGGTGTGACAATTTACAAAAAAAAGTTGATTAAAAAATGAAATGTTAACAAGTACGTACTCCTTAATAAACGATTGACATAAATAGTCTCGTTAATAAACTGAACATGGCTAACACTTATGACAGAGTATCTGAAAAGTATCTCATTAATGTCATAATTAGGAGATTTGGTTTTTCATAAAGAATAATTGACATGATAGTGAAATCGATCAGCAATAACTAGGATCCAATATTGATGAATGGACAATCCTTTGAATTCTTCCAGTTATCAAGAGCTTTGAAACAAGGAGATCCTTTATCCCCTACTCTATTTATAATTGCAGCAGAAATTTTGACAAGAAGCCTAAATAGAGTATTTGATGATGCTGAATTTAAAGGTTTTGGGATACCAAAATGGAGTCCATCTATAAACCATTTATATTACGCGGATGATACCATTTTGTTGTGTTCTAGACACCCTACATCTATGAAGAAGATGATAAAGGTTTTGAGAAATTATGAGACTGTTTCTAGACAAATGATTGAATGGATAATAATATTTTCTAACTGCATGAGAAGGTACCTACAGGGTTGTGCAATCAGATAAAAAGGATTACAGGAGTGAGACGAGGCAATTTCCCTTTTACATAACCTGGATGCCCTATTTTCAATGGGATGAAGAATATAGGTCATTTTGAAGATTTGTTCAAGAAGGTGGTTAAAAGGATGAACTTGTGGCGGAATAAACTCGTGTCGTATAGTGGAAGGTACATATTAATAGAACATATCCTACAATCTATGAGTAAATATTTGTTTTCAGCTATGAAACCCCAGTAAGTTTGTTAGATCAACTTCTTTTTGCTAAGTTCTTCTAGGGCAATGACACTGGTTCAAAGAATAAACATTGGGTGTCTTGGGATAGTATGTGTTATTCAAAAGAAGGGAGATTGGGATTCAAGTCGTTACATGATGTATCCAAAACTATCTTTGCTAAGTTTTGATGGAATTTTAGGACAATCACTTCATCTTTGTAGAGTTCATACATGTGGAATAAGTATTACAAGAAATTTCAACCAATTATAGCGGCATGATGGGGTGGGGTGCATCCCATGTGCAGAGGAAGATGAAACCAGTAAGAGAAGAGTTGGAGCACAACATCTAGAGGAAAAACCAAGCAAGAAATTCCAGTTTCTGGTTTTATAATTGGACAAACAAGGGGATTTATATTATGCTGAAGGTGATACTGCTATTGAGGAGGAATTAGAGATGAAGGATTTCATCATTGGACAAGGATGGCATAAATAGAAATTGCTTGCAAAAGTATCAAAAAAAGTTGGAATACATTATGAAGAGTATAAAACCCCTTAGAAATGATTATCAAAATGATATTCTTTGGTGGATGGTTAATACCCAAGAAAATTTACTATTAAATAAGCATGGGAGCTAATGAAAAGAAGGAAATCAAAGTAGTGTTAATTATGTCTTGAATTTTTCCTCGCATATTTTTAGGAAACCATAATTCGTATTAGTTTAGGAGACCCTTTTTCCTAATAGATTTGAGAAAGGAAAATATTGCCCTTATAGGATTGGGGAAACCTTTTCCTTATAGGTTTGGTACTATTTGAGATCTATATATAGGGGATATAGTTGGAGAGTCAAGGGTATTGTACAGGATACACAATGTAGTCCTAAGGGCTTGAGAGCATTGTAAGCTTCTTCTTTTCTTTCATAGTGAAAAACTCTCTTTGCTTTTGCTGGGAGGAGTAGGCCTAGCCAAACCTCATTAAATTCTCGTGTTATTCTTCTTCCCTATTTTCTTTGTTTAAGATTGTGTGCTAGTTAATCCACGATATTTTCGTAACAATTGGTATTAGAGCTTGGTTGGGGTTTCTAGACATAATCAAGGGTTAAGATGTCTTCATCATCCTCACAGAGTATAAAATAGAGAAATTCGATGAGGGTTCTAATTTCAGTCTATGGAAGATTAGAATGATATCGTCTTTGGTATTACAAGGATTGTGAAAGGCAATTGGGGAGGATTTTCCAAAAGAGATGAAAGAATCAGAACAAGCAGACCTAAAGGAGAGGGCTTTGAGTGTGATATTCATGAGCGTTACAGATAGACTTCTTGGGAAAATTGCTGAAGAGAAATATGCAACAACAACATGGAAGAAGTAAGAAGATCTATACTATAAGAAACCACTGACAAACCGCCTCTACTTGAAAAAGAGGTTATACAATTTTCGTATGAATGAAGGTAATCCGGTCAAAACTCACCTTGATGAATTTAATTCAATTATAATGGACTTGAAGAATGCAAATATCAAAATTGAAAGTGAGAATCAGGCCTTAATCGTGTTATGTTCTTTACCACCGTCTTATCATACTTTTGCTGATACATTGCTAAATGGGAAAAATAGTATCTCACTTGATGATGTTAGTAATGCACTAAAATCTAAAAAGTTGAAGAAGAACTTTTCAGATAGCAGAACGGGGGGTGAAGGTGTTGTGAGTAGGGGAAGAACACAACATACAGACTTTAATAGAAAAAGGTTTGACGCCAGATTGAAGTCTAGAGCAAGGAAGTAGAACTGGTATGAGTGCGGGGAGCAGGGTGATTACAAAAGAGATTGTCCTAAATTAAAGGAGAAAAGGGGGGAGCAGAAAGTTGATTACTCAGCAAATATTGTTGACACTGGTAATAATTCTGATGACAATGACTATGTAGGGGAAGTTTGTGCTGTGAGTTCTAATCATAGACAATATTTTTGGATTCTTAATTTTGGTACAACTTTTCACATGTGTCCACACAAGAATTGGTTTGCAACTTACAAACAGACGAGTAAGACTGTCTACCTAGGTGATGATCATTTATTAAAGGTAGAGGGGATTGGTAACATCAAATTGAGAATGTTTGATGGCATCATCAAAAATATTGAGCATTGTCATGTTCCTCGAATAAAGAGAAATTTGATTTCTCTTTCGACTTTGGATGATCAAGGGTATAAGTTTCACTCGGAGAATGGAACACTTAAAGTATGTAAAGGCTCTATGGTACTCATGAAGGTAAGCTTTATTCTAAACTGTATTATCTACAATCCAATGTAGTTGAATGGGAAGCAATTGTAGCTTCTGGAAAGAGTGATTTGAATCAATCTCAATTGTGGCACTTGCAACTTGGCCGTATGAGTGACAAGGGATTGTCTTTGTTGAACAAATAGAATTTGTTGGATGGTTACGAAAATCAAGCTTTAAATTTTTTTGAGCACTGTGTGTTTAGTAAGCAAACAAGGGTGAAGTTCACCAAGAAGGCTATACTCAAGACCAAAGACAAGTTAGATTATATACATTCGGACTTGTGGGGTCCAAACTGAACTTCCTCCAAAAGTGGTGCAAGGTACTTTATGACTTTGATTGATGATTACTCAAGAATGGTATGGGTGTATTTCTTGAAAACTAAAGATGAGGCATTTTCAACATTTGTTAAATGGAAGACGATGGTTGAATGGCAAATCGAAAGAAAAGCTAAACGTCTTCAGACTGAAAATGGGATGGATTTTGCAACTTAGAGTTCAATAACTTCTGCAACAGAGAGAGCATAGTGAGACACCTCACTTGTGTTGGTGCACGACCCAAGGAACCCCCTAGACATGACATGGCGTATAAGACCCTGAAAGGCCCCATACAAGCCACTTAGCATGTATCATACAAGATAATAGTATGTAAGAAATTCAAAGATAATTTATATCAAAGTAGCGGAAGTCTAAACATTGTCTCCAAGCCATCTAATACATGAATGAAACGAAAGTTGGGACGTAACCCATACAAGTTCTAAAGTAAATGACATAAAAGCATAAACATGGCATTGTCCTCGAATGTATGAGGACTCACCAAGTCTTCAAGGTCTCTATCACAACGAACTAGTCACGGGAGGATGGAGATGAGCCGAGTCCTACACTTAGGAGAAAATGTAGGCAAGAGTATGCATTAGTACAAGAATGTAACAAGTATGATAGCAATGCATAAGAGTTATGAAATCATGCTCAAAGGACTTTGTATGACATGTAATGACCAAGCTTAAGTCATAAGATAAAAGGGTTAGAAAACATAAATCATAATCATGGTCAATGCAATGCAAGCTTAACATATTTAAAACACTTGTGTGATACTTCTACAAACAACCTTAGTTCATTATTTGTGGGAAGTAGCCATTAACCGACATAGACCATGTGAGCTATAACATGGAATCCGGTGTCCTCCCCACACCGAAAAGGGGTTGTCCTACTTGCCAAGGTAAGGACCGTGAAATTCTAGCATTAGTGGATCCACTAGCCAATGTCTATCTCAGACAAACCTATGGTGGCACATAGTTATGGGATAAGGAGATTGCTACTAGAAACCCGCCCTCTACTACGGTAGAGCTTCCATCTCAATATCCTCTCGGTGCTAAGCATACATCTCACGGAATTAGTCATTAATCATATTCATATCATTAATCCATGGAAAGGTATAACTAGGATTACCAATCCAAGCTAAGGCATGTGCATAGACGTTTCATCTTCCATGGATTAGCCCAAGCTTATGTCATTTAGAATAGCTCCTTAGACCATGCGTGAGAAAACCTTTCACCATCCATGTTCTTTTCATAATAGTTTTATAAGGCCCATAGTCATTAAAACTCCATACTAGAAGCGGCATACTACTAATGGAGATAGTTTTAAAAACGTGATCTATGATCATTGATGGCATAACCGACTACCATACTAATCAAGAACTAATTTTAGAAAATAGCCTGAAAAGCATTGATGGCAAATCTAGATGTCATTCATGTCATGTGGCCAAGCTTCATAAAACATATAGAAATCTTCATTTTTAAGCTTACTTGAGTCATAAACATTACTTTCATAAAACATGCATAATTTTCATAAAATATATTCATGAAGCATCTTCAAATTCATTTACATCAATTTCCTAAAAAGGCATGCATATCTTCATAAATTCATGGATCATAGATCATAAGCTTCATCATGGGTTCATAGTAAAAATCATGGATCATGCATGGACATGGTATTTCAATTTAGAAACATGCAATTAACTCAATTCATGCATAAAAAGACATAATTCAATCAATTAGATCATAATTGGAAAGAACCCATGAGATTGAAGAAACCCTAATTTCAATTGAAGAATTCTAAATTTGCAAATTGGAGAATTTTGGAACCCTATGGACGAAAGGACTCCATAGATGAAAACCATCATACCTCAATGCCAAAAGCTTGGAATCAATGGAGGATTAGGAGGCTTGGCTTGAAAACCCTAGATCTCCCTTCTTCTTCTTCTTCAAGCTTCTAGAGAAAGAAATATTTGGGGAAAACTTTGGAGGGAATTTGGGAGTGACTAGAATGAGTAGAATTAGGCTTAGAGGACTTATATAGGGTCTAGAATTAGGGCTTAACCGACTTAGATTAGGAACAGATCAATTAGAGAAAAGACCAAAAAGTTCTTTAAAATAACTGTCAGGCTCTGACCTACGGTCCGTAGGTTCAACTACGGACCGTCCTGTCCAACCGTAGGTTGGGTTCAGAGACTGATTAGTTGGACCTTCAAACAACGAATCCTATGTACGGTTCGTAGGTCCACTGATGGACCGTACATGTCAACTGTCAGTCTAACCTTGAACCCTTAAAATTTCAACAAGTCTGGAGAGACTTACCTACGGTCCGTAGAATCAATGACGGACCGTCCTGTTGAGTCGTAGAAAGGACATTGAGACTTGATTCCTGAAAATAACTTCCCCACCATCTACGCCTACCATCTACGGTTCGTAGGTCCTTCTATCAACCGTAGGTGGGAACCTAGATACAGCCTGAAACCCAAAAATTCTATTTTCCTTCTTTTTCGAATCCGAGGTGTTACAGTTGGAACATCACAACAAAATTGTATTCCGAATGTATGAACAGAACACTTTGTGATAGAGCACGAAGTATGCTTTCACACTCATGTGTTAGCAAGGATTTTTGGGCTAAAGTAATCAATACAACTTGTTATTTGGTCAATAGATCTCCATCTACAGCTATTGAGTTTAAAACGCTCTTTGAAGTTTGGTCCGATTCTCCTTCTATTATTTAAATTTAAGAATATTTGGGTGTCCTGCTTATGCTCATGTAAGGGATGGAAAACTTGAGCCAAGGGCAAAGAAGTGCATATTTCTAGGGTATGCAACTTGAGTGAAAGGTTATAGATTGTGGTGCTCAGAAGAAAAGACTCAAAGATTAATTATTAGCAGGGATGTGACATTCAATGAATATGTTTCACTGGACAGTACGAAAGAAAAGGCAATAGCAGAAATAGATCATGGTGTTAGTGACCGCAGAGAGCTAGAAGTTGAATTTCCACTAGCTCAGCCCAATAGTTCAGAAGTGGAGGAGGTGCAAGACATTAATCAAGATGATAATGATGATGCACCTATGCAACAACAATCATATAGCATTGCATGATGTAGGAAAAAGAGAGTGATCAACCAACCAAAAAAGATTTGCAAACGTGGTTGATGAAAATCTTTTTGGATATGCAAATTTTATAGAATTTGCTTTGTCAGTTGTAGAGACCATTGACGTGTATGGGTCTAATAGCTATAAAGAAGATATTTCTAGTTCAAAAGTAGATCGATGGGTTGGTGCTATGGGTGAAAAGATTAAGTCTCTTCAAAAGAATCAAACATGGAAGCTTGGTTCATTGCCAAGGGGACAAAAGGTAGTCAAACATCCTTTTATCTGAGATGTTGTATCTAAAGGGTTTATTGATGTGAAGAAAGTATCTACACATGATAATCCAGGAGATATGATGACCAAGACTGTCCGGACCAATAAGTTTGGGTATTGCCTAGACTTAATTGGTGTGAGTTGTACTCAGTAAGCCCTTTGGAGGGCTGAGAGCAAGGCAGGGAGACGTTATTCCTATTGATGAAGGGAATTCAAGCCAAGGGGAAGATTTGTTAATTATGTCTTGAATTTTTCCTTGTATATTTTTAGGAAACTATAATTCCTATTAGTTTAGTAGACCCTTTGTCCTAATAGATTTGGAAAAGGAAAATATTGTCCTTATAGGATTGGGAAAACATTTTCCTTATAGGTTTGGGACTACTTGGGATCTATATATAGAGGATATAGTAGGGATTCAATCGTATTGTACAAGATACACAATGTAGTCCTATGGGCTTGAGAGCATTGTAAGCTTCTTCTTTTCTTTCATAGTAGAAAACTCTCTGCTTTTGCTGGGAGGAGTAGGCCTAGCCGAACCTCATTAAATCCTTGTGTTATTCTTCTCTATTTTGTTTGTTTGTGATTGTGTGCTAGTTAATCCATGATATTTCCGCAACAAGTAGATTATGGGTATATTTTGGCCAAGGGAGTTCCTTTTAAGATGATTTTTTTCCTATGAAGCGTGTGGAAAAAGAGAATACCTACGGATGATAATCTAAAGAGAATGAAAATTCACATAGTGTCAAGTTGTTGGTGTTGTCAAACAAGGAAGGAAAAAACAATGTCACACATTTTTTCTAACAACCTCCATAGCCAATAGCTTTGGAGGCAATTTGTTATTTTTGCAAGTGTAAAGATGGAGGGGATGCATCTACAGCAACTAATAATAGCCTGGTGGAAACACAATGATTCACCAAAATTACAAGCAATATTTAGAGCAACGCCTTCAATATTCATGTGGACAATCTAGAAGAAGAGGAATAATATTGAACATGGGGCAAATACTTCTCTCAGTGGAATGGTGATGCAAGCACAAGATTTGGTCAGGAAGTTGGTGAAAAGGGTACACCCATGGATAAACCTGGAGACAAGATTGTGGCTTGATATAGTTCAGAAGCTTAAGTGTTACAAACCAAAGCTTCACTTTCATAAGGTAATCTGGAGGCCACCAAATTCACATAAGTTGAAGTGTAACACAGGCATCTAAAGGGATCCAGGACTGATTTCATATGGATTCTGTCTAAGGAATTCTCAAGGAGACCTTATATATGCTAAGGCTATAGGAATTGGTAATGCTACAAACAAAGAGGTTGAGTCACTAGCAATTTATGATGCATTGTAGTTTTTTTGGGAGAGAGAACTAGGAGAGATCATAATTGAAACTGACTCATTAAGCCTTTTCAAGATATACGAGAGCATTGGGGAAGTACCATGGGAGCTAGTGGAAAGAGAGGATATAAGGAAGAGACTACAACAATTCAACTCACATATCATTCATACATTCAGAGAAGTAAACAGTGTGTTGGATCTATAGGCAAATGAGGTGCTGAATTCAAAGCAAACAAAGGAATATAGAAACTTGTGGATAACCAACCAACATAATGAAGAAGATAAATAGTGACAAACCACAAATTCCAACAATGAGAATCAGAACTAGGCGAATTGACATTCACCATTAACATATGGACAAAAGCATCAGCAAAGAAGGACAAGCAATCAAAAATAGCAGTCACATGGCAATAGAACATATTCACAAAACCTATCTATGCCATGAAACGATAATACACAGCTACGAATTTAAGTGTGTTTGCTCAGAAGAATACATTATAGATGTAATAAAAGCTAAAAAGACATGTTGTAGCTACCAAAAGCTTCACCAAAAAATAGGCAGTTGGATCGGAGACAACCATTAGAATTCTAGAAAGTTTGAAGAGAGAGAGCCACCAAATCAGCTTCATCTGGTCATGAAGACATAAAATAAGGAGGTCACTGTAAAAGGGGAAGGAAGCAGCAATAGTTATACGGACTTTCTAAAAAAAAAGGTCATGCGGAGCATGTCACGAGATATATCGCTCTCGGACTTCTTACGGTAAGGCCAATTTAGGGTTTGCTTACTAGAGATTCATGAGCGACGAACTCCAGGCCTCATGCTTCAATTACTTGGGGATAAACCTCGACCACCTACACAAAAGCACCATGAATCAGTTGGTTAAAGGAAAAAAGGAAAACTAAAGAAGAGAGGAGACTTGCTTTATTTCTTTATATATTTTAGGAGAAGTCATTACAACATGAAAATATGGTAGTGTAACGTATAAATATTATTACACCAATACTAAAAATATGAATTATAGTAAAAATATTGTTAAAAAGATAAAAAAATAAATTTAACTCCCGGGTGTACATTTTACGATTTTACGCCTGGGGCTTACGTCCCAAATTCTAGGGTGTACGTCATATGGATCTATGTCTCTCATTTGTTTCCCAAAGCATTTTTGGTATGCTCCGCCCCAAGACTTGCCTCGAAAGTTCCTTAGAAATTACTGGTCAAATCTAATCATGTCTAGATAAATTTAACTTTACGAGTGTTTGCAACAAATTTTAAAGTAACAGAAAAATAAATTGTAATCACAAATAAAATATGAAGAAACATAATTTTATTCATCAAGATTGTGAATACAAATCTGTTGATCCCTTGATTCATCTCTCATAAGATTAATCCATGATTCAAGGGCCATTAGTGGCGTATTTCTCGAAGTAGGATGATTGATTTTGATCTCTTTATGAATATTCTATGAATTTGCTGAATATTCGAGATATCTCTTTAAGGGAATATAGTACCCTTTATATAGGTATGAACTAGGACTTAGGGTTGAGTAGCCTCCAAGAATCCTAATAGGAATTGAGCACACCTTGTAGAGTCCCAACTTGAATTGAACGCGTCTTGTAGAGTCCCACGAAATTTCAATGTTTACAAATTCCCCCTGCTTCAAGGCTTGTTGGAGTGTAGACTTGATGAAACTCAAAGATGAGTCTTGAAGTACTCATTCTTCCACATTTGCGGTTTTGTGACTTCAGATTTACATATTTGATTTGTGAGAGAAGAGATGAAGGGCAGATTTGGTCCCACTGAGCGTGCCAATTTGTTTGCAACAAATTTTAAAGTGACAGAAAAATAAATTGCAATCACAAATAAAATATGAAGAAACATAGTTTTATTCATCAAGATTGTGAGTACAAATTTGTTGATCCCTTGATTCCTCTCTCATAATATTTTATCCATGATTCGAGGACTGTTAGTGGCGTATTTTTTTAAGTAAGATGATTGATTTTGATTTCTTTATGAATACTCCATGAATTTGTGGAATATTTTAGATGCCTCTTTAAGGGAAAATAGTACCCTTTATATATACATGAACTAGGATTTAGGGTTGAGTAGCCTCGAAGAATCCTAATAGAAATTGAACACACCTTGTAGAGTCCCAACTTGAATTGAACGCGTCTTGTAGAGTCCCACAAAATTTCAATGTCTACAACGAGGTTAAGGCATTATAATGTGAATGCCAAAGAACACATCTCAAGAGAATGTGACATGGATTGTCGTCTTTCGTTAAGGAAATTCAATAGAGATTACACACACCAACTATCAGAACAAGAACTCCAAAATTATATTTATGAGATGTAGAGTTCAAATTTGACCGAAAGTAGAAGTCGTTTCAAAATTTAATGTGTTTATATATTTATTATTAGCATTAAAAGTATTAGTAAAACTATGTGGTCAACTATAATTTATTGAAATTTTAATAATTGGTCTATAGGGTATTAATGGGAGAATTTGACCACGTCAAATTAATAAATGAAGTCATAAATTCCCTTTGATTTTACTTGGGATATGAGTCATAGTCCAACACTCCAACTTCCTCTAAAACCTAGACTTCCACTGCACTCTCAACAAAAGAGAAGCAAATCACTCCCCCTGAGAACTACTTCAAAATTTCAATCTTACAGATGAGCCAGAACTATCCCTTCCCTCTCAACCTAGTAAACGCCCAAATTGTAGGGGCAACTACAATTTATGCATCTGCCCCTCTAATCATCTCCACATCTCTGACATCCTGGTTGGAAATGAGCCTGCAAGGTTACTCCTTGATCTTCAATGTACTCATGGAGAATCAAGTAGGAATGATTGTAGTTCAAAACCCAGCATTCATAAACCATCTAGTCTCGGAAGGCATGATAATGGAGATGACAACTTACAACAGTCACTTATGGATGTCGAGCATTCTCCACCCACCATTGAACTACCAATTCCCTATCATGCCGTTCTTCCATATCCCAACATGGGAATCCCTAGTGAACTACCAGTTCCCCATCATGCCATTCTTCCATATCCCAACATGGGAATCCCCACTGAACTATCAGTCCCCCATCATGCCATTCTTCCATATCCCAACATGGGAATACCCACTGAACTATCAGTTCCCCATCATGCCATTCTTCCATATCCCAACATGGGAATACCCATTGAACTATCAGTTCCTCATCATGCCATTCTTCTATATCCCAACAATATGGGAATACCCACTGAAGTATCAGTTCCCTATCATGCCATCCTTCCATATCCCAACATGGGAATCTCCACTGCCGAATCCTCAGCAAATCCACTCTCCAATGGAGACCCAACCCTTTCATTTAGTTTTTCAAAACCTACAGGACATGGACCCACTTTTTCATCATTGGATGATGCAGGGTCCGGCTCAAGGATATCATTTCTCCCCAGCTATAACTCAATGGGGCTCAGTAGGCAGCACAAGATCCCAAGTGCCGAACAACATAGCGACCACATCCCAGCTACCTCTTCCTTTAAACTTAGTCCAAGAACAACTAGTGAATTCCAACACTCAAGAAATAGAAGAAGCCTTAGATTTATTGAGAGAAACAGGAACACAAATAGCTGTTCTAAAGGAAATAAAAACAATGACTTATAAAGAGAAGTTTGACAAAAAATTTATCCTTATTTGTCCACCAAATTTATTAGAATGCTTGATAAATATCAAGACACTTTTCAACCACGAGATAGGAAATTATGTACTAGTTTTGAACCCGATAATGAAGGACAATCCAAATGTGTCGTCAATGACCATAAGGAATAATCCTATGGTAATCCCACCAAACCTAAACAACTCAATGACTTTTATAATATGGAACTGTAGAGGAGGCAATGGTCAAGACTTTAGGAGAAACTTTAGATCTTTACTGGATTGTCATAAACCACCCTTAGTAGCTTTGTTAGAAACAAAAAAGCAAAACCACCAAGTCTTATTGGATGATTACCCATTCAACAAAATGATTGAGGTCCCGGTAGTGGGTAACTCTGGTGGCATCGTCGTTCTATGGGATGATAACCTGGTGGAGCTTGACGAACTTGCAATAACCGAGCAAGAAATACATGCAATGATCAAGGTAAGTGCCAACAATAATTTTTGTCTATTTAGTTGTATTTATGCCAGTTGCTACCATTACTTAAGCAAAATTCTATGGGATAATCTTCATACAATTAAGGACACCTACTCTGGAAAATGGCTAATATGCGGGGACTTCAACGAGCTTTTGAATAATGCTGACATACTTGGCGGGAATCCCCTAAACAATTCTAGTACTAGGGATTTTTGTGATGTAATAAATTGTTGTGAATTTATTAATAAGGGGTTTAAAGGTAATCGTTACACTTGGTTAAATAATACATTCAAAAATAAAAAATAGCCTCATATTTGAGCGACTTGATCTCTTTCTTGCCAATGAAGACTGGCTAAAGAATTTCTTGATGCCCAAGTCCTTCACCTACCTAGAACCCTTTCGGACCACTGCACACTGCTCTTATCCCTATTTAGAGGTAATTCCTTTATTAAAAAACGTATCTTTTTAGATTTGAAACAATGTGGTGCTCACACCTTGACCTCCCTAATATTATTGATGATATCAAAAATGATCAAAATCTTCCCTTGGACATCTTAAAATTTGAACATGATATTAGTATTTGGAATAAAAAAGCTTTTGGGAACATATTCACCAAAAAAGGATCATAATGAAAAGACTTGAGGGCATCCATAACTCTAAAAACTACCTGAATAGCTTTTTCCTCCAGAATCTCGAACATGTGCTAATGAAGGACTTCAACAATATTCTCAAACAAGACGAAGATTTATGGAAGCTTAAATACTCAATAAATTGGTTCAACGAGGGGGATGCTAACACTAGGTTCTTTCATACCAAAACTCTAAATCGCCTAGGAAGAAACAAAATCAGAGGCGTATCCAGGAAGGGGTCACCGGGTTCACATGAACCCATGCTCCCCTCCTGAATCATATATAGTAGTGTTATATTTTTTTTTAAATATTTAAATATAGATGTATGAACCCACACTAGAAGTATCGTATAATGTCGTGCGATGATAATTGGGTGCACCTTTCTATGTGAGGTTAAAAATTTGAACCTTTTATTTACTTTGTTTTATTTTTCCTTTCTAAAATTGGGTAACGGCTCTCTAAGTGGTTTTGATAGAGAAAAAATAATTTTGGACCTATAATTTTAATTTTTTTATGATTTTCAGTGATAAAAACCTAAATGTTAAACCGATCAAATTTATATCTTAGATCCACCTTTTCGTAATAGTACACCCATCATCTCAAAATCCTGAATACGCCTTACAAAATTATATCCCTCCAACAAGAAGGCAACACTTCGATACATGAGCAAAGTGCAATCCTAAATCATATTACCTCCTACTACGAAAATTCTTTCCCTATGAATCACTCCATTTTGTATAACTTCCCTTTAAACATGGTCAACATTCCCTATCCTATGAGGAAAGAGAAAAAATTAAAAATATTGTAAACTCCCTCCACCCTTTTAAGTCTCCTGGTCCGGATGGATTGCAACCCTTCTTTTACTAAAAATATTGGCACATTGTAGGAACATCAATGGTATCCTGCTGCAAAAATGTTTTATTAATAACTGTACTCCTGAAAATACCAACACAACTTGTGTCTGCCTAATCCCTAAACGCAAAAATGCCTCATCACTAAAATAATTCTACTCATTAGCCTTTATAATATTGTTTATAAGATTATTACTAAAATTTTCTCTAAAAGACTTCGTCCTATGATGGAAAGGTTGATAGGACCTTGTCAATTCAGTTCAAGCTACTGACAACACCATTATTATCCAACAAATCCATCACTTCAGGAAAATGAAGGCAAAACTGACAATCTAATTGTCAAAATTGAACTGGAAATGGCTTTCGAAAAAATAGAATGGTCCATTGTTAGACATACATTCCACTACTTTGGTTTTCCTAAAAATATTATTGAATTTATCATGACATGCCTCTGTACAAGTACAACTGCCATTCTAATCAATAACACACATACAAATTTCTTTTTCCCTTCTAGGGGTCTTCATCAAGGAGATACACTATCTCCATATATCTTTATTCTACGTATAAAAATACATTTGCATCAAATTAATAATGACGTCAATGTAAAAAGTTGAACCCCGATGAAAATCTCCCCCTCTGGCCCTATATTATCCCACCTCTTATATGTTGATGACCTTGTACTCATGTCCCAAGCAACCATGAAGAACAGCCACAACATTGTAAAAATCCTAGAACGCATTTATGCATGATATGTAAAAATCCTTGCTTATTAAAATTAAACATGGTTTCTCATTTGGAAAATATCTGAGTTTTCCAATCTTCCATAAACTCCCTAGCCACATCCAAATATAATGAACCTTCATATGGGGACCACGCATGCTAAGAGAAAACTTTATCTATTAAGTTGGGATGTAGTAACTAGGGATAAGAAGTCTGGTGGTCTGGGTCTACAAACCAGCATCACAAGTAATAGTGATATGTTTACTAAGCTAACATGACATCTCTATAAGCCGTCCAAGTCCCTCTAGGCCACTCTCCTCTCCAATAAATACACTAGAAACACCGACCTCCATGAAAATCACAAACACCTTAAAGCCATCGGTCAGACTTGGAAGAACATTGTTTATGGGATGAAATCTACAAAGAGTGTAGGCATTGGGAACTGGGTATAGGAGACAAGATCAACCTATGGCGTGACAAATGGATCCCTTTAAATAGGAGTGATTGCAACCTACACACTTGCAATATTATCAATTCAAGATCATGTTCATTCCATAGACTATCCTTTGATCTTCTAAAAACGTTTATAAATAATATTAGATTAATAATACCAATGGAGGAGAACATGCTTTATAATTCAAGATAAACATGGAACTGGGTAGCAGGGGCCTTTTCCAAAATAAACATTTGCAGTGCTGCAGCTGCTAAAGTTATGTCCATGTTGCATGGACTTCAGTTAACAAAAAGCCTAAACATTCAAGAGTTTGAGATCTCTATTGATTCAACGGAGGTAATAAATATGATAGAATCTGAAAATGACTCTTATTCAATTGTCATTTTTTATTGCAGGGAGTTGCTTCACTAGCTGGGGGATCTTCGGATCAAGCATGATTTTAGGGAACAAAATAAGGTAGCTGACCTATTAGCTCAGGAAGGACAGAAGCTGAAGGATGATAAACTTTTTTGAAGAATGGATAATTGCACCAATGTTTTTGTTTTTGAAGGCATTAAAGAACTTCTTTTGCTAGGCTTACACAGCCTTATTGTAATTTATTAAGTTGTATGACTAATATGCAAGAACTAGTAGATAGTGTTAGGTGTAATGTGGCCAACCCTGATATAATGATGCATATTATATAAATAAAATATATCGTCGTATTGCCAAAAAAAGAAGTCAATTGCTTATTTTCTTATAATTTGTTTAGTTACCGAATAATTTGTTTCTTTTATTAAAACTATACCTAATGTGTATAGAACAAAAAAAAAACTATATATTTTAACAAAGTTTTTCACAAGTTAATTTGACCTATATATTTTGACCCAAATCAGGGGGCAAAATGCACAAATACCTAATTTCACGACCATTATTTTAGTTGTCACCAAAGTTGAATGTCTTTTTTTTGCAAACTTACTCACTTTGGAACAACTTCAGACGTACGAGACTAGAGTTGCAACTAAAGGTTGGCAGACTTCAGACATTTTTTTGCTTGAAGTGAGACCTTGCCAATGCCTTTTTGCATATATATATATATATATATATATATATAGAGAGAGAGAGAGAGAGAGAGAGAGAGAGTTATAAATATAAATAGAACTTCAGTCATTTTTTAACGAAGTTCAAGCATACCTGGATGAATTTCATGCTTTTTTTTCATGAAGTTCAGACATATATATTGCAGAACTTTAGTCATTTTTTCATGGAGTTCGAACATATATGGATGAAGTTCAGGCATATATATGACTAAACTTCAGACAAATATATGATTGAACTTCAGACAAATATATGATTGAACGTCACATATTTCGCATGAAGTTCAGGTGAATAATTTTTTGCCTAGAAATAGCAACTTGTTCAAGATTTAACAACCCAACATGATTCAATACCTATATTAACTCCAAATAAGTTCAAAATTAATACATAAGCCCCAAATATCCTAAAAACAACCTTAATCATCAATTTATCAACAAAAAAAAAAACAAATCTAACAAACTATTTCACAACAATAATGATTTTCCAATGCGCTTATGTTTTTCTAATAAAACTCACTTAACTTAAACTTACTTTTCATATTAGAATTTGTCTGAAGTTATCTATACTGGATACCAATTAATTTTTTTTTTAATTATTATTATTATATTATTATTGTATAAAATGAGTACACGTTAAACAGGGATGATCAAATAGAGTGTCCCATAAAATTTGTATTCTAAATTATCCCAACTATTAAATGTGTTGAATTGATATAGTCAAAATAAACTAAGTTAAAATGATCCACCCAAACTTAAGCAGATTGGGCGAGTCATTTACCCATCCAAATATGAGTGGATTAGGAAAGTATATTTTCTTGAGTTGATTTTATCATCTCACACATTTATTTATATATGGTGTCAAAAATTCTAATGGTTTTAAAGTTCACTAATTTCATTGCGTACTACCTTAACAATTAGTCAATCTCATATATTTAAGGAATTCTGATAAATAATTTTTTTGTTTTACTCTTGAAAATTACTTACATTTCTTTCTCTTCACAAATCAAGTGCATCTCTATCGCCAAAAACTTTTTTCTTCCTCTTTATATATAAGTATGCGATTTTTTCTTACTAGAGAATACTATATCGTATTCACAATTGAGTTTTAAATTGAATATTATAATTTTAAATTGAGTACTCTATTTTTTAATTGAATACTATAATTTTGGATCGGATACAGCATTTTTTAATTGAATATTGTAGTTACAGTAGTTTCAAATTGAATATTTGAGTTATGTATGAATTGATTATTGTAATTTTGAATTTAATATTATAATTTTGAATTGAATACTTTTTTTAATTATCTAATATTGCACTTTGGATTAATATTATAACTTTAAATTGAATACTTTATTTTTAAATTGAAAATTATAATTTTGGATTTATTACTGCTTTTTGAATTGGACATTATAGTTATAGTTTTGAACTGAATATTGTATTTGTGAATTGGATAGTATAATCTGTAGTTTGGACCAAATACTGTAGTTATGAATTAAATATTATAATTTGAATTGAATAATATATAGTTTTATAGAAAAAATGTTGATTAGGATAGAAACAAATCGTAATACGTTATAGTTTGTATATATTCATTCAGAGAAAGTGTTGTAAATATCTATAAAATTTTCAATATAATTACTATTATTAAGATATATTGTGAAAAGAGGGTGAAAGGAACTTTTGATCAGTCCAGACATCATTTGGATTCCATTAGTAATAAGAATTTAGAATACCACACATTGATTAATCAAAGAGGGAATCAACAACGAAAAGAAAGATTGATTCTTTGCGACCCTTTCTTTCTTCAAATGGAACGAAAAGAGATAAAATCAAGCTGATTCTTGAAATGTCGAGTTATCGTTGCAAATCCCGAGATGTTATTACGACAAAGGATGAATAAAAATTCAGAGTTCTAATCTAAATTTCTCTCGATTTATCCCTTCATGAGGAATTACCAAATCATTTGACCTTTCACCTATTCCATTATAGAGGATTAGTCAATAAAATAATAGCTAGTAAATGGATTGGTTTGAACCATAAGAAACCTTTTGGAAACTATGTGGGCTAATGAAGCGCGGGGTCATATTGAAATTGGTACTCAAAAGAAACTTGGACATTTATTACTTGGATCGTATTTGCAATTTACTGCACAGGGTGCAAATTCTACAATTGTAGAGTTTATTGGCTTTCTTATAATTTGGATGTGCTATCTTAGGGTCAATCTATTAGGAATATGGTTACATAATTATGGTTCTTTCCCATCAATATTTTATGAACTGACATGTTGGCCATGTAACCATGTAAATCAAATATTATTTTGTTGATTGCTCCACAAGATAACATAGTCATCATTGTGGGGAGGTTAAAGATCATCCAATGTAAAGCGAATTTTCATTCCTCTGTTTCGTCAGGGCACCCCCAAGCACCCTCAGGCTTAGGGGGACCAGAAAATGTTTTTTTGTTTTGCACCCTTAATCAATCCTTGTCTCCTTCCTTAACAAGACCTCGAGCTCAATTTGCTAAAGACTTAAATCTAGAGAAAAGTAAGATTTTAACTCAAAATAAACATAATTTTTTTTGACAACCCATTATAACAAGTTTCCACACGTTTACTTTGACTTTTTGAGGCCTCCCAAAGAACAAAGTTGATTTGATGAGTGCAGATAAGGAAGGAGCAAAAAAGTCAATAATCTCTTTCTTGTCCCTCTACTTAAGGTTAATGGGTTAATAGAAGGTTTTTAGTTTTTACTGTTGAAAAGGCAAATGGAGATTCAAGACTTAGCCGGGCGTTAGCAAGCTTATAACATTGGGCTGGGCTAGAATGACTCCAAATGATCAAAATAGCCCAACTTGTTGAGATTTTAACTCATTCAACTTAAGTCCACTCTCCCACTATCCACCATTTCTTCTTCGTCATCATCTTCTCTTCCATGGCGACCTTCAACATCTCATTTCTCACACAACCCCATTCTACACTTCCCATTTTCTCCAATTTTTCTTCCCAAAATACCCCTTCTTTCTCTTCATATTCACTTCCCAAAACCTCCTTTATTTTCCCTTCCATTACTCTCCGTCCCAAAAGCAGAACCACCACTCGCCACCATGCGAGCATCGTTGTTGCAGCTCTGAAAAAACTCTCTGAAACAGACCCTTTAACCGTGCCTCAACAACCTGATGAAATACCTGGTAGCTTCCCGAAGGAATCTGGTGTATATGCGGTGTATGATAGTAATGGTGATCTCCAATTTGTTGGCATATCACGCAACATCGCCGCCAGTGTTCTTACGCATAAGAATTCCGTACCCCAACTCTGCTCTTCCGTTAAGGTAATAACTTTAGATTGTTTACATGTGTAAGCCCTTTTGTAAATTCTTGCTATAGTGAAAACTGTGATGTGCTCAGCTAAGTACTGTTAAATAATTCGAGAAGGATGATTTATAGAGCTGACCCAACTAATTGAGATTAGCGCGTAGTTGATTGATTGATTCTGTGTGAAATGGTTGATTGAGAGAAACATATTTATGTTTCTTATTTTGGCTTTTGATGACAAAAGGGTAAATGGAAGTGCAATTTTTTATCAGGATGTTTTTTTGGTGATGCTATGAGAACCTATTTGCTGAATCTTTCCCGGGCTACTGAGATTTAGAAAGGGATTTGAATCAGCATGTTCAAGTTGAGTGAAGTAATATGTGATACATTAATAGTGGAATGCACATTGTTGTGAGAATGTATTAGTCATATACACTTGTGGCCTGAGAAATGAAACTAATTTTACTTTACTTTTTCTTAAAAGTGGACGTGTCATTCTTCCATTGGGTATAAGAATTTTGTTCCCAGCTTGCTTCACCTTATGTTTACTTGATCAACTGAAAGTTCTGTCTCAATTGAAGGGGATAGCTCCTATAGTCCAGTTGCTAGCAATGCAACTAATTTTTGTATTGGAGCTTGCAAATCGTGAGAGCACACTTTGAGCATCAGTAGAGTTTCCCCCTTGCGACTGATAGGCCACATGTCTAAGACGTTGCAATAGGTCACGCCAAAATAGCCTCGGCTCGGAAGTGTAAGGCAAAGACTGCATATATATGTCCCCCCTCCTTATTCCAACACTTGCGGGAGAATACATCATGTGTGGAGTAAGCATTCAAATTTTCCAAACCATAACAACAACAACAAACCCAGTGTAATCCCACAAGTTGGGTTTGGAGAGGATAGAGTTTATGCATGTCTTACCCATACCTTTTTTTTTTTTTGATAAAGTACCTGTACCTTGAGAAGGTAGATAGGTTGTTTCCGGTAGATCTCTTTTCAAAGAAAAAAAAGAAGTCTTTTGGGTCGAGCTCGTCGCACCGGGCTTGCCTAATGCTGGCTACCTTTCCTATGTGGAGTGTAGCAGTTGCGGGTTTTCCTTGTCATAAAAAAAATGTAAAAGAAGGCAGTAGCAACAAGCAGAAATATTAGCAAGATACACAATAATCAGGTCTAAAGAAATAATTGGTAGTAATAAAAATCTAAGAGCACGAAAATACAAGAAAATACGAATAATTAGGGAAAGAAAAAGTAATACGCCTGACTACGTATTAACCTTCTATCCTAATTCTCGATTGCCACACCCTCCTATCAAGGGTCATGTTCTCGGTGAGCTGAAGCGTATTATATCCTGCCTTATCACCTCATTCTAATACTTCTTCGGTCTACCTCTACTCCTCCTCAAGCACACTACAGCTGACCTCTCACACCCTTTTATCGGGATATTCACACATTTTCTCTTCACATGCCCGAATCACCTCAACCTCACTTCCTGCATCTTATCCTCCACGGGGGCACTCTCATCTTGGCCCAAATATCTTCATTAATAATCTTCTCTCTCTTGGTATGCTACACATCCATCTCAGCATCCTCATCTCTGCTACTCGCATATGTTGGACATGGGAGTTCTTGACTGGCCAACGCTCCGCCACATATAACATAGTTGGTTTGCCACCACTTTGTAAAACTCATTTTTAAGTCTTTGCAACACATTCTAATCACACAAAACATTGAATGTAGCCTCTATTTTCTCCACCCCGCCCCAATACCATGTGTGACATCCTTGTCAATCTCCCCATCACCTTTTATTACTGACCCCAGGTACTTGAAACTTCCTCTCTTGGGGATAACTTGTGTGTTAAGTCTCATGTCTCCGTCCGTTTCATGGGTCACGTCACTAAACTCGAAACCTTTTGACTCTAGGGTCTGTCTCTAAATCTACAGCTTCGCGTCAACATCACCTCTCATTAATGTTGCCTTGCGTCTCGTCAATCAATACTATGTCATTCTTAAATAACATGCACCGTGACACCTCCTCTTGGATGTATCACGTCAGTACATCCATTGCCAATGCTAATAAAAACGGGCCAAGAGTAGATCCCTGGTGAACCCCATCATGAATGGAAAGTGTTCCAAGTTACTTTCCACAATCCTGACCGAGTCTTAGCACCATCAGACATATCCTTAATCATCCTCGTGTAAGCTATCTAGCTTCCAAGTATCTCCAAAGAACCTCACTTGGTACTTTGCATATGCTTTTTCTAGGTTTGGAGGGGCTTATAGCATGCGGTAACCTCCAATGTGTTACTCAGGGTCCTTGTTTTGGTTCTTTTTGCCAGTTCTAGTGAGTCTCTTTAATCTCTACTGGTGATAGTTGGAAAATAATGGGGACTAGTTATTGCTAACCTGCAATTCCGGTGGAGACGGTTTCCTGATATCTTCCCTCCTTTGTCCCAAGCTACGTGTTCAACTTCTGGTTATTTCTTGAAGACTAACTCGGAGACCAGACTTTTGCCCGGAACCCAACTTCAGGAAAGAAAGAACTGTCTGGAACTTAGGATGGCAATGGGCCCCCGATGAAAGAAACTCAATGATCGCTCCTTGTAAAATCAGAATGACATATTTATTCAACTATGAATTTTAATTACTTAAAATTCATGGTCCAATCACAGCAACTGAGTACTCTTGAAAGAACAAACTTATCTGCTTCTACTAATGATAGAAGAGTGAGCAGCATAGCACACCAATATCCTCATTATTGTTGATCATTGCTCTGTCTCTATCTACAGATGCCACTTCTGTGCTGGTTAGCTTGATCAACCTAAGAAAAAAATGACTTGTTCTTTTGATGACTGAGAAATTTGTTTTAGGCCAACTGCAGCCTTTGCAACTTGGGGATGATGGCCGCCTTCTACCTTTTTCTGCTTAAATACCAGAGTAAGTTCGCTTGGCACAGTGAACAAACTGATATAGAATACTTGTTTTTTGGTGCTTAAAGCTGCTAGAGCGGGAGATTGTGCTCGTTGAATGCACATAGGTGGTCAACACTTGTGATTGAAGGAATTTATTTCATTCTAGGTTACTTACCTCACTAAATTATACCTCGGCCAAAAAAGATTGGCATTTGGTTTGGTTACTGCAGGGCGTCTTGCAATACCATCCTTTTGCTGCTTCCTTTAATTAACACTCTTTATCGTTATAATGTTTCTTCAATGACATAGTGCAACTGTGAAGGGGAAATTTGCCAAAAATATATTAATTTGTAGCAGTGTTATCAAAGGTAAAAAGCACAAAAAAAGCACCGAGATATTTTGCGGCTTTAAAGCAAGGTGCAACTAAAGCGCAAGCTTTGATGAAGAAAGGCGCAAGTGAATAAAAAATTAAAAATATATATCTGTAATTCAAAAATAATAATTATTAGCACAAATGACAATTATATTGACAGAAGAACTTAAAAATTAAAATTAAGAGAAGTATTTATTGTTTAGTGTCATGTCACGACCCGAGCCTACACCCTGGACGTGGCCGGCACTCAAGAACCATTGATGGTCCCCAAGCGAACCCTCATCCTGGCTGACTACAAGCGGAAAACTAAATCAAGCAATAATAAGCTTAAAACCGAATGAAATCCATTAAACTCAAGTACTCAACTCGTAAAGTCTGGAAAATACTTAATAGCAATACTTATAGTTTATAAAACAACGCAAAAGAAAGTAAATGCTGAGGAACACCTCGACTCTGTCTATCTATGAAGCCTCTACTATTAAGGAAGGATGTAGGGATAAGACCCACAACACCTCAAAGAGCTACTACTGACAACCTATATAACTGGAGTCCTCCGGAACTAAGGAGGCTTTACTCAAAAGCTGACAAGCGGATAAAGTGATCTCAACGGAACTCCTGTTGATGATCCTAAGTACCTATATCTGCATCATTAAAAGATGCAGGTCGAATGACGTCAGTACATTGAATGTACGAATATCTAATATAGCTGAATAACAAAATAACTGAACTGAAACTCTGGCAGCAACTCAACTAAAATATAATATAGATCATGATGGAAAAACTCATTTAAACTCTTACCGAAAGGATGCAATAAAAGCATATACTGAACTGACCAGGCTGAAAGAAATACTCAACTCAACTCAACTCAACTCAACTCGACTCGACTCAGCTCAACTCAACTCGACTCGACTCAACTCGACGTAAAACATAAATAGAGATAATATCATTTTAAGCTCCACAAAGTATAATATAACAACTCAAAGAAAATTATATGTGAAAATATAATGAAAGTATTCTTTACTCTATTTGGGAGTTTCTCTAACCGACAACCATCACTATGAGCTACGTGATGATACAGCGTCTCGCCCACGCTGCCAGAACTGTCCTATACCTTGACGGGGTATAGAACCTCTCAACTAAGCTCTGCCCGAAGGCATTAAGGATTCATCTAAAAAGTATGATCCTTTACCCATGTTGGCAAACATGGTTTATGAGGATTTTGAGTTGTCTGAACTCATCCCCATATCGGTGATCAATATTACTCCCAATAATATACTCATGCTCAAATGTATAAAATATTCTCTTTTCTCAATTTGAGGTAATTACTCGAAAGATCCTCTTAAAAGAGGTAACTGCTCTGAAGTATCTCTGTACTCATAACTCATTTAGAAAATAAAGTTTCTCTTTCTTAATGTAAAAATAATACATTTGGGAATCAATTAGTTCCCTTATACTTTACTCAAAAATTCTCTTTAAACTCTACTCAAACTCTGCTTTACTTTCTCATAAAATAATTTAAAACGAATGTTTATTGTGATTTGATCATTGATGACTCGGGAAGTCATACTGCATAAACATTGATGACATATCTAGATGTTATACTGCTTACACATTGATGGCATACTCGACTGTCATACTAATCATGAATCATAGTTCTCTTCTTAATATAACAAAATGATACATTTGGGACTACTTAGTTCCCTTATACTCTTTTTCAATCGTGAATACAACTCTTCTCATTCTCACATTTACTTTCTCAAGACTTAGTTCAAAACCATTGATAATTACAAAAGAATTCTCAAAATGACTCAAAAAGACCTCTTGAACTTCCCTCCTAAACATACTTTAGTTTGGAATGTAAATTAAGACATGTGAGTATGATAATGCATGAATTTTCAATGATAACTGGAGCTTATAGGAGTTAATATAGAGTGGGAAAGCATAGCCACAACTTAAAGGAACACACCCAAAAGAACGGAGAAGAAATGGGCCCTGGCGCACTGCTGGCGTGGGGCGCCAGGCCCCAAACTTCAAAAGAAACTCTCTGGCGCTATGGTGGCGTGCCACGCCAGCCCCTTACCCAGAATTTTTGACTAATTTTCTTGCTCAATTTCGGGTCCTAACTCATCTAGAATCGATTGATTTCTTCCAAACTCTCTTTGATTCACAAACCCAACATGAAATTATTAAAATCCCACTCAAATTCTATCAAGAACCACCACTCATTCGCAAATTCCTCACCTCAAGAACTCAAAACCTCCATTGATAAAGAATGAAGCTTAAAACTCAAGAACTCTTCAAGAATACTTACATAAACGATTATATGGGTGAATTAACGAAAGAATTTCATGCTTGGCGTGAGGATGAACAACTCCATCGCTATGGGAAGCCTTACATACTTGGAAAGAACGATGTTCTTGGCGAGAATCGACGGGATCTTGACGAACGCTCAAACACCTAGCTCTTTCTCCTCTTGAACTCTTCTCTTACTTTTCTAAGGGTTTAGGAACGCACAAGAGTGGTTTAGCATCTGATTAGACCCTTAATTGGGTGAGGAAAAACGTGGGTAGGCCTATTGGGGTAAGGAAAAGACCAAACTACTCTTTCCTTAAACGGATGAAAAGCCTTAACTAGAGAGGCTTCACTCAAATGGGCATAACTTTTTACTCCTAGCTTCAAATGGAGCAAACTTGGTGCCGTTGGAAAGAGGACTCAAAGACCTTCGATTTGATACGTCATGGGCCACCTAACTCATTATGTGCTGAAAGATATGATCATTTGAAGTTGACCTAAGTAGAATCTTAGGTCAAAACTCACTCGGTAGGGAAGCTTTCAACTCAACTTTGTGCTAGGGGTTCTAGTGACCCGAATTGATATCCAAAATCATTTCCACACTAATGAATTAACCTTATAATCTAAGAACAATTAAGAATCACTCGGTACGACCTTATACGCATTTCAAGAATGCTTCGGGTCTTAACTTTAGAAATTTTCGGGGTGTTACATGTCGCCTCTTCGGGACAACACCCATGATGATGAAGCGTACACCTTATTGCCCTGCACTAAAGCACTGGCCTAGCAAGGCAAAGCGCCAGCCTATTTTGCACCTAGCTTCAGGGGCACCTTAAGCGAGCCGTTGACAACTCTGCTATGTGGAATGATGATTTATAGTGCATATAAGGCACATCATGCTGAATAAACAATCTCTTTACTTTAGAGAGCGAAAGCAATATATTCTTGGCTAAGCTTGTTACCATTGTTTGACATATGAACATTTTCTAATCATCTTATTATGTGAATGTGACTTTGTCAATCATCACATGCACTGATATCTCAACTGCTGTCTCGCTTAGAATCTCAACTGCTGTCTCTTTACCTTGACTAGTGACTACTATTAGTACAAGGATTCCTCTAAGCAGTAAGAGCATAATAAATTGCAAAGGATTTCTCTAAGCAGTATAAGTGTAATACATTTCATATCTTCTTAAACTGAAATACTAGTCTGCACCAGTTACTACTTCTGTCGGTAAGTTTCACATTTGTTTCTCTCCTTTTATACGTCAGGATTTTAAGGCTATATTTTCCCTTTGAATACTTAATGACTGGTATAATGTTTGTAGGTTGGTGTGGTTGATGAGCCAGATAGAACAGCCTTAACTGATTCTTGGAAATCATGGATGGAAGAACATATTGCGACCAATGGAAAGGTACCACCCGGTAATGAACCGGGAAATTCAACATGGGTACGTCAGCCTCCAAAGAAAAAGGCTGATCTAAGGTTAACACCAGGCCGTCATGTGCAGTTGACAGTGCCCTTGGAGGACCTCATTGACCGGCTAGTGAAGGAGAACAAGGTGGTTGCTTTCATTAAAGGGTCAAGAAGTGCACCCCAATGTGGGTTCTCACAGAGGGTGGTAGCCATTCTCGAAAGTGAAGGTGTCGATTATGAAAGCATCGATGTCCTTGATGAAGAGTACAACTCCGGATTGAGGGAGACGTTGAAGAACTATAGTAACTGGCCTACGTTTCCACAAATTTTTGTGAAGGGTGAGTTGGTTGGTGGATGTGATATCTTGACCTCCATGTATGAGAAGGGTGAACTCACCAGCTTGTTCAAAAGCTAAAAATGTTTAATTAACATTAAAGAGTGTAGCTTTGTTGTAAGAATTACACATCTTTGAACTTATTTATTTACTCATCAGTGTATTGGTATTGTGGAAATAGTGGAATAGTTGGGAGAAAATTCATTGTTCATGTGTACAAGAGAATTTTGTTACAAGTAACAAATGAAGGCATATTTCCTTTTTTCATCCTATCCCATTCACAGATATCATAAATGTTTTCTTGCGTTTGTGCCAGCTCATGATCTAAAAGGGTCCCACTTATTAACATCAAGTAGCATTTCAACAGAAGATATTTACTCATGGTTCATTTGATATGTGGAAAAGTTTTCTTACTTTTGTATAGGGATCATCACACTTATCAACATCAAATAAGTAGCATGACAATAGAAGATAAAGACTTTTATGGTTTATTGATATGTCGAACAGGATAGATAAAGATATTTTATAAAATTAAATGAATGAACTTAGGAAAAAACTTTGCAGTAAAAGACAAAAAATAGCAAGTGATGTTTAGGGGAAAGCTCTACGTTGTGAGGAGCAGATGAGGACAAAGACTGATGGTTTTTTGAGTGTAGTCCATGTTCTTTTGGGCGGCGTCAAAAATTTGAAGTTTATAAATTCAAAATTTTAGTTTTTTATTAATTGTCAAAGTTTAAATTAATAATTTATAATAATATATTCAATGAAATTTAAAAATATAGAGAAATTATTATCAATAAATTTTAAATTCAAATAAATAACCGATCATTAAAGTTTAGGTTAAAATTATTGATTTGGGCAAGAACGTTTTTGAATAGGATGAAGAAGACAGTATGTTAGATTTATGCTTGATAAAGTGGCTAGGGATGGAGATATCTCCGGTGGACAATAAAGAGGTGGAAGCAACAAAATCAAAACGAAGAATAACATAGTTGGGATGGTAAAGTAACTGGAGAATATGTTTCAGGACAGTTATCAATACAACTGGATAAGTAGAATCATATAACAGTGTCAATAGCTTTAACAAGATATAAATCCTAGAAGAAATGATGAACTATCAATTGTTATTGAACAAATTTAAAGAAGAAGACAATAGGAAAATACTTTAGATTACTTTAGATTGGGAACCTATCTTTTCTAATTTATACATTTGTTAAAAGGAAGTTTGAGTTTGAAAAACTCAACATTTTTCTTGGTTTTTATATTTTTGCATTATCTAAGTATGTATCCTCATTTATAATATCATCACATAAAGTGTATTACAAACTCTTGATAATCATTAAATACTTATTTCTCTTTAACTCTTATTTACTTCACGCTTATTAATTAGTAGAGGTTCATTACTTCACTAGAATTAATTGGTAAGATAACCACAATAGAATGTATAATTAACTTAAACTAAAAAATATATTAAATAAAATATTGTTAATACATATATTATTTTTTTCTGATACACTTAACCAAACGATTATTATTTCTTCCCATAACTTTGTATAATGTGCAGGGTAATCTAGGTCGAATAAAAAGACCACATGGTTATCATCTTTCCTCACCTTGACTAATTGTTGAATTGTTGAGTATAGGCAACTTTGTTTGAACAAATAAGAAAATGGAATGGTAGGTGAAAGGCTTTGATGTAATAACATTGTTTTGATACTTATTTCAAGTTATAAAATAACTTTATTAATTTATAATTTTATGTTCATTTAGAAAAACAAATGCCTTTATATAATTTCAAAAATCATAATAGTTTAATTAATTGACTATTTGAACTTTCATTTATTAATAAGGATTTTTGCTCCTAATTAGTGAGGTAAATATATTTCTTTAATTTTACAACTTAAAGCAGATATATTCTTGGATTAAAAATGAAGCATACATACTCATGTCGTCTAACAAATGGTGTATACATAAATGTGCTCTTTAACTTGATCTCATTTCATATTTATGTCCTCCAACTTTGAGTGTGCACAAGTAGACGCTTAAACTTGTATAAAGTTGAACAAGTAGACACATAAGTCCTACGTGACATAATACATGTAGGACACCACGTAGGACACATATTGCCATGTAAGATGTCTTGCAGGACGCATGTGTCTATTTGTTTAACTTTATAAAAGTTTCAAGTATCTATTTGTGCTCACCCAAAGTTGAAGGACATAAATGTGAACTAAGACCAAGTTAAATGACATATTTATGTATTATACAAATTTATTTACTCATACCTTATGTCGCCTGTTTCAGAATGCACAAGTTATGTCAAAGTTAAGTTTCAGAACCAACAAATTATGTTATATAAGGCATAACTTAATTTCTACTATTTATGTCGATCGAAGTAAAAGTTCTCTAAATTTATTAGATCATAGAATATTATACAATTTGTACCGCATAACTTAATTCCTATAAAATTTATGCCGTGATAAAATTAGTTCTCTAAATTTTTATCAAGCAAATGAGATCATAAAAGTACTATATAATCTTTGTTGCATAAGTATAACTTAATTTCTATCAATCTTATATCAAGCAAAATAAAGTTCTTTAAACTTATATCGAACAAATTAGATCATCAACAAGAATATTTTGATTCATATCTAATTTTTTATTAAATATACAGAAAAAATAAAAATAAAAAAATAATAAACATCATCATATTTAAAGACAAAAATTAAAAATCACACGAAAACAAAGACCCTTAAGAAAACTTTTTTTTTCAACTAAAATGCATTGCATTTTGAAATCCGTGGCACGAAGTGGATTGCCAAGTGCCTCTTCGTATATTGTTTAAAAAATCATTTCAATCTTCACTAAAATACAAACCCCTTCAACAATTTTTGTATATTGATTTAAAATCTCCTCAATTAAGATAAATTCAGAATTTAAGTTTTTTATATTAAGTTCATATCTATTATTATTTGTTACAGTTTTTATATGTATAATTTATACTTTACATTAAAAAATCAGATAAATTTAATACATGATAATAACATAAATTCAAGACTTAAGTTTTTTAAATTGAGTTTATTTATTACTAGTAGTATTATTTTTGTATATATAATTTATACTCTGCATAAAAGGTATTAAGTGTTATTCCTACAATCATAATATAAACCGAAATAAAGATAATGAAAGAAAAATATAGTTTCAAATTCACATAAAATTATTTTTTTAAAAAGAATTTAATCCTCTCCCATTTGCTTGAGGTTTGGATTAATTCCTCTTACGATAGGATGGAACATTGTTCAACAATACTGATGATCGAAATTGCAGAACTTCAGTCAACTCAACAAAACGGAGTAAATCACACAATCTTTATTATTTTACATGAAAACTTTAATATAAAAAAATAAAAAAAAGAGAGAAGAAAAATCTAGTTTTAAAAAGTAGAAGATTTTATTTTTTAATGTGTCAAATGAGGTTAAGCCTCTGAAAATTTATAGTCATCAACATGCACGAAGGTGACTGTTGGGAAGGAAGGTAACTTTCTGTTGAAGAAAGATGGCGACTTTTTGTTCGAAAGAAACATGTTCTTTACATATGAATTTTAAATAATTCCATGAACTAATAAATTAATATTAATATAAAAAATTAATTAGTGAAAACGAAAAATAATTTTTTGTCCAAAAGTTTATCCATCAATCATATACTAAAGTCGAAGTTGAATATATTGAGCAAGCAATGACAATAACGACGCTAGAGGAGTCTTTCTTCTCAACTCTTAATTCAATTTTGATAACTAATCAAATTAACTCTTTTAAAACAAAATATTGAGGAAAAATGTCGTGTAAAAGTGAACGGAGGAAGTAATTTTTCTCTCCCTCTTCAACTAGAATGCATTGAATTTTGAAATCCGTGGCACCGAAACCCCTTATTGGACATGGAAAAAGTAGCAGAGAGTGAGCCATTTGTCGTTACCCAAACATAGAATTGTTTGGACTCATCTTATGAAGCCAAGTAGGATTGACAAGTGCCTCTTTCTCCACTGCCTTTTCATCTAAATCCAGTACTCTCCGTTTAAAAAAGAATGATATAATTCGACTTGACACGAAATTTAAGAAAATAAAAAAAAACTTTTAATCTTATAATCCTAAACTAAAGTTATATCAAATATACCATAATATATTTTAACCTTTGTCGTCAAACATACCAGTTAAAAAACTAAAATCAATTAAAATATTGCCAATAAAGAAAATGAAACAGAATAAAAAGTAAAGTATGCCATTCTTTTTTAACAAATAAGTACAAAATTAAAGAATTTATGTGTATAATTTATGCTCTTTCTAAAGTAGTACTAATAAAGTTTTTTTTGTGTCTTGTTTACTTACTTTCACTCAAGAAAACCAAATATGCCACCAGGGTCATCTAGAGCCAACATTAGTGTTGGTTCATTTGAGGTTTTTCTTCAAGGTTGGCTAAGACGCCAAGAACAATTCTTAAATGAACTTACCATAACCCAAACCACACTTGATGAATCAATTATGAGAAACCTCGTTTTACGTGTGTTAGCCCATTATCAAGAATATTACGAAGAAAAATCAAGAATGTCACATATAAACGTGTTCTACATGTTTTCCCCATCATGGTTTAGTACATTAGAAAAAAGTTTCTTATGGATTGCAGGGTTCAAACCCGGGTTAGCCTTTCCCCTTGTAATGAATTCGGTTAATGATTTGAGTGAAAATCAAGTTGAAAGAATTAATAGGCTTAAAATCGAAACGAGGATCGAAGAGAAGAATCTTATGGATAAATTGGCGAAAATTCAAGAAAGCATCGCTGCCCCGCCGTTGATGGGACTTACGCAGCAGTACGGAATGGAACTGCTTCGAGGTATCTGTCTAAAAGTTTAAGTTATTAGAAAATCTATCGTTTACCTAAGTATCGTTTTAGAAAATCAACAAATACATTAATTGTTTATTTCAAATTTACCTTTGCTTCAACAAATTATTTATATATAATTTTTTATAAGTAGACATAAGATCTACGTACAACGTACGTATTTTCTTTAGGGATTATCTTGAATATTATGTTGTTATTTTTCCTATAAGTAGATAATATCCTACGTGCTCTCTTTAGAAGATTTTTCCTATTTGTTTGTCGCTGAGTTTTTTTTCTCCGTCTCAATTTATGTGACACCATTTGAATTTCGAGAACTAAATAATTTAATCTTGACTGTGAATTTGGACATAAAATCTGTAAGTTTTTTAAAATAAAATTTGCATACCTGAATACTTATTTGTAAAAAGTACTATATGAGTCATAATAGCTGATAATTCAAGATATTCAAAAAAAGATGCATCAATTTTTTCTGTTTAAATCTCGGAATTCAAACAATATTTGAGGACCTTTGGGGAGTACACAATCATGTTATGTCTCGATACAATCTTTACGTGCGAGTTTGATTTTCTCTTCACAGGCCCAACATGTAGAGTTATTTTATTTATTTATTTTTGCTTTTCGAATGACAGTAAGATTTGAACCTCGGACCTTTTGCCTATTCGATACTTTGACGATCTCATATATATACTTTTAATTACTTAATTATCGTACGTAGACGGAGAAATTAGTGAAATGGATGAGGAGATAGAGACACTAAGAACAGCAGTGGAGAATGTGGTGACAGATGCAGATAGATTGAGAACAAGAACAGCAGATAGTGTGGTGGGAATACTAAATCCTTTGCAAAATTTGAAGTTTTTGGCAGCAGCAGCACAACTCCAGCTAAGAATAAGGATGGTTGGTATGCAGAGAGAAGCAGAGAGGAGACATCAAATGGATACTTCAAATGGTTGGTAGATTTGGTTTTCACTTTAGTTCGAATGGATGTTCCCGCCCCAGGGGCGGGAACCAAATAAATGACTACTTGAATCGCGGTTATGAGCATAAAAGACTCTGTGTTTGGCTTTTAAGACTTGTTTGATAAGTAATAAGTACTCTAATAATGTAAGATGAAAAGTGTTTTGGTGTGTTATATCTAAGTTGGGACTTATGTTGTATTAGTGGTAGTTAGTAGATTTTTTAGCTAGGCAATATATTATATATATATATGTGTCTCATAAGATTTTGGGTGAATGTTTTACCAGCTTGTTGCTTTTATTATAAGAGGTAACTTTGTTGTATTGTCTTTAATCTTTATAGTGTGTTTCAATTATTTAGTTCTATGTAGCCTGTCTTTTTTCAATCACGCTAGCAGAGTTTGGATTTTCACATGACATAATATTTAATATTTTATGTTGTTAGTATAGTTTTGAAAATTTCCCAGAAGAATATTACTGCCCAACTGCACACACTCTAACTTCATCTTTATCCATCTACTCTTGTTGTTAATATAATCTCTTTTTGTTTATTCATTTGAATAAATCCTCAACCAAATGAGTCGAAGAAGAAATTAAACTTAAAAGTGAAAAAAGTTTATGACCTATTATTGAGGGATGAATATTAGGCTGTATATGTATTTATTACTTTTCAGTATGCAAAGTGAGTTGAGTGAGTTATATAATACAAGGCACTTGCCAAAAAGAAGGGCTTATGTTGGTCCAAATATCATGACAATCATCATACACACAATTAAACAATGAAGTGATGGACCACATACACATAAAATTGTCATTTCTTCCAACACTATACTACTAGTTTTCTATCAGAAATCAACATAGTGATGCCTTTTGTCCTTTGGCATTTTCTTATTTTGCAGAATATTTGATTAGGGATGGCAATGGGACAAGGTGTATGTAGGGTGAATTAATTTTACACGGGTATAGAGTAGGGTGGGTTTGACCTTACACAGATGCCGGGAGAATGCGGGGCAGTGGTGGATTGATCTTATGCAGGTGCGAGGCAGGCAAATTGACCTAACACGGGGCGGGGCAGTTGGATGAGATAAAAAATATTCTTAACATATTAGAAATGACTCGAAAATATTTTATAATTATATAGGTCAATAACTTTTTTTTTACTGTACTTTGACAATTATTTAATTTTCTTTTTTGATTTAATTGTTTTTGAAAAGTTCTTGATTGATCATATTGCCTAATAGAAGTACTTGATTTAAATAAACAAAATATATGAACAAACATGTAAATTAACTCGAATATAAGTTTTTAAAAATATTGTCTAGTCATAGATAATGAGAAATTTCATTATGTGTGTATACCTCCAAAAAGATAATCAAGTTTGAAAAAATGGTTTGAATCATTTTTTTAGGTGAATTATTTTCTCACGGAAAAAGAAAATGTGATGGAGATTGCGGCGTATCGATCCCCATAGCTCTCTCGCACGCTATGCGAGCGCGCTACCATCTGAGCTACATCCCCCTTTGTGTAATTATTTTCGTCCACTAATACTAAATTTAAAAGGTATGGACTAATCTTATGTGAAACAAGGACATAAATATACTTCTAGGCTACTGTGGGTGTTTGGATGGGATTTTAAATTGGTCAAACTAACTTTTAAATCAGTTTTTGACTTATTAGAGTGTTTGACAATTATAAGAATAACTTAAAATAAGTCAAAAGTAACTTAAAATAAGTTAAAAGTTTAAAGTAGGGTGCCCCCTACTTTTTCAAAAAAACTTATAAGTCATTCTACTTTGACCAAGTATATTATTTTTTTACCCTTAATTCTTTTATAATGTTAACAACTTTAAGGATATTTCAGACATTTTGATTTAAAAAAAAGTGACTTTCAACACTTTTTTGCCAAACATATCAACAATTTTTTTTTCAACTCCAGCACTTTTATCCAAACACATAACTACTTATTTTTAAAATGACTTTAAAGTAACTTTTAAAAAGTTACTTATTTTAAGTCAATCCAAACGGACTCTAAGTCACTTGACATATGTCGGGTATTTCCTAATCAAGGACACGTATAAATGATGGAGTCGGAAATTTTAGCAAGAAAATTCAAAATATAAAGAAGTAAACACACGAAAAAGGAGATTCAACTTAACTTTGCATTTATATTATAATTTTTTTAGAAAGAGGATTCGAATATATGAATTAAGAGAGACATGCATACAATAACAGAGAAGTTAGAGTGAGTTGGTTCAGTTTAGAAATAAATCAAGTTTTTTCAAATGTGACGAACTTTAAAAGTGAGGGAAAAAGTGAAAAATTGCATATAAAAGAGTAACAAAAATATATTGTCTCGCAACATATTGGATTATTATTGTTGGAAAACTCTATTCATAGTCAATATTAATATATATTAATTAAATGAATGAATGCACATTACTTAATTAAAGTTAATTAATTCATATATATTTTAACTTTAATTTATATTTTACTACAATATACTTATATGATTTTGTGTAAATATCAAGTATTAAATTCGTTCCTTTTCCATTATATTGGATGGTAAGTATTAGCGTTGTCAATTAATCGAGTACTGCGGATAGGCTATGGACTATAGTGTTTTTTCATTAAATATAAAACGCAATATATAACGTGAAGTTAATTTGCTATAGGATTATAATTTATTAATGATATAATATCAAGCACATATCTTACTAAATTTTCATGATAAATCGAAGAGAAGAAGATTTTTCTTATTAGCCTCTACTTTCTGGCAGAAACAGTTATGATGATAGTGCGGGGGAAATGCGGACTAACACAAAAATATATATGATCAAAGTAATGAAAATAAAATAGAAAAACAATGACATTAAGAATTTTACGTGGAAACACTTCTAAATAAGGGAAAAATCACGAGCCAAGAAAAGTAACTGATATCACTATAGTGAGGAATTTTACACTGTATAATCACGAGTATAATACTCAAAGTGGCTATTATACACTCAAAAGGAATAACACTCTTTTGATTTACCACCTTACTAAAATACCGTTCACATTCTATTTTTTTTTATAGACTAATTTCTTGTATTGTCTATGACTCTATGGTATACCTCACTTTGCTCTCAAAATGATTTTTTCTCTCTATCTTGGTGTGTTCTACAAAGGAGCAAGAGTGCTCTATTTATAGGAAAAATTTCTACCTATTGATGTCATCAATTAAGAGTAACAATTCAAAATGACAATTGCTAACATTTGCTGAAAGTCTATGTTCACAACCAAAATGTCCATTTGCTGGCTATCATTTAATTCAACATTTGTTGTCACTGTTACTTTTTAACAATTGCTTGCAGCAATTGAGGATCTTTGATGTAGCAGCAAAAGTTGCCTAATAAAACATGGGATGAACCCCACAAATCTCCCCCTCCAGTCCCATGCACCAGAAGGAGGTATCCACATCTTCTTTAGAGAGAGCTCATACCCACGAGTTCTTTACATAACTCAAACTTGTCTTTCGGTATCACCTTAGTCAACATATCCGCATGATTTTCACTTGTGTGAATCTTTTTAACGTGGAGTGATTCACTCTCCATTTTCTCACAAATTCGATTATATCTTACATCGATGTGTTTTGTCCTTGCATGATACATGGAGTTCTTGGTCAATTCTATTGTACTCTGACTATCACAATAGACAGTATACTCCATCTATTGCAATCCAAGTTTTTGAAGAAATCACTTGAGTCATATCATCTCCTTGCCGGCTTCAGTAGCCGCAATATACTCAGCTTCAGTTGTAGACAGTGCAACACACTTCTGCAACTTCGACTGTTATGATATAGCTCCCCCTGTAAAAGTAAACAAATATATCGTAGTGAATTTTCTATTATCAAGGTCACCTGCTATATCGGCATCTGTATAGCCCTTCAAGATTGGATTTGATGTTCCAAAACACAAGCATTCATCTGAGCTTCCTCTAAGATACCTGAGTATCCACTTCACAGCTTCCAATGTTCTTTTCTGAAATTGTCAAGAAATCTGCTGACAACACCAGCTGCGTGAGCAATATCAGGTCTAGTGTATACCATTGCATATATTAGGCTTCTGATAATGAAGGAATATGGAACTTTGGCTATGCTCTCTTTTTCCTCCCTAGCTGTAGGTCATATCTTCTTGCTCAACTTCATATGACCAGCAAAAGGTGTGCTAACAGGCTTAGCACTCTTCATATTGAAGCGCTCCAGTACACGTTCAATGTACTTGTTATGTGACAAGTGAATCTTCCTTTCAACTCTAAGACGAGTAATTCTCATGCCCAAAATTTTCTTGGCATGACCCAAGTCTTTCATAGCAAAAGACTTACACAACTCTTTCTTAAACTCGTTAATCTTGAAAGTATTCCTACGCACAATCAACATACCATCCACATACAGTAAGAGGATGATAAAATCATCATCAGAAATTTTTTGTACAAATACACAATGATCTAAGGAAGTCTTCTTATAGCCTTGCTCTCCATAACAGATCCAAACTTCTTGTACCACTGTCTAGGAGCTTGCTTAAGGCCATAGAGACTCTTCCTGAGTTTGCACACAAAATTTTCTTTACCATTTACTTTGAAGCCCTTAGGTTGTTCCATATAAATCTCTTCTTCTAGATCACCGTGAAGGAAAACCGTCTTCACATCCATCTGCTGAATCTCTAAATTAAGACTAGCAGCCAAGCCTAGAACTGTACGTATGGAGGACATTTTCACGACATGAAAAAATATTTCGTTAAAGTCAATCTAGCTTTGTATCTAGGCTTCAAGTTTTGTTCTTCAACTTTAACTTTGAACACCCACTTATTCTTCAAAGCTCTCATGTCCTTAGGCAATTTCACCAACTCATAAGTGAGGTTCTCATGCAAAGATTTCATCTTTTCTTGCATGACTTCAATCCATTGATCCCTGTGCTCATCTTCCATAGCCTCCTCATAACATTCAGGTTCTCCCCTGTCAGTGAGTAACACATACTCATTGGGTGAATAATGAGAGGAAGGAACTCGCTGTCTTGTGGACCTCCTAAGCAGAATATTTGATTCGTCCATAACTTTATGAGCAGAAGGATCATCAATATCAACATCATTGTTGTTATCAACATCAACATGTTGATCCGAGGCATGATTATGGGCATCACCACGATCATCAAGCCTAACAACTCATGCATACTTGTGTGAGGAACTTCATCAAGATGAATTATGCCATCAAAACTTGAAGATTCTAGCTTCTCCACTTTGTCAATATCTTCAATGGTTTGATTCTTCATGAAAATAATATCACGGCTTCTCACAAGTTTTTTCTCAATTGGATCATATAGCCTGTAACCAAATTTATCAAGGTCATATCCAATGAAGATGCACTGTCTTGTCTTGGCATCTAACTTTGACCTCTCATCTTTCGGCACATGTACTAAAGCTTTGCAACCAAATACTCTCAAATGGTCATAGGAAACATCATTTTCATACCAATCTCTATTTGGAACATAACTTTGCAAAGCAACAGTAAAAGATAGATTAATAACATGTGCAAAGGTCAATAAAGTCTCACCCCAAAATGAGTTCAGCAACTTTGCTTAAGAAAGCAAACATCTAACTCTTTCCATCAAGGTCTTGTTCATCCTCTCCGCCAAACTATTAAGTTGATGAGTCTTAGGTGGAGTCTTCTGGTGTCTAATACCTTGATGCTTGTAGTATTCGTCAAACGGTCCACAATATTCACCACCATTATCAGTACGAATACATTTCAGTTTCTCTTTCAACTGAAGCCTGAAACTACTTGAAGACACCTAACACTTGGTCTTTAGTCTTCAAGACATAGACCCAAAATTTTCTCGAGCAGTCATTAATAAAGGTGACAAAGTAGAGTGCACCACTCAATGTCCTTACCTTCATTGGACCGCATAAATCAGAGTGCACCAACTCAAGCAACTCTGTCTTTCTTGAAGGAGAGTCAGACTTAAAGGAAACTATATTTTATTTTCCAGCCAAGCAGTGCTCACACTTTTCTAATTTAATACTTTGGAAATCTGAGAATAATTTCTTCTTGACTAGAACATTAAGTCATTTCTCACTGATGTGGCTAAGCCTCTTGTGCCACAACGTTGAAGAGCTATCGCTGTCAACTGTATTTACCATATCAACACAAGTAGAAGCCATAGTCCAATATAGAACACGACGTTTGTTATATCAAGGAACCCTTAATGAGTTTCCATTTTCCATCACTGTTGGTACTAACATATCCTTCATCATCCAAAATACCAATAGAAATCAGGTGCAGACGAACATCAAGTGCATATTTCACATTGTTCAAAACTAGTTTAGTTCAAACACTAGTTTCCAAACAAATTGTACAAATAGCAACCACCCTAGATATTGTCTCATTACCCATACTCAAGGTTCCAAAATCACCAGGAGTATAGGAAGAGAAAAATATTTCCTTGATGTCACGTGAGATGCGACACCAGTGTCCACAATCCAGCTTGACTCATTACAAGCAATATTTATCAGATCCACATCAAAGACGATAATAAAATCTTCGATTGTGACGGTGGTTAGGAAATTTTCATTGTCATCTTATTTATTTTCCTATTTTTCTTTGTTCTCCCTCTTCAACTTCCGATAAAAATTCTTTGTGTGCACTTTCATGCCACAATGATAGCACTCAATATCCTTAAGTTTGCCTCTAGATTTGCTTCTGTTATGTTCTTTATTTTGAGAACCATGAGTTTTGTTTCTCCCCCTAGAGCCAGTTATTAGGACATCCAAAGAAGAAGAGCCTTGAGATTTTTTTCTCATCTCTTCGTTCAAGACACTACTCTTGGCAGATTCCATAGAGATCACATCATCCAGAGCAAAATTTGACAATGGCGTTCTAAATGTATCCCAAGAGTCTGATAGGGAACCAAGTAGATGCAAGCTGTGAATTTCTTTATCAAATTTGATGCCCATAGCAGATAACTGGTTCATGATCCCTTGAAAATTATTCAGATGATCTGTCATCGGAGAACCATCATGATACTTTAAACTCAACATCTATTTTATTGAGAACATTTTGTTGTTGCCAGTCTTCAGAGCATACAAACTTTCAAGATGCTTCTATAGGGTTCGAGCATGTGTCTCCCTAGAAATATAGTTTAACACATTATCGTCAATCCGTTGCCTAATGAATCCACAAATCTGTTTGTGCAACAGATTTCACTCTTCGTCTGTTTTATTATCAGACTTTACATTGGTAAAGACTGGTTGATAAAAATCTTGACATAAAGAAAATCTTTCATTTTCCCCTTCCAAATAGCATAATTATCACCATTCAAAGTAACTATTCTACTTGTGTTGGCTTCCATCATTTTTTCTAAAAAATATAGCTATTGCAAACCAATTCTCTAATACCAGTTTGTTGGAAAAATGGGGATTAACACAAAATATATATGGTCAAAATAATGAAAATAAAATGGAAAAATAATGACACCAAGAATTTTACGTGGAAACCCTTCTAAATAAGCGAAAAACTACAGGCCAAGAGGAGTAACTGATATTACTATAGTAAGGAATTTTACACTGTATAATCACGAGTATAATACTCAAAGTGACTACTATACACTCAAAAGGAATAACACTCTTTTGATTTATCACCTTACTAAAATATCGCTCACTCTATTTTTCTTCAGAGACTAATTTCTTGTATAGTTTATGGTATACCTCACTTTGCTCTCAAAATATTTTTTCTCTCTCTATCTTGGTGTGTTCTATAAATGAGCAGGAGTGCTCTATTTATAGGTAAAAATTCTATCTATTGATGTCATCAATGACATCAATTGAGAAGTAACAATTCAAAATGGCAATTGCTAACATTTGCTGAAAGTCTATGTTCACAATCAAAATGTACATTTGCTGCCTATCATTTAATTTAACAATAGCTGTCACTGTTACTTTTTAACAATTGCTTGCACCAATTGAGGATCTTTGATGTAGCAGCAAAAATTACCTAATAAAACATGGGATGGACTCCACAGATAGTAAGTTTACTTAAAATGAAAATTCATATTCACTCAATTTACTAAATATTTAAATAATATCAAATCAATAATAAATTAAAACAAGGGAGTAACTAATAATCAAAATTCAAAATAGCTTAAAAGTAACTATAATTTTTAAATAATATGCTTTTGAAGGAAGATCACAATAGAAGAAAAGTGTGCTGCAAGATAAATAGGAGTGATCCATATTAAATAATAACATACCATAAAGGTGGTAAAAAAATGGTTGAAAAGGAATCGTATGAAAGAAATATATAAAATTTTGAAAAAAAAAACTGGAACAAATATGATTTTAATATATGTATATAATAATTACTTTGCCAATTTTGATTTGATTTTCTTCCATAGCTTGTTTGGACAAGTTTTCAAAATTTATTTATTTTAAAAAATACTTTTTTATCATAAATACTTTGCAAATAGTATTTTTGGAGAGTAATTAATTTATAGGTTATATCCATTGGTGGTCCCTTAAAGTTGGCATCAATTTTAACTTAGACACCTTAATTAGGCTTTGTTCATTTTAAACACTTTATATCATGTAATGACCCTGAAAGTCATTTTTTGTAATTTTTACAAAATGACCGTTTTGCCACACCCGAGAGTTGCCCCGAGTCACATTTGAAGTGTTTTCAAGTTTGGTTTTGTGAAAGTTGTGTTAAAAATGAAGTTTTTGAAAAGTTTTGAATTGTAATGGCTTAAGTTGCCAATTTGTGGTTTTAAAGGTCATTCAGAGTTTCGAGACTCGGATGAGAATTCCGTCGATTCCATCAGTTCCGGAATGTGGATTTTGGCCTAGGAGAGTTGACGGGGTCAGTTTTGGGGCTGTTTCGTGGATTTGAGGTCCTAAGTTAAAAATTTGTGAAATTTTGATCACGGGGTTGACTTTGGTCAACATTCAGAGATCTGATGCTCGGATGTCGATTCTGACAACTCCGTAGGATTCGGGGATGATTTTAGGCCTAGGGGTGGCCTTGGTTGAATTTTTAGAGGTCCCGAGCTCGTTTTGAGTTGTTGAGGCTTAAGTTAGTTTTGTTGTGTTTTATCGGGTTTCGAGTCAAGGAGACCTCGAATCCAAATTTTGATTGCTCCATTGAGTTCGAAACATCGAATTTAGTAGGGTTGCATATTTGGTTTTTGTGCACGGGATTCCAAACGAATCCTGAGGGTCCTTTCGGAGACTTGTGAAACTTATCGTTTTTGCTGTTATCTAGTGCAAGTGATTTAGGCCTTCGCATTCGCGGGACTCTCTTCCGCGTTCGCGAAGGATTATGTGGTTAACCTCCGTGTTTGCGGATGAGGTTCTGTGTTCGCAAAGGGTTGAGTAGGTAGTCTCCGCGTTTGCGGAAGCCTTGGCACATTCGCGGAGAGTGGTCCCGGTGACCTCCGCGTTCGCGGAGGATAAGTGGGTTGGTCTCCGCGTTCGCGGGCTAAGTGAGCCGCGTTTGCAGAGAACAAATTTTACCTGAATAGTGTTAAGTCAGGAATTTTCCCATTTTTCTCCATTTTCATCATTTTGGAACTCTCTTGGACGATTTGTGAAAGGGATTTTCGTGGGAATCAGTGTGGGTAAGTAATTTTAACCCTTGGCCTTGATTAATTACCCAATGCTTTAAAAATGATTTTGAATTGGAATTTGGGATTTTCAAATGTGTTTTTGGTGATTTTGAAAGAACTACGAAAATTTGATAAAATGGAAATGGAGGGTTGTTTTGAGCTTCCTTTTCAAATGGATTTTTCACCATTGAATTCTTATGGTATTGAGGATGATTTTTATGAAAGAAATCCCGGATTCAAACCTCGCTTTTGAAAATAGATTTTTGGGCTGTTTTGCCTTTTCTTTCCGAATTTCATGTTCTTGGCATTGTTAGACCCGAATTGTGATTGGGTTTCATTATTTGAATAGATTGTGTTGCTTTGGATTGCTTACGGAAGGGAAAAGCTCCGATTGTTGATTGATTTAGATTCAATTACGGCAAGTGAACTCTTAAAACCTTGTAAATTTTTTAGAATTTCGACTTCCTTACTTGATTGCATTGGAGAGTAATGGGATTGAGGTATTGGGCGAGTTCTTGCATGAATCAATCTAATAATGACCGGCGGGGTTAATAAAATGGCTTGTATGCTAATGAGATAGGCGAACGTGTGATTGGGCCATGGACTTGATAACATTGTAAGTTTGATGTATTGCTATGATAGTCTCGATGTGATTATGAATATATTGAATATGTCTTTTGCTCATTGTTGATTATAGGACTAGACTTGAGAACTCTTGTTAGTGATTGACCCTACTTGTGATAAAATGAGTAGAGAAATGGAGACTAGGCAATTGACATCATTGATACGTTGTGGTTATTGAGATTTTGACTGTTGTTGTTGATATACTGTTGATAGAGTGACGTGATTTGCATTGACATGAATTGCGTTGTGATTGTGAACACTATTACTCTTCTCATTATTTGTGTGAACATGCTTGTATGCATCGGTTCTTGAAACACTATGATGAGACACTTGATGATATATGCCGATGGGAAATGATTCCGGCGAATATATGGTCCATGTGTGGCCGGTGATGATTTATGCCGATGGGAAATGGTTCCGGCGGATATGTGGTCCATGTGTGGACAATGATGACTTGTGCCGATGGGAAATGATTCCAGCGAGAGATGATTTATGCCGATGGGAAATGGTTCCGGTGGATACATGGTTCATGTGTGGCCCCCATGGGTACTGGTCTGAGATTCAGCGGTTGTGTATCGTAGGACATACATGCATTCTATACTTGGCATTCCATTTCATTGTATTGTTTGATCCTTGCTTTTGTGATACTATGTTCTTATGATTTTGAGACTTACTTGTTGATACTGAGTTGAGCTTCTTTGTTGAACTGTTGTTGAACTATCGTTGACTTGTATCATTTTGAACTGTGGATTGGAAATCTGTTAGGTTGGGTTGAGTTTTTGTGCAGGTTGTAGTTATTGGAGGTTCGGTTGGAAGTCAGGGTTTCGTGATTCTTTAGATTTGCTTCGTTTTATTAGTTGATTTGCTGGTTACCGTGTTGCTTGGTACTCATCCTTACTTCTACACTTGTGTAGGTTCCGAGCCCGAACCGTGAGCTAGTTCTTCCTTCTTCCTCCTCTGAGGCTTTTAAGGATACTTAAGAGGTAGTTGTCCGATATTGGCGAACTCTCTTGACCCTTTTACTTATGTTTGTTCTATTCGAGATACAGACATCGAGACTTGAAGTTTTTCATTTCAAATTCTGTAATAGAGGCTTGTACATGTGACAACCAGTCTTGGGTTGGTTTTATAGATGAAGTCTTCCGCTTTTAGCTTTTTTCTTTCGTTATTTCTGTTGTTTTCTTCAGCTTGTTGGATTTTAGGCTGACTTGTCCTGGTGGGATAGGACAAGTGCCATCACACCCTATTATGGGTCGTAACAAATGGTATCAGAGCCCAGGTTTTCATAGGTCTCACGTGTACAAGCCAAGTCTAAGTAGAGTCTCGAGGATCGGTACGGAGACGTCTGTACTTATCTTCGAGAGGGTATGAAGACTGTTAGGAAACTTCTTTCATTTCATTCTCTCTCATCGTGCGTGGTTCTATTGCTTGTGTTGAGTGTCGCGTGTTGTTTTGGCAGATACCAAGGACCAGAGTTTCAGTTTCGAGTGATGGAGGGGAGGCAGTCCCCGAGGAAGTAGTTGAGGCCCCAGTCAGAGGTCGGGGTAGAGCCCAAGTTGGGGGCTATGCTCATGGAGTAGCACGTGATAGAGGTCGTGCCCGAGGAGCGGCACCTGCTAGAGGTCGTTGTCAAGAGGCTTCTCCAGAGCCATAGATTGAGGTTGGCCAGGGTCAGGTCCCTCTAGGATTCTCAGCACCGTTCTTTCAGGAGACCTTATTGAGGATGTTGGGAGTGATGAAGAGTTTTACCCAGGGTGCTGCAGGCACGCCTCAGGGTTCACAGACCAGAGCAGGGGCACAGACCCCAGAGCAGCATCAGGGTCCAATTGTTTAGGATCCGGTGGGTCAGCCACCGTTGGTTCCCGCACCAGCTGTAGGTGCACAGGATGATCAAGATGTAGTTTTGACGGTGGAGGATCAGAAGTGTTATGAGAGATTTCTGAAGATGAGACCACCCCTGTTTCAGGGTGGTAAGAGTGAGGATGCTCATTAGTTTCTAACCTTGTGCCGCGAGATGCTTGGGGCAGTAAGGATGGTGGATGCGTGGGGTGTCTATTTTGTTACTCTCCAGCTCCGTGGGCCATCTAGGGAGTGGTGGAGGTCTTGGGCGGAGTCCCTGCCTGTGGAGTCTCATCCGGTTGAGTGGGATGCTTTTTCCAGTGCTTTTCGTGATCGTTTCATCCCTTGGAGTGTGCGTGAGAAGAGCAGGTTGAGGTTTGAGGGTTTGACTCAGGGTAGCATGTCAGTGGCAGAGTACGAGGCATGTTTCTGTCAGCTGTCTCGTCATGCCACGTCTGTGATTCCTGATGAGGAGGAGAAGGTCTGCAGGTTTGTGAGGGGTTTGACTTTCTCCATCAGATCGTATGTGTTCAGATCATCCCGCGAGGGTGCTTCCTTCCAGTCCATCGTGAGTATCGCCAGAGAGGCAGAGTTGATGGTTCGAGAGGAGTTTGGAGACTCCAAGAGGGCCCGTTCTAGTGGTCAGTTTTCTGGTACCTCGTCTGGAGGCAGGGGTTCTCAGAAAGGTGGTACTTCTTTCCAGTGTCAGAGGCCGGTACATGCTTCCATGCCAGCGGCCGAGGGGGGACAGGTGTCCCGTGGATCTCATGGTTCTGGCTAGGGTAGCCTTGGTACTTCATCTAGATCATCACAACATATCACTGTTCTGAGGTCTTGTTATACTTGGGGGGATCCGGGTCATCTGGTGCGACAATGTCCTCTTCAGACTCATTCAGGGCCCCAGCGTACTTACTCTGTAGCTCTAGAGAGAGATTCAGTGCCTCCGGCTAGAGGTCAGGGCAGGGGTCAGTCAGTTGGTAGGGGTGGTAGAGCGTCAGGTGGTAGAGCTGTGGCTCAGCGTGGAGGTAGAGTTGCGGCTCCGATTGGTGGTGGTAGAGGGGCTCAGTGTTATGTTTTTCCAGGGAAACCCGAGGCTAAGTCTTCTGATGCAGTCATCACAGGTATTGTTCTAGTCTGCCATCGAGATGCTTCTGTATTATTTGATCCAGGGTCTACTTTTTCCTATGTGTCTGCCTACTTTGCATCTAAATTTGATTTGGTAAGTGATCGTATGCTTGTGCTTGTGTATGTTTCTACACCCGTGGGTGAGCCCTTAGTGGTGGATCGAGTGTATTGATCCTGTCTTGTTTCTTTGGCTGGGTATGACACTTGGGTAGACTTGATTATTCTGGGGATGACAGATTTTGATGTGATTTTAGGTATGGATTGACTTTCTCCCTATCATGCGATTCTGGATTGTCATGCTAAGATTGTCACTCTAGCATGCCTGGTGTTCCGAGGGTAGAGTGGAAGGGCACTGGTGGTTCTTATCCTAGTAAGGTGATTTCCTACATCTGAGCCTAAAGATTGATTGATAGAGGGTGTTTGTCCTATTTGGCCTTTATTCGGGATACTAGTGTTGAGCCACCTCCCATGGAGTTCATTCCTGTGGTTCAGGAGTTTGCTGATGTGTTCCCTACTGATCTTCTTGGTGTTCCTCCGGATAGGGACATTGATTTTGCTATTAACTTGGAGCCGGGCACTAAGCCCATCTCTATTTCCCCATATCGTATGGCTCCGGCTGATTTGAAAGATTTGAAGGATCAGTTACAGGATTTTTTAAGCAAGGGGTTTATTCGCCCTAGCGTATCACCTTAGGGAGCACCGGTTCTATTTGTTAAGAAAAGAGATTGCTCTATGAGGATGTGCATTGACTATAAACAGTTGAACAAGGTAACTGTTAAGAACAAGTATCCTCTTCCTCACAGCGTTGTTTTCTAAGATTGATTTGAGGTTCGGCTATCACCAGTTGAAGATTAGGCCATCTGATATTCCTAAGACAGCTTTTCAGACTCGTTATGGACACTATGAGTTCTTAGTGATGTCGTTCGGGTTGACTAATGCCCCTGTGGCGTTTATGAAGTTGATGAACGGAGTATTTCGTCCGTACTTGGATTTCTTCGTGATCGTATTCATTGATGACATTCTGATATATTCCCGGACCGAGGAGGATCACGTCCGTCATCTGAGATTGGTACTTCAGACCTTGAGGGAGCAAAAATTGTACGCCAAGTTCTCCAAGTGTGAGTTTTAGCTCGAGTCTGTGGTATTTTTAGGACACGTAGTGTCCAAGGAATGTGTTCGGGTTGATCCGGCCAAGATTGAGGCAGTGAAGGGTTGGACGAGACCTATTACTCCTTCTGAGATTCAGAGTTTCGTGTGGTTAGCAGGCTACTATCGGCGGTTTGTGTAGGGTTTCTCCACCATTGCAGCTCTATTGACTAGATTGACTCAGAAGACTATAGATTTTCATTGGTCCGATGGGTGTGAGGCGAGCTTTCAAAAGCTCAAGGCTTTGTTGACTTCTGCTCATGTGTTGACCTTGGCCGAGGAGGGTGTGGGCTTCACCGTTTATTGTGATGCCTCCAGAGTTGGTTTGGGAGGTGTGTTGATGCAGAAAGGGAAAGTTATTGCCTATGCTTCTAGACAGTTGAAGGCTCATGAGAATAACTACCCTACTCACGATCTAGAGCTTGCCGAAGTGGTGTTTGTGCTTAAGTTGTGGCGGCATTACTTGTATGGGGTTCATTGTGAGGTCTTCACCTATCATCGGAGTCTTCAGTACATTTTCAGTCAGAGAAATCTGAACTTGAGACAACGCAGATGGCTTGAGTTACTGAAGGACGATGATATGACCATTCTGTACCATCTTGGGAAGGCCAATGTGGTGGCCGATGCTTTGAGTAGGAAGGCTCCTAGTATGGGAAGTCTCGCTGCGATCAGTGTTGATATGAGGCCCTTGGCTAGAGATGTTCAGAGATTAGCCAACAATTTTGTCAGGTTGCATGTTTCTGAGGAGAGCGGTGGTATGATTGCATTAATTGAAGCCCGTTCTTCCTTAGTTGAGCAGATTCGTGAGCACCAATTTGAGGATGAGAAGTTGTGTCTCATTCAAGACAAGGTGATGAGAGGTGAAGCCAAGGAGGTTGCACTTGATTCCGATGGAGTTTTGAGGATCGAAGGTCGGATTTGTGTGCCCAAGGTGGGTGAGTTTATTAGACTGATTCTAGAGGAGGCCCATTGCTCTAGATACTCTATCCATCCGGGGACAATGAAGATGTATCATGATCTGAGTCAGCACTACTGGTGGTGTGGTATGAAAAGAGATATTGTGGACTTTGTGTCTAGATGTTTGACCTGTCAACAGGTCAAGTGTGAGCACCAGCGGCCTGGAGGTGTGTCTGAGAGGATGCCCATTCCTACTTGGAAGTGGGAGCCGGATCACTATGGATTTTGTTGTGGTTTACCTACCACCATGGGTGGTTATGATTCCATTTGGGTGGTTGTTGATAGGCTAACTAAGTCCTCTCATTTCATTCCAGTTCGGGTGAAGTATACGGCGGAGAAGTTAGCCCAGCTCTATATCAGTCAGATTGTTAGACTTCATGAGGTGCCAGTATCTATAGTCTCAGATCGGGGTTCCTTGTTCACCTCGCATTTCTGGAGAGCTTTACAGTATGGTTTGGGTACTCGGCTTGACATGAGCACAGCATTTCACCCTCAGACTGATGGTCAGTCCGAGCGGACTATTCAGGTGCTGGAGGATATGCTCCGTGCTTGTGTGATTGACTTTGGTGCTAGGTGGGATCAGCATTTGCCCCTAGCGGAGTTTGCCTATAACAACAGTTATCATTCCAGCATTCAGATGGCTTTATTTGAGGCCTTGTATGGAAGACGATGTAGATCACTGATTGGGTGGTTTGATTCGGCGGAGATGGATTCCTTAGACACTGACTTGCTTAGGGATGCCATGGATTAGGTTCATGTGATTTAGAGTAGGTTGTTGACTGCTCAGAGTCGGCAGAAGAGCTATGCCGATCGGAGAGTTCAAGACCTAGTGTTCATGGAAGGAGATTATGCTTGGCTCCTAGTGTCACCCATGAAGGGTGTTATGCGATTCGAAAAAAAGGGCAAGCTTAGCCCTAGGTTTGTTGGTCCTTTTGAGATTTTGAGCCGTGTGGGAGAAGTGGCCTATAACTTGGCCTTGCCACCTAGTTTGTCAGTTGTGCATCCGGTGTTTCATGTTTCCATGCTTCGGAAGTACATCCCGGATAAGTCGTATATGATTACACTCGATTCTATGGAGTTGGGTCCTGATTTGACTTTTGAGGAGGAGCCTACAACCATTCTTGATAGACAGGTCCGTAAGCTTAGGACCAATGAGATTACTTCAGTGAAGGTGTAGTGGGGTCACCGTTCAGCTGGAGAGGCTACCTGGGAGTCCGAGTCTGACATGCATGCCAGATACCCTCATCTTTTCGAGGCTTCAGGTACTTTCTTTTACCTTATGTTCGAGGACGAACATAGGTTTTAGTGGTGGATAATGTAATGACCCTGAAGGTCATTTTTGGTAATGCCCCTCCCGAGAGTTGCCCCGAGTCACATTTGAAGTGTTTCCGAGTTTGATTTTGTGAAAGTTGGGTTCAAAATGAAGTTTTTGAAAAGTTTTGAATTGTAATGGCTTAAGTTGCCAATTTGTGGTTTTAGAGGTCATTCGGAATTTCGGGACTCGGATGAGAATTCCATCGATTCCATCAGTTTCGAAATGTGGATATTGGCCTAGAAGAGTTGACGGGGTCAATTTTGGGGATGTTTCGTGGATTTGAGGTCCTAAGTTGAAAAATTATGGAACTTTGATCATAGGGTTGACTTTGGTCAACTTTCGGATATCCGATGCTCGGATGTCGATTTCGACAACTCTGTTGGATTTCGGGGAATGATTTTAGGCCTAAGGGTGGCCTTGGTTGAATTTTTAGAGATCCCGAGCTCGTTTTGAGTTGTTGATGCTTAAGTTAGTTTTGTTGTATTTTATCGGGTTCCGGGTCAAGAAGACCTCGAATCTTAATTCCAATGGTTCCATTGAGTCCAGAATGTCAAATTTAGTAGGATTGCATATCTGGTTTGTGTGCACGGGGTTCCAAACGAATCCCGAGGGTCCTTTCAGAGACTTGTGAAACTTACTGTTTTTGTTGTTATCTGGTGCAAGTGATTTAGGCCTTCGCATTTGCGGGACTCTCTTCCGCGTTTGCGGAGGATTATGTGGTTAACCTCCGCGTTCGCGGATGAGGTTCCACGTTCGCAGAGGGTTGAGTAGGTAATCTCCGCGTTCGCGGAAGCCTTGGCGCGATCGCAGAGAGTGGTCCCGGTGACCTCCGCGTTCGCGGAGGGTAAGTGGGTTGGTCTCCGCGTTCGCGGGCTAAGTGAGCCGCGTTCGCGGAGAACAAATTTTACCTGAACAGTGTTAAGTCAGGAATTTGCCCATTTTCATCATTTTGGAACTCTCTTGGGCGATTTGTGAAAGGGATTTTCGTGGAAATCAGTATGGATAAGTGATTTTAAGCCTTGGCTTTAATTACCCAATGCTTTAAACATGATTTTGAATTGGAATTTGGGATTTTCATATGTATTTTTGGTGATTTTGAAAGAATTCCGAAAATTTGATAAAATGGAAATGGAGGGCTGTTTTGAGCTTCCTTTTCAAATGGGTTTTTCACCATTGAGTTCCTATGGTATTGAGGATGATTTTTATGAAAGAAATCCCGGATTCAAACCCCATTTTTGAAATCGAATTTTTGGGTTGTTTTGCCTTTTCTTTTCGAATTTCGTGTTCTTGGCATTGTTAGACCCGAATTGTAATTAGGTTTCATTATTTGAATAGATTGTGTTGCTTTGGATTGCTTACGGAAGGGAAAAGCTCCGATTGTTGATTGATTTAGATTCAATTAAGGCAAGTGAACTCTTAAAACCTTGTAAATCTTTTAGAATTTCGACTTCCTTACTTGATTGCGTTAGGGAGTAATGGGATTGAGATATTGGGTGAGTTCTTGCATGAATCAATCTAATAATGATCGGCGGGGTTAATAAAATGGCTTGTATGCTAATGAGATAGGCCAACGTGTGATTGGGCCATGGACTTGATATCATTGTAAGTTTGATGTATTAATATGATAGTCTCGATGTGATTATGAATGTGTTGAATATGTCTTTTGCTCATTGTTGATTATGGGACTAGACTTGAGAACTCTTGTTAGCGATTGACCCTACTTATGATGAAATGAGTAGAGAAATGGAGACTAGGCAATTGACATCATTGATATGTTGTGGTTATTGAGATTTTGATTGTTGTAGTTGATATATTGTTGATAGTGTGACGTGATTTGCATTGACATAAATTGTGTAGTGAACTCTTCTCATTATTTGTGTGAACATGCTTGTATGCATTGGTTTTGGAAACACTATGATGATATATGCCGATGTGAAATGGTTCCGACGATGTCGATGGGAAATGGTTCCGGCGGATATGTGGTTCATGTGTGGGCAGTGATAATTTATGTCGATGGGAAATGGTTCCGGTGGATATGTGGTCCATGACACGTGGGGGATTAATTCAGCTGCAAGGATCGTGAATCAAGGGAAGAATGAGACCATAATTTGGAAGTCGCCCCCAACCGAGACCTAGATGGCAACCTATGAGCTCCTAAACCAAAGAAAGAAATAGTGGCTAATGATGACTTGTGCTGATGGGAAATGGTTCCGGCGAGAGATGATTTATGCCAATGGAAAATGGTTCCGACAGATACATGGTCCATGTGTGGCCCCCATGGGTACCAGTCTGAGATTCAGTGGTTGTGTATCGTAGGACAGACATGCATTCTATACTTGGCATTGCATTGCATTGTATTGTCTGATCCTTGCTTTTGTGATACTATGTTGTACCTTATGATTTTGAGACTTACTTGTTGATACTGAGTTGAGCTTCTTTGTTGAACTGTCGTTGACTTGTATCATTTTGAACTGTGGATTGGAAATCTGTTAGGTTGGGTTGAGTTTCTGTGCAGGTTGTAGTTATTGGAGGTTCGGTTGGAAGTCAGGGTTTCGTGATTCTTTTAGATTTGCTTCATTTTATTAGTCGATTTGTTGGGTACCGTTTTGTTTGGTACTCACCATTGCTTCTACACTTGTGTAGGTTTCGAGCCCGGACCGTGAGCTAGTTCTTCCTTCTTCCTTCTCCAAGGCTTTTAAGGATACTTAAGAGGTAGTTGTTCGATGTCGGCGAACTCTCTTGACCATTTTACTTATGTTTGTTCTATTTGAGATACAGACATCGAGACTTGAAGTTTTTCATTTCAAATTCTGTAATAAAGGCTTGTACATGTGACAACCACTCTTGGGTTGGTTTTATAGATGAAATCTTCCGCTTTTAGCTTTTTCTTTCGTTATTTTTGTTGGTTTCTTCCGTTTGTTGGGTTTTAGGCTGACTTGTCCTGGTGGATAGGACAAGTGCCATCATTCCAGGTTTTGGGTCATGACATATCGGGTCCCGTTGTGTCATTTTGACACTTTTTGCTAACATGATATTGTGAGTGTAATATGCTTATAAAAGGCGTGTGAAAAGCTTATTTAACCAATTTTTATTTAATATGTTTCTTCTTCTTCCCCATTTTTTTGCCCTAGCTTAAGGTCCTTCTATGGTGAAAAAGTGTTGAGAGATTTTTGAGTTGAATACACATCTCCATGTGGATTAGATTTGATGGTCAAATTGGTGAAGAATTTAATTGTTAAATTATGGCAGTTCAAATTATGGGGTTGAAAGTCTTCATTACGACTTCACTAACAATTTCTTTTCTTCTATTTTAGACCCATTTTGAATTTTTATTTTTGGTTTTTTTTCCCTGTTTTCTCGATGATTTTTTTTTTCAGATTTAGAAGTTTCATTTGTACCGCAATTTCTTGAACTTTTGCTAGAAATTGTGCAAAATTTAATGTTTCGCTTTGTTTTCTTCCCAACCACCCTCAGTTTATCTCAGATTCGAGCTCCATTTATGTTTTCCTTGTTTTTGCTTAATTTTGGAGCTTAAGGTTTATTTCTGATAAAGATTTTTTAAAAATAAATATTCTTGAGCTGTGCTAGAAATTATGCAAAATCTATTTGCCTTTCGGGAGAATGAGAATTTTAAATTGTTGGTATATTATGTTGCTCAATTTTTGAACTGAAATAGTTGATTTCTAATAAAGTTTTGATTTTTTTAGAATCTTGAGTTGTGCTAGACCTTTTGGTAAAATATAGATTGAGTGAATTTGGTTAGGAAACAAAACGAGTTATGCATTTTAATTTATTGATTGTTAGATCCTAAAAAATTTAACTATTAAAGTTAAAGAGAGTTGAGATATGGCGATCGGCGAAGAAGACGAAGAGGGTTGAGTTTGATTTGCTGGAGAAGACGATTGGGGTCAAGGGTGGGTGGGTGGAGGGAGTTCTGCAAAGTAGATCTTTTAAAAAATGATTTAATCCCCTTTAGTAATTATTTGGGCAAAAATGTCAGGTGTCGTTGATTGATTGGTTAATTTTTTTGTTTTATTCAAAATTCATTGTTAAAGAATTACTTTGGTGTCAATTGACAAATGTCTTCATTTAATTCGGCACTTTGACACATCATCAACGAGTGTGTTGCACTCTCTTTAAAATTTTGTTGATTGTGAAAAAAGTATCAAAATGATACAGCAAAACCTGACATGAGGTATCTAAAATGAACAAAGTTTAGTTGATGTGTCTAAGTGAAAATTGGTGTCAACTTTAGGGGGCCAACCGATGGGTTTAGCCTAATTTATATTTGGCTAAGTAATTTAAAAATTACTTTTGTCAATATTTAGAGTAGCAATTTTAGTTTCGCTAAACTTTTAAAATGTATTTTCGAGGAGAAATTACTTTTTCCTGCTTTTGATAAAATAATAGTTTGTCTTGTCATTGCATTAGACATTTTTTTTCTTAAATGTGATATTTTATAGGTCTTTTATGTGTTTTATGACTTGCAGGAATAGGTGACACGAACTCTGAGGAACTTGAATGCAAAAAAAATAATCAAAATTAGAAATTAGAAATCTTAAAAATTGACCAAGGTCAACATTATTTGAGGTTAATAGACTCTGAATCGAGATTTGAGAATTCCTACACAGATCCATATAATATTTTGGATCTTGGTTGGATGATTTTGATAGCCCGGAGGGATCCGGGAATGATTCGAAACATTTAAACTAAAACTAGTGATTTTAGAAAAATAAGAATTGATCATAGATAAATATTTGACTATACAAATTTTGAGTCGTGATTTGAAAATTTCAACAGGCTCATATGATGATTCTGAATTTGTCCGCAAGTTTTGATTAGATTCTAATAAATTTTGTTGAGTTTTGATTGCCTTGCGATTGTATTTGGTGTTTAAATGTCGTTTTGAGCATAAATGATAATATACTAAGTAAACGAGCTTCAATCATATTTAAATTGAACTATTAGATACGTATTGTAATTTCAAAATCACAAAAACAATAACCGTTAAATTCTAAGATGAGAGTTATAACTTTTTTTATCGTAATCATGGTGAAGAAATTTTTTTGAAAAAAAAATATTTATGCTTTATAGAAGGTTACGATTGCAATTTTCAAAAAAATCTTGACAATGTATACAATTGACAAATTTTGATATTTTCAATGTTTTGATAGTCAGGAAGCTGGATCGAGGTAAGTTTCAAAGCAATTTTCTCGTATAAACATTAAATATATGATTCTAATTTGATTTTTTTATTTTGCAAGATTACTCATTAATTTTCATGCTCAGATTCATAAATTTAAATGTGAAAAATAAGATTTTAGCCGAGAATTAAGAGAATAGATTTTAACATTTTGAGATCAATTCAAAGTCTTATTTAGAAATTTTAGATATGGACTCCCTAAAATTTAGGTAATAAGTTTTCAATTTAACCCTAGATCTTAGATTTTTGGGTTGACATTTAGTTTTAAACTTGTTATATTCAATATAAGTAATATTGAACTTGTTTACAGTATAGAGTGTGTGTCATAAATTAAACTCGTTTGGTGAGGCGTAATAAAGCTTTCAAAAAATTTAAATTTTATTCGGATCGAGGTAAGTTAAAACTTTGATCTTCGATAAGGGATGATCTAATCATATACTAATGAACAAGTTAAGGATAAAAAGGTATCATATATGTGAGATGACGAACGCTTATGGAGATATTCAATATCATGTTATGCTATTTTAATTGTTATGTGTACTTTTTTCTTTCCACTTGACTGGTAATTAAATTTTTAATCGTTCCTTAAATAATTTAGCATTTATACATATAATATTGATTTGCATGATAAAACATCACTCTCGATATCTCATGAACTTTACGATAATTAGTTGTACAAATTTAATTCATGCACTGTTCATGTATTGTATGTGTGCATATGCTATTAATGTATTTATGATATTCATTCTTATATTTGTGATGTTTTGTATTATAATGATTCGCTTGAAATGAAATTTGATTTCAAATATAATGATGAAAATATGACTAAATAAACTTATTGAGATAATTATAAATTATGCATATTGAGATCGTCCATGTGATTATGGACGATTGTCCCTTATGAATTGTTGTACCGAGCAAATTTCAGCAGGTTCAAATATACGTAAATCAATATGAGCACTGGATGAGATAATACAAGGATTGCTTATCGGACGGATAATTATATTTAACAGTTTGACTTATCGGATATCGATTTTTAAATATACTAATCCGCTAGCTAACCAATAAAATGTCGATTTATTTGGTATCAAGTTGACAATTATTGAACGGTTAACACTAGATGTATTGGCTCAATCATTTCATGCTTCCTTTTTCAAATTCATTCATCAATATATTGAACTCCCATCGAACAAAATAATTTTTTTTAGCTCTATTTAAGCTAGTAATTTTGTAGTTGTAAATCACAATAAGAAATACATGAAAATCTAAATTTTGAGGGTGCTTGAACGTAAATATTTATTTAAAATTTTTTACCTATACAACTTAATATTTCTCGACTAATATATATTTCAAATATACATTTTTATAGACAAGCAGTGAAGATTCGTACATTATGATCAAAACTAGCTAACTAGTAGATTAGTAAGAAATCTAACTCACAAATACGTATCAAATCATATAAAGAGCGATTTAATTTTAAATGAGGTTTTATGATTAGTAATATGTACTTTATATATTAAGGGGTAAAAATATAAGTAGATAGTTCTTAACGGGTTAACAGTTTATCCAATAAGGAATTTGAGTAATCCGCCCCACACCAATAAACTGTTAAGTATAAAATTTTTATCTGTTCATCAACTGTTAATCCAATACCAATAAATTAATTTTGTGATAGACTTATCGATTACGATTCAATTTTGAACCGTTCTCATAATTGTAATAAAAACTTTACATTACATAATAAATTTTACTAATGCGTATTATTTGTATATGTTGATTTTTTGGATTCTATTATTTTATTGAGTTGGAATTGTGCATATCATCCTTATATGATAAAATTTATGAATTTTATGAAACTCAATTTCAAGTGTTGAGTTGAATATGTGCATAATATTTTTATATACTTATTTCGTGTATAACTTGTAGTTTAGATAACTATATTTTGTATTTTGTTTTTATCTTATATGTTGTTAGTAATTATGAGTAAGATAAATTAAGAGTAGTAAAATTTTAAAATGCTTGCTATTATTTTATTTGAGTTATTTTATAGTATTTATTGGTACGTGTTATTTTTGTACTCATGTTATATTTGTTGCACTTTATGAACGTGAATATTAACAAAGCACACATATGTGTTTAGAGTCTTGCTATTTGAATTTTGGGGGTGAGTTATTGGCTGATCCTTAATATTAAACGCTAATTTTATTTCTTTTTTATTTTTATGCATTTCTTATTAATAAACAGTATGAGTTCGTTGAGCAAGTAAAACTCGATCTTGCAGCACGCGGGCACGAGTCTCCCTATATAAAGAAAATTCTTGGGTTAGGGTGAAATTCAAACCTTATATTTACTTTTAATTTTAGGTGCTCTTAAAACATCACGAGGTTTTTGAGGATATTTTGATTGTATTTTAATATATTTGACATATTCAAATTTGAGATTTAATATCATTGTTCTCGTATTCTTTCATTATATTATATATGTTAATAAAAAATAAATTAGGGAAATTCAACCCTTTTATGTTAGCGTACAATTCGAGAAATGAATAAATTTTTAATTTTAAAATTTTAAAAATTTAAATTAATACATCAAAGTCCCAAAGCTTTATAGTTTATACCATTTCATCAACCAAACAAACACAAGAATGCCGAACGCCTAAGCCAATTCAAACTAGTTAGTATAATAGTAAGCCAATTCACAATCGGAAACCGATCCAAAAATTCTTCACTTCTCATTTCGCCATGTTCGCGAAGAAGCTTTTCCAGAAAGCCACACAATATCATCATCATCACCAGGTGCGTTTTTGTCTTCTAGTGTTATTCAGTTGACTTTGTCTTCTTTGTGATGTTTTTACATTTGAAATTATTGATAATGATGCTCATTCCAGTAAGAATCGTGTTTTTAGGCATTAATTTTGATCTGAACCCTGCGGAATTGAAAAATATTCGTTTTGTTTTGCTAAAATTGGTAGTTTTTAGGTAACTGAGCTGTGAAACTTGCGAGTATTTGATGAAATAGATTGGTAAAAGGCTTTTGATGATGCTTGAGTTTTATACCGGGAATTATGTGGAGTTGTTACGTATGAACTCCGCCAATTTGAGCTTCTCTAAGGTTAGGTTGTCTCTAAGTGGAGCTGTTTTTTTTTTTTTTTTGATGACCGTGGTGTTCGGGCCAGCTTTCGTGCACCTTGACTAATTCTACGGGATATCTGCCACCTCTCACCAGCAACATGTACCAGGTAACTCTATCCACCAAGGCTAGGACAGATGGGAAGAATCACCTAGTTTTTTTTTTGTCTACATTGAGTTTTGAACCTGAGACTTCAGGATTCTCAATCACTTCATTGACCACTAGGCCATACCCTTGGGTGCTGTAAGTGGAGCTGTAAAGATAGTGAATGGGGATATAGATGATTTATATAGCCGGGCCAACTAGTTTGGGATTGAGGCCAAGCTGGTTGTCAGTATGATTTTGAATATGATGCCAATCTTCAAGGAATTTGGAAAATATATTTGGAACAACTTACAGTGAATTACTAACTGGAGAGCGACATACAAGGCGTTGCTTTTAGATAATGTGATGCTAATTTGTTTGTGTTGATGTTACTGTATTGGTTCCATCCATTTTGTAAGACTTGAACGTTATTAGTGGAGTAATTCTTTTGTTTTCTACTTTGTTTTTTGTGTATATGTTCAGACAAATTGCAGTGGTTTGACAGCAAGTGACCTGAATGTTCGTGCTACTGTACATTATGGTATCCCGTCAACAGCATCAATTCTTGCAGTAGACTCCGTCCAGCGCCTATTGGCTATTGGAACATTGTGAGTTAAAAGTTTTGATCTTATGCACTTAGTTTGGATGGAAGCCTGTCAGCTCAGCTGTTAAGCAAACTACTGTTTCTGTTTTGGCTGGTATGCCTTACTCCCTTGCACACAAAAGTAATGAAATTGTTGCTCCTGATATGCTTCTTTGAAAGCATTGGGTTGTTGAATCCTGATCGTTCCAGTTTTAACAGTTCAGTTCAGCACTGAACCACCCCCATATAGGCGTAGTATGCAAGAACTAGTATCACACAATTTTTCGGTTCACTTGTTAGAATATGCTCAGATCATTCAAATAGCTGTGCCCGCATCTTGCGGATAGGAATATATTTTAAGACAGTGGGTACCTTTTGGTAGAACTGGAAAGTGCTGCTGTTAGGGTTCTTGAATTCGGTTGATGAAAATTGCTAGGTAAGATTGAAGAGGCTAGAGAAAAAGTGATGGCTTATCAAATTTTATCTTTGCCAAGAGATAACTGGTGGATGCAATAGGCGTACAACCACTGTTATTTGGCTGCAGAATCATGTGACATCCCGCTCCCTTGTTTAGTAAATGGTACTTTTACCAGTTCCCTGTACTCTTGCTTGACAACGTGATGACACGATACATCTGAGATTTTAAATCTACATGAAAATATTATTAAGTTCCGATATTTTTAATTTCAAGATTATGACGTAGTATATTTATTAAACATGTTCAAGTCTTCCTATGCACATGTGCAAGTTTTTTCCTGAATTTCTGAAAATTTTAATCAAAGGTTTATCTTTTGACTCTTGGGAAGCTTAATTGGACTAAAGTTCTGCGATGGGGGGAGTTAAAGTCAGGTATTATGGTATTGACTTCTAATAATAGGAATTAAGATCTCATTTTCAACTCTAGGGTAAAACTTGATGTCATACCTAATTTCTTGAGCTCAATTGATCCTTGAAGCAACAGTGTTCTGATTAAGAGGGTGAATCCTGCCACATTATATTTTTCTTGAAACTGTGATCCTGCCACATAATATTTTTCTTGAAACCGTGATCCTGCCACATTGTATTTTTCTTGAAACTGTGATCCTGCCACATTATATTTTTCTTGAAACCATGATCCTGCCACATTATATTATTATGGTTGATTAGGAAGACAGTTCCTCACCATATCATTTCGAAATGTAAAGAGCAAATGGAAACTTTCTGTTTAGATTTACAAATCAGTTAGGCACTGGTTGGTAGGGGTCTGGGAAGGAGTCTGTCGTGAATCGTGATAGTGTATTAAGCTCAATTGGGGAATTTGAGTCTTAATTAAATGAATACGGAAGTAGCTATGCATTTTCATTTTTTTTCTCTTGTTTTTTTGTGATTGAAAAGGACTTTTGTTTAGGGATGATGACAATCTATTTCAGATGGATTTGAAATAAGTTGAAGGCTCGGGATGTACATTTTAATCTGTCCATACTATCTTGTAGTTGTAGACTATTCATCTATATAGATGGCTTGATTGTCTGTATCTTGCTAACGTGTTATCCAAACATATTTTCAGGGATGGTAGGATAAAAGTGATTGGTGGGGACAATATTGAAGGTCTCTTGATTTCTCCAAAGCAGTTGCCATACAAATATTTAGAGGTTTGGTTTTTGCACATGAAGTCATTCTACAGATTCTTAGATAGGTTCTAAAGTTCTCCAAGAGTATATTATTCGATATTGTTCTGGAGCATTTTGTAACACCTCATTTCTCTGATAATGGCTTGGATAGTGGAAATTTGGGACCAGGTTTCCTTATCAGCAGATTAAGGATCTCTGAAAGATATGGTCTTTAGAATTGATAATGTCAGGTTTATGAACAAAGTCAATAAAAAGCTGAATTTTTAATCAAAATTTTGCTCAAATACTTTTGGATGACAACGTCCGATGATGACCATTTTTGTTTTTGAGTGTTGATTCCATGTGTTTACCTTGAATAAGAGGACAATTAACTGAAATAAGCCTATATTTATGGTATATGATGCAAGGCTTGGAAAAGATGTTCACTTTATTCTATATTTTTTTCTTTTTGGAAGTAACTTTCATCCTCATGAGGCCTTCTCCCTTCCTGGGGCTAGGTGTTCTCTTTTTTGTCAAAGCTAACTCAACTTTTCTCTTTCGCTATTTTGGGTAGTGTTGGTCAGACATAGAAAGGTTCTTGGCTGAATAAAACCAAACTTCACTATTATTTTCTTTAGTGATCTGGCTTACTTGCTTTATTTTCCAATAACTGATCATGTCCAATCCTACACCTCGAAATGAAGTGTAGTACGGTCGTAGCAATAATAAACCTAACAAATGTTGGGGTCGATCCCATGAGGAGTACACGTGTCAAGGTGTCGAAGGAGTGTGCAAATTTGAGAATTTTCTAAGTTTTCTTCAAATAAAAGAATTGAGTAATTTATTCTAAAACTAGACTATTTTCTAAGCTAGGAATTTAATCAAACACTAGGAATGCAATAACAATGTTTTGTTTTTCAATTAAGAGAGGGTCGGGGGGTTGTAGCCTCTAGCTAGTTTGTGAATAGAAGTATCTTGCTCAAATTACATAGGATTAATGAAAATGATCCAATTGATAATTACTTACTAGAATTTTCCAACTCTAGCAAGTTAATCCCCAAATGTTCTTCTAAACCCAAAGAAAAATATTAAGATACATTGATAGACCCAAGTAGGAATCTCCCTATTCCTAGTTCGATTCAATTAATCAAGCACAATTAATTCCTCAATATACTCAATTCCTTGCTACTTGCTTAATAACCCAATCCAGTTTATACTCTTCTAAGCAAGAAATGGATGTGTAGGGCTTAATCTAGTGTTTGCAACCACCGAATAACCCAAGTAATAATAAGCAAGATAATTAGTATTCAATACAACCCTTCGGGGTGGCCTAGTGGTTTGGGCTTGGGACTTCCATGTTGGAGGTCTCAAATTCGAAATCCCTTGCCAACGAAAGCAAGGGGTTTGCCTTCTGGGTTGAGCTCGTCGCACCGGGTTTGCCTAGTGCATGTTACCTCTCCTGTGTGGTTTGCGAAGAATTGCATAGGAGCAGGGTTTTACCCTGTGCGCATCCAAAGGGTAGCGGTTGCGGGTTTCCCTTGTCATAAAAAAATAAAAATAAATAACTAGTATTCAATACATAAATGCCATAAGAGTCTACAACCTTAGCTAATGCGTTTAGCTACTCATGCTAGAGAAAGAAAATACAAGATGAAAGGAAAAGATAGAAATAATTAAAGAGTAATTAGGAAAGAAAATTGATACTCTATGGTGAAATCCTTCAAAATCTTAAAAAAGTAGCTATGACTGCTTCTCTACTTCCAAAAATAAAAAATATACATAAGAAAATGACCTAAAGACTTTGTAGTTGTCTAAAATTCATGACAAAAATGCCATTTTCAGGTGCAAATTGTGGCTGCCAAATAAAGTGCGGACCACACTTTTCAAAATTTTTTTTTGCTTCAGTGAAAATTCACTGGCACACTTTCTGCTCCAATTTCTTTCCAAATTTTATGCTAAGAAGTGAGCACACTTGAAAGTGTGCTGGCACTTTTCTCCTTCTTGTCTTCTACATTACTTCCATACTTGGCGCCAAATTTTCACCATCTAAAATTTTGCCCTAAAGTGTGGCCTTCACTTTAAAGTGCATCCACATTTTTCTTGGATTTGGGCTACACAATTTCTTTGGTTCTCAACTCCTCATTCCTCTGCCAGAAAGTGCGGCCAACACAATACAGTGTTGGCATACCTGTCTTTGCTCTTTTTCAAATTTCTTGCTTTTTTTCACCTTTTTTTCATCATTCTTGATCAAATCCTTGATTGATTGTCTTTCTTAGGTTCCAAATCCTTAAAGTTACCACTTTAAGTTAGTTTAGGTTATTAAGTTATACTCAAAGATTCTTAACACTCAAGAAAAAGGCAATCATAAGTTGGTATTCTTTCAACTTATCAATAACACTGGTAAACTGATGGTGTCTTCATTTCTTGCCCTTTGACTAACTTCATGATTTCTTGAATCTGTCTCTTTTACAATCTCAAGATATATGTTTAATCTGTTCTCTTTTATTTGTCTTTGTCTGTGGCAGTTCCTTCAAAATCAGGGTTTTCTTGTCAGCATCACAAATGAAAATGATGTACAGGTATTAATTTTTTTTCCAGGAAGTTGGCTTTTAATGCCCTTAGTGCAGCATTCTCAAACGTAAATCAAAGATGGGAAACTTAAGATCATTTGTGTGTCGTAGTTTGTATTGTGTTTCTTGTTGGGTTTTGATGCCTTCTTTGGTGCAGCATTCTGAAATGTTAATCAACAGGGAAACTGAACTCGATTAGGTGTTGTAGTTTGTGTTGTATCAGTTCCTTGCCTTTTCTGCTGAGATATGTTTATTTATGCCATTTTTAATTTAGGAACTCTTGCGTGAGCTTGGCCATGCCATGACCTTGCTAAGCAAGTGAATGACAGAAGTCTTGCTTAAGTTTGGTGGATCTAGCTCTACCATAATATTATATGGAAATTGGTCCAGTTTGCCTCTCTACATGCAAAAAGGATCAATTTTACCCTCCCTTATACTTTACACACAAAAATTCCCTCGCCGTTACCCATGTGAGAGGAACTAAGGATGCTGAGATGGATGTGTGGGCATAAGAGGATAAGTAGGATTAGGAACGACAATATTCGGGATAGATTAGGAGTAATCTCTGTGGTGGACGACAAGCTGAGGGAAGCGAGGCTGATGTGGTTCGGGCATGTGAAGAGGAGATGCATGGACCCAGTGAGAAGGTGTGAGAGGTTGCCTATGGTGGGTATAAAGAGAGGTAGAGATAGGCCGATGAAATACTGGGAGAGGTGATCATCCATGAAATGTTATTCCTTTAGCTTATCGATGGTATGACCCTAGATATGAGGATTTTGAGGTCGAGGGTTAGGGTAGAAGATTAGTTGGCACTCGAGCGTTGTTAAGTTTCCTTACTATTATTATTATTACTCTCTTAGACCATCTCCAACCCACCTCTATTTTACTCTCCATTCTCTATATTTGGAGAGTAAAATAGAGAATGGGCGCTCCAACCACCCTCCATATTAATCTCTATCCTCTATTTATAGAGAGGTGAATAGTAGTTCTCCAAATTTGGAAAATTACTATTCACCTCTCTATTTCACTTTTTCATTATTTTAATATTATTTCTATTATTTTGTAATGAACATATTATTTTACATATAATGCCATTAATTAAATATCTAATATTTGTAATTCATTTTAAATGTAATATAATATTTTAAAAATATATTATTTAATATATACTATTTTCATCCCGAATTAATAATATTTTAATTTTTTAAAATTTTTGTCACTAAATAATTTGAAAATATCCTATTTGAATAATTTTTAGCTAAACATAAAAAAATTAAAGACAAAAAATGTTCATTTTTAAATCCGTAATGCATTAATAGAGCATTTATGGGAGCAACGTCATAATCTTGAAAGTTGAGTATTTATGTAATGTTTATGTAATTGTATTTCATTAATGATTTCTTTTATTTGAATTGTCCATTAATTTCTATATTATATAAAATTTGCTTGCAATTTATATTATTTAAAAATTTAGAATAAAATATAATTTTATATTAAATAAAGAATTTGAAAAATAAAATATTATATCACATAAAAATTATATAAAATGATTATTTGGGAAAAAAAAGAAGAAATGATTTATATTATGAAATAAGAAAATAAGAATAAAATAGAAATAATTATACTCCCTCTGTCCAACAATACTTGTCCACTATTGACTAGGCACACCCCTTAAGAAACAATAAATAGAAGGGTGATTTTACTATATTACCCTTTGAATATAATAAATACAATGTATTGAAAAATGTAATAGGGAGATGACTATAATTAATGATAAAGGTAAATTAGGAACTAAGTGTAAAATTATCCATTGATTTCATAAAGTGGACAAGTATTGTTGGACATCCCAAAATAGTATAGTGGACAACTATTGTTGGACAGAGGGAGTATAATATTGAGGAGAGAGAAGAAGATTCATTTTTAGAGAGTAAAATAGAGAATTGGGTTGGAGTTGATTGTCTGAAAAAATAGAGAACTCTATATTTAGAGGGTAAAATAGAGTATAGGGTTGGAGATGCTCTTACTATCTTATTCTTTGATTTATCATTATTGTTGCTTCCTTTCCTTCAGTTAGCATATTATTTGTTGTCGATAGTATTCGTTTACCATTTTTTATGGCTTCTTCACTACTATATTTACTTTTCAAACCTGCTCTGATATGCTGTACTTGAGCCGAGTGGCTTTCGGAAACAGCCTCTCTACCTTCACAAGGTAGGGGTAAGGTCTGCATAAACATTACCCTCCCCAAATTCCACTTGTGGAATTACACTGGGTTTGTCGTTGTTGTTGTCATTACCCATGTGGCTCAAATATACCCCTTCTCTGTTAGGGCTGTCCAATCTCACATGGCCCTATCATTTTGGTGAGGTGGACACCACATGGCATGCCACTTTATCACCCACAACCTATTTTATTTTTACCCTTTCCCCTACATTTCTTTTTCCACCAGCAACACCTCTTTCCTCTCCACCTTTCTACTGCAGGTACTACTACTTAGAATAGAAAATGGGTTGGGGGCGGGTAAGAGGTGCTGGTGGAAGAAGTGGAGGGGAAGGGTCAGAATGGGTTGGGGGGCGGGTAGGTGGCATGTCATGTGGTGTTCACCACACTAAAATGACAGTGCCACGTGGGATTGGGCGTCCACCTTCCTAAGGAAGAGGGGTATATTTGAGCTACTTTGGGATATTTTTGTGCGGAAAGTATAATGGAGCGTAAATTGATCCTTTTTGCATTGTAGAGGGGTAAATATGGCCATTTTCCCGATATTATAAATATTTGTTTGGTGTTCCTAGGGTTGCGGAGGAAAATGTGAAAAACCATATACACATATAAAATTAAGATCTCACTAGAACTTGCTGGTAGCCTTTACTGATGAATAAATAAGAAAGCATCTAACAAATTAATAAGAGATCATTACTTCTAGTTATACCATAAAAGTAATTGCTAGGAAATCTAGAAACTGTAGTTTCTTGAAATGAGATTCTGGTGTAATGTGAAGAATGTATATAACTTAGATTATATATTGGATTTCATACACTCTTCTATACTGAAAGAGTCTAAATCCACTGTTTTCCTTTATTTTGAGCACCCACTTGGTGCTATAATTAATGAAGTTATTTATTCCCCAAGAAAAGTAAAAAGCAAAAGAAGCAAATGTTGTATGTTGCAATTACACAGGGCAGAATCTCTACAATTTTGTGGTGAATTATGTGACTCATTTTTCATTCGAAAACCTGCTATATTTGTACCTTACTAGAGGCATTTGCAGAAACTTATGTTTCCCTTTTTTGATTGGTTGGAAAAAATTCGTGTTTCTTGTTGCGTTAAATTACAATGACTCAATTTTTTAATATCAAAACCTTTTCTTTTCATTTCCTTGAACATGTGGTTATCAAAGACATACATTTATGTTGAATGTGAAATATGGCCAGTGGTTTAAGGAAGTTTTGTTGTATGAATTTCAAATGCCTAGCATCACCATTAGAATTACTTCAATACCTAAAATTATAAGAAGACCATTTCCATGATATTCAATTTTTTGTGTTTTGTCTGAAAGCAAGTAGACTTTGAGTGATGAATGGTTGGCTTTAAGGGTAAATTCCTGTTGATAGCAAGAACTGTTTGAATGCCAATGAAGACCTCTTTGCAAATCCCTCCTCCCCTGTCCCGTAAAGTTGGAAAAAACCCTAGAAGAAAAGTGAGAATAAAAATCTTTCATTAAAGGTTGCACTGACTTGGGTGCTCAGAGGGGTCCTGTAAAACTCGAGTTAAGAACTGTTTTGTGGTTCTGGGTTAGTAGGTGTGTAAGGTTTCTCTTTCTCTTGCTTTTGTGCAGGTTTGGAATCTCAAAAGCAGATCTGTAGCTTGTGATTTGCATTGGGAATCAAATATAACTGCCTTTTCAGTTATCAATGGCTCTTCCTTCATGTACGAAATCGATGTGCACACAAGAAAGTTATACAGTGGAAAGAGTTGAGAGTATTTTATGCTTATATTAAATTCGTCCTGTCATTATAGGTATGTTGGAGATGAATATGGAACAATCTCAGTTTTGAAGTTCCATGTTGAGCACAGAGAGCTGCTGCAACTGCCATATCAGATCTTATGGAGTTCTCTTTCTGGTGCTTATTGCATAATCTTAGTGAAGATCTTTTATCTGATTCCTTTGTTTCAATGATTATGTTTGTTACCTATTCTTCGTAAAGTGACTCTTGTTTAGTTGACATTCTTTTTACTTGTAGGCCTCATTTGTTTTCACTTAATGGAGGTCTGAATCTGAATGGTTCAGACATTGGGCCATTAAGTGCGTTTGTTTTTTTTGAAAAAAAATAAATCAGTTAATGGATGGGTCTGAAAGCATCTGATTCGTTCATGTCTATGAAGGAGTCTTATTTCTATTCAGACTCTTCTTATAACGCTAATTTATTTTCCCGTAAAGTTCAACATCGTTATTTTTTCTCTCTAACGTTGCCCCTCTCCCATTCTCTCCATTATCAGCATACATCATTATTTTTTCTCCCCCTCTCCCATTATCAGTGCGTGCCTTCTCTATTTCAAACGGGTGTTGAATTTTTTTCCTCTTGAACAGGTAAGTTTTCAAAAAAGCTTTGTACAAGTACTTTGTTTATTAATTTTATATTCAAAATATTCTTGGTATTACTGTTTGCTTCTCAAGAACTCTGAAATTTTGCTTGCAATTTTAGATTTTGTTTATAAAACTAGTAGTCTCGTGTGTGCTTATTCTTATAATACAAAGTCTGTGCTAGTTTTATGGAATAAGATTACACGAATACTTTTTTTTTCTTTCAATTCCTTTATTTTTTTGGCACATGATGGTTGATGGCATGTTGAGATATGGTACATCTAAGAACAAAAATTAAAGGGCTATCCTTTTGATTATTCCTAAACAAGAGGCCTTAAATATTTACACACATGCACAAAAATATTATTCTTACATACTACTTGTTTTTTGTTTATATTCTCAAAACGCACTAAGCGTTTAACTTCACATAGTAATATTATTATTTATAAAACTAAGAACTAGTTCTAGTTAATAAGAGTTTAGACATTTGATTGGGTTGCCTTTTTTATTCTTACATGTTTTTTGGATCTGTGCCAAGAACATCGCAATAAAATTTGTAGCCTAACACCAAATTATAACAAGAGGCCTTATATAATTATGAATTATATACATTCAGATGCTAAAAAACAAACAGTCTTAATCATTCAGTGTTCAAATCTAGAGACAACATCTTAATCATTCGGATGTGCATTCAGATTCAGACGTCTTAATCTTAATGAAAACAAATGAGGCCATAGTGTCTTTTGAAATTTGAGCTATTTCTTGGCAGATGTTAAAACTTTGGTTTACAAGCATGAATGCATCATTCACGTTTAGGGCAGGAAATTGACTAAAAAGAGCTGTGGGTCGCCATACCAAGATATGTCTTCCCATTTCCAATAACGAGGTCTAGTTTGTCCAATGCCAATAGAGGGACATGCTCTTGATTCAAAAGAGATTCATGTTCATTATACTATGGTTCAACCATTTTGTTGCCAGCCGGCTAGAAAAATTCTCATTAGGTTTGATATAATTTTGTGTCTAGTATTAGAAGCTATTCAATGAGTTTTTTGCTGGCACCATATGCACCTGTAATTAACAGAAGTACAGGGATTTCTCCTTTATAGGGATTTCCCTCCTCATATCTTATTCTGGCATGGCTATATTTCTAGTACATTAGCTCTGGATCTAATTTCTTCTAATGCAATCAACTTGAGTAACTTTGTTTCATATCCTTTATTGTTCAATATATGTGGGATGTATGCCAGTGATTAGCTCCTCTATAAAATTATGGCCATGGATGACAGTAGGCTTTATTTTGAGATTTTTAGATCTTTCTATCAGACTAAGCATCTTCACCAAACATATTTCATTTGTTAAGAGAATACAAACTGGCTTGATTTAACTTCATGATTACCTAACAACCGTTTGTTCTTCTGTCCAAAAGATTCTCATTTTTTCAAATGCTCATGTGCTTTACTATAATTCAGTCAACTTCTAAGGTTGCTGACTTTTGGATTTTTTTGCAGAAGCAACTGGTTTTCCATATTCAGATCATCAACCAGTTGTTGGTATTCTCCCGCAACCTTTTACATCGGGAAATAGGCAAGTCACAGTTATTGCTTAATGTTTCTTCCTCAACCATCACTAAGCTCATGTTAATTAAATTAAGCCCTGCTCCTCTTTTGATTTGTTTCTATTTGTCTTTAATGATTGCCTTACAAGGTATATGTTCTGTTATTCAATGTTGGTTTTTGGCATACAAGTCGGAGAATCTTACATGTGAATGGAGCAAGAAAAACAGAGAAAGGTCCCTTGCTTGCAGATTTTTCTTCTACGATACATGCTCAGTTATGAGATGGCATTCGGTGGTTCTTCCGGGATAAAATGGTTCTTCCGGGATAAAATAAGTAGTTCTCATGGGATTAAAAAGAATTGTTGTTGAGCTATTTCTACTAGTCAAGCCCCCACTTGTGGGATTACACTGGGTTTGTTGTTATTGTTGCAGTTTCTACTAGTAAATTACCGAATACCAATATATTTTGGTCATAAGAAGCCTGTCAATGTAGTAAAAGCTATAGATAAAGTGACATCTCCACTCATTTACCATTTGGTTCAACTGTCTGCCTTCTCCGGCCAAAGTCCTTTTCTTGCAGTGTTTTGAGTTAGATCAAAAACCAAGAAACTTAAAAAAAAAACAAGAAACTTAGTATATTTCTATTAATCGATAGGAAGTGCCTGGGAAATACTAAGCAAAATGGAATGGTGGAGGCATCATTTACTGGTAAAAAGACTATTATTCCCCTTTACTGGTGGCAACTAACAAAATACAAATCTGTCAATTGATGTACGCGGATTTGTCTTTATGATTTTATTACTGTAGTGTGGTTCCTTAGAATTTTGAATATGTTTTCTCTTTATAAATTCCTGAACTGATGACACTTATTGCAGATTATTGATTGCATATGAGTGTGGTTTAATTATACTTTGGGATGTCGTCGAAGCCCATGTTATAATTGTCAAAGGTGATAAAGATCTCCATTTGAAGGATGGTGCTTTAAACTTTAAAAAGAACGCAGATTCCAACTCTCCTGATGATCTAGTGCAGCACCAATTAGAGGAGAAAGAAATAACCACACTTTGCTGGGCATCCACTGATGGATCCATTCTTGCTGCTGGGTACATAGATGGAGATATTCTGCTTTGGAAAACGTCAAAATCGTCCGCAAGCCTTCAGGAAGCCGGACCATTTGATAATGTTGTTAAGCTACAGCTGTCTTCTGTTGAAAAGAGGCTTCCAATTATTGTCTTACACTGGTGGGCAAACAGTAAATCCCGGAATAATAGCGACGGCCATCTCCTCATTTATGGCGGTGATGAAATAGGATCCGATGAAGTCATTACGGTAAGTTTTACACTTAATCACAGAAATATTCTCATTATTGTTTTATCATTATGCTATATGCTGGCTCACTAGCTAAGTAGACTTAATTTGTCATTTATCTAATTTTTGTGCTTCAAATTATAAAAGGTTGCATTTTTGGGTCAACATGAACTGCACTTTGGGCCAAATAAAACTGAAACTGAGCAGTGAAATCTAAAAACCAGAACTTGCACTTCCTATGCATTTTGAGCATTGAAGTATTATATTTGCTTGTCTATATCATTATCGTGAATATACACATCTTTTAAAGTGATTGGTAAACTCAAGTTATATCTTAGTGTGTGTATTTTTAAATTGCAAGGATGTTGGCTTTTGAAGTTTGAAATGATCTTGATTGGAAAAGTGTATTTGATATCTGATGACATCTACTGTTTTCGAGTTTTGTGGATAAGACAAATTGTTATCGTTGTAGCATTTTAGTGTGGTAGATTTGATTTAAAAGCTAAATAACATTTAAACTAATGCTCGACTCATTGAGCAATCGTTTTAATATTAACACTTCCATCTTATTCAACTACAATCAAGTTTAAATGGTAAATCAGGCTCTCAGACACCTGCCTTAGGTCAGTCAGAATAATGAACAGTCTATGCTAGTAGAAGTGCACACATGTACATAGTAAAAATTTACAGGTTGCTTCAAGAAATATTATTTCCCGACAATCTTCATAATATTCTAGCTCTTTTATATTTTCCAACTATTTGTGATTTACATGTTTGTGTATAGGGGAGCATACATGTCTACTTTCAGAACTTGTGGTAAAATTCCTCACAGATTCAGCTCTCGCACGTCACCCCCAGAGAAGGGAAAGAATTTGAACAACAGCTGTTTAACTTCTGTTAGGTGTCACATTTTGTCCTGGGGATATAGCATACCTTCCTACTATGTACATTCTCAAACATAACCATATTTATGATGAAAAGCTATTTTCTGGTGCTTTGCTGCTGCAGATCCTTACTCTTGAGTGGTCATCTGGAATAGAGACTTTGAAATGTGTTGGTCGTGTTGACCTCACTCTTAGTGGCTCATTTGCAGATACAATCTTATTACCAACTACAGGGGCAACAGTACCTGATGAAAAAGCTGCTTTGTTTGTTTTGATGAGCCCTGGACAACTAAACCTTTTTGATTGTTCAACCTTGTCTGACTTGGTATCCAAAGAGGAGAAAAAAGTATCTCTATCAGCTAAGGATTTTCCTGTAGAATTGCCAACTATTGATCCTTCCATGACAGTGACAAAGCTTACCCAGTTGCATTCAGATGGAAACTTAACGGAGCTTCTGCAAGAGGTGATGCAGCCCTGTTTCATTTTCTCCCCCTTTCTCATTTTTCTAGAAATCCAGAGTTATTTCTAATTTAGATTATTATGGGTTTTGTATTTTAACCAGACACCTTTCTTCAAGAAGTTCTCCGCAGAAACATCATCTGGGGCTAGCAGATGGCCCTTGACTGGAGGGGTGTATAATCATACTTCTCGAGCTGAGACTAACAGGATTCAGAGAGTTTTTATAGCAGGTTATCAGGATGGATCTGTAAGGATGTGGGATGCCACTCATCCGGTCCTCCTTCGCCTTTGTGTCTTGGATAGAGAGGTTGTTACAGCATCTAAAAGTTCCATGTCACTTTTCATTAGTCGTGTTGATAGGGAACTCTCACTTTATTCTTGTGATTTTCAGGTTAAAGGTGTAAATACAGTTATATCAAGTGCTTCTGTTTCAAAAATTGATTTCTGCTTCCAGACATTAAGATTGGCAATTGGGGATGCAAGTGGTCTGGTGGGAAACACCACCTTACATTTCTAATTTGGTGTTAATGTATATTGACCCCTATATTAATTTCCTTTTACACGCAGGTGCGTCTTTATGATTTCAAACATAGTGATATGGGAAACTTCCACGTTGTTACTGATACTAAAAGTGAAGGTAAATGTCACTCAGTAACTGTTATTCCAGTATCCAATGTCCTACTCCTTGTCATAGACTGATGGCCTGCCTTAAGAGTATTGTATGCTTCACATAGGGTCACAACTCCTTATCCAGACCACTGAATTTCAATAAGATCTCATGGTTGATAAACTACACCAATTTTTGGAGGTTTTCTGTGAAATGGATGGAAAAAGAGTAACCTCTTTGTCAGAAATAGACCATGCTTTAAAATAGAGCATTCAAATTCTTTGATATCTGGTAGATGAATTCAACTTTTGAGGTGGAATTTTGAAGTTGATCTTAATTTCCTAACTGAAATTTGTAAACTTCTGACCACACTCGGGGTTGGAAATATTCTAGTCTAGCATTTGATCAATAGTTTAGCTTTGAATTGTTCCTCCAAGTGAAGCTGGATGAGATAGTGAAAATTCCATAGGAAGTTGGTATCAAAGAATCTCTTGTTAAATAGCTTCTGGGATTCATGTGTCTGATTTTTGTTGAATTAAATATTTCCTGGATGAATGTTTTCGACCTTGTCTTGTACCAGCCATAGTGAATACATATTTTTATAAGAGATTTTTACATGCTCTGTTCATTCGGTTGTTGATATATCCCCATTTATCCAATTTCTTCCTTCCTCACCTGGAAAGCCCATTTTACATACAACTTGTTAAAAAACATATACAAATTGAAAAAAAATCATTGCCTCCATTGTTGGAATTTTTGAGTGAATCTTCAAAGTTGAATCTGAAAATTGTGAGTCCTATTGATTGTTAGTTGACAAACTCGATTTGTTATTGTGTTTGGGGCTCAAATTGTGGTTAGAGTACTGATTTTGTAAGATTTGGGTGCTTAAATCATATTAAAAGGGTAACTCACCATTGTTGAACAAGCTTGAAAAGGTGAGTTTGAATTTCAAATTTGATTTTCATGAGAAATTTCGAGTAAGTGTTGTCTAGACTTGTTGGAGTTAGTCGAAGGAGTTTGTCTACAAAATTTGAAGCCATTTTGACTGGTTTGAACAAGAATTGCAACTGAAAATCGCCGAAAAAAGTTCGTCATTGTAGCTAGTGATGTGCTATATACTTTTATACAAGGTAAATACATTGTTTATATAAGTGTATAAATACTGTATAATAGTGTAACAACAACAACATACCAAGTGTAATCCCACAAGTGGCGTATGGGGAGGGTAGAATGTATGCAAACCTTACCACTATCTTTATGTATAATAATGTATAAGGGTGTAAAACACTTGCAAAAAATGTTGGGGATAAGAGTATAAACTGAATAATATAACTACATGAGTGCAAAGTATTTTGTTTGCCTGTATATGTTTGAAACTTTCTCTTTGTAAAGTGTAGCATAGGCTTCATTATTGGTTTAGCAACAAATGTTGATTTTACCAGACATGTGGGTCTGGTGGACTTTCACCCCTATAAAAAAAGCAAATTGAGACAGCGGAACACATTCTTAAACAGCCGCAACCTGTCTGACACAAATGACAAATAAGGTTGTCCGTGATAATGGTTTTGCTCTCTTAGATGAACTTGATTATGACCACACACCTCTAACCACCTCTATGTATCCAGGTAGCTGTCCACAGTCATAACAAGCTACTTTGTGGCCAATGATTGAATCTATTGCGCAACATGTTTCTTTTACCAGTATCTTTCCCCTACATCTCAAAATGAGTGATGGGGTATGGAGTATAAGGGTCAAACCATTAGTTTCCACATTGATTTCAGACATATATTCCTTAAATATTTGAAAATGTTACATACAACAACAACAACATACCTAGTGTAGTCCCATAAGTGGGGTTTGGGGAGGGTGAAGTGTACGCAGACCTTAACCCTACCTTTGGGGGGTAGTGAGGATGTTTCCGATAGACAGAAAGTACTATAACCTATAATTTAAAAAGCACTTAAAAATTGTTTCAAATCTTATAGTCAAAAAGTTGTTTGACGCTTCAAATAGTAATATTGTTTGACAGAATGGGATAGAAGGAAATAATATATCATTTCCATGTTCAAATATTCCTGCTTTACTTTGCATAATTGGAGATCAACTATTATCTGTGAACTCACTGGTATTTACCTTTTCTTAGTTCATGAGTTGGCACAAGGTCAAGGACCTACTTGCAGAGCTGTTCTCAAGCTTCTCGATGTTCGAGTCCGAGCAATTGAGTTTATAAATCATGGAGCCAGACTTGTAGTTGGATACGAAAATGCTAAGGTCAATAACACTATCATTTTCTTCAAGTTTTGTGACGAACTTATGATGTCAATTTTATTGTTGATTAATGTGTATACTTATTCTAATGTCTCCACTTTCAGGTTGCAGTGCTTGATATGACTTCATTATCAGTATTGTTCTTATTAGACTCCGCATCTGCTGGTGGCTCTCCACTGGTGACTCTGATAGCAAAGAGATTTGTGCAAAATGACAGTAATAGCAAAAGCCCAAAACAATCAGAGCTTCCAGAAAACCGTACGGCGGAACTCATGTTCATTTTAACTGAGGATGCAAAGATCTATGTAATTGATGGTGGTAATGGTAAAACATATGGTTCAGGGCCCTTTCATTTAAAGAAAGTGTCGACTGCAATTTCTATGTATGTCATAGGCAAGTACATATTTGTAGAGCAATCCAAAGTTTTTTGACGTGTAAGTTGTACTCAGTTTTGTGTTGATTTTCTTGCATTTCAGAAAACAACATCCCATTTTCCGATATAATAAGCAAGCAGCCAGAGTCCAGCAAGGATGATGCAGCTAGTAATGAGCCTTCACAGGAAATGACCACTCGTGATCTAAGTGATACGGTTCCCTTTCTAGAAAATGACCCCTCCAGGAAACACTTTGAGGAGTCCTTTATCCTACTTTGCTGTAAAGATTCAATACGCACTTATGCTACAAAATCTGTAGTTCATGTGAGTATATTGCTTTATTACATCTGCATTTCTATTTTCGTTGGATGTTCTAATAAAATTCAATTTGATTTTTCAAACTAGGGGGATAATAAATCTGTTTGCAAAGTGAAGCTTGACAAACCTTGTTGTTGGACTGCTACTTTTGTGAAAGATGGCAAAGATGGGAAAGCTTGTGCGCTACTATTACTCTTTCAGACTGGAGATATCGAGATTCGGTAATCTTTTTCTTTCCTAATTTTTCTGGGCAAATACCATTCTAAAACGTGTAAGGACCTTAGCAAGGCATAATTAGAATATTTTCCAGTATTTGGTTGCCTTAAATTGTTAAAAATGTTCTCCAAGAAAATAATCGCATCAATCACACCTCGATCCCAAACTAGTTTACATCAAATGGAGAAAAGAATTTGCTCGTGTCATCATGGATGTTGTTCATTGTTACTCTTTAAGTATCTCAATTTGTAGTTATTTTCCTTTACAATTATCACAATTTGTACAATATATCACTTGCTTCAACTAACACATACACATTGTTGTAAGTTCTTAACACTGCGCCATTGCCAAAATATTATTCTGATGCCCTATCTCCCATCTTCTGGAGATGGAGATTAAGAAACAAGTTGTTTGAGACATACATTACTACCTTTATACCCAGCCAAATGTTGGAAAATGACCTACAAATAGTTTTTCAAGGTAAGATTTTCCAGAACTTTTCAGTCATACTAAAGCACCTTGAATGTACCAGTTTTCTGTGTTATACAATTCCGTACTCTCAATTATGAAAGATTGCTTTGCTGTATGTCCATGATAATATATTATGGAAGAACTGAGTGTTAAAATATTGCTAACATCTATGTATCTCCAGATCTTTGCCTGATCTAGAGTTGCTGGAGCGGACCTCTTTAATGTCAGTTTTAAGGTGGAATTTCAAGCCAAATATGGACAGGGCAATGAGTTCCATGGAGAATGGCCATATCACTCTGGTAATCAGAGTTGCAGTGCATGCTATTATCCTATCGCATTTAGCATAATTTGTTTGCTTATTGAAATTTCGGCCTATAATTGCATGGCTGTCCTCTGAACATCTCTGTCTAACAAATATCAGGCAAATGGTTCTGAACTGGCTTTCATGTCTCTATTAGCTAGTGAAAATGATTTCAGGTATATGATCAGTTAGTGCTACTTTTCCATCAATAGCTTACTCATGAGCAGGATAGACTGTTCAAAATTACTGATTCAACAATACAATTTCCAGAATTCCAGAATCTTTGCCGTCTCTGCATGATGAAGTGCTCGCAGCTGCAGCAGATGCTGCCATGAAATTCTCCACTCAGAAGAAGAAACAGGTCTGGTTGATAAAGATGTTTCCTTGTGGTCTATGTTTTGTAGTGGCTGAATTCTTATAGATGTTGCTGCAGGGTGGGGGCCCAAATATTTTAGGTACTCTAGTTAAAGGATTTAAAGCGGGAAAAACAAATCATAATATGGATTTCAGTCAGATGTCGAAGTCAAACTTTAGTCATCTAGAAGGTGTTTTTATGAAGAACCCACTCCACCCAGAACCGTCCCCAATGAAGGAAGTTCCAGAAGAAGTGGAGCTCGATATAGGTAATATCCCTTCATATCTTACGTTCTTACTTCTTTCATAAGTGACATTCTTTTCTGTCCCTATATATTGGTTTATTCAGCATTTCCGTAGTTGTTGTGCCCCTAACTGAAGATTTACCTTTGACACAGATGATATTGAAATTGATGAACCTTTTCCTGTGGCTTCTACTTCATCTCATAACACACAAACTAGTAAAAGAGGTAAACTTACATCAAATTGATCATCTGCTCAAATCGATTATCTGCACTTTCAGAATCCATAATAACAAATATTTCCCTGTATATATTGCAGGAACTGAAAGAGAAAAGTTGCTTGATTCTGAGGATGATGACGCCAAACCCAGACTTAGGACGCGTGAAGAAATCATAGCAAAATATAGAAAAACTGGGGTAGTCATACTTGTTGGTTTTACTACTTTTCATTCTGAATTGTGTCTAATAAATGTTCTTATTGTTATATTCAATCGTCTATATCTTCCAGGTCCAGGATGCATCATCAGCGGCTGGACAAGCAAGAGACAAGCTTCTAGAACGCCAAGAAAAACTTGAGGTAGGTCAATTAGTTTAAAATGGTGAAGATGTTCATGTAACACGAAAAGTGAACAACATAATACATGAAATAAATTCTTGCTTGTAACCAAAAAGAGTTGAGAGTATAATAAGCTAACACCACTCGAGATTTAAAGATTAGAGGAAGTGGGGATAGATAGACAGAAAGAAAATTGAATAGGAAGGCTGCACTATTCAGAATCAAATGATAAATACTTCTAACAACTTATTACCTTACACTGCCAGAACCTTTATGTGGCATATTTGATTGTTTTCTGGAAAATAATATGCTCACTTCTGTTTGTGCTGCAACTTCGTCCCTGGTCATTGTCTGGTTCTGCACTGTGCTCCTCTTTGAGAAATGCTCAACTTCTCGTTAGACTGTATCTAGTCTTCTTGTGTCAAACCTTTGCTAATTCTGGTTAATTGATAACACGTATAAGTTTCTATGTTTTTGCAGAGAATTAACCAAAGAACTGAAGAACTACGCAGTGGGGCTGAAGACTTTGCATCATTGGCAAATGAGCTTGTCAAGGTAATGGAAAATCGCAATCGAAAATGGTGGCAGATATGAAGATAGGCATTGGGTTCTTCATCATCCTTTACAGAAGATTCATCATTCTTACACCTAAGAAAGTGTCAGTGTTCGACATATATACTGTACAGATCGGTATGGCTTTTCAAAACCTTGGGTTAAAGCAACTGATGTGAGTGTAGCATAGGTTATTTGTGAAAAGCTTAGGTGGTTTATCGTTCGTGAAGGAATAATCTATCATTTTTTTTGCTCTTCATTTTCAGTCTCTTTTGTTTGTTTGCAAAGGAAAATTATGTAAGAGATGCATATTTATTGTTTGTGAAGTGAGTAAAGCCTTTCAAAATAGATGTAAAAAATACGACGACTAAGAATTACAATGTGCAACGTGGTTATTTGGTTTGAATTTTCGAACTATAGATTAAACTTAGGATTTTATTTTTAAAATTTATGGATTTCGAATTGGATATCGATTTTAGTTCTACGGATTCCGAACATCCACCCATCAATTCTTTAGAACATAACAATGTAACTAGCACTGCAGTACCTAGCACACATTACACTAGGAACTGGCATGTAAATTGCACTAATATACAATTAACTACTGTGATCAAGGTTGACCATATCTGCATACGCATTTCAAAGATAAGATAATAGTGATAATCCAGGGCGTCTAACGACACTATTAAGCATATCATTATTCTTTCAACCTGCTACTAGATACTGTTTGCATTGTGAGAGAAAGTGTTTGTACATTACACAAATCAAATGTCACAAAGATTCGAGGAAGGAAAAACCTTTGATAGTGTCATTTTTATCGATACCATATAACCAGACCCTAGAATGTTTCTGGTCGAGAACATTTGCAGCAAAACAATGATTTCTGAAGAAAATGCTGGTGGATCTTTTCATTGCATGTATGTTTATCGCTACTGGAAGGTCACAACATTAAGTCTAAATTAATCTGGCACCATTGAATTCGTGAAATCACCATATCTACGACCAGGAAGATGCACCAAGGCCATCCACTACCCCTGAGTTAGTAATCTTTCTGCCAACTAGATCTTTCAGCTCGAGTTCGCCAGGAAACCTATTCTCTTTCAGTTTAGAGAAAACCTGTCACATAAATTAGAATTGAACGGTGAGAGGAGAAGCAACAATGTACAACAAGCTACTTGCTGTGAATTGAATAAAATCCAGTACACAGAAGGTGTTGCTGAGAAGGGACACAAGCAACACACTGAATTTTTGTAGTTTTTTCTAATTGCATCACACCCTACTAACAGACTGAAGTTTTGTTCTGTTAACTGGATACACAGACGAGAAATGTAAATGGACCCGATATTGACTCACATTCTCAAGTCTTATAAGTTGACATATCTAGGCAATCAATAAAAACTTCATATCACATGCTACAGGGGCTACAAAGATCTCTGTGAATCATGGTACTTCAAAAGTTAGCTACACTTGAAATCCTTCATATAAAGGCATTGCTCAAAGTTGATTTTCACCAAATTTAAAAGAAACATTTTATATATATGAAGAGGGAGTACAAGTATAACATGCCAACGACATCCGAAGTCTGAAAATGAACCACAATTTGTCTTAGGCAACTTTTCCCTCTGTGAGCAGGTGAAAGAAAGAGAATGAGAAGTGTTCAGAGAGTTAAAGGTCATTTTTTATTTTACATTCATGGTTGCATATCAGATGAATCAAAGTAATGTTTCCCTACATTTTTTCTTTTCTGAAAAGAGCAAAGAAGTTAACAAAGTAAAAATTACCATAACCTATCCAATAATGGATCTGATAGTGCATCACAGATAGCTAAAATGATCAAACAGCCTCTTTAGATGGACATCTATCTAGTCTATACTAAAGTAAAGATTGTTTCCACAATTTTCTTCTCATAAATCGGATGGTTTTAGACACAAAAAAGGCACAGAATGGTAATCATTTCCCTACGTTTTTAACCTCAAGGAAAAGGGTAAAAAAAAAGGATACACATAGACAGATTGAAAGGTAAATACCAGTTCACCATTACAATACACTTCAAAAGCACCAGAACTTTGCAACATGGTCTGAAAGAAGTTTCCCAGGAGCCAAGTGGTTGCCATAGTCCCAAATCTGTTTGCACGCAACTGATAGAACCATGGAGGTGGCACCGCAATACCCAACCTAGGAAATATTTGTTCACCAGCCATTACAAGGCCAATGACTCCAAATTGGAAAACGGGTACTACTTTGCCCAACAAACGTTTTGGAAGTGGAGGAGGATAGTTAGCAAGGACGACATGGATACCAGGAAACTGATTATCCAACATGTTTTTCATCGTCACAGCTGTCCCTCTGCCAAGAAACATGAAACTTAAATGCAGTTTGATATGGTAAGACTGCAGGGCAAACAGTTGTACAAACTAGATGACCAATTGAAAGAAGTAATAGAAAGGTAAATAAAAATTACTTTTCCATGTAATGTTGATGTGCATATATTTCAAAGGAACCACATTCATGATTAAAATCTTTACAAGCTAAACATACAAAGCATGCACTTCTATGAATCCTGTATATTGGCATATATGGGAAAGGTTTTTGCATCTTAACGGGCATTCAACGAATCACACAAAAAGAAGTTGCACAACGTCCTCCCTACACATCAAACGAGAGGGTTATGTCATTCTAAGAGACCTATAGAGTAAGAGTTTCCAAAGTTCTCCTTTAGTTTTGGGACCTCTTTTCCGTCATGCATTTAAGACTATAACACCACTTAGAACGACATAAGCACTCAATCAGATGAATTCAATTCATGTTGAAGATCCAAGAAATTATATTCCTCGATAACTCAAGTTCTTGGCAATATCATATATTTTCTGGTGGATATAGAGGATTTATACAGCCGGTTTGGTATTGAGGCTCAGTTGATTAATTAAGACTACCTCACTTTAAACGACACGTCATGACATAACCTACCATACCAGTTCAATAACTAGTTCGAAATCCAAACTTTAAGAGCTCGTTTGGTTGGGGAACAAGTTATCCCGGGATCAACTATCCCGAGATAGTTATCCCACCCTCAATTTGGGATAAAATAAACACTACAATCCCAGGATAACTAAACTCACTATAAGTTGTCCGGTGATTTTATCCCAACCAAACACGTGATAAACTCATCCTAAAATTAATCCCGAAATTAGTTATACCTTATCCTTCACACCAAACGAGTCCTAAGAAGCATGACATATAACATATAGAAAAGAAGGTAAATCAATATACTTATTCTAAAAATTTCCATTAATTAAGCAAAACCCATATGATGAAACAATAATAGAAACAAAACCTGTAAGAACAAGAAGAGCAGAAATCAATGGTGACAGTGTTACCAATACCAACTGCACCAATACCACCAGTTTTCTGCAAGTCAACCACAAATAAACATATAAAAAATGATACCCTTTTATTAAAAAGACATAAAGAATCTAAGAAACAAATATTGAGTGAGGTTCACTACCTGAGTAGGAAATTCAAGAGTCTGAGGTTGTTGGATCACTGACGGCGGCTGGTGGTGGTGATGATGGTGGTGATCGGAATTGGGTTTTTGCGGTGGAGGAGTAAATAGTTGGAAGAGATCGGAGATGAACAGAAAAAGGGGTAAACTCACTAGAAGAAGCTGAGTTCGATCCATTGTCACCAAATTCTCACACACACAGAGGCAGGGGAAAATGGGGAAGATGAGGGTAATGGTCTCTTATATTTGATGCAATGTTGAAAATAGTACCTCTAAGTATATGCATTAGTAAGTTTGGTCCTTTAAGTTTGTTAAAAATAAATATTTTTAGTTTCGTTAAATATTTAATGAACTCTGTTTGTTAGACTTGACGGAACCCTAGCCTATACCCTAGGTGTGTGTAACGTCTTATAAATTTGTAACGTTTAAAATAACGAGTTTACGGTTGATGAAGCAAATGAATACGTTTTGTGTCAATCATCGAGGAGATGTCGGGATAATAATCGTAAGTGGATGATTATACATAGGAATATTTATGTTAAGTCATTTGGAATCTTTTTAGACCAAAGTTATAGCCAAGGGGAGGCTTGGAGCAAAAATTATAATTGACGGATTTATTTATGAAAAGTTTTTATATAAACTTATTTACTTGTTGACTTGGGCAAGCATATCTCCCAATATATAATGAGTTAGAGGGACCATGATCTACCAAATTGAAGATCCACGAGTCTAGTTTTCAACGCATAAAATCGTTTGTCAAATTGACATCAAAGTAAAAGGTTATGATCATTTTACCGAGGAATATCTGAGGCAGACGCTAGCGAATCGTGTTTGGTCCAAATCACTTCATAACTGCATTTTGGGACTATTTCATTTCAAAAAAATTCTGAGAACATCAAGGTCGTCTTCCTCTCTTTCCCTTTTTGGTGTTCACAGATGAAAGAAATAATGAGGAATTATAGCGTCGAGGCAAAATGGTTTACTGAAGGGTATTATTTTCTAAAATTCTTGAAGCTAACGTGATGGAAGGATGTTAATGAAGGAATTCTCAAACCTACTCCTGTCTCTATGGGATTTTAACTCGTATTCTCAATCTAGCTCGTATTATTAACGTTACATATAAGTACAATCAAGATGAATACTGGCATCCGAGAAAGTCCTAAAACCTCACATATCATTGTTCTGGTGCAGTGCATTTTATATGTAGGGCCTCCTTGAATAATCTTTGAATGAAATTGTAGTACCACTTCTTTTGGTCCTTTATTTCACTTTTTAAATTTGGAGATGTATTATGTGACCATGTTGTCAAGCAAGCATGGGTGGCTCAAGAGAGGATACAAAAATTTTTTGCTTTATGCCTTCAAAAATTTGAAGCCCCAAACTTTTTTAATTGATAATGAATTTTGTGATTTTATTTTTGCTTAGACAATATTGAAGTTTGTTGGAAAAAAAACTATTTATAAAAAAAGAAAGAAAAATTGCCTACTTTCAATACTTGGAATATTTCAGTATATTAAATTAAACTACATAAAACTTCATATTAGTAAATAATATTAAATATAATAACATCCCACAGATTGTATTGCAAACACATGAATAATATTTTATTACCTTAAACTAACATAAATAATAGCAATAATATTAGTTGGTGAAGTTAAAGATTTTATATTTTGAAGGATACTAAATTATAAATAACAACTGTGAAAAGAGTGAAAGAAAGTTAGGGAAATTTTCTGTGTATTTCACTTCATGACCTAATGTATTTATACAATTTCCTACGTCTACATTCTCTCTAAGAATAGAAAATATATTGTCTCCAAAAATAGAAGATTCAGTGTAACAATTAAAGGAAATTAATAAGAAGATTTTGTGTAATAATAGAAGGAAACAATTTATTTTTCCCTAACAACCTACAACAGCTATCACGTGTCATTCATGTGGTTTATAACCTTTCTGTCCCTGTGAATATCCCAAGAAAACACAAGCATCTGCCCTAGGATCAAATTTACTCCTATTCACTTTTAAGGTATCTGTATAGCATAGATATCCAAAAGATTTTAGGAGATTATAATCTGGAATCCTAGCAAAAAGTAGTTCATAAGGAGTTTTTCCACCAAGAACTCTACTAGGTATTCTGTTAATCAAGTGAGTAGCAGTCAAGATACATTCTCCCCAGTAGGATTTGGGAAGGTGTGATTGAAAAAGAAGTGCTCTGGCCACTTCTAATAGATGTCTATGCTTCCTCTCAACTATCCCATTTTGTTGAGGGGTAGCAACACAAGACGTTTGATGGATTATTCGTTGGGACTTCAAGAATTCTGCCTCCTGGATCCCCTTTCCTAACTCAAATGCATTATCGGACCTTATCTTTTGAACTTTAAGATCAAATTGCCTATCAATCATCATCAGAAAATCTTTCAAAACTGAGAATGCATTACTTTTCACAGTTAATAAGAAAGTCCAAGTTCCCCTGCTGAAATCATCAACTATGGTAAGAAAATATTTATATCCATTTTAAGTAGGAACTTTGAAAGGTCCCCAAGTGTCTATATGGATTAATTCAAACAGTATTTTAGAAGCAATTTAACTAACGGAAAAGGTAACCTGGTCTGTCTTGCAACAGGACAAATATCACACACACAATCATGATTAGGAGAAAGAGAAATAAAATTAAATTGTTTCATTGCTGAAAATGGCAAATGCCCTGGTCTAGCATGCCAAAGGGCTACATCTGACTTGGAAACTGACTTTGAAACAATTCCTTTTTTAAACGAAGCTACATTGCACTTAGGTAGATTACTATGACTAGGAATGACTGGCTATAATAGGTAAAGACCTTCTCTAGCTTGTTACAACAATTGCAGGAATTAACTAAGATTCGAGGATCGAGAGAAGTAACTGCTGAAGAATAGTTAAGAACAATGGAAAAATAGAGAAGAAGGAGAATGGAGATTTAAGAAAATGACTTGTATTGTATATTCATTATCCAATCTCCTTTACAATTCAGAACAATATAGGATTTACAATTGAATTAGCTGAAAGGAAAATATCTACTAACTATTTCAATGGAATAGTAACCAATGTAACAGTACTCTAACAACTTTAACTAACTCGGTAGTAACTAACTAATTGCTGATGTGGCTCAACTAATTCCTTGAATACCTATTATTTATCCTAATTCCAAATATGTGTAACAATACTCCCTTTCCCAAACAGATCCTTGTCCTCAAGGATCAAACTGAGGAAATCTGACCTTCAAGGCATTTTAAAACTCCCAAGTTGCATCATCAGCGGACAACCCTTCCCATTTGACTAGAACTTGGGCCACAACTTTATTGCCCTTTTTCACCATTCGTCTTTGTGAAACAGTCTCAGGCATAGGACAATGAGGGTTAGCAATATCAAGTACAGGAGTGTAGGAAATGTGATCAGGAACTTCATGGCATTTCTTCAATAATGATACATGGACAGTAGGATGAATTTTCACTGAATCGGGGGATAGCAATGTGTAAGCCACTGGTCCGACTCTATTGAGCACCTGAAATGGACCATAATACCTTGCAGCAAGTTTGTGAAACTGTTGAGCTGACACACTGATCTACTTATATGGCTGAATTTTGAAATACACCCAATCACCAACGTTAAACACCGTGTCACTCTTGTGAAAATCTGCTTGTTGCTTGATCCTAAGTTGTGCCCTCAATAGATGGTGCTTAAGAAGTTGTAGCTTCAACTCCCTGTTGTGAGCAATGTATTATCTACCTCAGCTGAATTTGACTCTCCTGGTAGGTAAGGTAAATGTAAAGGGGGTGGCCTGCCTTAGAGTGCCTCATAGGGAGTGGTCTGAATAGTAGAATGATAAGAGGTGTTGTACCAATACTCTGCCATGGCTAAACAAGAAAGCCAATTGGTAGCCTCCTCATTACCAAAACACCTTAAGCAGGTCTTTAGGCACCTGTTCAACACTTCAGTCTGAGGATGGTAGGCTGATGAAGTGTTTAGTTGGACTCCTTGGAGAGTAAACAAGTCCTGCCAAAAAGAACTTAAGAACACAGCATCCGTATCACTTGTGATTGCATCAGGTAGGCCATGTAGCCTCACACCAGTATCCATGAATACCCCAGCTACAGATTTGGCAGTATAAGGATGCTTGAGAGGCATAAAATGAGCATACTTGCTTAATCTGTCCACTACGACCAAGATCACTTCATAACCATTTGACTTGGGAATACCATCAATAAAATCCATACTAATTTGTGACCATACAACCTCAGGAATTGGAAAAGGCTGTAACAGACCTAGGTATGCCACTAAGTCAGACTTGTTCTTTTGACAAGTATCACATTTTCGAACAAACTCCTTCACATCAGTTCTAATGCCCTTCCAATAGAAAAGTGTGAGCAACCTCTTCAAAGTAGGTTCCACCTCAGAATATCCCCCTTGAGGGGAAGAGTGCCATAGAGTCATGGTTTGCCTCCTTAACTCATGCATCTTACCTACAACTAGTCTCCCTTTTCTTCTCAATTGATTTTGTTGCCAAGTGAATTGTTTACACACTGTTGGATCAACCTTCAACTGCTCAATCAAAGTTTTAAGCAAAGTGTCCATCTCCCAACTATCCACAATAGCTTGTAGGATATCAGAATTGGTATTAGAAATGACCAAAGCTAATAACTCAGTGCCAGTGACTCTAGACAAGGTATCTGCTACCTTGTTCTCTATACCCTTCTTGTATTCAATATTATAGTCAAATGTCATCAACTTTGTCAACCACAATAACTGAGAGTTAGTATGTATAGCTTGTTCCATCAAGAATTTCAAAGCCTTTTGATCAGTTCTGATGGTGAACTTCTGACCTAGCAGATACTGAGACCACTTTGTAACAGCCCGAACAATAGCTAGTAATTCTCTATCATAGACAGATAATGCTCTATGTTTAGGTGAGAGAGACTTACTAATGAAGGCAATGGGATGAACCTACTGCATAAGTACGGCTCCAATACCATAACCACTTGCATCTGTCTCCACCTCAAATATCTTAGTAGCATCTGGTAAGGCTAAGACAGGAGCTTTTGTTAGGGCATCCTTAAGTTGGTCGAAAGCTATGGTTGCTTCTTCTGACCACTTAAACCTGTCTTTCTTCAATAGATCTGTCAATGGCCTAGATATGATCCCAAATCCTTGGATGAATCTTCTATAATAATCAGCTAGATCCAAAAAGCCTCTCAACTGCTTAAGGCTGGCTGGTGTGGGCCAATTTTTGACTGCTTCCACCTTTTGTGGATCAGTAGAAACTCCTTCCTCAGTTATGAAATGGCCCAAGTACTCTATCCTCTACACCCCCAAAGAAACACTTACTCTCTTTGGCAAAAAATTTATGCTTTTGCAATTCCTCAAAAACGGATCGGAGGTGTCTCAAGTGGTCCTCCAAGTTCTTGCTGTATATAAGTATATCATCAAAGAAGACTAATACATGTTTCCTCAAGAAAGCTTTGAAAACAGAATTCATAAGCCCTTGAAATGTTGCTGGTGCATTGTGTTGATACCCAATTGTGACCCTCCTTTCTTCTAATTCATTGTTTTCGAGCTTCTAAATTAATAACGTATCAAATTATCTTTTTTTCACGACTTTTCTTACTAGGACGATTATTTATCATTACTATTGTTATCGTTATATCACAATTCTATAATTACTACTAAAATTGTATGTTTTATTATTAAAATTATATTATCACTTTTTACCTTCTTTTTTTTTATAATCAATTGTCGTCACCTTATTTTAAGTTTCTTATTTATTCAATTAATTATAAGTTCATATTTTTGCACCTATATTTTATATTAGTGTGGAGTCGTAATATTGATAATTTATTTTATAAATTTTTAGTTGTCGTCTTATAATATATATTATATTAGTTATTAATCTAGAAACCCAAAATAATTTAAAAGAAAAGGAGAAAAACCCAATAAAATTCGGCCCAAAGCCTCAAATCAGACCAAAGCTTTTCAGCCCTTTAGTTTATGACAAAACTGTCCAAAAATAAGCCCAAATGTGAAAGCCCCTTTTAGAATTAGGGCATATCATAAACTTATCAGCCGCTCTCCCGTCTGTCTTCTTTGAGCAAAATTTCTAACTCCTTTTTCAACCATGGCAGAATTCATTCATTCCTTTTAGTGCAACTTTCGTCTTTTTGCACGTTTATCTTAACGTGTCTCAAACACCCTTCCACCCTTTTTATTCTGTGCTTCAAGACGCAGCAAATCTGCAATGATTAGAGAAGATCCAGACATTTTTGAGAAAGCTATGATTCATACCACGTGAAGGTCTACGAGTTCATCCAAAATCCCCCAACGTTTTGATCCCAATAGAGTTTGATCGGATTTTTAAAAACCTAGCTTATCCCGCCCAACAATCTCAGCCTCCTTCTCCTATATATACAACCTTATCTCTTCATAAAAAGAACAAGCTTGAACAGTCACACAAAAAAAAATTGGAAGTCATAGTAGTCTAGCGTTTGAGCACTTTCATACACGTTTTAGCTTTAGCAAAGGTTGTCCTCTTTGCTCGTTTTTCTTGTGAAATAGTGAGTTCGGGATTCAAGATCGAATGCCCCCGTTCACTGCCTCTCAATAGGTAATACTCGCCCCTTTTATCTCTGTTTTGTCACTGTGATTAAAATGCTATGTATACTTGAGAAATTTGTGTCAAGAGTGGTTTTTGCTTATTTTAGTTATACTGATTATTTGCGTCTCTTTTGAGAGTTGAATCTGTTTCTCCTCTCGTTTTAGCCGTCATGAAACTTAAGGAATGATTTTGTTATGTGAATAATTATCCATTTGAATCAATTTTGTTTTAGGTTAAAATCATCTGATGCCTTTATTCTGTAAAAGGTTTGATATAGTTCATACTTTATTTTATTTTTGTCCTTATGCTTCTGATGAAAATGTAAAAAGAGGCCATGGATCTAAATACACTCCATTTAGCTTTGCACTCTATATTTCTATACCCATAAACATGAGTTTTGGAATTTCTCTCTGGTTTTGCTACCATACATATATATATGTGTATAAGTCTTCTAAAGTTTAAGTATTGGCATGTGTAAAATCTCAACAAAAAAAAAATGTTTGATTTCCTTATAGTTACTGATGTGTTTGAGCATTTACTTGTAGTTTAAATATGGAGAGATTTGGGTTTTATTTTTTGTGCTTTAAAGATGTGTTGGCTGCTTTGAGTTTGTTCGACATATACATGTTTTCGAATTTTGAATAGCATATTTGTTCTATAGCTTTTCATATAGCTTAAGGTTGGTTTGTTTTACTAATCTCTTCTTATTCTCTTTATTTACATGTACATTTCGGGAGCAAAATGGAGTCTCTTTGAAAGACTCTCACTATGATATAGCCTCTTGCCGCCGATAGATTTTGAGAACGTGTATCCTCTCTTTTACTATGTGCCTCGCCTCCTTGAAACTCATCCGAACTGAATGGCAAAAGCAGCCATGAAATCTGGAAAACTACTCTATTTTTAGTCGTTATTCTATTTGCTTTTTCTTGACTTTTGATGAACTGTATTATGTGGAATCTTTTGCTCTTTGATTTTTGCTATTTTTGGAGTTAATCTTTAATCAACAATAGAGTAGTTATTTTAGTTTTCATTCGATATACTTTTTAAACTTTTTAATTGCAGCTTTTGAGCTATTCTTAAAGTTTTTTTAAAAAAAAAAGGGTTTTGTTAAAGACTTGGCAGTGTTTTCCTAAAAAGACCAAATAAAAATGTTTTGTTTTGAATTCATTTTTTCTGAAACATTTTCAAAAGGAAGCAAATGGTTTTTTTTTTATATTATGAATCAACAATTTAGTTAAAACAAATTACTATCATTTCTTTTAAGTTTTTACTATTCTACCATGCAAAAGAGCTTCTAAAGTTTAGAATGTTTTAACTGTGCCTAGGTCGTTTAAGTGACTTGGCCTAATCCTTTCACTGGAAAACTTTTGTTTTAAGATGTCTTAAGGATCTTTAAGTATCCAACTTCATTTTTATAAATCCAAATTATAAAAAAAAGTTTCTTACAATTAAATGTTCACATTGCTAAAGCATGAATTATTTTGTTATATGACACTTCTCTAAAAATACTAATAATACGTCTTTTTTAAGTTACATTTATGCTTACGTCGCATTTTTTTAATCAAGTTTTTTTTTAATAACCTAAGCTTGGCCGGTAATCGTTTTTTAATGAATCTGAAAGGATGCCTTACACCTTCCCTTTAGGATAACTAGAACCCTTACCTAGAATCTTATGTTTAGTAGACCTTAAAATGAAGTCAACTTTTGCATCACTTAGTTAATTATTTAGGTGTCCTAATTAGCCTTTAAAAAATAATTAGGTGGCGACTTCTTAAGTTAGTTAATAATTTGGAAATCACTAAAATGTTGTACACTATTTAACGCGAGTTAAAATGTGGTATAACAGATTGGCTACTTCATTGAGGACTTTAGGCTCTAAACCATAACAGACTTAGGTTAATAATTAAGTTTTTACCATTTGCTTGTTTTATTTTAATTGTTTGTCTTATTTTAATTACATAATGCCTTACTTATCATTTGTTATTGCTTTATATAATTGTCTATTTGTTATTGCTTTACATAAATTGTATATCTAGGGACTTTGGTGTTTCCACAGGAACATGGACATATTAGCACTTGCATATGTTCTATGGCTCGGGTACTTTTTGAAGGAGTTGATGGTAGAGAAGTCACCTTGGTTCCCATGATTTTAGCAGAAATATTTCGAGCTCTTGGAAAATGTAAAAGAGGGGACACAAACTTCTTTGAAGGTTGCAATATCCTTTTACAAATGTGGGCGATGGAACATTTTTACCAACGTTCAAACATTACGGACATATGTTTTAGTAACACAAATCAGGTTGACAGTTTTTACGACAGATTGAGACGGTTTATGTCTCCGATTGGTACTGATGATTGGTATAAGTTTTTGGCTTCCCGCACTAGCAATCAAATCCAGTGGAAATATCTGTTACTCCCACGTTCCAGTACCTATATAATATGTAGAGGGTTTTACTATATCGAGCTTATTGGGTTGAAAGGTCTCCAGCCATATGCTCTGGTACGCGTGCTACAACAGTTTGGTCAAGCACAAGTAATTCCTCTTCGAGCAAACATGAGGATTTCTGAAATTTCCTTTGGACCAAATTTTGAAGTCCCTAGAGTTGGAGAGATTCTTCATGAATGGAGCAATATTATCACGATAGATATAGGATATGGGCTAGCAAGAGAAATTCCAGAATATCAGGTATGGTTTCGAGAAGATCGTGATAGCGTAAGCCTAGAAGGTGAGCAAGGTTTTGAGGATATTGGGACGATGATTTGGATAAGACATTCTCGTCTTGGAACCAAAATGGTTACTCAAGAAATGTGGACACAAATGGAAAATGTAATGCAATATTTGACTAATGAGGGAGCAGGGCCTAACGACGTTGGAGCATCATCTTCACTTCCTCCACCAGCGTGATTGAGAGCAAAGATTTAGGCCAAGTCTTAGAATTGTTTTTATATTACGTCATCTTTTCATGTATTTTTAGTTTATTTTCTCTTCGTTGTACTCTTTTATTGTTGTTTAATGAAAACTTAGCCTTTTTTATCCGAAACTCGAGTTGTCACAAATTAATGGCTTGGATCAATCTATCATAATCTCGTATGTCTGACATTTAGGCCAACTTCTGGCGTAAAACAGGTCCCGTGCATATTAGGATGCATTTTTCTTTGAATTTTTCTGCTATTATGTAATTTACTTGCTACATGTCTCTTCTTAATTTATTTGCCTAATTTCTAAACAACAATTATCCACTTTATACTAATATTTCTCTTTTATTTTGAAGGTTTTCTTTCCTTTTGATTTATATTCCCCTAAAGGTTGATTTGCGTTGGCTACGAACTGGCGGATCACCCGTACTTTACGAGATCAAAAGCACGTGCATCCACAAACATGGCTGATTCAAGTGAATCTGATCAAAATGGTTTGGGACTTGTCACTGTCCTAAGAGACGAGCCTGAGGCTTCAGAAAGAAGGGATCCAATCCCTTATGATGAACACATTGCTAAACTAATGCAAAAAATGGCCAATATGCAAAGTGAGATTGATCGACTTCGAAACCTCACCAATTTGTCCATCACCCTGAACACACCACTTTCCGAGCATGGAACAAATGCAACTATGCCACCTCATTTTCCACCCGTTGACTCTCCCACTCCTCAACACTTTCCATCAAATCCTTCCCTTCACAAGACTAATCCATCCACTTCTAAACAATCCACCAACCCTCAACAACCTAACTTTCCAATGAATAACCCGCAACAAACCCATCCTTCACCATTCATTACCCCATATGCTTCCCAAAATTCACCTACCCAAACTCTAGTCATCCAAACTAACTCATTTACCCAAACCCCACCAACCCAAACCACCCTACTCACCCAAAACGCCTCACTCACCCAAAAATATCAAGCGACCCAACATATACCGGCGGCACATACTGCAATCCCTAACATGCAATATGTGCCTCAAGTATATGTAGCAGAAGCTCAATCCTTCCGTACTCCAATGCCAACCATGCCAGAAGTTGATCGATATGAGGAGATAGAGAAATAAGCAAGGTCAAAAATAGATGACAGGGAAATTCGCAATTTGAAGGAAGCATTCAAAAGTATCCAGGTCCACAAAGGGTGTGAAGGTCTTGAGTATGAGGATTTCTGTGTTCATCCTGATGTTGAGTTGCCTGCAGGGTATAAAGTACCAAAATTTGATGTGTTTGATGGGAATGGGAATCCTCGAGCTCATTTAAGGTCGTATTGTGATAAGCTAGTTGGAGTGGGGAAGGACGAGGCCATTTGAATGAAGTTGTTTATAAGGAGTTTGACAGGAAAAGCCCTTGATTGGTACACGAGTCAGGATCCACAGAAATGGCATAGTTGGGGCGCAATGGCGCAAGAATTCATGGATAGGTTCAAGTTTAACACTGAGGCTATACCCAAACAGGCTCTACTTGATGAAGTTGGAAAAGAAGTCAACAGAGTCTTTCAGGGAGTATGCCATGCGGTGGAGAGCAGACGCTGCAAAAGTTCAACCCCCGATGGCAAAAAGCAAGATGACTTCTCTTTTTATACAATCCCAAAAAGATGCAACGTACTACTAGAAGATGATAAGTGTGGTAGGACAAAAGTTCTTTGAGGTTGTTAGGATGGGAGAATTTATTGAAGAAGGTATTAAAACAGGAAGAATCACTAATTTGGCAGCCTTGCAAGCAACGAGTAAGGCAATTCAATCAGATTCAATTGGAGGGGCCCTAAAAAAGGCTTAGAGTTGCAATTTTGATCCTAAGCCTTTGGCATGTCCAATGCTTTTTATTTATTGTTCAGGTTAGATTTTAGAAGAGGAAAAATAAGTTAAAGTGTTTGACATTAATTTCAAGACATAATTCAATGATGGTTCAAGATAATTTTTTTCTTTTTTCCTATTTTTTTAACTCTCGAATGATATGATGATTCGTTAAGCGAAGTCTGGAGAGGGTGTCTTTGCTCTGGACAACGTAGAGTCTATCTTCTAAAAGACCTTGGACTCAAAAATAAAATTTTAAACAAAGGCTTGAAAGATTCAAGAGCACGAAGCTATGACGAAAGATGAGAAATCTTAAGCTACAATCGATGTCACAAAATTAGACTATTCTATTATAGTACAAAATTTTTCATTTTATAATTTTTTTCCTTTCATGTAATTGATGTTGATACTACTTTGTTGTACTTACCAGGTTCTCCTATCTTTTAGTTTCTTTTATATCTTCTTAGTTTGATTATTTAGTGCTAATTGTCCTTGGACACTTTACATCCGTTCATGCATTTACCTCTTCTGATTTTGTGTATTAGCTTCATAATTTTAACTATATCGAGTATTGCATATGAAAAAGAATATACTGCAGAAACTTTGATAAAAATCAGAGAGTATTATGTGGGCTAAGAAACTGTTGTTGTGTATTGCTTCTAAGCCTTGTAAAACCAAAAGTCAAAACATAAATTTATAGTTGAGAGCATCATTATGTATTTATTATGTTAGGTACATCTCTATAGCAACTTTGCCCCCAACGAATGAACAAAAGAAGAAATAACATGATTGAGAATGTCCTATGAGAATGGATAATGGATACATAAAAGACCACACGAAAATTGAGTATCACATATAGGGTTTGCTTGAATGGACTTATAACTTTTGATTTATAAACCAAAAGTCATAAGTTAAGAATTTTAATATATTCTTTTATTTTTGTCTTTTTGGCTTAAAAATAAGTGTTGAATAGAGCTTTATAATTTTATCCACACATTACAAAATTGCCTAAAGAACTTGAAAAAAAATAACCCAAACAGGTTCTTAATTATTATTTGACTTCAAATTTAATATACGATATTTGTACTCTATTAAGTATATCATTGTTTAACCATTTGTTTTAATTGCTTAATCAAGATATACTCATACATTTTGTAATACATAGATCTTTTTTTCCGGGTGAACCATAGAATTGTGTTTGTGTGTTTTCTTTGTGAACTTAAGAATTAGATTGACAATCTATATACTTGTGTTTGTGTTTGTTAATGTGTGTCTGTTTTAACTGATCGCATAAGCCTTTACTTAGTACTTTAGTCATGTTACTATTAAAGTAATTGTACATCTTCTAGCAATTGTGATTCAGTTCTTTTTACAATTTTATATTTATATGAATATTAACTTTTCACCTTTTCTGCTTATGTAACATGTCACAATATTATGGTTAAAAATTAGAACAATCGAGATTGCACCTCAACTAACCTTCAATATAATTCATCGCTATCTTTTTTAACTTAGCTCTTTAACAAATATCATCAACCAATTAATATGTAATAAGCTTATCTTCTCAATCTTAGTATGTTTGCCCTAGTAACTTATGCTATGTAATTAAACTTTTAATTGATATTAAATTTTGACGTTTACTCAATTTTAAAATACTCAAAATGTTCTTCACGTTGAGTCTGTTCTAACACGGGTCATACACCCCTAATTATATATTACTAATACTAGTGGGGATAGTTTAGGCCCAACATAAAAAGCTCATATTATTTTGTTATACATGGTAGATAAATCGTCAAGGACAATATGTGTATAAAAAGTATTAGTTAGTGCAAGATAGAAGTGGTAAATACTCACAAGATAGCGATCCCCAAAAGAAGGCTAAAACACAAAAGTTATGCGGATATGACTAATCTTTCTATAGGGATATAACATCAACTGTGTTCATTAAACAATATGAAAGAGCACCTAAAGGTATCATTCAACAATACTATGCAAATTTTGTAAATAAACTTAATAGTTTGAGCTCACATCAATCTATTAAAATTATTATTTTTTATTCAAATTTCATTCAATAAGGTTGACAGAATTTGTATTTCCAAGAAGACGCCTAGTTGTTGCCTCTCTACTTTTAAGTCCTCGCTGCAGCAGAAGCATATTCTTTTTAGCTAACGGCATATCACGATATATTTCACATCGTTTGACATTCTTTTCATAAGCCTTTTTTGTTGTGCGAGGATATTTTCTTGTTTGTTCAGGATTCATTGCTAAAAATATTTTGATGTGTAAAAGTGTTATAGAACTCCAATCAGTTTAGCAGCTCAAGGTTGGAACAACCTGAAAGAGTCAGTAAGACAATTACCTGTTACCTGTTAAAATATGTGTAAATTACTGCCAATTTACATTTAAACATAATCTGAATACTTTAAGAATGAGCTACCGAATTTAATCATGACAAATAAATAAAGTTAATCTTAACTTCTCTTATAAAATGAACTGGAAGCAGCACACAGTCAAATTTTGACTGCCAAACTTATTTCTTGTTATGTGAAGATATAGAGACAAACAACACCACCAAAATTAAAGTATGTGTCAAACTTTATTCATAAAGATAATTATAAACAATCTTTGCCATTAATGATCATATTGCCAAAGCCAAATAGGATAAAAATATTATGTTCATGCAATTAACCTAAGTGCTAGGCGTTTGCATTTAAAATAGTCATTACATCTTGATTCAAGTGAATACACATTGTCATATCTCGAAAGATTTCGAATTATACTCTAGATGAAGAGAACATGAAGTAGGAAAATGGAGCCAGGCCTTTCAATGAAGATTTTAAAATTGCTGCCCTAGTTAATAGTACACCTAAAAGCAATGCAGAGTCTATTGAGGATGAAGCATCACCTTTTTGGAAAGCTGGGATGGTTATTACTATGGTAGGCCAGTTGAAATTGTAGCTGGTAGTGATCCAAGTGAAGCAACTATGATCAAATATTTATATGTGATCTTATATGGTCCTATTTTCAAAAGGTGGAAGAGGAACTTTATCTTCACACACTTAAATTGCAGGTAAAATGCCTCAAGTTATCTTAGACAATTACTTAGTTTTGTGTTCAACTTTGATTGCTTTCATATGAAATTCATATGTATTGTAATCAACATAACTTTGAAATTCACTGAATAAAATTTACATATATTTTACCATCTCCAAATCCCACCTATGAATATTGTTATTGTTATAATGCACATAATTTTGTTCAATTTACTTATGAGGATAATTCAACATTTGATTCCTTTCAGTAGCATCATATGTTTGTGTTCAGAATAACGATAAATAGCCCCCTTATTAATATAGAAAAAAGACAGTCTCTATTGAATTTTTTCCTCCAAGTAAGAAATTATATGTGATATCCGCGAATTCTTGAAAGTAAGGAAAACATATTGAAAGGAACATAAGAACATCAACTAGGACTTATATACACAATAACAAATAAGTAAAAATTAAATTGACAATTGAAATAACCTTTGAATGTTGTTTATATATTTGCCCTTTAACTAAAATCAACAAATTGGCTTCGTCTTATTAATGCAACAAGGCTATTGGCGTTTTATTCTATGGATTTGAAAGAGAAGCAATCAATAAGAGTCATTACCCTTTCCCTTTATGGGTTTCAAGGAAAAGCCACAAAAACAACTAATTTGACTGAGGAAAAAGATACCAAAGTTCGAGCTAACGTTCTGCCCCAGTAAAAATAACTAACAAGTCGGGTTTGTTGATTGTTTATTTCTCGAAAACCTTACCAAAAAGATATCAACAAATTTCAACTAGCAGTCTTTTTAGCATATACATCCAGCTAAAATTGAAAGCATTAACTTCACTAAAATCTGAAACACCCATTTAAAGAATTAAACAAATTTCGATAAAATTCAATCCATAAAATATTAAAAAAAACAAGAAGAGAAAAGGCACTATTCTAAACTTAGTCGAAGCTAAGCAACAGAAGAAGCAAGAGAGCTCACTTAATAACACAATGTAACTGAAGAAGAATAAAAGAGAAGTTTGGTGAATTTGAAGAAAATAACACGAGTTAGGCTTGCAAGTACAACAAAAATATAAAGAAAAATAGTTAAATGAAATAACTTTGAATTTATTGAGATGCTCCTACGACTAGAAGCAACTCTCGTTATTTCTTTTTTCAATCAAAAGGATAGATATATTAAAATTAAGTAATGTCAAGCATATTGTTTGCTGCTGCATAAATATAATTTTAGGCCGTGGTATGGCCAATTACATAATTACAACTAGGATTGAGTTTTTTTAAATACATAGTTTTCGAAATGTCTGCCCATGTTACGTCTTTTGCACACAGTGGAGGAACTATCAAAAAGGTTGGTTTTTCAAAGGTGTTGTACTTGAGGCCTTCCTTGCTAAGCATGTCCACCACCTTGTTCTGTTCCCTGAAGATGTGCATTTGCATTGCTGCTCCCAACTTCTCTATTAGTGACTTGCATTCAGAAGTTAAGTTAGTGTAGGGATGGTTGTCATTCTCAAGCAATATGATCATTTTTTTGGAATCAGTATTGATTTCAAACGGATGGGTTTTGAACTCCACTGCCATGAGTAGTCCTTGTCTCAGGGCTCGCATCTCAGCTAGGATGGAGTTGACATGGGCTTCTCTACTAATGAAACCAACTACCCAATCACCTCTGTGATTTTTGATGACCCCTCCCAGGCCTCCCGTTCCTGGTGTTGTTTTCACAGCTCCATCAGTGTTTAGCTTGAACTTGCTTGTACTGGGAGGTTCTCATTTAACCTGGATGATGTGATTTTCATTCTTTACATTGTGGTGATCTTTTATGAGTAATTGGAATTCAGTGGCTTGGTTGATCACATTAGTGAAGGAAATGTTATCTTTCCTTTTGTTGAAGAGATTATTTTTCCTTTGGAGCGAGATGGCCCATAAGCACTGAGGGATGACAACACCCCAGGAAATGAGGTTGTTGTAATCTTTGATATTAATGCAGTTCCAGATCTTGTGCCAATTGTCCAATGAGAGAATGGTTCTGTCTAGCTTGTAGCTGGAGGTGTTGTTGGCCATGATAGTATCCCAGAACTCAATTGCTTTGGCACACTTGAAGAAAATGTGATCTATGTCTTCATTGGGGTGATCACATATTTGGCATCCTGGGTGAACATTCGGGCTAATTCTGTTTAGATGGAGGGAGCTGGAAAGCTTGTTATGGTGCATGAGCCAAATGAAAGTTTTGATTTTATTTGGGCAGTTCATGTTCCATATCCAAGTGAACTCCTTGGTCTTTATGTTCATGGGAGCTTTAGTGGCTTTTGAGCGGATAAGCCTATAGGCACTGTCTGTGGTAAACTTCCCATTGTTGGATAATCCCCAGATAGGTCTATCATTAATTCTGCTATGGGGATTTAGGTGGATTACCTCTATGGTGGCTTTAATTTCATCAGGTAGGTCAAATGAGATGCTATCCAAGTTCCATTGTCCATTTCTAGCAATGTCACTTATTAGCATGTCCTCCTCTCCTTGGTTGAGAAGACCATGAACAATGTTCCTAATGGATTCTTGATGGTGGATCCATCTATGATTAAAGAAGCTAGTTCTATTGCCATTGTTGACAACCCATCTCAATCCCTCCATGGTGTCTTTCCAACCTTCCATGATACATTTCCAAGTTTTAGAGATAGGTTTCTTCCTCCAATCAGTCACATGATTAGAGTATTTGTGATGTACCGTGAACTTACGGTACTTTTGATGCATTAAACTTGGAGTTTTGCATACTTCTTAGGCATTTTGTTAGTAGATGTGATGGTATTTGTGTTTAATTTTATAGAAAATAGGTTTTTGGAGTAGTTAATGATTAAAGTGTTGCATCAGCAGAGTTTTATTGATGTATGAGTTGACTTACGAGCCGTCGTTCCCTTGACAAGCCTTAGGCTGTTGTCGTGGGTTCAGGTGCTTGAAATTTAAGCCAGGTATGAAAGGACAGTTGAGGATGACGAGCCGTGGTTCCTGTTACGAACCATAGATGAAGAACCGTAGAAAACTTCAAAGAGAGTGAACTTCAGTACTTGATTGATGGAAGAGCAGGACGGATTGTACTAAGATCTACAAGTCGTAGATCATGCCCACAAAAAGTGACTCCTAGATTATTGACTAACTGCTGAATGGTGGAAGGTACCTACGAGTCGTAGGTTTGACTACGTGTCGTAGGTCACTAACCGTAGACGACACTGCCCAAGCCGAATTTCCTTAACTTTTCTTTTCCTACTTAGTCTAGGTTTTGTTTTCTATAAATATAAGTTGTAATTTTCATTTTTCATAAGTTTTTGGAGTTAGACGTTTTGTGAAACATTATTTTGGCTTTGGGAATTATTTATGCAAACACTTTTGGTATTTAATTCTTGAAGTTTGGTTTATGCAATTGGTTTTTGTTCTTCAATTCGAGATTTTGGGATTCCATCTATTCTCATTGTAAGTTCATGATTTATTATTCAAACCCAAATATGAATTGTGAATATTCAAGCATGAATAGTTAAATCCACAACTAGGGTTGTGGAAACCATGAGCAATTAACAACGTAAAACTAATAATTAAGTATTTCTTGATAAAGTGTTTATGCATGTATTTGTTAATCTCTTCATTTTGAATGCTTTTTAACGGTGTACAAAGTTAGAACATGCCTCATTCCTACTTGCCTGACCAAGGAAGCATGAATGAGAAAGAGATTAAACAATGGAGATTTAGCATGATAATCCGCTATCTAATAGTCTGAACTAAATATGTTGAGGGCTAATCTGGGTCAAAGGTAAGGGTTAGTAAAGTATACATCCGTAGACGAACCAAGTTGTGTAGTGAAATTCCCTATTTGGAGGGCCAATCACTTACCGAATATGCATGTTAAACACTAGGAAAGAGTTAATATTATTAGGAATACCGAGTTAAGAACTTATGAGGAACACATGTGCCCTAGTTTCATTCTCATATTGATATTACAAAACTACAATTCTTGTTACTTGTTTACTTGTTAATACACATCAATCAATTATAATTTTAATTTTCAAAACCCCTCTTTTTATAGAGATAACTTGGCTAAATGTACAATCAACAATAAATTAGACTAAGTCTGAACCATATTCCTCCAGGGAGCGACCCTAACCTTTGTTAGGTTCTTTATTTGACAACGACCACTTATACTTCTTAAGGGAGGTGTAATTTGGGCATATCAATATGCTGATTAGGATCTGTCCCCACAGGCTGTTGGGATCCTTAATCAACCTCTATGCCATACCGGCATGAAGAGCTCTATTCTTAATTTCACTCTTTTGGAACCTTAATCCACCTTCAGTTTTTGGGAGGGTGATGATATTCCAGTTGACAAGATGCATTTTTTTCTTTTCAGCATTTGTTCCCCAAACAAAATTCCTTTGGATTTTGTTTATGATCTTATTAGTCTTGGTAAGGATCTGGATGTATTGCATTATGTGACAAAGAATGTTGCTTAAGGAAGCTTTGGCCAGGACAGTTCTACCAGTCATGTTCATGAACCTAGTTTTCCGGCCAGTTTGCTATTCATAGTCAATAATGAATTGGAAATCATTATGAATAGGTTTCTTGTGGAAAATGGGGAAGCCCAGGTATTTTCCAAAGACCTTACTGGATTGGATGTTGAGAATACTAGAGTATTGGGAGGCATTTTGGGTGGTATAGTTTGAGGGGAAGACAACTTTGGATTTGTTATGATTAATGCTTTGGCTAGACTTCAAACAGATGGCATTTAGAGTTTGAAGGATGGTATTGCAATTTTGGACATTGGCTCTGGCCAAAAGGGTAAGATCATCAGCAAAGAAGAGGTGAGATATTCTAGGCCCTGAATTAGTGTCTTTGATAAGGTACCAGGTTTTGTTGGCAACTTCCCTATTGATATCTCTGGATAGTCTTTCCATGCAAATGATGAATAAGTAGGGGGACATGAGATCACCTTGCCTGATGCCACTGGAAGGTTCAAAGAATGTTGTCCTTTCTCCATTTACAAGAATAGAGATAGAGCTACTGCTGACACAAGACATGATAAGGTTAGTAAGCTTGGGGGAAAAATTGAAAAAAGGAGGGATTTCCTAATGTAGGACCATTCAAGTTTGTCAAAGCATTTTTCAGAATCATGTTTGCATTCGTTCCCTTCATTTTGTTGAAAAGGGAAATGAATTCTTGGACGATGATGGAATTGTCAGCAGCTCTTCTCTTGGAGAGAAAGCTTGCTTGGTTATGACTAATGATATTGGGGAGAAGGGGTTTGATCCTATTTAAAATGATCTTGGTTACCAACTTGTAGGTGGTGTTGCATAGCCCAATGGGTCTGAAGTTTTTAATGTTGGTGGCATTAGGGCTTTTTGGAATGAGGCACAACAGAGTAGTATTCATGTGGTGGGGCATGTTACTTCTAGCAAAGACATCCTTACAAAAGGCAGTGGTCTTGGTGCCCACCTCATTCCAAAATCTTTGGTAGAATAGGGGATGGAGACAATCTGGTCCCGGGGCTTTGATAGGCTTGAAAGAGTGGAGGGCTTGGGCGATTTCAATGTCCCTTAGAGGCAAATCCAGCTCCTCCTAAGGTAGGGGGAGAAATGTTCTTGGTATCTTTCCTGGGCTCTGTCCTGTTGGATGGAGAAGGCTTGGTTAGTGGTGAAAAGCTTAGTAAAGTAAGAAAGGATGTGGGTGGTGATCTGATTTTGGTCACGGAGGGAGTTCCCAGAGTTATCCTTTAGGTTGGTGATCTTGTTCCTTCTTCTTCTATTGATGGTAGTCGTGTGGAAGAAGTTTGTATTGGCATCCCCTAACTTAGCCAATCAATTATGGACTTAGTTTTCCATAAGTCTTCTTCCACTTTGAGAAGGGCCTCATATTCCTTGAGAAGGTCAGCTTCTAGATTCCAAAGGAACTGACTGTAAGGATAGGCATTTGATTTTTGGATTCCATTCAGTCTAGTCAAAATTCTCCTTATTTTATGAAAAATATTGCCAAAGGTACACCTGTTCCATTCCATAGCATATTTTTGAAACGTGTCAATAGAACTGGAGAGGTCAAAGGGGGAATCAAAACAACTTTTCACCAAGTTTCTAAAGGTGGGGTGCCCACACCACATAGGCTCCATCCTAAAGGGTATGTTTTGACTAAGACTGGGGGGTATCAAGTCTGACCTGGAGGGGGTAGTAGTCAGACTTAGTCCTAGGCAAGTGGGTTACAGATGCATGAGGGTATCTTATGATCCAAGAAGTATTGGCCATGCATCTATCCAGTCTCTCGAGGATAAGGTTGGTCCTATTTTTATACCTCTTATTGGTCCAGGTGTATCTATAACCTTTATAGCCTAGATCTATCATATTGCACTGATCTAAACACTTTCGAAAAGCATTTGCCCTAAATAGTTTATGCCCTTGCCTCCTAATTTTTCACTGGCTTTGAGGATCTCATTGAAATCACCCCCAATAACCTAGTCCCCTTTGATGTTCCTGGAGATGCTTGTTAGTTCGGACCAAAGATTGTTCCTAGTAGCAAAGTCATTACTAGCATAGATAGCAGTTAAGAACCAAGGCTTAGTTTCGGTTATTACCTGGACCATGGCATGAATGCTTTGAGAAGTTATGGAGATATCACTGAGCTTTAGGTCATCCTTTTTCCTCATGATGACAATGCCACCTGATAACTTAGTAGCAGCCGATTGAATTTGTGAATCAAACTTCAAGACCTCTATCAAACGCTTATGTTCACCCATTCTTGTTTCAAGCAGGACAAGCATGACTGGCTTGTGCATTTTGACCATTGCTTTGCATTGGCGCCTAAAACTTGCGTTGTTTGCATCCCTAACATTCCAGATTATGAAATTCATCAGGGTTTTCTTTAGGGGTGGGCTGTACGCTGGGCTCTTCCCTTTCTCCACCTGAGGAGGCCCTTTTGATTTCTGTTGTGCCTTAATTGCAAACGCCGGTGGGGTACTGTACTTCTCGCTCCTCAAGTTCAGCGATAACTTGGTTATCATTCTGGGGCAATATACTGACATGCACTCGCTTGAGAGTTCTTTGAATTCTTTCAAGATGAGGTTTTCCAATACGCCGACCTGAGTTTTTTGGCTCCCCAAAGGAGGCTAGGAGGAGTTCCAGCTCCTCGTTGCTCTTCCTTAGTATGTCTGCGGCTGATCCTTTTTCCCTCTCCTTTCTTTTCGTCTCTTCCTGTCCATTGGTCATCTATGGTTCCTGGGGTGACCAAGGTACAAATGAGAGGTTCATGGTCTCCATGGGTGGTGGAGACGTTTGAAAGAAGGGTAGGCTTTGGAGTGTTTGGGACATCAAGAAATTCATCGAGCTTAGGGGTAGTGGTTCTTGCAGTCCCAATAGTTGCGTTTGGAGTAGTGGCTGAGTCCAGACCATCTTCTCAGGCCTTCTATGGTATGGTCCAGTCCCTCCTTGACTAGATGGGCTAGGTAAGATGGGTCTTGGACAATCAGAGTGGTTGGCGTATATAAAGTAGTAAAGTAAAATAAAATAAAATAAGAGGACTGCATACACCAAGACTAGTATAACAATAAAATGATGTGAAAGTACACCAATGTGTAGTTAAGGGTCTGTTTGGAAAGCCACTAGGTAATTGGAATTGGTGTAATTACTAGGGTAGTAATTACCAGCCTAGTAATTACACAACTTAGTAATTACGTTGACCTGTTTGTTTGCCACAGTGTAATTACAAGTGTATTGTTTGGTTGCACAAGTGTAATAATAAGGTTATATTGAATTTTAAAAATAAAAATTAATTATTTAAAATTAAAAGTTTATATTATACAAATAAGGGCCTTTATAAATAATGACAGGATCGAGTCATCGGAACATAGATCTCGCAATTGAAGTACCCGTACAAGGGACATACAATCGAAATATAAGAGAATTTTGTCTAATTGTAATTGACTGTATGGATTGGGGTTACTTCCCCGTTTACCCAAGCATGGGGTCTGTCAAGATCTGAATACATGTTCAAGTTAGCCCTTAACTAGCAGTTTCTGACCGGGATTAAATTGCCTTTCTTAATTTCAATCTTTAGGGACTTACTTTCCCCAGCTTTGCTAGTCGGAGCCGACAAGAACAGTTCTCAGATCTGACTGTACCACCATCTCGAAACCATGTCAAGCCAATCGGAACAAAACTCTTTTATACCTAAATTGAGTTTAGTATATTTTCATAGTTAACATAGCCCAGAAGTTAGATATCTAACATAGATAAGAAATACTTTAGCCGGACATCGCCCGATCTAGAACAGATAAAATTTTAAATAAAGTAAAATAAAATAAATACTACCTCGTGGCTGAACTCCTTGCCGATGCCTTCAAATATTGAAGATTTTATTGATTTTTCAGATCTTTTATACAAGAGAGCTTTACAAGAGAGAGAAATAAAACTTGATAAAAAAAACTTGCCTTCTCTGTTGAAGGTAAAGGTCCTATAAATAAGAAAATAAAATTCTACTTTATCTACAGTGTGGGCCCGACTTCTGGGTCCTTGCACTATTTATAGTGCCTTGTTACTGTAAATCTACTGTTTCAATGGGTCCCCCGGCGGCTTCACTATTTCTCTTTTCCTCTCATTTCCCTAAGTAATTTCTCCACCCTTTTCAAGGAGTCGTCGGTCAATATGTTGTCCGGTTCAAGTGGCTGAGAATATCTTACCACTACATCATCATTACTAGTTTCACTTCTCATGGAAGTGTTTGATTTATCAAATTGATTAATAGTCTGAAGTAAATTCTTCTTCACTTCCTCGAGATATCGCTCAATCATTTCATCTTTATTACCTTCTTGAAATGAAATTCGTCGAGCCATATGGCGTACCAAACTATCATCAATAATTTCTTTTATAGGAGTCTTAGAATACCCCTGAATTTTTGTCTCAATTTCATCAAGAAGTTCCTGTCCATGTAAGGTTTTTGTCTTCGGATCCTTTTTAACCAGTTTATCCCAGAAGTTATTATAAAAAACCTTGTATAAACACGGAATCTGTTCTGAAGTGAACCCCAATTCTGGAGTCCATTTATGAATCCATGGAATAGAGAATTCGATGAAAAAATAGATTTGATCTATATTTTCCAGATAGCAGATATGGTCTGCATGATATAATTCAGATAACTTAGGTGATACTTTCACTCATTCTTTATATAACTTAAAAAATTGTTCAGGCAATATCTTGACTGTCGGACCATGGTATGACCACCATTGTAAAAACCAATTTGGAATGTTTTGTTCAAATATCTTTGAACATATTTTCACAAACCAGGTGTGTTTGTGTCTATCATTATTATAATAGAGCACTTTATCAAATGCTTGCACATAGTCCCAATAAGTGAAATTCATCTTCGTTTGGTTAAGGCTTATCTGCCTTTCTTTCATGGTTGATATTCCCCATTCTTCAATGGTTATAACCTGTTTAATAATTATCTTTGAAAAATTATAAACATTTTCACTCGAGCTATAACCCGAAAAGTGCTGAAAATCTGCACTACCAGTTTCTTTAAGAATGGTTTCATAGTAAGACCGAGTTTTGTATGACTCACCCGGGTAATATAAACCGTTAATCAAATACCTCTGGAATATCTTCCAAGGTTCTTCCTTCCTCTGAATCTCAGAGTTTTCGACAAGAAATATCATTTCTTGCTTATTTACCTTATCGTAAGATTTGATATCATCATTATCCTCTTGAGCAATTGATGCAAAGGTATCTCTTTGCTTTTGTTTTCCTAAGTATGCCTGTAATTGAGCATATAACGGATTATCCTCTGGAATATCTTCTAGATGTATTGAAGAAGTAGGTTGAGAAATCTTCTCATTAACCAAGTTCTTTTTCCCCATTTGTATTACTGGAGAGCTATAAGATGACGATCCATATGAGGACGCCTGAGCATAAGATCTTTGTTGCGGGGACGATCTTCCCCCTCTTCCTCTTCCTCTTCCTTTTCCTCTGAAATTAGAGGATTCCATCCTGCACACATAACAATTTTTACTCTGATAAGTCTTCATAAATCGTTAAATCTCGTTCATTATCGTTAGATATCTCTAACTCATTTTCTGATTCATAAAACGGATGTCCTTCTACCATATACTGGTAGATGATTTCATCAAGAATTTCTGTAACAATATCTTGATTAAATGGAAGAGCCCTAAAAATGGCTATTAACACTTCTTCTCCTAGCCATCGAGTGAAGAAAGTCATGTTTGAATATATTCTCGAGATAAGAAATCTGGCAAGGAGTTTTCACTTCCTTTCTTATAAAGAATTTCAAAATCAAAAGGTGCCAGCTGAGCTTGCCACCTAGCAAATATAAGTTTCGAAGCATCATGTTTAAAGTCTTTATTAAACATAAACTTTACTGCTTGAGCATCTGTTTTTATTAAAAACTTTTGATTGTATAAATCGTCCTGAAATTTTAAAACACACTTAACAATCGTAAGCATTTCGTGAGCCACCGTAGCATATTTTTTCTGGGCTTCAGTCTATTTCCCAGAATGAAATCTAATCAAATATTCAGTATTATCTTGAGGATTAATCTGTTTTAAAATTCCTCCATAACCAATATTGGATGCATCTGTCTCAATAATCTTCTGCCAAGAAGGGTTAGCAAGACTAAGACAAGGCAAAGCATTTACTCTTTGTTTAACAAATTTTACAAGAGCAGTATGGCTATCAGACCACGGTTCTTTATAACCCTTTTTTAGCCTGTCATAAAGAGGCGCCAAATCTCGCGACAATTTTTTGTAAAAAGGCGAAATATAATTTAAGCTTCCTAGACCTTTGTAACTGCGTTCTATCAGAAATAATATCCGGAAATTTGGATGCAAAATCAATAGATCTCTGAATAGGCGTTATCTTGCCTTGACTGATAAAATGACCCAAAAATCTTACTTCAGTTTGAAATAAACTCATTTTCGGTTTTGATATAACTAAACCATTTTGAATTACCAATTTTTAAAAAATATCTAAATGCTTAATATGCATTTCAAAGGTTTTTGAATAAACCAAAATATCATCAATATAAACGATCATAAAATTCATATGGGGATTAAAAATATCATTCATAATTTTCCGAAATTCTGATGGGGCATTTTTCAACCCAAAAGGCATCACATTCCATTCATATTGTCCAAACGGAACATTAAAAGTAGTCCTATAAGAATGCTCTTTGAAAATCTGAATTTGTCACTTCAAATCAAATTTTGAAAATATATTAGCATCATATAATCTCGATAACAAGTCCCTTTTATTAGGGATGGGATATCTAATCCATTTTAAATATTTGTTAAGAGGTTTATAATTGATCACCAACCTGGGAACACCTATTTCCTTTTCAGCTGCGTTATTAACATAAAAAGCAGTACAAGACCAAGGAGATTTAGAAGGTTTTATCAAACCTTTTTGCAATAAATTATCAATTTCTTTTTTGCAAAATTCGACTAACTCAGAATTCGTTTGACAAGGTCTAGACTTAGTTGGAATATTATCTTCAACAAAATCTTCTTCATACGGCAGAGTAACTATATGCTTTTTCCTATCCCAAAAAGCACTCGGGTGTTCAGCACAAATATCAACTGAAAGATGTTCAATAATTAATTTCATTTTTTCTTGAACTTTCACCGATTTTAAGGTTTCAAAAATGTTCATACTAAAACATTCTAATTGAAGCGTATCAACATGCTTCTGCTTCATATCAATCAAAGCACTAATTTCTTTAGATACTGGATCAGTAACAAAGCTATAACTTATTTTTTGACTATCAGTTCCTGCAGAAAATCCTTTTGCATCAATATGAGTGAAAGGATAAATAGTATTTATAAACGGAGTTCCAAGAATGATTGGAGGATATAACTGATTTTTAACCAAGAAAAAGAAATGCGGGATGCAAACCTTGTTTTGGCAAATACTGACATTAGACATTTTGTACTTTATATCTAAAGCATGTCCTGATGCTGATTTAACTGTATGAGTAGTTTTTTGAAAATATTTTGAAGGAACTAATCCTTCTTGAATGCAACTAACATCAACTCCACTATCAATCATAGCTATATCAGTTATTGAGAAACTATTATCAATTAAAATGGTACATTTAACATACCACTAATGAGCAGTAATAACTTGCATCATACCCAAAAACGAATTATTTTCTGAATTAATTTTTTCAAAAACTTCTTGTGGTTCTTCATCTACCACAACCTTTTTACCTTTATCACTGGAAGTTTCAGTTAAAGAATTGAATTTCTCCACCTGAGATATCCTGTGATCACAAATCATTTGATTTTGTTTCAAAGATTTAATCTCCTTTTTAAGATTCTCAATTTCATATTTTAAATCATCAAAAGAGGAATCTCTTGCTGGAACATTCATTTTATTCAAACGGTTATCAACCTCATTTATAGAATAAGGAGCCTGATATTCAAAGTTTCTGGGTTTTTCAAAAGGTTTGTGATAATACTTGTAATACTTGTAAAAATGATAATTGTGTTTGTGAAAATGATGAATTTTACAAATTACAGGCACAATTTCAAGATTTAAATGTTAAAACTATTACATCGGATAATGTGATAGAACTCTTAAAGGAAGTAACTGATAACAAACTTCGGGAAAAGATCATTGATCTAGCCTCCGATTCTGGATCAATATTTAAGATATATATTGTCTCTTGGAAATATATTAATTAATAAACATATGTTCTTAACTAATATTATAAAAAAATAATTGATTTATACTTTCCAATTTAGTATATTTTAATTAAATTAATCATACAAACTAAAAGTACATAATTTCTATGAACATCATGAAATGTATGTTTGACAAAAAGATCAATATTATAAATATAATGTCATAAAATTATAAAACATTTGACAAAAAGATAATCTATCAAGTCTAACTTTAAAAAATAGCTTGTAATGTAAAATATCAAGTCAATACTCCTAAAACAAATGAAATTGAAAATATAACATAAGTTCTAAATTCAAAACAAAAAAATTAGCATAATACTCTTATGTCAAATTTCAACATAACATACATAAAAATTATTTAAAAGAAAAGGAAAACGTAAGTCCATAACTATATTTAACAATGAATTCTACTTTAATTTAAAAATTAGAATACTAACAAGATTATAATAGTGATTTTTTAAAAAAGATACAAAAAATTGCATGAATCACGTGAAGTAAAAATTGAGAATAAGAAGGAAATGAAATATAAATAATATAAAAAAATATTTTTAGAAAATATTAGAATAATAAAAACAAAAATAATAATAATAATAAAAAATACATTAAAACGAAAAAAATTAAAACAAAAATAAAAAGAAGAAATTAAAAAGTAATTAGCTTATAATTATACCATGTAATTACCAGTAATTCACAGTCTCCCTGTGAATTGGAGAGTGTAATTACACCCAGCAATTACACTCAATTACATGATGACCAAGTAATTACAAGCTCAACCAAATACGACATATAATTACACCAAATCCAATTACCTGAATGGGCTTTCCAAACAGACCCTAAATTAAATAGGGTAGAGTTGTAAAGTCGGAGACCACTGGATAAGTCTTATCATAAGACTCTTCTTCTCTTCTCTGTTGCCAAACATTCGGACCAGATGACAATTACAGTGTACACCCCTGCGCATGTTAGCACCAGCGTCTTAAATTGCTTGCTCCTCTGCTCTCCGCCGCGACGAACCTTGTTGCAGGTGAGATGTCACCGCAATTTTAGCTTGACTTGCGCGTTACTACCGGAGAAAAGGCGGGAAAGCAGACGATTGGTCAACATTGCCCTCGGAGTCTTGCTTCAATGGCTCGCCCTACCTAAAGGTGATCCCCTTCATTCTAGCAATGCTAACCTGCGCTACTGTTATTACACTGCGCCTTAGTAGTTATCATGCAAGTGAGAAAGTGATCGAAATTGGTATTATATATGCAAAAATGAAATTGTCATTTATATTCATTGCTCTCTGTGTGTCTACTTTTCTTTACCTTCTGAAAATTTGTTTTTGATTTATGGAAAATATTACAAGCGACCTAAGAAAGTTGTGTTGGAACTTTTTGATTGCAGATGCAGTAGCAGGTAGCCCTTTTGACAAGTATGTTAAAAGGTGAGCACGAAAGTTGTGGGAATTTGGAATAGGTTACATATATAATTTTTATTTTGTTGATGAAAATATGGCTAATTTACAAAAGTGGATTCAGCATATAAGCAGTGAAGTGCACATACACCCACTGATCAAAGTATATAATCTGTATAAAAAATTTAAAGAAAGATCATAAAAATATGTATATATATATATTAAAAGGTGCACCCGAAGCATATAAATCCTTGCCCCCCATACTAATGTGCGCTCTTGTAACTTGTAAGTTGTGAGTTGTGACCATTAAACTATATCAAGAGGCAGAATTAGGTTTGATTACCACATCTATTTAGTTGAGGAAGATATTGTATCATGTTTAGCTCCATTAATCTCCCTTGATTATTGTTTACCACTAAAACCATACAGTTAAATTTATATGAGGTCAAGAGCACGCATCATGGTTTAACTCTTTTAGGTCCGATTATTAGCAATTTGAATATTTCTGGATTAACGAACAAAATCAAATGAAACGAGTAAAAGCGTAAAGTAGATAAAGCTGAGATTAAGATGTCATTGGAGGGTAATGAATCCAAGACTGATAGCCTTTTGATCCGGTGATATCTTCGGGTGAATATGCTTCTAGGATAAGAACTGAATGAAACAACGTTAACTTGGAGCACAAGAAAATAGTGCATTATTAGAATTCTGAATGAATTTACAAGTGGAGGAAACAAACTATTTATATGTTTCAATAGTGAGGCATCATCCAATAATAAAGCTCCATTCAATCCCTAAATTACTAAGATCACCAACTGTGGGCTATGTGGTGATGCCGTTAGGGGCGCCAACTATAATTTTTGTATTGCTCAGGCTCGTCCGCGCACCTGTCCTCTCTAACATTTTGTCCCCTTTGTCTCCTTGTCCACGTCTTGGGGCTGGTCCTTTGCCCAGTCTTCGGCATGGTCCTTCTCTCGTTCCCAAGGATACCTCTCCGATGGATCGATCTTTTCGAAACTTCGCTTTTAATCGTACCCTGTGAACGAGTGTCCATTCCTCCACATGCCATGTGCGTTAGTAAGTTTCACCCCAATACAGATTCTCCCTCCGCTTTTCGGTCTTGGTGTCAGGCATGGCCGGGAGGCAAAAAGAGAAAACTCATGCATTTGCCCTTATCACCCATCTTTCTTCAACATGAAAAGATGTTAGTCCCACCTCGTTAAACCTTCTTGCCATTCGTTCGGCCTATCTACAACACATAGCCCCAGGTGATGTCAAGAACCCTCTTCTGATGTCTATAAATTTGGGGGTTCCCCAAACCATTCGGTTTCTCCACGTTCTTCCTCCAACTCTTTATGCGATCCTTGGATCTATTACTCTCAATCCGTTTCACTGATCTTTGTTCTTGTCCCATCTTTTTCCTTTGACTGTTCCATGTCTTCATCATCCTCAAGCTTCACCATAGCTTCTTTTTTGAGGGGTGGCTCAAAAAGGAAAAACAAAAAAAGACGACTACACATTAAGATCCTTCAGTCCAATTTTCAATGCTTTGAGCTTACTTCACAATTGAAACATTCTTGTATTAGTGTACCTTCTATTCTAAATAGTTGTTAAAATTCCTTTAAACTCAGAGTGCTCTAAAACAGTTCTGAATAATCTGAAAGGTTTTGGCTACGAGGGAGGTCTTGTGTTCACTTGGATAAGGATTGGTGAATGGTCAGATACTCATGGACTCAAAAACTCAGCCTCCACATGCCACTGTCCACCTAAAGTTGCCCAATGCGCAGTCTATTTTGGAGTATACTCTACTCCCATCTTGATGTCTATGGCAAAAAGTGAAGTGTCTCCCTGTTTGTCTTAAAGCTGTAAGCTGCAAAGTGTCAATGCAATCCTAAAAAGCTTGAGTCTCTCCTAGCACAACATGGGAGCCAATTCTGTATTCAGTAGCCAAAACATTGTTAAAGTCTCCTCATAGAAACCAAGCCTCCAGATTAGATAGGTTCCTGTACTCCTCAGCTGACTGGGAAGACTAACATCATGTAGAGCTAGTTGGGAGGGGCTTTGGGTGATTTGTGGTGACTTCAATGTCACAAGATTTATAGATGAAAGGGTAAACTGCAGCAGGATATCAGGGGCTATGTCTGAATTCTCTGAATGCATCAATGATCTGGAACTTGTAGACCCTCCTTTAGTTGGAGGGTCTTTCACTTGGAGGAGAGGGGAGAACCAGAGGAGTGCCTCCAGATTAGATAGGTTCCTGTACTCCTCAACTAACTGGGAAGACTCCTTCTCCCAAGTCAAGCAAGCCTTACTCCCTAGATTGGGATCAGACCACAACCCCATCCTCCTCTCTTGTGGAGATTGGGATGCCAAAAAGTCCTATTTCAAATTCGAAGACTGGTGGATGGAGATAGAGGATCTTAAAGATAGGGTGAAGGACTGGTGGAGCTCATTTCCAAACACTGGCAGACCTGCCTTCATCTTGGCAAATAAACTCAAACTACTTAAAAAAGAGCTTATGCAATGGAGTAAAAACAACAAGGTGAACTGGAAGCAGAAAAAAGAGGAGATCCTGATGCAAATTAGTTCTTGGGAATCCATACAGGAACAAAGATCTCTCTCAGATGATGAACTAGGCCAAAAAATCCACCTAACCAGGGAATTTGAAGAGGTAGCAAAGAGGGAGGAAATTGCTTGGAGGCAAAGGTCCAGAGTCCAATGGCTGAAAAATGGAGACAAAAATACCAAATTCTTCCACAGAATGGCTAATGCTCATAAGAGATTTAATTTTATTGACACATTGAAAGTGGGAGATCTCAACATTACTGATCCAGAAGCCATCAAGGGAGCTGTTCAGTGTTTTTATCAGTCACTCTACAAGGAAACTGAAGAGTTGAGGCCCGAATTCACAATCCAGGATGCACCAACTATTTCACTAGAGGATCATGCATGGCTCCAAAGAAATTTTGATAAAGAAGAGATATTGGAAAGCATCAAATCATGTGCCATTGACAAGGCCCCTGGACCTGATGGTTTTCCAATGAACTTTTATCTCAACTTCTGGGACTTGATCAAGGGAGACATTATGGGAACTTTGCAATATTTCCATGACCATCAGGTTTTTGAGAGAAGTCTCAATGCTACATATGTAGCTCTTATTCCCAAAAAGACAGGTGCAGTTGAACTAAGAGACTTCAGGCCAATCAGCCTAATATCCGGCGTCTACAAGATATTGGCCAAAACTCTAGCTAATTGGATGAAAAGGGTAATAAGTAGCTTGATCAATAGATACCAAATGGCTTTTATTAAGGGAAGACAAATAATGGATGCAGCTCTAATAGCAAGTGAGTGTGTTGATACAAGAATTAGTGTTGAAGTGGCTAGACTAATGTGTAAGCTTGACATTGAGAAAGCTTTTGATCTTGTCAACTGGAATTATCTCATGAACATGCTTAGCCAAATGGTATTTGGAAACAGATGGGTAAAATGGATTAGTTTCTGCATTAAAACCGTTAGGTTCTCCATTCTTGTCAATGAAGAGCCTGTTGGTTTTTTTCCAGCTGAAAGGGGCCTTAGACAATAAGACCCACTCTCCCCTTTCCTCTTCATCATTGCTATGGAAGGTTTGAGCAGTATGATGAGAATTGCTCTACAAAACAGTTGGTTGAGGGGCTTCAAGATGAATAATGGAGGACCAAGAGAATTGGAGATTTGTCATCTTCTTTATGCAGATGACACCATCATCTTTTGTGAAGCTGAAGCAGAGCAGGTCAAATATATCAGAGTGATACTAGTGGTCTTTGAAGGTGTCTCAGGTTTGAAAGTTAACTGGAGAAAGAGCAACATATTCCCTATTAAGGAGGTGAGTAACATTCAGTCTCTGGCTGGCCTCTTAGGGTGTGGTGTGGAAAACTTACCTACAGTCTATTTAGGCATGCCACTAGGAAACAAGCACAATGAAGTGGTGATATGGGACAACATCATTGAAAAAACAGTGAAGAGGTTGTCACAGTGGAAAGCTCAATATTTATCCCTTGGGGGAAGAGTCACTTTAATCAACTCTGTCTTAGACTCACTTCCCACATATGTTGTGTCCCTTTTCCCTATCCCTCCCTGTAGAGAAACTTGACAGGCTTAGAAGAGACTTCCTATGGAAAGGCAACAAAGAGGGTGGTGGTTACAACCTGGTAAAATGGGAAGTGACACAGCTGAGCAAAAATCAAGGGGGTTTGGGCATCAGAAATTTAAAATCCCACAATAAATGCCTACTAATGAAGTGGTTATGGAGATTCAGTGAAGAAGATGCAACACTTTGGAAAGAGGTTATCACCCTCAAGTATGGCCAAATCAGTCCTTGGGTTTCCAATGAGGTCAACAACACCTATGGCGTAGGAGTTTGGAAATCAATCAGATCCTTATGGCCCAAGCTTCAGACTAACACCAGAATCAAGGTGGAAAATGGCCTTAGAACAAAATTTTGGAGAGACAACTAGATTGGGCAAAATCCACTGCAGGAGTCTTTTCTTGATCTGCTGACCTTAAGTAACAATCCAGAAACTACTATTAATGAATGCTGGTCACCACAAGGGTGGAACTTGACATTCAGAAGGAATCTCAATGACTGGGAATTAGAGAGGGTGGCTAGTTTGCTGACTGTGATAGCAAATTTCACTGGCACAACACAGGGTATTGACTCTCTTAGATGGAAACACACTGAAGATGGAAACTTCTCAGTGAACAAAATATACAAAAGAGAGAATAGCATAGCACAAGGAGTGAACACAAAGCTGTGGAAGAACATATGGAAGAACCAAGCCCCCACCAAAATAAAATGTTTCTCTTGGTTGGTGGTCAAAAAATCTTGCCTCACACATGAAGTACTTCAAAAGTAAGGTATGACAGTAGTGACCAGATGTTTTTTGTGTAATGAAACTGGGGAGACCAACAACCACCTCTTCCTACATTGTAAATTCACTGCTCAACTTTGGCATATGTTTTTCTCTCTCACCAAGACTGAATTGATAATGCCTGAGCATACAGCTGATCTAATGAGCTGTTAGATCAAAAGAGGGGGGAGCAAGAGTCAGAAGAAGTGGTGGAAGATAATCCCGTCCTGCATATGGTGGTCAGTGTGAAAGGAGAGAAATGGGAGATGCTTTGAAGACAAATCAAAGCCCATCCATGTTGTGAAAGGGAACTGCCTATCCACACTGTTTTCTTAGTGTAAAGATAATTGTATAGAGGAAATAGAAGATCTTGTAGATTTCATAGGTTCTCTGTAATCTAGATTTTATTTTCTCTTGTAACACTTTTGGAGGTAGCCAACATTCCTTAATGCTGAGGAATACAACAATACCATTTATCAAAAAAAAAAGAGTTTATGTATACTAATGGCTTTGTCTTCAAAACAAACTTGGTTTCTTTCTCCCCACACAGTCCCACCAAATGCAAGTTGGGACAATTTTCCATCTCTCTTTCTTGTTGGAGGGATTGGTATCACTATTCCAGCATTTCAGTACCTCATATACTCTTCTTGCCATAGTCCATCTAATGCCTCTCAAGTTAATGAAAATCTTCCACAACTGATCAATCCAGTTGCAGTGAAGAAAGAGAAGAGAGATTGTTTCTGCTTCCTTACCACATAGAAAACATCTTGAGCAAAGATTGAAACCTCTCTTCATGAGTTTATCTTGTGTGAATACTACTTCTCTAGCTAGCAACCAAGATAAGCATGCAACTTCGTGGGGGATCTTAACCCTCTAGATCATCTTCCAAGTCCAAGTCCCACTATGATTGTTTGAGGTTGTGAATATACTGTATGCTGCTTTCACTGAAATTTGTTCTGCTTATTCCTGAACCATATCAAGCAATCTGCCTCAATTGATGTTCTTTTGAGCTGTTCTAAAGTTTTGAAAAAGTTGCTAGCCTATCAATTTCTCAATCATTTAAAGTCTTCTGAAACTCAAGTTCCACCCCCCTTCACCCCAAACCATTTCAATTGTTGAATTTTGTTGTTGATTGAGGGAGTATATATCTGGATAGAGCTGCTTTAGGGGGTCTTGCTCTATCCATTTATCATTCCATAGATCTACTTTCCTTCCATTACCAATGCTGAACATGGTTTTTGCTAGCAATTTGGTCCACAAGTTCCTTATTGATTTGCAGAGACTAACTCCGTAAGGACTATTGCTCACTTTGGTAGTTCATCTTCCATCCAAACCACATTTCTCCCTGATTATCTTCTTCCATAATGGGTGGTCATCTGAGTTGAAGTTCCATATCCACTTCATCATTAAACTCTGATTCTGGATCTTCAGATGCTTAATTCCAGCACCTTCATTCTTCTTGCTGGTTAGACAAGACTCTCAATTGACAAGATGTATTTTATTCTTCTCACTGTTCCCCTCCCAAAAGAAGTTCCTTCTTAAGGAATCCAACCTTTTCATAACACTGGCAGGGACAAGGGACAGGAAATAGAGACATCATGTAGGTAGGTGTTGCATCCAATACAAAGTTTATCTACGTCAGCCTTCCTCCTATGGATAAGTATTGGTTTTTCAAATTTGCTAATTTTTTCACATTTTTCCAACACTTGAGTCCTATATCTATTGACTTGCTTTTTGCCCGCAAAGTTAATACAAGATATGTTGTTGGAAGTTCCCAATTCTACCTCCAAGAATGCTGGGCAGTCTCTGAAGATCACCCACTTCATTAAATGGATAAACAGAACTTTTATTCCAGTTGATGTGCAGCCCAGAGATGGCCTCAAATAAAATGAAAATCACCCTTAGCATCCTTGATTTATATCTGCTTCACAGAAAATCTAGGCATCATCTGCATATTGTAAATGCGTGATCATCATGTTACTGTCTTCCCTGGAGCTTACTTTGAACCCTTTGATCCAGTTTTTTGTTTGAGCTTTATGTAGCATGCCATTTAAACCCTCCATGGCAATGATGAACAAAAATGGGGATCGAGGATCCCCTTGCGTTAGACCTCTCTGTGAAGGGAAGAAACCAGTTGGAGAGCCATTGGCAAGTACTGAAAACTTAGCTGTACTTATGCAAAAGTGGATCCATTTGATCCAAGTTTCTCCAAATCCCATCTTCCTAAGCATCCCCAATAAGAAGTTCCAGTTCAAGTGATCAAAAGCCTTCTCAATGTCTATCTTGCACAGGATACCAGGGGCTTTACTATTGATCCTAGCATCAGTACATTCATTGGCAATAAAAATGGCATCCAGTATCTGTTGGCCTTTGATGAAAGACATTTGTTGTGCATCCACCAATGTGTGCACTACTTTCTTCGGTCTCTCTATCAAAAACTTGGATATAATTTTGTAAATGCTACCTATCAAGCTGATAGGCCTAAAGTCTCTCAGATCTTTGGCCCCAATCTTCTTAGGTAATCCGGGATAAACTCGAAAACAGTACTCCAATTTTGTAGCACAAAAGGTTTGTTGAAGAATGTATAGGGACCAACTTGCATAACTTTCTCACAATCTTTGACAGTTTCAAACCGAGAAATATAGTACCCTCATGCAACAGAATCTAGGGTTTGGTCACAAACTTCCAAGCATGCATGATAAAATTTTCCATCTTTAACACATCTGGAGTGTCATCAATCACATACCCAATTAGTCCAGACTTCCAGTAAATTCCTTGCTCCTTAAGGTCATCCTGCTCTATAGTAACATAAACCTTACCATCCTTAGAGCTGGAGGAACATAGGATAGCGTCTTATCTTGCTTCATGTTCCTATTTCCCTCATAATCTTTTTTCTCCACCAGCGTCGGCTGGCCTGAAGTACCAGGTTCAGAGAATTGTAGCTGGCGGGCTGCCAGTTGAGTGCCATTCGTTCCACCCGCATATGGTTCCAGTTGGATAGAGGATGAAGAGTCGGAGTCCTCTCCTTTATCCTCAACAATTGATTGAAATCTCTCCGGGATGAAGCTTCCAAACTTTATTGATCGCAATCTACAACTCACTCCATCCTCCAGTGTGACCAATTTAGCTCCGATCGTGACTCCGTACAATGTAACTGTCTTTGTTCCCTTCGTCTCTTTGTCCACGTCATCGGGGTTGGTCCTTTGCCTTGTCTTCAGCGCGGTCCTTCTCTCTTTTCTGAGGATATCTCTCTGACGGGTTGATCTTCACAAAACTTCCCTTTTAATTGTACCCTGTCACCAAGTGTCCATTCCTCCACATGGCACGTGTGCTAGTCAGTTTCAGCCCAATACAATTATATGATTTTCTTTAATAACAATAAATTTGATGATGTATGTAATGACTTGAGTTTGCACTTTGGTCTTTTTTTAAATTGAAACCAGTAGTTTGCACTAGGAAAAATCTTAGTTAAATGAAAAAAAGAAGGAATCTTTTTAGTATGATAATGAAAGAGGCGAAGCATCGATAGTGATTTCGTTTAGTTCAAGCAAATTTTCCATGATTTCATTTAGCCCGCAATTTGAATGAAGTTATATCATTTTCTTTCTTCCATGCCCCTCTCAATTCTCAAGTCAAATTTTCGAATCTTGGGCAATCTGCTATGAAGTTGGCGAAACTAATTCCCCAAGTGGTGTTGACTATTCAAAATGTGCAAAGTTTTGGGTTCGAAGAAGTGCTGCTGTCTACTACCAAAGTTGAAACTTATATTCAAGGCAAAATTTTGTCCCCATGTCAGAAAAAAAAATAGTTTCCATCCTTTCCTCGAGTGAATTACAGGATTGCCAACTTTTGCGTTTTCACAACTATTGATATTCACGTCAGAACATAGGCTGAAATAGCTTGTATAACTCAGTGATGTCAGGAGACTCTGCTCCATAATGCTCCACAATCTTCATTTCCATCACCTGTGTGCATAGCTTCACATCTGCCAACCTGCTTTACTTAGCTACCGTGATTGGTAAAATTAGCTTTTGCTCAGGTCATTGTCCTATGTGCTTTCACTTAGTTTTATAAGCCTGTGATACTTTATGATTTTGTTTAGGCTTTGAATTGAGTTGTTGTGTTCATTTTATTATTTTAATTCTTGATTTGATAACTAGGAAACAGCTTGATCCACTGGAGGCTTATGTACCAGCTGTGCTGCTAGCTGGGGTGCAGATTAAGGAATTAGGTGACACTTGTTTCCTACTTTCACTATTTTCGTTTCCTAATGTAAAAAACTTAGAAAATATCCTCCATTCATGCTGCAATCAATGTGTTTATTTAGATTGAGTATTTCAATGATCTTTAAAGCAATACAGAGAAATGCTAGACTTAACGGAGTAACAATGGATAGACACCTGAAGTTGGCACCATGGTCAGATAGCACCTTAAATGTGCCAGTGATCATCAGACACCTTTTCTTGATAGAAATTTGTATCATGAACATCTGTGTCTCTGAGATCATCCACTTAAGACTCACTCTTTGCTGATGTCAGATGGTCAAATGAAATGATGACATGTGTAATTTTTTAAATAAAAATACAAATGTAATAACTTATAAAATAGAAAAACCATCTATTTACCTATACTATAAGATGGAGTTTACATGCCAAAGCAGGCAGCGGGTCAACATGTCTCCTTGAAGTGTGTAAGGGTAGTTTGGTCATTTTAAATAAAATTAAAGAACATGATTGGCTTAAAAACAAGGTAGAAACTTAAATGATAATGTCACTAAAACACAGGTTGTTACAGAATCTTGAAAGGGGAAACATATGGCAGCTACTGAGACGCATTGAGTGGAGCTCAAATTCATTTAGGTGATTTCAAAAAAATTCTTGACTTATTTGTTTGTATTTTTTTAATTTGTTAAATATTTGAAAATTTCGTAAAAAGTATCATTAATCACAATAATTAGCAACTTATAATATTTTAAAGACATGTAAAAAATTGAATTGACTCTCAAAATTCTATTAGTGAATAATGCCACATAAATTGGAAAAGAGGAAGTAACATGTATTATTTGAAATTAAAAGTAATATAAATCGCAATAATGAACAATTTAAAATATTGAAAAATCATATAAAAAATCAGTTGACTCTCCTAATTCCATCCATGTTGTATAAACTTGAGATAAATAAAGTAACATATATTGGGCCTGTGTTTGCACGGCTCTCTAGTAAATATAAGATAAGTATATTCTCTTGCTCTACTCATTTCTTTCATCAAAATGTTTCAAAACTGAACCTCTCCCTCCCCTTTTTCTTCCACCACCTGTCCTTCTTATCCTCTCCCTCTTTTTCTTCGAAACCCTTCCCCTTCCTCTTCTTCTTCCCCACCCTTCCCCTTCCTCTTCTTCTTCCCCACCCTTCCTCCTCCGCACCTCCCCACCCCCCTCCTCTCATTCAACAAATCTCTCAAAACTGTTCCTGGTCAGAATCCATCTCTCTCAGAATTCTGAAATGTTGTTTTATTTAAATGGTAGAGTTATCAAATCTTCTCAGAGTTAATTGAGCATTCATTTTTTTCCTGAATTTTGATATCGGAAACATTATGCTCTCTTCAAATAAATTATAGAGTTTAAGTTGTACTTCATGTGAAATTAGTTGGCTTTTGAGTCATTATGATTGAAGTCCATCCTGTGCTTTCTACTGCTTCAATATGTTGCAATGTCAGAGGAATTTACTCTTATTATACAAGGTGTTGTTGGATCATTTTATATTTTTTCAGTTGGTTGTGGTGGTTTATGGTGGAGGTGGGCGGAGGGTGGTGGAAAAATTTGAAGGAGTGAGAATAAGATGGGAATACTTCCATAATGTGTTGCCTCTTAGCTGACACCCTGAAATCTTATTGGCTTAAACTGTTCTTCTTCAAGAATTTGCTAGTGGTTGCAATTACATTGCTATCCTGTCCCCTTACTTACCCCCTCCACCCAAAAATAAATTTATAAAAACTCAAAAACAATAGCCATCCTCTAATATTGGCCCATTGGATCATGAGCACCTTATGAATCAGAGCGAATGTTGTTTATGGAGATCCCCCTTATCCCCTTATTTATTTGTTATGGTTATGAAATTTTTTTAAGTCTGATGCTCAAAAGAACCAAAAGAGTGGTGTGGCCTAGTGGTCAATGAAGTGAGTCGAGAACCATGAGGTCTCAGGTTCAAATCTCAGCAGATACTAAAGCACTAGGTGATTTCTTCTCATCTGTTGTAGCCTCAGTAATACTTGTTGTTGGTGAGAGGTGAAAAATATCCCATGGAATTTGTCGAGGTGCACGCAAGCTGACCTAGTCACCATAGTTATCAAAAAAGAAAAGTGAGCAGAAAGATTGGGGTGGATCACTAGCTTTAAAGTTGAAGGAAATGGTGACAAAAAGGTGACCATCTCTCATATTTGGCATGCTAATGACACACTATTATTGGGTGAGGCAAAGAAGGAACAATTTCTTCCTGTCAGAGGGATTTTGTTACCCTTTGAAGTTGTCACAGGTTTGAAAGTTTACCTCGCAAAGAGTCACCTGTTTAGTGTTGATATTGATAGTAATATTGAAGAATTGGTTGAAATTGTGGGATGTAACTTGTAAGGTTGAGAAATTCCTTGTTGTATATTTGGGACTTCCTCTGAGTGTTAAAAACAATGATCAAATGATAGTCAAGGAGTTCTAGACAGATGTGCGAAGAAACTGATCCCACGGGAAAAATAGTATTTATCTTTAGGTGGAAGGCTCACTCTAATCAACATAAGAAAGAGGGGGTTGATCAAAATTCTCATCCTAGGCAAATGTGATTTGTTTCCAAGAATCTAATGGAGGGGGATATCAAGGAAATAGTAAGAGATTTATAGGGGAGTAGATGGGTCAATTATACTCAACTTGGATGCAAGTGGTACTAGGGGAGGGATTATCCTAATGTGGGAACGGGAGATTGGCAGACAACAGTATAGGCTCTTACTCAGTAACCTGTAATCTACAGTGATTACAGGTATGAATCAGGACTTCACTTGGCATCTTACTGGAGTATATGCATCAAATGACAGAACGGAAAGGGAAGAGACATGGTGGGAAATAGCATCAGCCAGGGGTTTGATTTCAGGTCCATGGGTTGTCTCTGGAGATTTCAACACGGTTAGACATCCATCAGAAAAGAACTGCAACAAAATTAACAAATCAATGACAGACTTCTCCGAATTCATTGAAGACATGTAGCTAATAGACTTGGATTTAACATGTGGTCAATTCACCTGGAGACATGGGGATAGACAGGCAGCTGCTGCTAGATTAGATAGATTCCTAGTTTCAGAAGGATGGGACACACACTTAGGAATATAAGACAATTCATTATTCCTTGTAAAACCTCAGATCACACACCACTGATGCTACAATGTGGTGACTGTGAACACGATAAATCTTATTTCAAGTTTGAGAATTGGTGGCTTCAAACAGAAGATTTTGCTGACTCAGTGAAGAACTGGTGGGAGTCTTTCCACTGCACAGGAATGCTCGACTATATCTTGGCTTTCAAATTGAAAGCTTTGAAGGAAATTGAAGGAATGGAGTAAAACAGTCAAGGGTAATCTGGAATTACCGAGACGGAACATATCAAACCAGATAGCAGAATTGGAGGAGATCCAAGAACAGAGGATTTTGACAGGAGAAGAAATAACCAATAGGCTAGCTTTATCAATGGAATTTGAAGATATTGAAAGGCATGAGGAGACTGCTTGGAGGCAAAGATCAGGACACTATGGGGCTAAAACTAGGAGATAGAAATACCAATTTTTTAACAGGACAACTAATGCACACAGGAGAATAAATACCATTGATAAACTAATAGTAAGAGGAGAAACTTTGACAGACCCAATCGACATCAAGAAAGAAATAGTCTCTTTCTTTAAGTTCTCTACTCAGAGACAGAGGAATGGAGACCACACTTTGATAGGAGGAACTGTTCCATGATCAGTGCAAAAGACAACCTGATGTTGATGGCCCCCTTTGAACCACAAGAGATTATGGACCGTGTCAAATTATACCCAGGAGACTGCCCTAGGACCAGATGGTTATACTATGGCTTTCTTCCACCAATGTTGGGCAGTGATTAGTTCAGATGTAGTAGCTGTAGTACAAAACTTTCATAATGTAGGTTTCTTTGAGAAGAATAATGCTACATTTGTAGCTCTAATTCCTAAGAAAGTGGGTGCTATTGAATTAACTGATTTCAGGCCAATCAACTTGATTGGGAGTGTCTACAAGATCATTTCCAAAATCTCAGTAGAAATATTGAAAAAAGTAACCCACAAATTGGTAGATTGCCAACAGATAGCCTTCATCAAAGGAAGACAAATCATGAATGCTATTATGATAGCAAATGAATGTGTTGAAGGAATGTAGAGGAGCAATTTGCCAGAAATCCTATGCAAACTAGATATCCAGAAAGGTTTTGACCATCTTAACTGGAACTACTTTCTTGAACTATTGCAGAAGATGGGCTTTGGTTCCAAGTGGATAGGGTGGATCAACATTGAATCAACACAGTCAAATTCTCAGTATAGGTCAACAGAGCCCCTACTGGTTTCTTCTCCCCCTACATATGCTTGAGAGAAGGAGATCCTTTGTCTCCTTTCCTATTCATCCTAGCTATGGAAGGCATAATCATTATGATATAGACTGCAAAAGTAAATGGATGAGTCAAAGGTTCCCAAGCAAATCCCAATACAATGAACTACTTAGAAATCATCCACCTGCAGTATGCTGATGACACCCTGGTTTTCTGTGAGACTTCCAAAGAAAAATTCTATTATTGAGAGTGATTTCATCCTTTCTGAATCCATATAGGTTTATACAATGATTGGAAAAGAGCTACATTTATCGTGTCAATGAAGTAGCTGATATTCAGTCCTTGGCTGATATTTTAGGAGGAGAGACATGACCTCTTCCTACTAAATACATAGGTATGCCTCTGGATGAAAAGAGCAAATCCGAGAGATATGGAATGAGGTGTTAGGAAAATGTGAAAGAAGACTAACCAAGTGGAAAAGTCAATATATCTCTATGGGAGGAAGATTGACTTTGATCAACAACATGCTTGATGCTTTACCCACATATATGATGTCTATCTTTCCTGCTCCTATCAATGTGGTAGAAAAGATAGATGCCTTGAGGAATTTCTTCTGGCAAGGAAATGATGACAAGAAGAAAATCCATCTTGGGTAACTTTGACAAAAAACAAGCAGGAAGGGGAAATGGGAGTCAGGAACATGATGATGCACAATAGAAGTCTGATTATGAAGTGGTTGTGGAGATTTAACACTGATGACAACCAGCTTCGGAAATAAGTTATTAAAGTTAAATATGGAGAAGAGGGGCAATGGACAACCAAGGAAGTGACTACTCCTTATTGGATGCAACATCTGGAGATCTATCAGAAACCTTTGGCCAATTTTCCAACAAAGAACAGGCTTCAAAATTGGGAATGGAATGAAAATTTCCTTTTGGAATGATGTCTGGATTGGAGAAAACACACCCAATCATCTCTTTCCAGAATTATACAGCTTGTGTCAACAACAACAAGCATCAACAGCTGACATGTGGACAGGGCAAGTATGGAATCTCAGTTTTAGAAGAATTTTTGAATAATTGGGAGATGGAAAAGATAGCAAATTTCCTCCACATTCTATCTGAGTTCAATGGTTTTTCAGAAGAGGTGGATAGCTTAGTTTGGCAGTGTCACAGCAAAGGGAAGGTTTTCTGTAAAGTCTGCTTACAGAGATCTCACTACCTCCAACAATCAAGTGGATTGTTCTCTATGGAAGATGATCTGGAAAGTGAAAATTCTTTACAAGGTTGCTTGTTTCACATGGCTTTTGACTACAGAAAAGGTTCTGACACATGAATATTTGAGCAAGAGAGGAATGCAACTATGCTCAGATGCTATCTTTGTAATGAACAGGTAGAGACAATTAACCATCTTTTTTTTTTTGCACTGTAAATGGACATATCAACTATGGAAAATTTTCATCAACTTGAGAAAAATTTAGTGGGTGATGCCAAAAAGAATAAAAGGAAGCACTAAACTGTTGGAAAAGTGATGGTAATGCAGCTGACAGGGAGGAGAGATAGAAGATCGTCTCAGCTGTATTTGGTAGTCAGTTTGGACAAAGAGAAATCAGAGATGTTTTGACTTTTGAGTAGGGCTGTTCAAAATCGAACCGAAAAAAAGTTATTGATTTATCAGTAATGGGTTATTGGTTTAGCGGTTTTGATAACGGTTTTGATTTTTTTTGTTATCGGGTTATCGGTTCTTAACGGTTTGAGGTTTTTTTTAACGGATTAACCGATAACCCGATAGTAAATTAAATAATTATATTTTTATCATTTTGTATATTAAGTCCTTGACTTAGAGTTTAGTTTCTTACTTTTATTTTTGGCTGTCTCAAACTCTTGGGTATTCTACAATGTAAAAGTGTTTGCTTTTTAGAAAGATGTTATTTGTGAACTCATGTGCATGGTTCATTTGGTTTGTCACCTTGTTTCTAAGTGATTTTTAATAACTTTTGTTTTGTGTCAAATCTTAACGGTTAAACCGATAACAATCAATAACCGATAAACCAATAACCGATAAGTCAATATCTTAATGGTTCTTTAACGATTTAGCATCTCTACAAACCGATAACCAATAAGTCAAACCGATAAATTTCAAAACCGAACCGAACCGACCGATACGCAGCCCTACTTTTGAGGGAAAACATCGCGACATCCAGAAGTTCATGATGAATTGCCTAGCCCTCTATTATTTTTGGTGTAAACAGGAATTGTTAGTACAAACTGAAGATATTTTTGATGTTCACAGTTTATAAGTATTTTAACAGAGAGGATCCTTTTGTAATCGGCCTACTTTTGTGGGGGACTACACAGTTTTATGGTGTAGTATACCTGTTGATATTAACTTTTACCTTTATAAAAAATATCATCTGAATGATCATGATGCAATACAAAGAGCATATATTCAAAAGTCTTTTTTTTTTTGATGACAACCAAAGTATATACTCAAAAGTCTTTTCCAACCTCGAAATCACAAGTTTCCTCAATGATGAGGTTTTGAGTAACCTTTTGGTATCTTATAGAAAAACAAGTATTTTTAATATTTCTAGTGAGTTTATTATGGACTCGTCTTAAAAAATGAGAATTCGCTAAGGAGAGGTGTAGTAGTACAACAACAACATACCCAGTGAAATTCCACAAGTGAGGTCTAGGGAGGGTGTAATGTACGCAAACCTTACCACTACCTCTTGGAGGTAGAGAGACTGTTTCCGAAAGTCTCCCGGCTCAAGTGCAACAAATCCCGGTATAAAGAAGGAGACAATGAAGAGAATATCTTAAACAACAAGGAAACAGTGTAAAAGTCTATCGGAGAGGAGCCAAAACAACAATTAAATCACGTGATAATCCAAACTCCATAGACAACATACTAGGGTAGATTATTAAAAAAAAACAATAATAAACAATGATTAAAAAAAAAGAACTACAGTAATACAACTAATACCATCGCAAACACCAGCCACCCTAAGCAAGAAAACACTACACTGCCTACTAACCTTCTACCCTAATACGTGCCCTCCACACCCTTCTATCTAGGGTCATATCCTCAATAACTTGAAGTTGTGTCATATCATGTCTTATGACCTCTCTCCAATACTTTTTTGGCCTACCTCTGCCTCTCCTCGTACCCTCTATAACCAACCTCTCGCATCTCCTCACTAGTGCATCTATGCATCTCCTTTTTACATGTCCAAATTTTCTCAATCTCGCTTCCCTCATCTTGTCCACCATGTAGGCCACTCCCACCTTATCCCGATATCCTCACTTTTATTCTTATCACTCCTAGTATGACCACACATCCACTGCAACATCCTCATCTCCGCAACATGCATCTTCCGGACATGGGAGTTCTTGACTGGTCAACATTCAGTACCATACAACAATGTCGGTCGAACCACCACTCTACAGAACTTACCTTTGAGTTTTGGCGGTACCTTTTTATCACACAAGACTCCAGAGGCAAGCCTCCACTTTATCCACGCCTCACCGATACGGTGTGTGATATCATCGTCGATGTCCCCGCTCCCTTGAATTATAGACCCAAGATACTTGAATCTATCCCTCTTGGGGATATTTTGTGTGTCAAGCCTCACTTCCACTCCTACCTCATGCATCGCGTCATTGAATTTGCGCTCCACATATTCAGACTTGGCCCGGCTCAACCTCAACTCTTTTGCCTCCAAAGTATGTCTCCACACCTCTAATTTAGCATTAACTCCAAAGGTGTAGTAGTGAACTTGAATTTATTTTTCTAAAATATGATATTGTTATATTAATTTATTCACTTCTTTAAATGTCGACACTGCTTATGGAAAATCACGTGTACGTCACTGGAAAATGATTTTAGGTTCTTGCAAGTTGTCACATTTTACCGAGTGCTATATAATTGGAGTATGGTTAAGCTTAAAAAACTTTATTGTAAGATTTCACAACATGATATTTACATTATCTTTTGGCATTTTATAGAGAAATCTTTAGAGGTTGATCAACCTAAATATGGAGATTGCCGGAATATATTGCGTTCTGGTCCTGCATCATCTCTTCGTGTCAACATTCGAGCAGTAAGTTAAGGTTTTCCCACACCATATCCTCAACTCTAGGAATGTAATTTTCTAACGGTTGATAATTATCAGTTTCTCTACAGCTTTTGTCAAAATTAGGAATGTATGAAGCTGATTACTTGGTCTAGATTTATGAATGCTCCATTCTGGTGTTGGAGCACACTATCCATCCTAAGGATGAGTGAAAATTAGGGATGTTCAGTGATTTAAAACATTTTGAGTCGATTTTTTATATCGTTGGCAGTATAGGAGGAACTTGAAAAGATTCGAAGAGAAAAATGCAAGAATTTCTTCATTTATCTGTAAGTGCTCTGCTATGCCATATCTGCTGCACGGTGCTAATATGAACATTTGATATCATTTAAGCCAGCCACAGAAGTCCAAGCTAAATATTCAAATTAGAGAATCAGTTAACAACAAAATACCATTGCAAGTACCATTTTTGACAGGTTATCATCTGCCTATCAAAGCAAGGGAAAAATATCCTGAATGCTCAAATTTTAGTTACCAAGAAAAGAAAAAATCTACATACATAATAAAGAAAAGGCTCCAAATTTTTAATATATCTTGTTGCTAGGCAGTTTTTTTTTTCTTTTTATTTAGCTGTGTAGTTTGTAATTTTTTCTCTTAACTCGTCTATTGGTTGTTGTGCAGAGAAATACTTAGGCTTCTTCCTACTACAAATAGATGATCAACTCCCGAAAAAATTCTCTTATCTTCTCATTCAATTGCAGGTAGCACAATACGCAGCTGATGGTGGCAATGGTAAATCAGCTTTCAGTGATGTTGATCAGTGTTTGAGGTACTACGTCATATATTCAACTGTCAACCTGAACAATGATGTTTAAATGTAGCGTAATGCAGTAACATTATAGCTTTGCAGTTAAGAATTTCTATTAAAATTTGCAGTAGCTCACAGGATGATCAGTTTATAGGGTAGAAGATGTAAGAAAATTTGAAAATGTTCTTGGTCATGGATGATTTCTCTAGGTCTCTCTCAGAGAGAGCTTCATAATTGATTTTGTTCCTGTAAGCTTCCTGACTTATTTTCTTAACCAAGATTGGCTGCAAAAGATCGTGGCACGAATATGCAGATATTATTATTCTACACTGCCAGATGGAACACCTTCAAATTGATGACGAGAGGAGCATGCTTTTAGTATATCCTTGAACATCGCAAACAAAAAGGACCAACTTTAACCAAAATGCAAATTGGACCATCATTGCATGCAACTTAGTATTTTTACTCACACGTGATGTTACTAGTGGCTTTATTCTTTCGTGCGGCGCATTGGAAGGACTTGACTCGTTGCTTTTACGTGCATCAAGAAAGGATCCAGGGGCCTCAATTGACTCTATGAAAGCACAAATTGTTACTGCCCTAAATGCATTGGACAGGTCATACATCTTCCGTTTTATTCGTATCTTTCTGCCTTGGTGATAACCAATCAATCAATAGTCTGTCATTCCCCAATCAATTGGGTCAGCTATATGAATTTCCTATATCCTTTCTGCTCTATTCAAATAATAAATAATTTGTCTTTCAACCTCGGCGGTTCTTTAAATCTCAATTATCCCTGCATAGTTAACTAGTTTAGTCTGAACTAGTTATGGCTTTTGGCTACTAGTTAAATATGAATTATTTTTTCCCTTTTCTTTCTTCAGTCTTCTTAAAACTGTCCCAGCTGATGTGCTTGAAAAAGGAAAGTCTGTAGCTGATTCATATTTTTTTGCTGATGCGGAAGACGTAGCACCTGAGAGACTGGACCCTGATCTGAAGCAACTGGAATCTATACTGTAAATACGAAGCCTCTTTCTCAGGTTAATGTTTTTGTATTGCTCATGAGTTGATGGGCAGAGAGAGGGTTGCTCTCTACTCTCTTAATTGATGCAGGTCATTCAGAGTATGTAATTAGTTTTGTTTTATCTCTATTGAATAGCTTCCAATATACTCTTAAATTGAACTATGAGATCACGTTTTGCAATCGTATCCTGAGATCAATTTTAACATCTTTAGTGCAAGAGTGAAATAAGGGATAACACCATTATTATTATTACACCATAAGACGGAAATCCGAGGCCAAGCTCAAACAGAAGGGATTGTGTTCATGTTAGCTCAGCAACTGCACCAGCTTTATATTCAAATTCAGTACATGGTCAAGCTACTCTTTGTTGTTGTTGAGAGGACCAAAAGATCAGAGACAAGCAAAGACATATGGCATAATAATTAGTCGATTTGCGATTGTCAATATTATCAGTTTAATAAGAGTTGGTGAAGACTTGTAATGTGCCACATCGAGCTCCCAAGATGAAGAACAAAAATGAATTGGAGTGCTGAAGAAAAGAGCAAAATTGTGACGAATATTTGGAACGGAGAAGTTTGTTGGGAGTAGTTGTTTTCTTTATAGAGCTATTGACAGATGCCTTGCCAGTCGAGGGCTTATTTTTAAATTGAGTTATACTTATATGTTTTCTTGGTAGTGTGTGGTTGCTATGAGCTATTAGCAAATGATTTATTAGGGTCGGCTTAAGCTTAAGTTTTGGCATTAAGTATCAGTTGCATCCCTAAGTTGGGGTGTAACAAATACATACTTCCTATTACAAGATTTTTTTCTTATTCTTTCTCCTTTTAAGGTGTGTTCGATATGAAGGGAAATATTTTCATGTTATTGTAGAAAATATTTTTTGAAAATGAGTGGATTTGAATCGAGGTCAAAATTTGGGTCTTGGCTCAAAGTCGGGATTTTGGGTTGGAAGTTGGATCCCAGGCCTCAAATATTTTGGGTGGTGAGCTCAAAGGAAAATTTTGAAAAATATTTTTCTGGTTCAAGAAAAGTTTTGAATTTTTTCAAACTTACTTTATGCATGGAAGTCACTTTTTCTTATATTAAAGGAAAGTAAGTTCATTTGAAAAATATTTTCCAAAACATTTAAACCAATCAAATATGAAAAAATATGAAAAAATATGAAAATATTTAATAAAAGTATTTTTCTTCATACCAAATACACCCTTTAAGGTTCCTACACACTTACATATGTATTAAAGAGTGCAATTGGTGGATACCTACCCATATTTTAAGATGGATAATATGAGTTGATCCATATTAGACCTACTTTTAAATGATTGGATAATCAACTCATTTTAGAAAATGGATTAATCGAGTAGATAATCATAAATTTGACTCATTTTGCTACCCGTAGTCTATACTAAATAAGAGTTGTTATTACAAAATCTAACATAAATTTTCATTTTCAGAACACAGCGGTAAAAGTTTATCAAAATTTAATAAATGAGGTAAAAGAAAATGCACTATAAATGATTTTTTCCTAAACTTTTAAACACATAACTAATATTTTTCCTTAGAAATTCATTCCTTAAATTCTTGAGGCAAATAAGTAACTGCCCAACCTCTCTTTACAAGAGTGAGAATCTCAAATCAAAAAGACATGAAGAAAAAAATAGAGGGAGAAACAAAAAACAAAAATTATATCTTCCCTATTAACATCAGCAGAAGAGGCCTTTAGTTTATGACAATATAACCTTGATTCCTTGAGATCCAAAGTCGGACTTGGAGCAATTCTTAACAAGATTCGATTAACATTTTGCTGCTATTAACATGTACATAACTTTATTCCTGTTACGAAATTCTAATATTGATATCAGAGCATGATCAAATGCTTCAGTTTCACATTATTTATTCTTGCAAATAAATGTCTAATTCTTTATTTCCGAAACTAACAAAAAAAATACTATGGTGAGTAATACTACACAAAAAATTATAGGGATTGACATGTATGCTTCCTTTAAATATATAGAAATATAAAAATTAGATCGTATACAAGAAATAAAACTACTATGGTGTGTAATATTAACCTATTAAGCAGCAAACAAAAATTAAACAGTGATGTCCAAAGTCCAAAAATCAATAGCAAAACAAGTTAGTCAAGAATACAAAAAAGTAAAACTTACGAGTCGTAATCAAAAGAGTTATGAGTATTCTAATATAAAATGTTCAAAGTGTATCTGTTTAAATTCAGATATTCGAAGTGTTGAAAGCATATAAAAGTGTATCCCAGTGATGTATAGCATGATGGGTTCTCGGAGAAGAGAGAGGAGTTGTGAGGATACGTTGATTTGTGGGGAAAATTGGATTTAGGGTCTATTTTGAAAGTCATCCTAGTAATTGGATTTGGTGTAATTACATTGTGTGGTATGTTTGGTTGGCCATGTTTACTTGGTCAGGAGGTAATTGAGTGTAATTGACAAGGGGTAATTACACTCTCAATTCTCAAGGAGGGGCTGGGAATTGCTGATAATTAACATGGTGTAATTACAAGCTGATTATTTTTTTTATTATTATTTGAATTTTTTTGTTTTAATTCTATTATATTAATTTTTTTTTTAGGAGAAAGTGGCCAAATGACCACCCCAACCTATTAGTCAATTCTCAACTACACATTAATACTTCATGGGGGTCCTATTACCCTCCTGAACCTTTTATTTTTGAGATTTTATAACCCTTAAACGCTGATATTTTGTCATTAAGGGTTATAACATATCAAAAATAAAAGGTTCAGGAGGGTAATAGGACCTCGTGATATTTTCGATATTTCGCTAAGAATTATAAAATTAGCTTGCATTTTATAACACATGTGGGGTTCTTTCCCATCACTTTTATTTTTCTTCTTATTTCAGATCCAGTGAACCCACTTTCTTTACTTTTCTCTTTAAGTTAGGATGAAATTTCTAATTTCAAACCAATCTACAATATGTGTGATTCAATTGGGTATCAATCTTTCTTCTACATCTCCAATGTTCTTGACAAGTAATTTTTATACATCCAAAAATAGTTTTTCTTAGTACTATCACTTTTTCCTATTTCAAAAATTATTTTTTCAAAGAATCCTTTTTGCTTAGCTTATTCTACTAGCAGAAGAACATATAGTTATGGTGACCCAAGTGAGTGAAAATTGACATTTTTTAAAATTTTGAGGGGTCAAATCTAGTGATGGAGGAGAAAAGTATTTTGTGATTCTTCTTCTCGAAGGGAAGAGCAAAATAGTGGGTATACATTCTCTGTGGTTTTATATTTATGAATCGAGGAGGGAAATAACTTATATTATGGACATTGACATGAAAAAGAATTTTCAAACATTATAACTGAATCTCGGTACCCAACAATTTTATAATTCTTAGCGAGGGGAGAAAAATTTCGAATCCTAAATTTGAAATCAGAGAAAATTAGAGAGGATTACGAACCTCCGCAACTTCAAGCTTTAAATGAAAGTTACTATTGGAAGCTTTGAAATGGAAGACAACAGAACTCAATCTTTGAAAATGGCAGAAAAGAGGAAGGAAGATTTGTGAGAGAAAAATGGCTAAAAAATGCAAGTTACAGCTGGCAACCTTAAATTTTAGGCTGATTTCGTCATACACGTGAATTTAAAATGCAAATCCTATGCTTTAGATAAGTCCTTATGCGCCTAAGGAAAGTGTATTCACCTTCTTGGACATGTCAGCATTTAGGGACTATAAAATATCAAAAATAAAAGGTTCAGGGGGTAATATGATCATCGTGAAGTATTAGTGTGTAGTTGAGAATTGACTAATAGGTTAGGGGATAATTTGGCCATTTCTCTTTTTTTTATTATTATTATTATTATTCTAAAAATATTTTTTTATTTTATATTATTTATATTTCATTTCCTTCTCATTCTCAACCTTTACTTCTTGTGATTTCAAGAGGTTTTTCGTATTATCTATTTTATTTATTTATTTATTTATTTATTTATGTTTATTATTTTCATTGGTATAATTTTATTAGTATTCTAATTTTTTAATTGAAGAAAAATTCATTGTTAAATAAGGTTATAGATTTATGTTTTTCCTTCTTTTAAATTACATTTATGTATGTGATGTTGAAATTTGACATTAGAGTATTACATCAAATTTCTTTTTGAATTTAGAACTTATGTTATGTTTTCAATTTTATTTGTTTTAGTAGTATTAACTTGATATTTCACATAGCATGTCATTTATTTTTTAGTTAGACTTGATAGATTATCTTTTTTATCAAATATTTTCATAATTTATGACATTATATTAATAATAATAATCTTTTTGTAAACATGTATTTTATGATGTTCATAGAAATCTTGTAATTTCAGTTTTTATTATTAATTTAATTAATATATACTAATTTGAAAAACATAAATCAATTATTTTTTTATAATATTAGTTAAGAACATATGTTTGTTGATTAATATATTTTCAAAAGATAATATATATCTTATATATTTAATTCAATATCATTTATAAAGTCTCCTATTTGTCTAAATTTTTAATTTTAGATAATTAACTTTTATTCTTCAAAATTTAATATAATATTATGATTGCAAGTGTGCAATCAAACAGTGCATTTGTAATTAACTGTAATTACACAGTGACAAACAAATAGGTCAACTTACTTATTGAGTTGTGTAATTACTAGACTGGTAATTACTATCCTAATAATTATACCAATTTCAATTACTTGGTGGCTTTCCAAACAGACCCTTTGAAAATTGATTAATTAAAATAGGAAAGAGGGTGGAGATTAAATCACGATCATTGATCAATACAAAATGAACGGACGAGATTAAAATTAGGATTTATAATTAGACCACATTGTGTTTAGGTTGGCTAGAATTATACTAAATTTGAATGGGAAATAGGTAGAATTTAAATAATATGGAGCAAAATGAATAGATTGCTATCTGATTAATAAAATACTATATATATTAAATTGAAAATAAATTAATTATATTGTAATATAATAACTTTTCTTATAAAAGAAATACACAATTCATTAAATTATATTTATATATTAAATACTAAACAAACATAAATAATATACAAAATTCATTATTTCGAATTTATCAATTAATAGAAGACATAGCTATAACAATAAAAATAATATTTTTAAAAATAAATTAGGTATATCAAAATATGATTAATTAGATAAAATTTAACAATTTACATATAAATAAAGGAAATCAATTTTACAAACATTTATTTAATTAAATAGCAATCCAAATGAGATATAGATCAATAAAAATTGAATGTCCACAATACAACGATGATATCAAACAAAGTTAAGGCAAACTGAGCTTAGGTTAGAAAAGGGGCACACAAGGTAATTACTTTAGGCTGACAAGACAGTGAATTAACTAAGGGGTCATTTGGTGGGAAGGATAACACCAAATAGTCCTGGAATTAAATTAAAGTGTCACTTAATTTATTGTTTGGTTGGCAAGTCCGAGATAAGTTATCTCTCCCCTTAGGTGGTATAGTAATCCCAGGATAAAACAAGTAAATGACTAAAATATCTCTTTGTACCTTTTTTATACATTACTTTTCAAATTCATTAAGGGTATTTTTGTAATCAAATAAATTATTCTTAAAATTTATTATTTTGAATACAACAAACAAAACACTCTATAAAAAATAATCTTAACATAATTTATCCCATGATAACTTAAATTCAAACCAAACGACTCCTCAGGGTGAGCTATGTATGAACGGGTAATTAATTTGCTTTTTGCTTCCAATGAGCGTAGTTTTCCCAAGGATATAAGCCGACTGGCTACACTATTTTTGGGCTTTTCTTTTTAACCTAATTTTTAGGTCAACCAAAAGTTATAAACACTTAGGCTTGACTAAATACGTTTTTCCCACTTTCTGAAAAGGGCAAGCAGACCACTATTAACTAATATTGCACTTTACAGGCTCTAGTTTTATTTTCTTTATCCATGAGATCTGAATAAAGTTGCGCTATAACCAAATCATAATATGTGAAAGCCAACACCAAAATATTAAGGTGTTACATGTATGAAGCTCGCTGTACGTTCACCAATAACAGCAACATGAATAGCAAACTATACATCAAATATGAACCTCTGTAGTCAAATATGTCCCTAGCCAGCCTACACAAACAGATCAAATATTTCATTCTGCCTCACGATGGGACTAGGCTGCTGAAGATGCGTTTCAAACTGGGATATGCAGCCCGCAACCTCGTCATGCTCAGTGGACAAATCTGTAAATAAGTGGAGAAAAGGAGTATCAGCAAAAATTCACGAAGGAGCACTTGTATCAATAAAATGATACATAAAAAATCAATACAGGGCATATTCTCAACATCAAAAGTACTCCTAACCTTGGGATAAAAACGAACGTCAAGCGTCTCAAGGATCTACACCGTGATGTGGCAGCTTCAACAGCTTCCTCATCAATGTTGCAGGACTGTAGGACAACAAAAGCAATAGTACGGAATAACTCCACAGCACAATTGTGTCGCAAGTATTTCAATTGCACCAGCACCTTACGGGTGTGCCAACGATTTTTCAAGGGAGTTCATCAAAGTTATATTTAATGAGACATGATAGAAAGAAAGGCAATCGATTTCATGAGCTCTACACTAGAAAGTGGTATGTAAAGGTAAAGGAAAGGTAAGCCCGAGGCGTGTAATTACTAATTATACAAGCAACAGCGGAAATACAGCTCAGAGAAAGCAAAAACTACTTCTAAAGAAAAAAAAAATTAAGACTTGAGTTCACTTGCAGTTCCAATATTCAAGCAAATAAGCATCAGTTAAGAGTTCAAATTCTCCTTTGAGTAATTTTTACCCCAAGTACATCATGCTCCCAAGAAATAGAGGCACAATGCCCTCAAACTACATGCCATCCCTAACGACTACTAACACTTCCAGATTTGAAAAATGTTTATTATCTATCCACATGAATGCCTAGGAAGACCATGAAGAGTATTAGGATTACTTGTTATTTTAGTAAGACCACTGTATTAATTTGAGTATTCCTTAGACAATATGCAGCTAGCTATTAGATCTTATAATACAATCCCATTTAGCGAACTTAATTAGGAGCTTCAGTTCTCTCTACAGAATATCAAGCTTTAGGGTATGCATGTTCTCCATACCAACCTACTGGACCAGAGGCAGACGAGAATGTTTTGTAAAAAGGACCAAGGAGGACCCTCCTATCCTAAATGGAGGAGTCTTCGGTGTAAAAAGGAAATTGTAAATGAAGTTGAATCATTGATAGAACTCATAAAGTCCCTACAAGGTAGAAAGGGGATTGACATTTGCCTTTTGCTATGTAATGGTTGTACAGTTTGCATATCCTTCGTGCTAAGGTAAAAACTATTACCTACCTCAACAGGGGGAAAAAAAGCACAAGCGAAATGATATAGACCAACTAGAAAGAACACTTTTGCGCCCCCAAGGCCTAGCTCAAGTGGCAAAAGGTGGAGGACTTGTGACTTAGGTCGCAGGTTCAAGCCCCACACCACGCAAAGCGAAGCCCGGTATTTAAGTGGAGAAGGGTAGAGGGGCAGGCCCATTATCCACCGAGTTTAGAAGGCTGTGATTGGTCCAAAGGGTGGGTCACAGACGGATTTCTCGGTTATCAAAAAAAAAAAAAAAGAACACTTTTGCAGCAAAGCTGCCACTGCAACAATTAAAAAGTCAGCAAAGAAGATGCCAAATTGAAGATACAAGAATACCTGAAGAAAGAGGCTACTCAATCTTGGACATTCCAGTTGCAATGATTCCGATGAACAACAATTGCTGAACAAGAGAAGATAATTAAGTAACAACTATGATCATGAAAATAAAGCCATTGATACAACATTAACATATGAAATCATATTGCTAAAGTATATACCTCAAATTGAGAACGCACAAGTTGTCACAAGCTATATTGACCTCCTTCAAATTCACAGACAGGGAAAGGTTTAATGATGACAAAAGGAAACCTTGTGCCATTGGAATAACCACCTTTTTTATATTTGGGCAGCCTACACAGTTTAGGTTCTCTAGCAAACGCTTTGGTTGTTCATTTGGCAATTGCTGTTCTCCCAGACTAACACTGGGTATATGAGACAGTTGGTCTCCAGTTAATCCCGAATTTAAATCATGCATATTAATACATCCATTCAGCAAGCAAGCAATTCTTCAATGGCTGATTGGCATAAGGTCCCATATGACAAATCCAACTCACAAAGGGCTGGGAGAGCTTTTTCTTTATATAGGGCTCCAAAGATGTATCAGTGAGATACTTGCAACTTTAGGACCTACAACAAAACATATATATATAAGCTTAGAGAGGGGTAAAAAAAGAGGGGGGGCGGGGGGGGGGGGGCAGTAAGCCAAAAAAACCCATCATGCAGACCCAAAAAAGTTTATCCCAAAAGCAATAAGGATGTGCCTAGTGCAGCGAGAAAGAGAGACACATTTGTGTTGCTAAACTATCAGAAAATTTCAGATATAGCACTAGAAATTCTGCATACAAGGAACTCAAGCCCTTGCACTGAAACAAATTGGGACATAAGACAGTGGCAAAATTGGATCCCAATGGACAAATTAGAGCATCTGTTGGAAAGTAGAAATATTCAGATGTGATTGCTCCAAAATAAAAAAGAATGATAGAATACTGAAGTAACTGGATCTCCACATTAAACTTCCACAATTCCAGGCCGGCAATCTTCAAGGGTCTAAAAGGGAGGGCCGATAATGAAAAAGAGTTAATTTGGCAATTCTAGTCTACAGTTTCGTAATATTTAACAAGTGCATTAATAAACAACCCAACTAACTGGGTAATAATTATCTCTGCTTGTTGATTTCAGGCACAGAACTATTTGAGGACAGACAGAAAACATCATCAGTCCTTGAACGGCATTAAAATATCCTACTCCATCAACAGCTAATATAATTGTAGATTGTAGAAGCCCCTACAATCTCCAATATTATTCTATACTTTGTTGATTCTCTTTCCCTTGCCCTCCAACTAGACTTTTCAATGCAAAATGGCAACCTCTTACTAGTTTTCTGGTTGCTCTTTACAGTTTCTGTTGTTCCAGCTCCACCTGTTGCAGGTAAAAGCTAAAGCCTAAGCTTGTCTTTTAGCTGTTTCCTAGCTCTTCACAAGGCATATGCCTTGGATAAGCTTAGGTCCTTTCTCAGAGTTGTTTATTCAGACAGCTTTAGAACTCTTTTTTGACAGTATAAAATGTGAGTTTAAACAGACTTAGAACTGGTCACAGTTGTGATTTTTCCTTTTCCTTTTCCTTTTTTTCAGTTTTGAGTTCATTTCCTCTCATAATGACTCCTTTTTGACCTTCCATGAACTGCTTTTCTTCCTTTTTCTGCAGCTTTCTGGTATCCGCGATAGTCAGCTGTCTATTCTACTGATGTTACTTTAAATCTGTGTTATCACTTACACTTGAACTAATGCATTGGCTTAATTTACTTCTTATTCTTTGTATACAGCTGATGATTCACTTTGAAAACAGAAACGCTATTTCGATTAATAAATCAATACAGTTGTCGAAGGAGAGCCTTTGCGTAACCGGTAAAGTTGTTGCCATGTGACCAGGAGGTCACAGGTTTGAGCTGTGGGAAACAGCCTCTTGCAGAAATGCTAGGTAAGGCTGCATATAATAGACCCTAGTGATCCGGCCCTTCCCCAGATACAGCGCAAGCTTAATGCACCGGGCTGCCCTCTTTAAATTAATACAGTAGTCACTTGTCAGTACTGTGGGTATAACTTGGTAAGAAAATTATAATGGTATTTTGTATTGAAAAAATAAGCTTTTGGTTCTGCTTCTGCTTCTGCTTCTGCTTAGTGAGAAGCTTCAAATTTGACTTCTTTGCCACAACAGAGAAAAAGCTTATGGTACTAAAAATCACATTTCTTTTTCAAGAAGAATGGCGGAACACCTTAACTGCCAAAAAATTGAAGAACAAAAAAAAGCACTTCTAGTTTCACAAAAATATGGCCAAAACCAATGATTATTAAATTCTTATTAGTCAAAATAGAATCAGTTCTGCTGAAGTAAACTTTCAATCAGTCAGAACTGATTCACAAATTGTTACTATTTAAAAACTATTTACTGACATAGTATAAACAAATTATACAAAAAGCTTTCTGAATGGTATACAACAAACTTTCTCATTATTCTCACTCTTTTATGTAATTTTTTCTATTTGAAATCTCAAATTTCACCAGTTCTTTCTTTATTGTTTCAGTAATTTAGCTCTATTCAATTCATCTTTCCATTGATGTTGTGTTTTACTACTTGCTATAATTTTTTGTGGTTTTTAACTATTGCTCCCACATTAGCTATTAGATTTTCTTATATGATTATTCTACAATTTTTTGGAGTTTTTAACTGATTTTGCACATGCATGTGAAGCAGATAGGCATGAGAGAAGATAAGTCTTCATCTTGAAGAATTATTCCCTTCTCATTGTTATTGTGTATTTGATTTTCCTGCTCCTGCTTTTGGTCCTAGATTCTGGATAAAGGTTTACATTATCTCTTGATTTCTATTTGTATGTGAATTTGTTTTATTTTACTTGATTCTTATATATATATCATTCTATATTTGTAGAGAATATTGATTTTCAACCTTCAATTTGTATCTAAAAGTCTATATTTATGTTGTTCGTTCAAACTCCTCTGCTAAAGTACATATATACAACGGTATTCAAACTATTTTATGGACGAGTCTTAACGCAACAAAGGTGTTTGACAAAGATGAAATCGTCATATGGATCATAGAATAGCTTTAAGCTTATGTGGATCAACCTTTAATTCCTGGGGTTCCTCCTAGACGACCTGTTGTCCTGATAAGTCCATAGAACTTTAATCTATATAGAGACTTTCTTTCCCATTATTGATTTTCTTTGTTCAATTTCCATCTACTTCATCTGTCATTGTTCTTCCATGTTTCCTCTGTCCATTTACCTTATCCTTTGCTCTTCTTTAACATTTGATCATCAAGATATAGCACGAATATTTTGCATGCTCAATTACAAGAGAAAAAGAAGAAAATTTAAAGCAAATCCTTCATAATCAAAATCACATACATTATAATAAGTGCTCATGACAAAATGCCTTTAAATTCATCTTTCCCTATTTAATTTAAATTAACATAAACTTGAATGGAAGCATCTAACTAATAAGAAACATACTGAATTAGCCTATCCCTGGAGACCCAATTTAGAAATTTGGCAATTCTCGAAGCAGCACGTGTCATATATCGATTGGGTGAAATTAAGGACTCTGTATAAATAAAACTTTCTCCTCTATCTCTATCTCCAGCTCTTGTTTGACTATCAAACCAAGGCTTGAAAACATTCTTGTCTTTCTTATAAATAATAATTCTTTGTTTCCAAAAGTCATCTGCCGGAGTCCTTGCCTTGAACAATACATCACCATTTTCAAACAAGTACAAAGGGACCATAGATGAAAATAATCTCGTACCCAAATTAATACGAGTGTTGTCATAATGAGCTCCCAAAATATCATCGCGAGAGATAGAGAGTGTTAGCGTCCATGATTCTTCGATTCCATATTCTTTCATTGTCCACAAATCAAAAGAATCTCCAAAGAAATACGTGAACATACAAAGTTGACCATTTAGAACAACTATATCATGGCCACTATCATTACTTAAAATATGTGGCCCGTTTCTATAGTTAGGTAACGGTATATCTTTGTATTCATCGTTTGATAAATCTAGGGTCACAATCATCCATTTATTTACTCCTGTATCACAAAGGATACTCCAATGGAATCTATTATTCACAAATGGACAGTTTAAATAAGTTGTTCCACCAAAAATAACACGGTAAGGGAATGGTTGAATAAGCCTCCAAGAATCATGTTTCAACAAGTAGAGTTCAACCAAAACTTGCAAATACCTTGTGATGATGAGCCTCACTACTACATAATCATCATTGGTTGAGTCGTAACCCAATCCATAAAGGGGTTCCAAACCACTTCTTTCCTCACTTAAATCAAGTGGAGAAATGGGAAGCCGTCTTAACTCATTGATAGTAGGATTCCAAAGACATGTCTCAAACCAATGAGAAAGAGTCACGTCAAGACTCAGGCATAAGGGGTCAAGACTAATGCAGAACAAACCATTAACAGACGAGCAATGAACAGTAATGGGAATACAACTCCTCCTTTCCCTATCACTAGTATAGTTAGGTCTCCACGCGATTATGTCATTGTAATAAGCAGAATATAACGAGCAAGATACCGTGAGATTCAAATAAACATGAGTAAGCAGTCTTTTAGAGTCCAAATTCCTAGTAAAATTTTCGAGCTGCTTGTTCTGGAATAGGGAATCACATGATATTACACAATTAAACAAGTTGGAAACACACATAAAACGACAGAGAGACTTTACCGGAAGCCTTGACAGAATTTCCTCTAAGATTTCTGTAGGAAAATTCATTGTTAAAAAATAGTAAAGAGGTATCGACTCATATGTTTTATAATAATTTGCTACAAAGTGCAATTTGACTACAACTAGGACAAAGACACAATTTTTAGGATATTTTGGCTTTCTAAGGGCAACACAGCTTCTATGTTACAATTGAACTAGGAGAACTCCAGAGTTTATCTAAGAGTTCTCCAAGTTCAAACTTACTTGTAAACCAAATCAACAATTTATCTTAGAGGAAATTCTGTCAAGGCTATACTAGGAATTTGGAATCTAAAAGACTGGTTGTTGATTTTGATTTTGATTTTGACTTTGATATCAAGGTATCTTGCCCATTATATTCGGCTTATTATAACAACACAATCGCGTGGAGATCTAACTATGTTGCTGCTAACCATAATAAGAAAAATTCTATATATATGGTTCTTTGTTGCCCGCCTGTTAATGGTTTATTCTGCATTAGTCTTGGTCCCCCGTTAGGTAGTTTTATTGGTAAGAGGGCTGAGATATTTCTTTGGAATCCTACTAGATGGCTTTCCTATTCAACTCATGACGATTATGAAACAGAGGAAACAAACAGAACAGAATTCCATTATGGGTTGGGTTATGACTCGTTCAATGATGATTATATGGTTGTGAGGATCATCATAAAATATGATAACGTTACTCTTACAGAGTCCATCAGAATTGAATTATACTCTTTGAAAACAGATTAATGGACGCTTATTGATCAACCATTCCCTTACACACTACTTACGACTTTTATTCAAGATACGACTTATTTTGATTGATATTTTGTGAATGGTAGATTCCATTGGATGATCCTTTATGACAACCACAAGGTAACAAGGGTTCCTTATGATCATTTCTCAGCTGTGATCGTCTCCCTGGACCGCGACTATGAATTCAAAGATATACCACAACCTAATTACACAAAGGAGCTAAAGCCTTTACTAGATCACTTAAATATAGTTGTTCTAGATGGTCTGCTTTGTGTCTGCTGCAATTACATTGATCAAGCTTGTTTTGATTTGTGGACAATGAAAGATTATGGGATTCAACAATCTTGGACGATGATGCTCTCTATCTCAACTCATGATGCATTGATATCTCGTAATTGGTTGGTTCCGTTGTACTTGTTTGAAAATGGTGAAGTTTTACTCAAGACATAATATACCAGAAGGAAGAAACACAACATATTTGTTTACAGCAAAGACATGGAATCATTCAAGCCAATTCTTGGTGTCGGAAATAAAGCTAGTTATATCTATACAGAGACGCTTACATCTCCACATGAATATATCAGTACCCCTGCCACTTTAAGAATCATCAAACTTCTAAATCGGGTCTCCAGGGATAGGCTTATTCAGTATGTTTCTTATTAGATCTATGCCTTTTTATGTTAATTAGTTTTTTGTTCTGTTCAGGTTGCAAGCAAAATTGTTTCAGTTATATGCTTTATTTATGTTGACGACTCTTAAACTTGTCCAAAAATTTCATTCAACCTGAAGCTATGTAACTTCTAGACACTCATTTGTGACATGACACATTGTGTGTTTTACAACTAATACTGCGCGTCTGAAATGCCTCTTAAGACTCTTTGTTAGCTCTCCGTGCCTCCTTGACTTCTCAAACTGAACTAAGACTGTCCAACTAGAGTATAGCCAAAAGGAGCTCTTTTTGTATTGAAAGTGTTTTCAAATAGCAATCCATTGTAAACGAACGATTCAAACTCCTTACAGAAGGTAGTTCAGCTTGATAACTGGATAAGTTGTATAGACAGAACAAAACCACTCTTTCAAAGGTGGGATCAAAGTACATGTCATTAAAACATGAATATGTTCATTGTGCACAGATTACAAGTTCATGGACTAGCTGATCTACTAACAGTTGAAGAACTTGTTGTCCAAATTGTTCGCATAAATCTTCAAACCTGATGTTTTCTCCAGTTCTAATTTCTATCCAATGTGACTCATTTAAGTCTTCTTCTGTTAATCTACAAATTTCTCCAACCACTTTTATGTAATGATCTGTCTCTTTACTAATCTCCTTTTGCTTCTCTACTTTGCTTGTGATTGCATGTTCAAGATCTGTGACTCTTGTTGGAGACTTTCTTGAATTTAGCTGCATTTTCCCTTCTGAATATAATACAAAACAAAACATTGCACTATAATGATTTAAAAGGTCTGAATGAACATGAAAAAAATAAATGGTTTAAGGTACCTATTAGGTCGCCTAAAAGATAACTACACGCACATAACTTACAGTTTTAACTGTTTTACACAATTAGGTAAATTAAGTTGACCCTCTACTACACATGATAAATTTTCTTTAAAAAAGATTTTTTTATTTTTATACTACACACGACGAGAGATCTGAAAATGTCATTTTCTTCTATTCAATATTTACATCCTTGTTTGTTGCATATATATATATATATATATATATATATATAAGTAGTGTACAATACTTACATCCTTGTTGATTGATTGATTGACTAAGTCAATCAAGTATCTCTTTTGGCTGATATTTTTTTTTCAACTGAAAATGAAAGTTTGAAAATTGTCTCACTTTTCATGTCATTCTTGGTTTTCTTTTCATCTAATTTTCATCAAAAGTAGCTACAGGTCAATTAACATTAAATAATTTTAAAAAAAGAGTAAGAAACTTAAATAACAATAACAATATATCCAGTGAAATCTCAGAGAAGGATAAACTGTACGTAGACCTAACAACTACCTCGTAAATGTAGAGAGGCTATTTCCTAAAGATTTTCGGCTCAAGTGCAGCAAGTTCAAGTACAAAAAAGAAGAAAACATAGCAAATAACACGGAAAGCAGTGCAAAGTCACAAGAACAACAAAATAATGCAATAACTGAAACACAGTAAACAACTGACGATGGTAGATAAAAAGAGTAAGAAACTTAAAAGAGTCACTTTTATGAAACACACCTGCAGCGATAGTAGCAACTTGTTGAAGATGAATTGAACTTGAATCTGCTGAATTATTAAATAAAGGCTGAATCTTGGTGGATACAACACATTTGCTCTTTCTCTTATTCTTCTTCTTCTTAGATTCAACACACATTTTTGTAGGATAATCCTCAAACTTCACTTGCTTTTTCACCTTATTACCAATCCTGTTTTGTTTTCCACTAACTTCTTTCTTCAGAACATTTTTTCTCTTACCATCTCTTGTTTTCTTTAGCTTCATTTCTTGATTCTCTTTTTCATCATTGAAGCAAAACACTAAATACTCAGACTTGAACTGTTGATCAAGATTCGGGATTTCGCGAAAAGATAATGATGTTCTGACTCTTCTATGATGAAATTGTTGAGTTAGATCAAACTGCATCAAGTAATCTAGTGAATTAACTGATCTGCTTCTTGAAATTGAACCAAAATTACTTTTTTCAACTTCAGGTAATGAGTCTAATCCCATTAGCCTTGCTACAATTCCTGGACTATTAGCTGCTCCAACTAATTTGTTACTATTTGCCTCATATGTTGTTCTGTTTGGTTCTTTAAATTGATCACAAGGATGTGTTGGTAAACTTCCACCACAAATAAGCCTTTGAAAAAGGCTTGAAAAACACTTAGTTGAAGTAGTGTCTTTTGGATTTTTAACCATGTTTTGTTTGTTGTTTTTTGAGTTTTCAAGATTATGAGATAAAAAGTTAAGTCACTAGCTAAAATGGTTTTTCAAAAAAGGGTTGATATGGACATATTTTGTTGTTTATTTTTGTATGGTTGATGAAAAGAAGAAGAAATTAAGGATGAAAAAGACTCTTTTTTATTGTTGTTTATCTTTTGCAAGATTGAAGAAAAGGATAATGAAAGGAACATCAAGTTTGTTTCATAAGAGAGTTGTAAAAACAAGACTATTTCATCAAGTTTAGTATGAAAAGGACTTATATAGTGTTTGTATGATGTTTCTAAGAAGTGGGGATGTTGGAATATTGAAAGCAATGAGGAAAAGTTAATGGAATGATTTCACACTATAAGTTTTGAAAAATATTGGACATGAAAAATTGTTATTTTATTCATCCAAGGCAGTACAGTATCACACGGTTAAGATCATTAGATAGGAGGATATGGAGGTCGTGTACTGGGTAGAAGGTTAGTGGATAGTGGAGGTTATTTTGCTTTTCGAGAGCTTAGGTTTGTTGGTGTTTGTAATTGTATTAGTGGTATTATTGTAGTTCTTGTTTTTGATACGTATTTGTTATTGTACTAGTGGTATTATTATAGTTCTTGTTTTTGATATTAATCATAGTCTGTTGTTTACGGTGTTTTGATTCTATTTTATTGTTCCTGTTCCTTTCTTGTAGGCTTTATATTGTTTAGTTGCTATGATTTTTGCATGGCTTTCTTCTTCTTAGTACTTACATTTGAGTCGAGAGTCTTTCCAAACATTCATTTTATTCCTCCAACGTTACACGGGTTGGTATAGGTGATCAAAATCGACTCAATTTAATTAAATTTTAAATTATTAAAATCAAACCAAATTAATTTAATCAGTTTTTATATTATTAAAACTAACTCAAATCAATTTAATTTGTTTTTAAATTATTAAAACTAAATCAAATTAAATATGATATATATTTATCTGTTGATTGTTATCGATTTTTGTTCGATTGTTTGATTATTAATCACTCACAAAATAAAAGCAAAAGACAAGATGAGGGAATGAAAAAAAAACATGTTCGGCATACTTTTTCTTTTTTTGCTTTCATATATAAATTATAAGTATTTTTTTATAAGAACATATATAATATATTTAAAATTGTTCATAAGAATAATAATTATGTATATATAATTATAAAAATATGCGTATAATTTTTGTTTGGTTATTTGTATTTCTTATATTTTTTTTGAATAAAATCAAAATCATAAAATATTATTGATTTTTAACAATGTAAAATTAAATTAAATAAAGCTCAAATAAAATCGATTTATTTAGTTGGTTATGTTTGCTTTTTTGATTGAAACCAATTTTTATCCAAATCGTGAACACCACTACAACGCAATATCATACGCTTATGATCCTTATTGCCTAGTACTTGCTTCCAGTCACTTTTACTTGTTCACTATGTTAAAAATGAATTTATTTTTATTTATCCACTTTAACACATCAAAGAAATACTAAAAAAAAAATTTACTTTTAATAATAACTACTCACTCATTAAATTTTTTCCTAAGTTTATTAAAATTATTCACCAATTGGCAATTGATATGAATATTATAATAAAATATGTACTCTATCTATTATTATTATTATTTTTAAAAGATACAAAAAATCAATTATAAACAAATAAAAATGAATAATGAGAGTACATTTGTTCTTTTGTTTTCTTTATATACACATTCATTTTGCTTGGTTAAAGATAAGAATTAACACCAGGATTAAACTAAAATATGTAAATTAATAGTGTCAAGAATTTTACCGTTATTAATGTATCTGTTATGTCATATGATTGACACGAAAAAAATATAACACCATAAGAAAGAGACAAACAGAAAATAAATAAGTACTCTCTCTATTTATTGACTTTTATATTACTTGATTCATATATCGACATAATTTTAATTATTTTATTATAAATATATTTTATTAAATTAATATTATTAATAAATTTTAAAATTTTAAATTTAATTATTATTATTTTATATAATTATTTCAAATAAAAAATAATATAAAAATTATTTAAAAATTTAAAATAAACAAGTAAAATAAAAAAATTAGTTTCTTTTGCTGGTTTTTTATTTGGTATTCGATATCCGTATCGAAATTTGATTAATCTGCACTTTCTATTAAAAAAATAGTTCATATTTAAAACTCAAATTCTAGATCTTGATTAAGAGAAAAGTAACTTCATCCACGACGTGGATCGAAAAAAAAACTGTTTTTAATATACGAGCTAAAAAAACTGTCTTAAAAAATTTCTGATCTGAAAAAATGCTTATTTTGTTTAGTTATGTCAGCGTGTGTTGAAAATATGGCCGGATTTATTGACTTTTGATATGTACATAAAACCTTTTTCTCATTTCACCGACATCTTTCACTTTCATCTAATTTTTGTACATCCCCTTCTTTTTAAATTAAAAGAATAGGAGATTTGATTTTGCATTACTTTATAAATCTAATTTTTATTTTACAAAATAAATTTTTATAATTTTTTTTTTATTGCATAAGATACTTAATTTTATATATTAAAAATCTGAAAATATTAATGATCATAAGAGATTATATATGTTTTTAATTGAAGAAACACAATCCTACGATCACTGCATATCCATTGGTTGTGGAATTCACTGCAGTATTCATCTTCACGACCATACACATCCTTGGCTGCCTCACAAGCATGCCCAGCATTGATTGCCCTGAAAGCTCATCAAAAAATACACAGTTAATCCAATTTGCAGACACAATTGACTATTGAGTTTGATCCTATTGAAGGGGCTGCAATTCAGTATGAGAATGTAGACTGTTAAAACACTATCAGTTATTTCTTGATACCATTAGGGTCGTTTGGTAGAGTGTATAAGAATAATACAAAATATAGTGTATTAGTAATGCTTGCATTAGTTATGCTGAGATTGTTTTTACGCAGTGTTTGTTTGGTGTACTAAAAATATTATGCATTGCATAACTTTTTTAAAAGAAATAGATTTTTACAAAAATATCCTCCACAAATATAGTGGAAAGGATGTGAAAAAATTTTAAAGGACAATTTTTTCTTTAATGATGCTAATGCATGCATTAAAATCCATTGCATTACTAATGCATAGAAATCTATGGTATTAGTAATACACAATAGAGTGTATTACTAATACAAACATTAGTTATGCATAGGTTAGAAAAGTATACCAAACAAGGTATTAGTAATACATCTAGCTAATGTAACTATTATTTTCTCTAATACACTCTACCAAACGACCCCTTAGAGTATATATATACTCTGATGGTATCAAAAACTGCTCAATTACTGCTTGATACCATCAGAGTTTATATATACAGTGATGGTATCAAGGAGGAAGAGGTGGTGATTCAGTGAAAATTAGCTAAATTGATGTTTGATACCATCAAAGTATATATATACACTGATGGTATCAAAGAAGAAAAAGTAGTGCTTCAATGAAAATACTACTCAGTTACTCCTTGATACGATTAGAGTATATATATACTCTGATGGTATCAAGGAGGGTCATGCAGTGCTTCAGTGAAAAAACTGTTCAATTACTGTTTTATACCATCAGAGTTTATATATACTCTGATTGTATCAAGGAGGAAGAGGTAGTGATTCAGTGAAAACTAGCTAAATTGATGTTAGGTACCATCAAAGTTATATATACTCTAATGGTATTAAAAAAGAAAAGGCAGTGCTTCAGTGAAAACACTACTCAGTTACTCAATCTGATGGTATCAAGGGTAATTGTATTTTAATGCATCAAAGAGGGTATGGGCGTAAATAGCTTGGGCCATGGGTCCATTAGGATAAATAGTTTGGGTTGGGTCCATTTGGGTAAATAGGTTTACTAATTGGTCCAATTTGTGTAGTTTTCCCTTATTTATTTTATCAATTGTTCATTAATCACTGATACTACAATTTATTGATGGTTTAGAAGATTTTTTACAAATAGTTATAACTTGGATCTTTGCATAACTATAGTTCATACTTCATAGCAATAATTTCATAGAGGAGAGAGAGATAGAGACAAGCAGGTTGTATTTCAAATATAACTTGTATTCCAATTGGAATTGAGATACAGTCAATACACAATCTCTTCTTCTTTGTTTAAAATCTCACTTGTCACTATCCTCTTTCTCTTTCCCAATCTCGCACAATAATACACAAATACACATAATAGCTTTGAAATCAAAATATAAATATACAGATACACATTGTGTCATCCCTAAAATAAATACATATATACAACTTGTATCAATATTTGTGAACACAAATGAAAAATATATTGATACATATTTGACTATTGTATCACCCTAAAATAAATATACAAATATAATTTTTTTTTATAATAGTTGTATTAACTTTTTTATGATACACAAATACAATTTTTTATATACGTAGATGCAATTGATTGTATTACCATGTATTAATTGAAGAAGATATAACTCTTTTAGCGTCAGCCTTCAGCAATTGGTGAATGAAAAGGAAGCTGATCCAAGTCTAAACAGAAGCTAATATATAGGTTTCGGAGGCCAAAACAAGCTGATATGTAGCCATATATACATCAATATACACTAATATATAATGTATATACAGCTGATATACATATTAGTGAAATGGGCCAGAAAAGACCCAAATGCAGCAACAGTGATTTAGGTAGAAGTGATCCAGAAAGCCCAAATGCAGGACTGAAAATTGACTTGAGCTTGGATCCAAAAAGAATCTGAATTTAGCCGAATTGATTATTTATTTATGCCTTTATTTGTTGTAATTTTATGCTAGATTAATTCTAAATTTAACTCTAGTTTAACTTAATTAAATGAAAAAAAAACTACATAATTAGACATACTTAACTACCATATATATTATTATTACCTATAGTTTCAAAATATTATGTATCTTACCATTAATTAAGAGTTTCCTACCATATATTGAAGAAAATACACATAGATACATGTATTTTTGCTACCAGATACACAAAATAGGAAGAGAGGTGAGCGAGATTGGGGAGGGAGGCGAGCGAGATTCGTATGTATTCCAGATACATGTGAATCAAACTAGATACATACTAGATACATGTATCTGATTCACATGTATCTGGGATACCAGATACATGGGAGAGTGGCGAACGAGATGGGACAGAGGTGAGGGAGGTGAGTGAAATTTGTTATGTATCCCAGATACATATGAATCAACTTGGATACAATGTATCTAGAACAAATTACATTTAATTTTGACCCCATGTATTCGAGATACATGTATATGTACGTATATGGAGGCATCAAAATCTGGTAAGATACGTAATATTGGAAAGTAGAGTATATCTAAGTAATTAGCTCCTAAACTAGTGGGATTTATGTAAGTTCCCCTAATTAAATTCTCTAAAAGAAGAACTAATTTCTTTTTTGTAGGTTCATTTGTTTTAAAGATTTTTGAGAAAATACATAATTACCCATCGAACTTATACCCTTTTTTGAAGTAGACACCTTAAGTTTGCGGGAGTCCTATTATCCCACGGAACAATTTAACTCCATAATAAATACCCTTTTGATCCATTTTCACAGTATCCGTGTAATCAATAAATTTGGGAGCGTGAAGATGTATTTATACAGCTTCAAACCAATGTAAAAATGCCACGTGACACTCTAAATTTGAATAGTATATATATTTGAACTTTAATTATATTTTTTTCAATTTTCTCTTTCTCTCTCCTCTTTTTTTCTTCCCTAATTTCATCCCCTAAAATTGCTCCTCACCCAGCGGGAGACCCCTTTCATCTTGCTTGTCGCTGCCGGATCAATCTCCAATGAAGCCATTGCTATTTTATTTTATCATTTAATAAACTCTAACCCTCACCATTTCTAAAATCATATCATCATCATATTCAAAATTACTATGCTAATGATGGGATTGAAACTTCATTAAAATGGATCTTTATAGTTCTGCTTAACCAAAAAAGATGGACCATAATTTCAGTTTTTTCTAAAGAAAAAATAGAAAGAAAAATCAGATATCAAGAATGGGCGTCTCTTGACTATCTACAATGCGAAATGTATCAATTACGGTACAAAGAAAAGAAAACAAAAACACAAAGAGCATAATCTTGAGAAAAAAAAAAGGAAATTACATTCATAGTAGCGCAGGAAAATGATAGGATAAAATAGTGAGAAGCACAAATGGCTCGATATCAATTTGATGGTCTTTTGTTTTATCAATGGAAAATTTGCCGTCGGTGAAAAATCTATCAACTCCGGCCAAGCAATGGAGTCAAAATTCTCAGATCTACAGTCCAATCCACGGGGTAGTTGAAAAGGTAAAACTAAGATGAATAAAGTAAAAAAGAAAAAGTAATTTAATATAAATGGGATTGAAAAAATAATTAATAAAAAATTAAATTGGGGAGTGAGAGACACGCATCTGTCTTGAGAACACAGATGGTGTTAAAATGATATATTTATTATGGATGTAAATGATTTAATGGAGTAATAGGACTCCCATAAATTTTAGGTGTCTACTTCAAAAAATAGTATAAGTTTGATGGGGTAATTATGTATTTTCTCAAGATTTTATCAACTCTTATCTTTATTTATTCAAGTGTTTTGGTCCAAACTCTTTACTTGTTTAAAATTTTGATTCATGTTATTTATCTTTTCAAAATGATTCAAGTGTTTTTCTTTACTTAATCATATTTTATTAAGTCTTAATCACTCCCAATTTACTTAAAGTATTTTGAGTTTATTTCTTTCTTTAAATAACTTTTAATTGTCTTTTCTCTATACTTAGTCTTTTTTTCCAAAAAGTTAGTTTTATTATTAGTCAAACTGTCGGACAACAGCTTGTTAGCGGACACTTTGAGTGCTAACACCTTCTCAAAGTTGAAATGTGAACCTCTAACCCATTTTCTCTATTTTTAAAAGTTTAATATGTTAGAGTGTTTTTAAATTAAATTTTCTTATTTTCCTTAAAAATCAAGTAGCGACTCTTTCTAAATATTTTTCTTAATTGTTTTATACTTAGAATATTTCAAAAGTGATTTTTTTCAAAAGGAAGTAAATCATGATCCATCATAAATAGTGATGGACAAGATGAGGGAGACAAGGCTGAGATGGTTCAAGTATGTGAAGAGGAGATGCATAGATGCTCCAGTGAGGAGATGTGAGAAGTTAGATATCGTAGGTATAAGGAGAGGTAGATGTAGGCTGAAGAAGTATTAGGGATAGGCGATTAAATATGATATGACACTTATGTAGCTTATCGAGGACATGACTCTAGATAGAAAAATATGGGGGTCGAGGATTAGGGTAGAAGATTAGTAGATAGTCGAATTTTATTTAATTTCTTTATTAATATTGTTATTATTACTCTCCTACTATCTTATTTTTAAAATTTTAGTATTACTGGTTGCCTCATTGGCTTCACTTATCATATTATTTGTTGTTACTATAGTATTCTTCTCCATTATTTATGGTATGGCTTCTTCACTACTATAGTTGTTTTACATACTTGATTTTTAAAAATATTTTTTACTTGAGCCAAGGATCTATCGGAAACAATTTCTCTATCTTTATCAAGGTTGGGATAAGGCTTCATAAACACCAACCTTCTTAGATCCTATTTACACTACAATAAAAACAGCTATTAGCAACAATAAATGTGCACATAATTAACAAAGAGTGTTAAAGTCTTTATGGGCATCAGTTAATTGCCATTGAATTTAATATCGTTATAGGCTTTAGGGACACTTACAAAAAGTGCTAACATCTAACTGTCATTAGTAATTGTTTCTAAAAATTAATATTTAATGATAATTAAGATATCACAGTTAATTAATCGCCGAAGATCATTTTTGGTGTAATATTATGAAATGACACTAAATATGTTGCCGTTGTATCTTTCTCTTCCGTAGATTTTATCCAATTACTTTTTCAAAATTTCTCAATTCTTCTCCTCAAACCCATCCATTATTTCATTGTATTAGAATCTTTAGGATTAATCATTAAACATATATTATTTTTTTTAGATTTCTCCTTGATTTTGCCTTGAAATGACGGAAGCATATTTTTATGAAGGTTGTCAAATCTTCATTTATTCATGTAGATAAGGACTCTGATTGGGTGAAATTCGATTTTATTGGAACATCTAAATCATTTGAATATCTATTTTTGAGGTGTTCATAGACTATTTGAGGTGAATTTAAGATTGAAAACTCGAGATCGAAGAGAAGTCTGTTTGTGTATCCCCCATTGTATACCATCTATATCTCATATATATCAATAAATATGTTCCGTATGTGTTCATTCTTGTGTATCATGAATATTTATGTATATCAATGAAAATCTATGTACATACAAAATATACAACGTGATATACACATGTCATATAATATTTTGTTGGTCTAAACTTTTACTCCAAAACATTCCAAGTCACCTCTAATTTTTCTCAATATAAAATCATCGAAATATTTTCAACCATACCCACTCACATCCGTTCAATTCAACTAAAAGAAATAAGAAAAAGAAAGTTGGATGCGTTCTTGAATTGATGAATTGCAACCTCCTTGTCGATTTTTTTGTTTTGTTTTTTCATTTGGTGTTTGATATCTAATTGGAGCCGACTAAATTTGAATTCGCGCAAAAAATTTATATATTAATTTTTGTATAACTTATACGACGTTTGGTAAGTAGATAAGAAATAAGTTATTCATGTATAAAATTATTATGTCGTTTGGTTGACAATTTAGAAATATGCATAATTAATACGTGCATAAGTTATGAGGAAATCTATGTATTACTGATGGAATAACTAATACCAAATAACTAAGTCTAATATCGATATAAAATAATTCATAAATTCACTCATAACTATTCCTACATTACTAATACATACATAACTCTAATTCGTTACCAAACAGTTGTATATAAGTGTCAATATCCCAAATTTATGAGTTCATGAAGTTGTCACGCAAATATTAATCCTCACTTGCTTCTTTAATTATAATTTCATCAATATTATATGCAATTAAGGTTTCTTTTCACATTTGGAAATATCTAATTTCTTTACTATATTTTTATTGAGCTTTGACTGACATCATAATCGATGCAATATGATTCTATATTTATTTTTCCAATTTGTGTTTGAATTCTTGAAGGTGAAAACAAATGAGATATAAATTTCAATTTGAATATTATAGTACCTACCGACACAAAATCAGTACAATACTGGTAATCTGAAGGAATTCTCTATTGATATTTTCTGTCAAAATGAGAATCTTTATTTGACTTTGATGGTCCAAAAACATGTTTGATCTTCTACAATGAAACTTGTTAATCTATTGAAAGTATCTTTGAGTTCGACGCGAATTATTAGTTTTTATCTCTAAACTATTGATTTGGGGTGTCAGTGGGACAGTTCGTTCGGTTATTTTTAAAAAATTATACCATCTCAATTTTTTGGATATTTTATAATGTATAACCAAAATTAGATATTTTAAAACCATGTCAATCATATCGGTTTCTCTTCGGTATCAGTACAGTTCGGTTAATTATCGAGGTTTTTTTACTTTTAAAGAATATGAAAAACCGATCGAACCTAACCGTACCGAATCGATTTATATCTTCTTTTTAATAAAATCGTGGACTTTTATTTAAGTGTAAAAACGTCCCGAACAATTGGGATGGTCTTTTTAATTTATAATAAAAATAAAAAAATTCCGAATCGAACCGAACTTCAATATACCCCTGATCTTGGATACACATATACATTTACTTGATTAATTGAACTTAAATACATCCCTGATCTTGCAACATGAGTGACATACCCCTAAATTCTCGTCAAGTCTAGATGTGTTTTCAACAGTTCTCTCGACTTTTTATTAAGAATCTCATGTTCCTACAAGAGTTTTAGATCACTTGCTAGGTCATGTGGCAGATCGGGGTATATCTAAGTTTAGTTAGTCAAGTAGAGTACTGTTTTTAAGGCTGTCAATAGTTCGGAAATGAAACTAATAATTTACGCCAAGTTTACAGATATTTTCAATACTTTTCTATTAATTAATTAATCATAGTGCTTCCAATATTTGTATATTTGAATTCTCCAAAAACATAGCAAAAGTACGGCTAAATATTGACGCGGTTAAGAAAGTGGGAAATAATGAGCCCAACAGAAAGAAACCATTGGCGTCGGCCCACTCAATATCTAAGTCCTTTTCCCACCTCCACTTTGTCTTTGGATATAGAGTTTGAGATAAATCCCAATGAAACCAAAACAAAAGGGACTTTTACTAAAAAGGGGCTTAATTATCTTATTTAGAAAAAAAGGGGCTTAATTATCTTATTACATTTTCTGTCAAAAAAATATTATTTCGGATACATGTATCAGACGAAATAGATGCATGTACCTCATATGTATACAAGTCAAATTAGGTGTAATTTGTTTCAGGGGCGTATCTAGAGGGGGTGTCGTGGGTTCACCTGAATCCTCTCTCTAGATCATATATAGTAGTGTTATATTTTTTAAGAAATATTTAAATAAAGATGTGTGAACCTACATTGAAAGTATCATGTAATAATACGATGATGATTGGGTGTACCTCCCTAAGTAAGGATAAAAATTTAAATCTTATATCTATCTTGTCTTTTTGAGTAATACCTCTCCAAGTGGTTATCAGTAACACTTTGACATTTCAACTAATTTTTCTTTTGTTTTTTTCCTTTAATCTTTCAAAATTTTCAAATGTGTTACATTGAAAATTCCTGAAATTTTTATATAATTAAATCATATGTGTATATTAAAATTTAAAACTAGTAGTATTATATATTTTGGACGTACAATTTTTAAAATTTAATGGTTCATATTAAGAACCTAAAAGTCAAACTAATCAAATTTATATTTAAGATGCATTTTTTCGTAATCGTGCACCTGTCCTGTCGAAATCCTGGATGCGCCTCTAAATTTTGTTTTAGCTACACTGCATCCAAGCATGATTCACATGTATTTGGGATATAGTGACTCTTTCATTCGCCTCTCTCTCTCTCTTTCATCTCTCTCCCTATGTATCTGTTTTGAGAATGTATCTGAGTTTCACAAATTGTATGTATTTATATATCCAGCATCAATTTCATGTATATGTACATCCAAAATTAATTTCATTCAGTGTATATATGACATCAATTTCATCAGTGTATTTGATATCAAATATTAGTGTATGCGTATATAAATACATGTATCGAGTATCAAAATATGCACTGATATATTTATCAGTATATACTTGCATAAATACATATATCTAATATTAAAATATGTATTGATACACATTATAAATTGAGCAGAAAGAGGGGAGAGAGAGAGAGAAAGAGGGATAGAGTGAGCAAAAGAGAGAATGAGGGAGGAGAGAAAAATTATGTAATTATTTTAAAATATAGACGGATTTAGTAGATGTAGTATGAATATTTGTCTAATAAAATAGTTTTCCCAAACAAAAAACAATGGTTTCAAAAGTAGTAGTATTTTTTTAATATAAAATATATACAATTTAGCAAAATAAAAATATACAATTAGCATACGAAAAACATATACAATAATGTTGTTGCATGTATTTGTATGTATTTTGTATGTTGTGTAGTAGTGTACATGTCAGTACTGTATGCCTGTTAATATACTGAACATATAAATAACATACGCTCAACTTATAAAATACATATAACAATTATCGTATTTTTTCCTCTTCAATTTTCAACCTAAATTTCAACTAAAACCAACTTTAATCTTCGTCAAATTGTCTCAAAATTGACATAAAAATTCAAAAAATATTCTCAACCGTTTGCAACAACACCCAAGACCAAACAAATAATTAACAATTTTTCAAACCCTATTATTCGAATTTCAAATTTTTTAATAATTGTAAATAAAGTGTACGGCTTTGAGTGTGCGTGTGTGTGAAGAAGAGAGAATGAGAAAGAATATATTTTAAAATAGAAAAGATTAGAGCCTAATTCTTTATTTTTCTTATAATTTTGCTATAATTAGTAAAATATTATTTTATTTTATAATTAAATATAAACATTCAAAATAATTATAATTATAATTTTAAAAATAGATTATCCATAAAGTAGGGCACAATTTACTACTTAGTGTAGCTGACTAGTTTTACAATTTTTTCAGACTACCTCCAATTAAATTTTCGATACAAGAAGTAAATTGTTTGGGTGAAAGAATTAATATCTCTATGTAAATTAGTAGATAGATAGGAGCTAATATTTACATAAGCTAATGTATAGAATTTGGTTGTATGCTATTGGTATGCATTACAACTTAAGGGTGGAACAAGAGATATTTATTGACGGATTTTTCGGAATTTTTCTTTCTTAGAATTGGAAGAAAAAGATCGGGAAATCCAAAATACAAAAAACACCTCCTACCTTAAGGTAGGCCCACTGTTGAATACCCTCAATCGAAAGGTCAAGGAGATTATATAACCCCATAGTATGAAGAGCGGCGGGATTGAATACCCGGATCGAATCAGAGTTCACGCCGCCCGCCCTGAACAAATAGGAGGCGTGGGCCACAGGTCGCACATAAGCCGCCGGGCCAATGATCCTTCCCGTGCACTGGTCGTGGATAAGACACTCAGAAGAATTTTGATTTAAATATTATATTTATTTTTAAAAAAATAAGTTAATATATATAAATTATTAATTTTAAAACTAAAAAGAACTAGAATTTTAAATTCATAAAAAATTTAAAATTCCGATTTTGCCTTTTCAGAGACTTTTTAAGATCTTTTCATAGATTATTCTTGTTTCAATTTCTTTTCTTATTTCTTAATTGATGTAAAATTAAGTCCTAGCTTAATATGAATTCGTTGATCGCTATCTGTAGACACTTGACTGCCTTCATAATTTGCTGTTTTTTTTCCTTACCAAATTAAAAACAGTTTAAGAATACTCTTAACATGATGTAATATTATTTATTTTAGATCAAGTCTGTACAATATTTTTAAAGTAGCTTTTTTTTAATCAATCAACAATATGAGACTTTATTTGCATACTAACAAAACATTGTTCTCACTTCGCTTGACTCAAAAGTTTAATTTATCAAATAATGGTGGATGTGTTATACAGGGGTGTATCCGGGAGGGGGTCATCAGGTTTACGTGAACCCATGCTCCCCCTCCCGTAATTATATATAGTAGTGTTATATTTTTTAAAAATATGTTAATATAGATATGTGAACCTACACTGGAAGTATCATATAATGATGTGCGATGATGATTGGGTGCACTTCTTTAAGTGAGATTAGAAATTTGAATCTTTTATTTATCTTGTTCTATTTTCCTTTCTAATATTGAATAACACCTCTCTAAATGGTTTGGATAGATAAAAAATAATTTTGAACTAATTTTAAAATTTTACTAATTTTCAGTGATAAGAACCTAAATGTCAAACCGATCAAATTTATACCCTAAATCCACCTTTTCGTAAATAGTATACCCATCATCTTAAAATTCTGAATACGTATCTGATGTTATAGCACTATAGACTATAGTCACATTATTGTGAATGTGAATAGAAAAACTGGCAATAGCATAATCGATCCATAAGGATGATGTACGTAACCTTCATATACTACAAATTAAATTAAAGTTGTGAAGCCATCAACCAATCAATAATTTAGCCGTTACTTTTTGGATAGTATAGACTTATATCAATTTTGGACCCCTTTGTTCAACGTCACAACACAGATCTTGAGTATAAATTTTTTTTTCCTTTAATTGTGCTCAATAGAGAAATATTGAAAAGAAAAAATATTTCGAAGATGAACTTGTTCTTATGTAATAGTCAAGATTTTTCTTATGATATCGAGCTGGAATAATTTGTTCTTCTTAAATATCTCAATTTAAGGCTAAAGAATTTTCTATCGCTATACCATATAGTATTCATCTCTATATACTAGACTGTAATTTGTTTGGCATTTGATTTGAACAATCCAATAATCGTTGAATTGTTTAGAGCTATACTCAATTTAAGGCTAAAGAATTTTCTATCGCTATACCATATAGTATTCATCTCTATATACTAGTCTGTAATTTGTTTGGCATTTGATTTGAACAATCCAATAATCGTTGAATTGTTTAGAGCTATACAAAATATTAATTCTATAGGATTTAATTATGCAAAATTAAATTATTAGTATATTATTTATCTTATTTTTTGATGACCAAGGGAATCCGCAATCGCTATCCTTTGGGTGCTCACAGGGTAAAATTCCCGCTCCTATGCAATAGCTCGTAAACCCAACAGGAGAGGTAACCCGCACAAGGCAAGGCCGGTGCGACGAGCTCGACCCAAAAGACAAATCACTTGCTTTCGCTAGCAAGGGATTTCGAACTTGAGACCTCCAACATGAAAATCCCAAGCTCATACCACTAGGCCACCCCGAAGGGTATATTATTTATCTTATTATTATCACATATCAAATAGTATAATGAATAACACATAATCTGTACCTATTTTATTTAGAGTAAACTGACCAAATGACATATTAAGGATAATAAAATAATTAAAAATGAAATTATTTTTAATTATAAAAAAATAAATTTGTCAAAAGTGTGAACAAATTAAAATATGGTGGTCAATACTTTTGTAAGTATTTTTCAAGCCGTGCATGGTCGCCACGTGTGATGGGACAGCACAACGCGTTTCTTAGTACGAAAAGGGAAAAAGAGAATCTCGCCCACAACATATCCAAATGCAAATCCATTTTGCGATGTAATTATTTTACAAGAAAAAATATATGAAATATGTTGTATAATATTGGATTAACTATTTGTGTTTTTTATTTCAAAAACTAACTTGCACACCTATTTACGTTAACTCAATGAATATATGATAGAAATTATTACTAGATTTTTTTTTTTTCAATTTATATGTCATAATTAAAAATTTTGAGAATTAATTAATTTTTTTACGAAAGTTTTTATATGTTTTTTTAAATATTTAAGTTATTAATTATTATAATTTATTTTATTTTTACATAGTTTTTAAATATACAATTTTATTGTAAAAAGTTTATATGTAAATTTATGACTAATGTTTAAAGATTGGATATCAAATTGAAAAGGTGTCGCATAAATTAGGCCAGAAAGAGTAATTAATTAGGACAGAAATGGGGGATTTGGGTTGACTGAGTCTGGATGGAGGTAAAATAGGAAGGGTTTACTAAAAAGGAAAGATAAGGAAACAATAAGAGAAAGGAAAAGAGAACTTCAAATAAATATTTTGTTTTTATAGGTATGAATTAAAATTTAAGTTTAAGTTTAAATTCTAATAAATTTTAAAATTTGAAGATTGATTGAACTCGTTTTATAGATTTCTATTTTAATTTGATAAAATTTTGGTGTCTACATATGCGACATAAAGTCATTAGGATAACTCCTCAATAATTCATATTCCGCATGTATGTATAACAATCATGTACCAACACGATAATAAATAAGCAGTTACACAATCAGAAAAATTATATTCCCTCTATCATCTATGTACTCAATTGTCGCATATGTCGCTTACACAATCGTTCATCTGTACACACATATTAAAGGGTCTTTAATCTTGCTCATCTAGTCATGATCTGTATGAGATTCAAGGTGAAATGCATGTATAGTATCAATATGTATCCGATTCATATCTCATATCGACGTGATACTCAATTCATAACTCGTAATGAGGTGATAATCGATTCATAACTCGTACTTGTGTAGTACCATCCAACACATACAACCGCACAGTCGTCTATAAGCTCACTTCGAATTCGAGTCACCCATCATCAGAATAGTATATATATTCTTATCATCTCTGCATATCTCAATATTGTCTCTGCTTAGTTATCTCTTAGGATAATACATCAAGCACAATATAAATCACAAGTGCACATCATACCCTAAGTCATAAAAGATAGTTTTTGATAGTTCACGGTTTATTAATACAAGTATCATTATTCCAACAAATATCAACCATAGGCTATGCTCAAAGATCAATCATCATGTTGTATAGACTCACATCATATACAAGGGATAATAAGTTTATACTCCAAGTAAATCTTAATTATCATTGCTTCTTTAGCTACTTTAAAACATTCAAATCACATTTATCATTCTCGAACTATCACTTCCTTGCTTAATTTCAAATCTTTTTATTAATATCATGTTTTAGTCCTCATTGTTAGTTCATTATTGTTTTCACTTCACAAATTATGAATTTACTAATCATATATACAATTTTTCTTGGAGTTCACCCGGTCAACACGTTATTACTATCAAACAACTCTTCATCCCCCATAATAATTATCAATAAATCAATTTTATTAGGAATACAACACAAAGTGAATACAATGACTTTACCAATACTATAAGTTCACTTCTACCTTTGCTACAATGACTTTACCAATACTATAAGTTCATTTCTACCTTTGCTACAATGATTTTCAGATTTTCTTAAGAATTGACCCTTTTTATTTTTTAGTGTTAGTAGAGTGAAAGTTTTGTGATTTTTCTATTAGAAAATATAATTATATAATTTTAATAATTAAAATAAATCATAATTATGTAATCATTTATGAAATTAAAATTAAAGAACTGTTGAATTAGGATTTACATATTTACAAATAAACTTATCTATACTTGTACTAGAAAAAGCATGTTATTATTATTTTAATAATTGTGGATTAATCTTAGTTTATGGGAACAATATTGACAAGTGACATCAGAAAGGTCATTTTGATCATATTAAAGTGGTAACCATTCGTGTATATACTTTACTTTGGTCAAACACTTGTTAATCTAGGGAAAGAATGTCTTTCTTTTTTACTAATTTGTTCAACAAAATCCCTTGTCTCTTTTCGAAGATGATTCTTATTGAATTTTTTTTCACTCTGCGTTTGATATTTGCAATGAAATTCTTCTAATTTTGAATGCATACCAGAAAGGGTCATATTGAGAGATAGAATGGTCTTTAGTAGAGATAACTTTGTATTCAACAAGACAAATTTGAAATCTTTAATTAAAAATGTATGAAAAGTACCTACTACACTATCACAATTTTTATTAATTGATTTATGAATTTAATAAATATCAACCAGATTAAATAATGTATAGAATTAATTAAATAATTAAAGTAGAAAAAGTATATATTACCTAATTTGTGCATGACATTATTTCTTGTTGGATCAAGGCAATCAAGATATATATGAGCCTTTTTTCAAATTAATATTTTTTATTTACTTATCAAGTCAATCAAGATATTTTTTATTTGTTTATTAAATATTAAAATTAATATATTAAAAATAATAAATATTAATATTTTAAATAATGAATATGTAAAAGTGAACAGAGGGTGTATTATCTTTTACAAAAATAAAAATCCAAATATGAACATATCAAGTTTTGCAACATTCAGGAGATTTCATTCATTCATTGTACTTGACCACAAACATCAAATAAATGCTCAAAGATTAAAGGAGAGAGAAATTTTGTGCTATCAAATCCCAAAAATCTTTTGGTCATTTTATCATTTTCACTAGAAATAAATACATGGTACTAACGAATATTGATTCCTTACTCTTGTAAAATGCAGGGGAAAATCTGCTACATAATGATAATCTATATTTTTTCATAATTAATCAATAGGTCAAAAATATATGTTCCTATTTTAAATGGTCAAATCAAGAGAGAGATTCGTCTAAGCTGTTGTAGCCTTGCCAAATGGTCAAACCAAAAATATATCAGGAAAATATAGATGTTATATAGTCACGATTTGAACTGGTGACTTCATGATTATAAGTTTATCGAGCACATTAATATTTAAAAAACTGAAAATACATAATTATCCATCAAACTTGTACCATTTTTTGAAGTAGACACTTAAAGTTTGTGGATGTCTTATTACCTCATCCAACCATTTCCAACAATTCTAAATACACTATTTTTACAATATTTGCAATCTCATAACGTGCGTGTGTTTGACCCCCCAAATAAAATAATATTTTTTATTTTTCTTACCTGTTTAATAGTGGGTCGGGTAAAACCCTGACCCACTCACATTTTAACCCTTAAACCCTTTTAGAAAATTTATCGTTCATCTTTCCCAATTCTTTTGATTTGCTTCACTTAAAAAGATTTTTTTTTTTGGATTTCTTTGTAAATATATATTTATGTAAGTTTTATGTGTTATTGTTGTTTATTTGGTGTTTGTTTTTTCAATTTTTTTCTCCAAAAATATAATTTAATCCTTTTTCGCTTTGTGGGTATTCCGAAATCAGGACTAGCTTTGAATTCTATAAGTAAATTTCACATTTTTTAAAATTTGTATGAGTAGATTCTTTGATACTTTTTATTTTGGGAAACTATATAAACGGAAATGGGTTCAAATTTCTTCGATGACAAGTAAATTAGGTGCTAAATTGGCTAAGTATTATGTCATTGTTAAGTAGAATTTTCTAATAAAATGCCTTAAGATGGATTCTTAGAACTTGATGATAGAGTACACATTAAAGAAATTCGCTTCGCGTAGTAAAGAACCAACTTTTGATGTTGAGAAAAGCTCTCAACAGCCATTAATGGTGGTTTGGGGAAGAAGAAACGTGAGTCTCTTTTCACTTTGGTTTGGCAATGCCATGTGTCAGTTATTCATTGGTTTGGGACTGCAATTTTACTCTTTCACACGCTTTTCTAGTGTGAAATTACAATTGCCGTGAAAATGGTCAAAATGATGTATTTATTGTAGATTTAAATAGTTTCGTGGTGTCATAGGACCTCTGAAACTTAAGGTGTCTACTTCAATAAAGGGTTTAAGTTTGATGGGGTAATTATGTATTCTCTCTATAAAAAAATATAACTTTTATATGTTGATAATTCAAATTGCATAATACTCCCTCTACCATATTTATTTGTCCAATATTGATTTGGCTTACCCCCTAAGAAATAACAATTTTATTATTGCTTACCGCAAAATGGTACATTTAAATTTATTACAATGGAACGCATTATCGATTTAGCTCGATGATTAGGTTGGTTAACAGTTCTAAAATTGCAAGAACTATACGAGTATAAAGTAAATAATACAAAATAAAGCAAAGAAAATAACCCGAGAATCTCGTAGATCGCAAAACTAGGTGTATGAGAATGATCTTCGCGTTCCTAGAGATAGAGTTGAAACATTGAAGCTTAAAACGTCGAGATATGAGAACACAGAGAAATCTTAGAAAATAAGGTAGGAAGTAATAGTATTGTATTGCTTTGGAATCTGAATGAATTACAATAGGGAGTGGGGTGAACTATTATTTGTTACAAAGGTGAGGCCTCAGCCAATACGAGTGCTTCACTCTAGTCCTAAAGTACTCGGACTAATGGACGTGAGCCACGCAGTGAAGCCATTAGTAGTGCCAGCTATTATTCATGACCCACTTTGACGTTCATACAGACTTGTCCGCACACCTGCCTTTCGTGCCCCTCTATCTCCTTGTCATTGAAGTACAATCTCAAATCCAATACTTCCCGAGTACATTTTCCTTTTTCTCGAGAAAGTTCCTTCAAAGGATAGTCATTACCGATGGACGTACCTACAAGTGTACCTTCCTCATGTTGCCACGCGTTTATGCCTACGTTTACCCAATACAGATAGTCCATCTGCTTCTTGGATATGATGTCAGTCAGAGTCGAGAAGTGGAAAGAGAAATCCATAATGTCATGGTACACAAAAACATTGAAAAGACGCCTTGTATCATTAAAAAATCCCATCACTTTCTCATGAGTTAAACATTAGTCATCCTCGACCCAAATTTTTGACTCTTATCAACTGTGAACATCAACCTAAGGTGTTGCCTTAAAGTCGGTTAAACTTTCCTTCAGTTTGAGAAACATGATTGAACTCCAAGGGTTCATACCCTTAGTGAAAGCTTTAGCCATCCAGTTGTCTAGAACCATAGGCAATTGCATTATTTCTCTCTAAAATCTTGTGACAAATTTTCAGAGGAGTTTTATGTCGCCTTTCTCTATCTCGAAGGGCTGCACCTTTTTTGCTCCTACATAGGCCTAAGGAAGCCATGACAACAAATCAATCGATATAGCCCTGATCGTGGACATCATCGAGGTTCTTGAAGATGAAACTTTTCCCTCTTTCTACCAACTTTATGATACCCTCGCAGACAATCCGAGAGGAGCACTTAAGCATGAGGTTGATCAAGGTGAAAGCTTGTTTCATTTTGGCGGCCACAACCCAAAGATAGACCATAGTCCTCCAGAATTTAGGACCAAGCTGTCTTTCACATATATTGAAAGTCCAATAGAAAAAAGTGATACTTTGGTTAATCAAGGGATCTTCGAATCCTAGGGAAAAGGAGTAGGTGTGAACGAATGAAAAGTTAGATTTTAGGAAAGTGATGCTTTCAGGACATTTAAAGGCGAACACTTGATATTTTTCTTCTATCCAATTGCAGTCACTACAAATGGTGGGAATGTTAGTCATTTTAATTGAGGAAACCTACTCCCAAATCACGTTGTCTTTCATTTCGGCATGTGACAATATTTTGAAGTCGTCTTTAAAATAGAAGAGTTGGATATGTTTGTATCAATGTTGAGTGTAGAAGATGTGTCAATCTTTTTTATTTTCCTTCTCGAAATTCCCATGAAGTAGGGAGATCTAGCGAAGATGGGTGATGATGAAGAAATATGTACGCAAAGAAACAATAGAAAGCACAGGCAGAAGTCAATAAGGCAGACCAAAAATTAAAAGTGTCATTGAACAAAACGTAGGATAAAAGAGAAGGATGGGTGCAGGATCACAAAAATTTGAGAGACCAAAGAGGATGAAAGACTTCTAAAAGAATAAAAGCTTAAAGAAGTTGAGTGGAGTTTCAAGTCTTTTGAGTAAGTCCGTCACAATGGGAGTGGAAGACTTGGATGGTTTAGATTTTGACACAACTTTTCATAGAGTGATACACTAAAGGACACATGGCTTAGGCTTTTAATGTGAAGAGATGCAAGATTTTTTAAAGATATGAATGTCTTTCCAATGTTCCTGCCATGACACTTTGGATTCCTCCTCATGCTTCTCAACTATGACTAAAGTCATATATGAGATGTGGAAGGACTATTTGTATTGGGTAAAACTTGACTTCAACACATGGAAACACGAGGAAGGTACATACCTTAAAGTAGTAAGGAATTGAAAATGACCATCCTTCAAGGGAATGTTCTTAGAAAAAAAAATATGAAAAGGAAGAGTTGGATTTGGGATCGTTCTTTCATGACGTGGATAAAAAGACAAGGGAATAAAGAGGTAAAAAAAAGACAAGTGCAAAGATGAGTGTGTACTATCATTGGAGTAGGTCAGTAATTATAGCTGGTGCCACTAACAACTTAAAGTTGTGTGCCCATTACTCCTAGCACTTTAGGGTTCAAGAGGAGCACTCTTATTGACAAAGGCCACCTCACCTTTGTAACACATAAGCAGTGCACCTCATTCCTAGTACTTTAGGGTTGAAGAGGAGCACTTTTATTGACTAAGGCCGCCTCACCTTTGTAACACATAGGCAGTGAACTCCATTCCCTCTTGTAATTTATTCAGATTTCAGACCAATACAATACTATTACTTTCTTCTTGATTTTCTAAGCCTTCTCTTTGTTTTCTCGTATCCTAGAGTTGTAAGAGTCGTTGTTTCGAGTTTATCTTAGGGAATGTGAAGATTATTCTCATACACTTTATCTGTAAGATTCTCGAGCTTTATACTTTGCATTATTTCATGTTGTTTACTTTATACTCGTATGGTTCTTGCAATATTTAAATTGTCAATCAACCTAATTACCGAGCTAAACTGATCGTGTGCTCTTGACCTCTTATAAATTTAACTGTTCCATTTTGTTGATAAATAATTTGACACCCACCGTAGGAATATGGCAATTGTGTGTTGGTATAACTTATCTAATCTTCTTTCTCTCATTAGTTTGAATATTTACATTTTGCAAGATAACTCATTGTAAGCAATGGTGACTAAACTAACGCCGATAAGATTAGCAATAATCTACTCATCAAGGACATAGATGGCACACAACAGGCTGAGGAAACACTGATGCAGATAGTTCTCCATGATGAGTAAATTGGCTTTTCTGGGAGACGTATGCTCTCGACACTAGAAACCTTGACTTGATCCACATAAATACATGAAAAAAGGAGTGAGGTTGACTTTTGACAGAACAGAGTCAATTGGTGATGAAATTATAACAAATTCAGAAGGTCTCAAAGGGATTATGTTGTTGTTGGCTAAGAAACGCATTGACCTCGTAGATCATATGAAGGTGCAAGAGCAAAGAGTTAGCAAAGAAGGCCAAGAAAGAAAGGTGCGCAGACAAGTTTTTACGATCGTTAAAGCAGGTTAGAAATAATAGTTGGCACCACCAACAATTTCATTAGGTGGCTTGTGCTCATTGGTCTTGGTATATTAGGGCTCAAGTCACTATGATAAAAATAACTTTTAACGGCAATAAACATGCACATTAACAAAGAGTGCTAAAATCTTTACCGGCATTAGTTAATTGTTATTGGATCTAGTATCACTATAGGCTTTAGGAAAAATTTACAAAGAGTACTAAATACCACTAAAAATACATAATTAGTGATAATTAAACTATTGTCGTTAATTAATTGCAGCTAAAGATCCTTTTTGGTGTAGTGAGCGGAGAATTCTTATTGGTTAAGGTCTCATTGCTTTTGTAACACATAAATAGTTCACTCCACTCCCTCTTGTATTTCATTCAAATTCTAAAGCAATAAAATGCTATTACTTTTTATCTGATTTTCTAGGTTCTCTTTGTGTTCTCGTATCCCGGTGTTCTAATAAGCTTCATTGTTCCGAGTTTATCTCCAAAAATGCAAAGATCATTCTCATACACTTAATCCTACGATCTACGATATTCTTGGACTTTTTTCTTTGCTTTATTTCATTTTATTTACTTTACACTTATACCGTTCTTGCAATATTCAAACTATTAATCAATCTAATCAACGAGCTAAATTGATGACACGTGCCCTTGACCTCTAATAAATTTAATTGTATTATTGTCACGCCCCGAGGCTACCCCTTAGACGTAACACGGGACCTAGGATCACGAGTGACCCCAAGCTAACCCTGAGTCTGGCATGTCACAAGCATACTGAAATATAACTAAGTAAACGGAAGCATAACTATAAAGGGACTCAAAATTAAAAGAAGTCCAAGCGAAAATATATCTGAATATCCACGGGAGACAATCCCAAAACACGGAACACTGACTCTATGTCTGAAAACCTCTAATACTGATGAGCTGCTGGGACAAGTCCCCAGCTAACTCTATAAATACTAAAAGACTGATAATAGGCTGATAAACTAAAAGCATAAAGAAATGTCCTCGAACTATGAGGACTCACCACTGAAGCTGCTGAGTACGCATTGGAAATCAAGCTAAGCGCGGTCTGGATGCTGAGCGCCTGAACCTACATCATGAAACGATGTAGCGCAAAAGTATGCATCAGTACTTTGAATGTACTGAGCATGCAGGATATAGATACTAAGTTGAACAATGTAAACTGACAATATAAACAGAACATGGAAATAGGTTGTAATGAAGTATAACTGAAAACTGAGTTAAATGTAATGACCAAGTACTAATCATAAATATAACATGCTGAACTGTATACTGAAGTAAATGCTGATAACATGGTCAATGCAATGAAAGTATGACTGTGGGAGCTACTGTTAACCGACATAAACCATGTGAGCGAAACGTGGAGTCCGATGTATACGCCCCATCGAGAAGACCCAATATACCTTGCCAGGGTATTAAGGCATGACTGTGGCGTGATCACTAAAACTGATGCCCAACAGAGGGGACTTCTGAACCTACGTTGGCACGTAGTTTTGGGACGTTGTGGGTACACTGAACCCGTCCACTAGATGCTAAGTCTACTCCCAACTGAATATGCAAAGCTAAAATGCAACTGATATACTGAGTAGCTCAAATGCTGACATGCTATCTGGGAATGCACATAAATATACTGAAAGATATGGCATTCAAATACTGGAGCATGATTTGCTAACTGATTTGTCTAGAAAGTATAATTCATGGAATGCTGATAATTAATACAAGCTAGGGTTCTGAGTTCTTTACATGGGACTATGCAAATTTTCCAAGAAAACATGGTATTTAGATCATGGAAACTATAGTAGCTAAAATCACAATGAATATCCAAGATTATGGAAACCCAAGGTCTGAACAATTTATGAGAAATTGAAGAAGTGACTGAATTCGAGGGACCTAATGGGTGAAAGGAACCCACTAGTGAAATCCCACATACCTGGTGACGAAAACTACGGAGAAATACACTGGATTTCGGGGCTGAACTTCGAAGAACACCGCTTGTTCTTGGGAGAAACTATCGTTTCTTTCTCTTCTTTTCTTTGTAAGTTAGATGATTTTGGAGAATGAGGGTTCTAGGTAGTTTTTGACTAGGTTGTTAGGCTTAAACTGAGTGAAACGACGTAGTTTAGGCATCAAATGACGTAGACGCATGGGAAAAAAACCAATATGACTCTGACTTAAAGCTGCCAAAATGACTTCAAGACAGGCTCCACGAGTCGTACAATGCTTCACGGCTCGTATAGTGGGTCGTGAATATTTTTTAGCCTGACAGTGTTCCATTAAAACGGGCATAACTTTTTAGTTCAAACTTCAATTGGATCAAACTTGGCGGAGTTGGAAAGAGGACTCAAAGACTTTTAATGTGATAGGTCATGGGCCACCTAATTCATTTTGTGCTAAAAGATATGATCATTTGAAGTTGACCCTAAACTCTAAGTTTGACAAAACCCCTTCACGGACGACTTCACGGACCGTGTGGGGCCTCACAGACCGTTTAGACGTTCGTGGTCCTTGACCAGTGACTAAGGGAGAAGCCCTTCCTGAGTGGGCAACCTCACGACCACTTTCACTGCCCGTGAACCTCACCACGAGCCGTCTAGGCATCCGTGGGAGGGACACCATCTGGACAAACCTCTGGAACATGTTCACGAGCCTTTTAACGGGTCGTGGTCCCCTTCACGGACCTTCTAGTGTCTCGTGAAGGGTCCATGGTCCATTTTTGGCTTCGTGGACCTTTCCCAATTTCCCTTTTTAGCCTATTTCTAATCCGTGGTGTTACAATTATTTTTTCAATAAACAACTTTATCACCATTTGAATATAATAAATTCAATATTTTGGAAAATGACGATAGCTAATAATAAGGTAATGTAGGCATATAAAGTGGTAAATTTATCTCTTGATTTTCTAAATTGGATAAATAAAAATGAACATTCATTTTTAGTATAGTGAACAAAGATAATACCTTTTTATAAGGGAAAATTGTGCATTGTAGCAAACTATTAATTCAAAATAAATGTTATAACCACAGTTTCATTTAATTCCAATTCGCGGCAAACTCTCTCCCCTGTCCCTGAATCTCGCTCGCCACTCTCCCTCGCCTCTCTCACTTTATACAAACACAAATGTCTAAATTGTGTTTGTATTTGTATAAAGCGAGAGAGACTGTATAAACAAATACAAATACATATGTATCCATCCTATACACTTATAATTATACAAATACAAATCGTCTCCTGCCCAGATCTATATAATTTGTGTTTGTATAAAGCACGAGAGAGATTTAATATACAAATACAAATGTTTTAACTCGATTCAATTGTATACGAATTCAAATTTTATGCAGATATACAAACACAATCATTGATACATATACATAGTAGTTACATATATACAATTATCTATGTAATTCCTGCGATTTGTACAATTGGTGTGATTTATACAATTGCTGCGATTTATACAAATCTGATGCTCCTGCTATGGAACGCAAATTGCAAAACTATAGCTATGGAACGCTAATATGATTTTTATGTTTGCTATTCCTAAAATTTTCTCTTTTTATAATACGTTTTATAATGGAAGGAGTACGTAATAGATAAATATATTTAAATCATTCATCAAAAGTGATATTAATAAGCTAGATAAAAAAAAATTTGGTTTCAATTTTAACTGTATTTTTTTCCTTTTTTGGTCGGTTTGAGAAAAATAACTTCTTTTTATATTTAATAACAGTTGAACTTTAGACTTTGTATTGTATTCTTAATCAGATGATTTATAAACATATAAATATATGTAACTTATTTTAGAATATGACTTCCAACAAAAATTTCCTTCCATTCTTAAATTTCATGTCCAATTACTTTCCTTCACACAGATTGGAAATTGGAACAGACCTGAGTGTCACGGCTTATTGAAGATAATGCATATAATAAAAAAAAAAAAAATTAAATACTTAACTTATCTATGTAATAGACACTTAAAAATATGTGTAAAAACAATATCAATTGTTTTGTCAAAATATCTTATAAAAACACTTTATTACGTATTTATTAATTAGATGTTCAATCAAAACGAGCCATAATTTGAGTATGTAACAAATCTTTTTACTATTGTAGTATGTTTAAGGGACTATGAAGGTATTCGGTGTAGACTATAAATATATAAAAATAAATCTTTTAGAATTATTTATTGTTTTCTCAGTCTCAATTTATGTAGCATTATTCAGATTTCGAGAGTCAAATAGTTTAATTTTTACCGTAAATTTGAGTATAAAATCTTTGAGTTTTTTGAAATAAAATTTACATATTTGAAAACTATGTAAAAAGTCAAATTCGGATATAATTCAAAATATTTATTTGATCTCAAAATTCAAAAAAAAATCACATAAATTGAGACGAAATGCTCGGAATTCCAAAAGACTTGATACCGACGGCTCCGACACCCCATACACGGCTCACGCTGTGCCACATTAACGCGTATATTATGTACAACCAAAAATGTTAGATGCAACAATACAAAAAAAGCATGTAATATATACTCAAGTACTTTTCTACGTACTTTTTCTATTTAATTTTTTCTTTGGCACAAACAAAATTAATATTACAACAAAGACTAGCCAAATATTATTAATAAAAAAGAAAATAATTAAATATGTCATCAAATTTTGATAAAATACTCATTTGTGTTATTCATTAAAAATTTAGTTTATTCATATCATTATGAATTAATTGAAAATTACATTCGATTTTACAAAATCATTTTATCTACGTAACGAACGATGATTCGACCACGTCAGTATAATATAGAAAATATTTGGAAATCTTGTGGAACAAGCATCTTAGCTGATACGTACAACTTGCTTTGTCACATAAAATCAATTAAAGCCTCCAAAAGAGTTCTGTTTTTGTTTCGATAGCGTGATGTCATTCAATCGTAATATGAACAAATGTGGATGTCAATTCTAATATTATTATAATTCAAACTTTTTAAAGATTATTATTACAAGTAATATTTTGGAGAGAGAAAGAAAGAGATGTGAGTTTACGCGTAGAGAGATGAGATGAGACGCTCTTTTGTTTGAAAGAAAACAAATATGTTACGTTTCGTTTCGAAAATTAATTTAACTAATTAAATTATATTAATTTTATATTTTATAAAATAAAAAATTATATTTTAAAAAATTATTCTAAAATATATCTTTAAAATATTAGTCAAAGTTTATATGTTTGACTCTAAAAAAGAAAACTGTTACAAGTAAAAAAGAACTATGGTCTATTTTTACGTTTTTAATATTGACTTTACACCATCTTAAAATATATAAAATGATAATTTTCTTAAATCAATTTTTGAATATAATAAATTTAGTATTTTGAAAAATGTATTCCGAAGAAAACTATAGTTATTAATAAGTGTTAATAAGGAATAAAGTGATAAATTGTTTTTGAATTTTTAAAATTAAATAAATAAAAGTAGATATATGTTTTTAATATAATGGACAATTAAAAACGGGTGGAGAATAAAAGAGAATGAATTGGAAAAAGAAAGATTTGATTCACATTTTTCCCTTTTTCTTTTTAATATCTTTTGATAGAGGAGGAACTCAAAATACACAAAGCTCCCTTTTGACACATAAGACCATTGAAATATATTCATTCTTTTTCTTTGACAAATTAAATTCACACCTTATTTTCACACATAGGACCATATACAAAACCCCTTATTCAATTTCTTTTTATACATATAAAACCTTTCTTCTTCTCTCTCCCAAAATCTTTTTCCTCTCCATTTTCTTAACAAAAACCATCTCTCAAACTTCAACTTCAACCAAAGTCCAAACACACATTAACATACTTTTTTTTATATAACAATAATAATAATAATAAATCTAGGGTTATAATTATTATATGGATCCTCATCTCCATCACCATCAACATCATCTTCAACAACAACAACAACAACAACATCAATTTAGTCATCAAAGTGTGAATATTGATACAACAAGTGGAGGTGTTAATACTGGTACATATATATATTCTCTTCTGATCTTTTGAGGTTTGCTTTGTTAGCTGTCGCATGACACCTAATTATTTTCAGGAGGCGGAGGGGATAGGTTCCCTCAATGGAGTATTCAAGAAACAAGAGATTTCTTGATGATTCGAGCAGAGTTGGATCAAACTTTCATGGAAACAAAAAGGAATAAGCTTCTATGGGAAGTCATAGCAACAAAGATGAAAGAAAAAGGTTATAATCGTAGCCCAGAACAGTGTAAATGCAAATGGAAAAATCTTGTTACGCGCTATAAGGTACATATATATAATACATGGTTGGATGGAATTTAATTAATTTATATTTTATAGGATATAGTTTTAATAATATTCTTGAATAAAGAAAACTTGTTAAAAAGCAAATGAAAAAAGAATAGACTTGTTCCTCTTCTTTTATTAGGTTTCTTTCCTAGAAAGTCACTAGCTAGAAGGACCAGATGCACCTTATTCAACTATATACAAAACTAAATATCTATGTAAAAAATACTTAAGTTTCAACAAAGGTTAAATTCTAGAATGTCTCTACTATCTATACAAAACTAAATACAAAAAATACTTGAGTTTCAACGAACATTAAATTATGAATCCATAAAAAAAAAATTATAAAAGCAATATTTTCAAACTAAAATATCAAAGATTGAACTATCAAGTTTAAATCCTGGAATCGTATCTACGAGCTAAATATCTTGATCTTGATGTTGTTAAGTTTGTTACCTTTTTGTTGGAGTATTATTTTTGGAAGTTATTATGTTTACATTTTTCATTTCCATTATATTTTTTTTATAGGGATGTGAGACACTTGAACCGGAAGCTCTAAGACAACAATTTCCATTTTACAATGAGTTGCAAGCAATTTTTGCAGCTAGGATGCAAAGAATGCTCTGGATAGAGGCAGAAGGTGGTGGAGGAGGAGGGGCAAGCGGATCGAAGAAGAAGGCTATTTCTTCTGATGAAGAGGAAGAAAATGAGGATAGTGAAGGTGAAAAAGTTGGCAAGAAGAAAAGAAAGGTTAAGGGAAATATCATTGTTGGTAGTTCTAGTGGTGGTAATAATAATAATTTAGTGAGTAGTTTAAAGGAGATTTTGGATGATTTTATGAAGCAACAAATGGCAATGGAAATGCAATGGTTAAAAGCTTATGAAGCAAAAGAAGAAGAGAGGAGAATAAAGGAGATGAAATGGAGACAAACAATGGAGGCTTTAGAAAATGAGAGGCTAATGATGGAAAGAGGATGGAGAGAAAGGGAAGAACAAAGAAGGATGATAGAGGAAGCTAGAGCTGAGAAGAGGGATGCACTTATCACAACTCTTTTGAACAAGCTTAGAAGAGAAGATCACAACATGTAGGGGTTTATGTATGGTTAGACCTCTCTAAAGCAGTCATCATCTATTACAGTGTTTCATTATAACAGTTAAGTTTTTTTTGGAACAGTTTTTTCGCATCTTTATGTTATGAGTATCATCATATGTTCTCGATACTGTTATAGGGAGGTTTGATTTATGTATTTTTAGGCTACATAGAAAGTGGAATATTAGCTAGCTCGGAGATTAATTAGACTAACTAATTTTATTTTCTTGATTGAATTTTGGTTGATGATGCTCTTGGGGATAGTTAAAAGAAGAAGAGAGAAAAACAAGAAGCCCTTTGATAAGAGGTTTGTCTTGAAGCTATCTTCTTGTAGTGAAAAAAAAAAACAAAAAAAACTAAGTGCTAGCTCCATGCAATTCATGTCTCTTCTTTTCTTTAGTTTGTAAGTTATAAAATTTCTCACTTTCTTGATCTTTATGTGCTTTTGAGCTTTTATCTTTTATCTTTATCTTGCATTATTTCTTAGTTAATATATATTCTAGTGTTGTGCAAAGCAACTTCCTTTATTATGTTTGAACAATCTTACATATATTTACATCAAGTGTAAAATTAATCTATTTATTATAGCATGTTATGTATTATTTTATGAGTTTTTTCATTTAATATTTATGTTAGTAGTTACGTTATAAGTAATTTGGTCATGTAAATATTCGTTATACCATCAATGCATAGAATTTACATGTCTTGATGTCACATTATTTGTGCAAGGTATATATGGGGGATATTATATATATAGTTCCAATATAATGGTCTCTGTTTTTTATGGAATAGTAGTCGTAGAAGGTTTTTTTTTTTACGTGAATGAATGGAAATACTATGCTGTAAACTTAATTACCATGTGAATATATAGGCATTAGCTGGTGGAACGCGTTAATGGAAAGTCAAAGTTTGGAGTTATAAGAGGATTCTGTTACACCTTTTTCATGGTGCTAACCTATCTGGTGATACTTATAATGATTTTCCATCTTTTAAATTTGCCATGTTTTTGGTATTATTATTGTAATTTGAAAACGAGTCAGGACGGAGCTAGATAGGATTAAGGGCTTCATCTGTAATTGGCAGAAAATTACACTATTTATATATGGTTAAATTACTATATAATATGTGAGTGCAGGGACGGAGGTAGATAGGGTCGAGGGGGTTTATGTCGGCAGAAAATTACACTATTTATATATGGTTAATTTTTTTATTTTTTTAATGTATATAGTAAATGTTGAACCCCATTCGATTTCTTTTTGTGTTTATCTTTTCATATTTTGAATTTTCTTAGTGAAAATTCTGGCTTCGTTGCTAGGTGTGTGTATGTATATTGTAGACACTAATGGTGCACTATGAACATTAGGTCATTAGCTACTCGATAGAAACCATTTATCTTTAGGAAGCTAAGGTGGTGGCGACAAATTAAATTGGTTATATAATCTTGGTAGGTCTATCCTAGCTAGTATTATGTGTTTTTTTTTTTCAAATCACCTTTTTGAGTTGTATATAGATTGCAATAGTGTAAAAATAAGGATTTAAAATAAATGGAATTATATTCATCAAGACTACTTAGACCACACACAAATGGTCAAAGAGCATTTTTACCACAAATTTCAAATGTTTTTTTTTGACCATTTGTGTGGCTATAAATAATTCATTTCATCAAGGGTAAAAGAGTAATTTTAAAGTTAAGTTATTTCTAGTTATAGAAGGTGACATTTTTGGGAACGGATTAAAAATGAAAACTAACTTGGTGTATGCAATTTATTTTCATAGAAATTTTAGCATAGAACTTCAAATGAAGACGTTTAGTGATTGTCAATTTTAATTTAATTACGATGCATTTATGATGAGTGGATCAAGTTTTTATTATCTTTCCATGTTTGTTCTATGAACAAATTTTAAAAGACCAAGTACTTGATTGTGCATCTTAGTTCATTGTCTTAGTTACCCATTTATGCTATATTCCTATAATTTTATTTTTTCTTTTCAAAGAATGAAGAAATAAAAAAACAAGAAAATTGATTGTGATGGTTCATGTATTGTTTTTTGGTGTCTGGTACTCATATTGGGATTGACTGAATTCGAATTCACGTCGGAAAATCTCACATTAGCGATAAAAGAGCTCTTTAAAATAAAGACGACTCCGTATTTAGAAAGACTTGAACTCAAGATTTCTAATTAAAGATAAAGAAGTACTTATCACTCCACCACAACTGATTGGGTTCATGCTTGTTTGCTAGGAAAACCAAAGTAGGGAAATAGGCCAATAAATTTAGTATTCAATGACATAAATATTTTACTTTATGTTATAGGGAAAATTGATTTTGATGCAATGCATGCGTATCTCTTTTATAGGGAAGCCTCAGAGTTTTAATTATTTTAGATAATCTTTGCTTTATTAGGTTTTTCTAATTATTTCATCATCCAAATATAGTTTAAAATTTCTATTTTGCCCCTTAGAATTATTTGTAAAGATTGAAAAAAAGTCAAATACACACACAACAAATTATTTGACACCATTTTTCAATTTAGCCTTATTCCACTTTGATATTTCAACCTTATTCAAAATGTGTTATTAAGCCATTTATGCAAATATAGCAAAGAGCGTGTCACTCACTTTTCTTGACCACGTGAATAAATCCAATAAAATAATTTTCTCTCTCTCTATTGTTGCCACTATATATATTATTTTTGCTAAATTATGCAAGTGTTATCATTGAAAAAAATATAATTTTTTAGTCATCTTCAATTAGTTTATGTTAAATTATTTATTTATCTTTTATTAAATTTGTTAAATTATTTATTTCTCTCTCTCTATTGTTGCCACTATATATATTATTTTTGCTAAATTATGCAAGTGTTATCATTGAAAAAAATATAATTTTTTAGTCATCTTCAATTAGTTTATGTTAAATTATTTATTTATCTTTTATTAAAATTGTAAGTTTACCTTTTAAATTCTCTTCTCTTATTTAGTATTATAAGTTTTGTTTGAGTTAGAACTTGTTACTCTACATTTTTGTTCTTTGTTTGTAACTAAATAAATTTTATTCTTTATCAATAAGAATTTCTTTTGGATTTGTCAAATTTCTTAGATTTATTAAATTTCTAATATTGGCAAATAGAATTTTTTTTTATGAAAGTTTAACAAATTGCAAAATTCATTAAAATAATATTTTTGAAATATATAGATAAATTGTTAACATAGTTTAAGTAATTGTTCTTTGTTACCAATAAAAAGTTGTGGTCGGATGAATAGACTCCCTCCATCAATAATAAAAAGTATCTGGTTTAAGTAGGTACGGAAAAATCTTGCTGAGGAGTACTTCCCTCTTAAATTAGCCTGACACGATGGCCGATGCGATTTCGAAATAGTCAAGAATGCAAAGCGGGTACTAAATATTAGGTGGGGAAACCAAAAATAATTGATCTTTAATAAACATTTTAGATTTCTTCCCCAAATACTTTGAAGAAAAAAAAGAAAAGCAATGTCTACCTCTACTATACATCATCGATATAAGGAATTTTTATAATATCAAATTCATATTTACTTGTCATAGCAAGTTATCTATTTTATATTCAAAATTATAAATATCACATTTTAAAATTTTTTACAAGTGAATGACAAACATGGGATGAAAATTACCATATATTTTCCCCATGCAAAGTGTGATTCATTTTCCCCTTTACTTTTTTAATGTACCACGTTGTTAATGTAGGAAACTTCCTGATAGATGTTTGTGCATATATGGATAAAAACGATTTGAATTTAAGATTTTGTGTTCATATTGAAGCAAAGAAAAGGCAATTTGGTATTGCAACTTATATATATAAAAAATAATAAAAAGTTTATTCTGGTCCCAAACATAACTATATACTTGAACTAATTACCAATTTGATCTCTTTCTCCTATGATGATTTTTCCTCCTAGCTACTCAAGTATTAATTTGCTCGTTCTAAATGTTGTAATATAAAAGAAATAAAGATAATATTTTAATCGTGGACATGATTCAAGATAGGACGGTATGTAGGTTGGGGATTAAAGTAGAGCAGTAGCAAGATGGCGAGTATTGTAGTACTTTTACGTTGGAGAGACAGGGGGCTAGTCTCCTCGTCTCATCTCGCCTTTATTAGTAATCCTATCTAGTAATCGCATAGTGTGTGTGTATATATATATATATATATATATATATATATTATTTTCCATTTTTTAAAAATGGGAAAATTACGCGGATAAGCAAACATATACTAGTTAATTAGCTAACATAGCTACAGTTTGAATTAATTACCACTCGCAACCTCTTTTTAGCTATAATTACGTGTGCTATACATATACAAATACAACATATGCATATACATATACAATTATATGACAAATATACAAATACAATTCTCCTCTCTCCACTCTCTGCCCTCTCTTGCTCGCCTCTCTCCTCCCTCTCCCAATCTGGCATGCCTCTCTCCTCTCTCTCTCAATCTCGCTTGCCAGATATACAAATACATATGTATACCAGTGACATATATACAATTATCTGACAGATATACAAATACAATTCACCTCTCTCCTCCCTCTCCCAATCTCGCTCGCCTCTCTCCTCCCTATAACATGTAGCTGTATATCGTAATTAGCAAACTATAGTTATGGAGCATAATTAAGTTGTTTTTAATGGCTATTTGCAAAATTTCCCCTTTAAAAATTATTATGTATTATTTCATTTGCTTTATTAATTTATCATGTTTTTTGTGGTCGTTATTTTCTTTTATATATCATGCTTTGATTGTACTTTAGTTGAGCCGTGAGTCTATCGTAAGCATCCTCTCCACCACACAAATATACGGGTAAGGTGTAGATACATCTTATCTTCCTCCGATTTCACTTATGAAATTATATTTATTGTTATGTGACAGAGATAATAATCTAGCTTGGAGTTTCATCTTCGTTCATGCATCAACAAAAATCTACATGAGTGAAGGATCAAGGAAGCTATAAGGCCATGAGTTTATCAATATTTTTTGTTCAAAAAATTACACTATACATATCGATCATTAGTAAAAATTATTTATATGTATAAAATAGAAATTTGATTCATCTTGACTTTAAATTTTTATATTTTAAATTTATTTAATGAAAATTCTGACTTGACCGTTGCCAAACATTTCACATGTCACATACCTACAATGCATAACGTAACATGCTTGGTCTCCTCCGTTTAATTTTGTTTGTGTTTTTCGAAGTAACTGCCTCAGTTTTTTTTCTTTATAAAGGAGCAAACAAACTAACGAGATATACGTGAGTCCAATAACGGAAATAATCTGACGTTATCAAAATAAAAAGATGTAATAAACCAAGTGAAACTAAATTGTTTTATATTTGTCGTATCAATAAAAACAAATTTAAAATTTAAATTTTATAAGTTCAGAATTTAAATTTTTTAAATTACTAAGTTCTAAAGTAAATAATATATATATATATATAAATTGAAATAAAATTATTAAATTCGACTGAACCACGAATTAAGAGTGTCAATGGGGCTGAGTTAACATATTATATATAATCGAGTTAGCCAGGGCTTTGTTATTTTTTATTTATTTGATAAATTGCTAAAATTAATATTAAGAAATGTTTATATTATTTTACATTTCTTATATCCGCATATTTTTTGTCAAATATAAAAATTCATTCATATTAATTAAGTAAAACGTTTAACAATCATCATTTAGATAAATATTTTTAGGTTAATAGTAATACTTATCTTTTTAAAAGGATGTGTAAAACATTTAAAAGGAGTCGTTTAGAAGGGTGTAAGAATAGTATTGAGTATGATATATTAGTAATGCTGACATTAGTATATTGATATTAGTTATGTTTGCACTAGTATTGAGATTATTTTATATGCATTATTTGATTTGGTGTATTAATAATATGCATTGTATAATTTCTAAAAAAAAAATATTCGTTTATAAAAATATCTTTCACAAATATGGTGAAAATTATATGGAAAATATTTTGAGGGACAACAATGTTTTTAACCATGCATTAAAACTCTTTACATTACTAATACCACAATTCTTTTCTTGGAATGATGCAAGTGATTACTGCTCATAAGTGGTATGTTAAATGTACTATTTTGATAGATAATAGTTTTTCTATAACAGACATTGCTATGATTGATAGTGGTGCGGATGTCAGTTGCATTCAAGAAGGATTAGTTCCTTCAAAATACTTTCAAAAAACTACGCATAAAGTTAAATCTGCATCAGGACATGCTTTAGATATAAAGTATAAACTCTCGAATGTGAGTATTTGTCAGAATAAGGTTTGTATTCCGCATTTCTTTTTTCTAGTAAAAAATCAATTATATCCTCCGATTATTTTAGGAACTCCGTTTATAAATGCTATTATATATATATATATAGTAGTATTAAATAAGGATATATGTGGAGGTGGTTTTGAAGAGTCTTGATATTATAAATCAAGGGTCCCAATAGAATGTTATAAACCGACTTTCTGTTAGATTTGCAGTGATGACATATATTAAATGTGTGGTCAAAAACTTGAAAATATAGGAAACAATATACTACTACTATTATTATTATTATTATTATTATTATTATTATTATTATTATTAGATTAATGTTGGATATGTACTTTTCTTCCACAAATAATTTAATTACATTGATGAATATTTTTTGAATGTGTATTAGGTGGATTTGCTCTTCTGGAATAGCTCGGAATTGCTATTTTTTTTTGGATATGTATCAGATAGACTCGTTCATATGAAATAGCTCGTAAATCAGTAAATCACATAGGAGATGTAAATCCCATTAGATATGATGTACTCAACTCAGAAGATGTTAACAATTATTATTGTGATTACATTGTATTGATTTTATGCTAAAGGTAGGTGGAGTACTCACAGCTTCGAAATCTTGAACCGTCACTATCTAAAAGAGTTAAAAGATGTCATAGTATCATCTACCAACCAACTTAGGAAAATTGAAATTGATAGTCTATTTGATCAAATTTTTAAAAATTAAAAATATTTTATTAGTGTTTATGTATTGTAATATTAAATTAAAATATTAAGTGTATATATTAGAGAATATAAATTGGCAAGAAAGTGATCATTATTATTTGGTGCAAGTCATGTAACCACTCTTGTCATGATCTACCACTAATAATTGTCCACCAACCCTATGTTTTACAATATGTCAATCCACATTTATTAGTGGAAGAAATTCTACATCTATAAATATTGATGTGTTTTTTTGTGAAAAAAATGAGAATTATAGAAAAATATTGTAGTGTGTAGTGAAGTTAGTGTAGTGAAAGAAGGAGTTGAAAGAAAAAAATATATTCTAAGTCTCCAATTTATTCACTACTGAAAAGAGAAAATTATTATATTGAAGGAAGGTGTTCTAATGGTGGAGCTTTGGACTCTTCAACTAACCCGGAGTTGTTGACTTGTACGACGTTGTTGAACTGTTGTATCTTGGAGATGACAAGTCAAGAGATATATTGTTGGATCGATGTAGATTATACTGCAATTGGCTGAATCTCCTTAAAGAAAACGAAATATCTACACCTAGCCTGGATATTATTTTATTGTTCATTTTTATCTTCTTTTTTTTCCTCTGTAATTTATCATAAACTATGGTATATACACCAACACACTTACTTTAGTAAATTGTAATATTTAATCAAGCCTTTAGAAACTTGATCAAACGACTATCAATCAATCCAATAAGAAAGAGTAAAATAGGACTTATTAATTCTCATCTTTCCAATTTTCTACTTTCTTTTCTTAATCCTCTCGGGACTCGTTTTGGTTTGATGAATTAAATAAAAGAAAAATTAGACCTATTATTTATTGGGTCAAATTTAATCAAAATAATCTAAGTATCATTTGTCAAATAAAATATTTATTGGATCAAAATTTCTTACCCAAAATAATGTCGTCCACAACATGAACCACAACTCGAGCCCTAACCATATTACAATGAAGGTCAGCAAGAATAGTGCACACTTCACACAGTTATCCCTTGAAAGTTGTTATTGAAGAGTATCGAAACTCAAATTTTAAAATTTAATCTATTATAAATGTGAATTATTTTGAGTGTATAATATATTAAAAGACTTAAAATATCGAGAGGAACTTCTATCTAAAATTTGGGACTGTTTAGAGGAGATTTGAGTTGGATGTTCATTGACATCCGCCATTGAAGAGCTTCAAAGCTGAAATTTTAAAATTCGACATGTTGCAAATGTGAATCGTTTCGAGTAAATAATATATAAAAAACTCAAAATATAGACAGGAGCTCATATCTAAAATTTGACACTATTTAGAAGAGACTGACTTGGTCAAGACTGAAAAAAACATCTCGTGAGGAAGATAAAAAGTTGTAATGTATACACATTGTATAAATATTGTATATGAATGTATATACATCTATAATACATCATATATACATGGTTATACAATTTGAATACATTACATATACATATGACCATTTTAATTGAATTTTTTGTCCCCTTGTACAGTTACTTTAGAATCCATTAAATAAATAATAATGATATAAAATTTGATATTTGTTATAAATCTATTGGATTAGTGGAATGTCCATCTACTCAATACATGAACTATTTACATTCATGTATGTATATTAATTCATTGGGTTCTATGAGCCATTTTGGGTAAAAATATATCTATTAATTTGGGTATTTAACATAGTGACTTTTGGAGTGATTTTTCAACCTATAAATAGGATTGTCATTCACCATTGTAAGACACTTGAAAGACATTTGAATAAGATGATTTCTACATTCTACTCTCCATATCTCTTGTCTATATTATTTGTAGTAAATTGTTATATTTTACAACACGTTATCAGCACAAGACTCTAGCCAACTAATATTGAGTTTTAGTTTTTCTTCAACTCGTGTTCTAGTTGATCTCATTATGAGAATCGAAAAGAAAAAATGATACTTATGCAATCAAGAATATTATATTCCACTACAAGAAATCAGCTCTTTTGTGGCGACCAAAGTCGCTACAGATGCCCTGAATGTCGCCACTAATATCTTTTAGTGGCGACTTTACCGCCGTGGCAAGTACTTCCATAACTAAATGTTTCTTGTGACGACTTCTACAGGTCGCCACTAAAACAACCATTTGTAGTGACTATTGTCGCCACTAAAATGTAATCAATTATGCCACAAAAAAAACTTCCACAAAATATATGGGACTTTTAGTGGCAAGTGTTCTTGCCACAAAACGTTTTATACTATCAGTTGCAACAATCCTCGCCCTTTAGTAGCGACACTTACCGCCACAGATGTATAATACTTTCAATGGAAACTATTATCGCTACTAAAATCTTTGAGATTTGGTGGCAACTTGACAGCCGCTACAAATACTAATTTTATTGTGACAAATTTTGTCGCCACTAAAACTTATGTTTTCAACTGCAATAGCAATTCTAATAGATTTCCTCTAAAATCAATATATATTCTTATATTTATATCAATTATCTATTCATATATCAATATTATCCATTGTACGTAACTCAAGAAACACCAAAAATAATTCTCAAATTGGATATAATAAGTATTTCTATTACTAAAAAAAATCAACAAAATATATACTTCAAAATATTTCATTGTTCAATGTCATTTATGCATACACATATAAAAAAGAATATTAAGTGCCTTCAAGCTCCTCCTTCGTCGACGCCTTTTGAGATTATGTAAGAACCTTGTCCCTATTAGGAAAAAACACAAGATTAGTTCTATTATTATCATAATCTTGATGTTAATAGAAAAGGAGACGGTTCTAAAAGAATGATAATATAAAAAGAGACGATTATTTAAATTGATAGAAAAAGGGGTGACTAAAATAATACTTATTGCACTAAAGATTGCAAATGAACAAGTAAAGTTGTACAAAATAATTTGGAGTTTTGGGCTTAGAAACATCCTTGAATTATGAGTCAAATTTAGGTTACATCATTGTGCTATAATAATAAATAAAAAACTTCCCTTATTAAATTTATTACAGATTCCTAGAGGCAGGAGTATTCATGAGTACGACACAATCGTAATAAAACAAAGAAAGTGTGTCATAAATCAGTTATAGTGTATTCATGAAAAGAAATTGGCCGTGCACCAGCTAACATCACCATACTTGCTAGTGGTAAAACAAAATTCAACATCGAGTTCACCAAATCCATTCATGCTAGCATCTACTCAATTACTAATTCAACAGCCAAGATGTGTAAGATTCAGAGGAAAGAAAGTTACAAATGACACTAAACAGGAAAAAGATGAGGTGTAGGATAAGAAAAAGTAACAACTAGCAACAATGGATCAATTTTTATGCTTTAAATCATATCAGATGATAATATTGTGACAGTAAATCTTATACACATACTCATAAAAATGGAGTGACACTTAAAAATTGAAACTTGGCCCTTGATTTACTTTATACATGCAAAAGATACAGCTCAATCCTATTAGGGATTTAGTCTTTTTGACATCAACAATAATTTTGCATGAAACATCAGAAAATTGCAGTGAAACTAACCACTTAAACAACACATTGAGGTATGCATTAGATTGCAGAGCAGTCTAAAGCATCATTTAACAACAATAGAGAGTGAGCACAAGAAAGAAATGAAGAAAACAATCAATCCAATGGCCAGCTACATCAACAAACTGGGCCAAGCAAATATCTCTAACTAAAGTTTAAGCCCCATGAACTCGTCGTTAGCATTCCACAAAAAAAAATCAGTAAATTTTGTTTTGAAGTTTTAAGTTTAAAACTGCAAGGAATTACTCTTATACACTCTGCTTACTTAAAAGAACTATTGACACGTATTTCTATTCCCAACAATAACTACGCCAGACTCAGTCCCAAAAAAGTTAGGATCGGCTAAATACTCAATATACACTTTGCTAACAAAAGAGAACTAATACAATTTATCTCTATTTCCACTTAATCTGGGGAGTCATCTCATTATGACAAACATATCTATCCAGGTTCGATAAAAGCATAATGATCGCTATGATCTCTAAACTAGCAAGCTAAGCTCTACCGAGCCTTTTGTTTCAGAAAAGGTAATAATATTGCTTATAATGTGATTATAAAAAAGAATATATACAATAAACATCAGTAGGATATATGCAATTCTCAGGTTCATAACAAATAAATATAAAGGAAGTATTTACCTCTTTAAACATGATAATGTTCGAATGTTTCAACGATCTATGATTTATAATTTATCTCGGCACATTCTCATCAATCTGAGACCAGAATAAAGCAAATGTTACATCAAGCTAACAGAATCAAAGGAGAAAACACTACCACACTGTAACGATAACTATTACATTAGGCTGAAAGCATTTGATATAACTTAGTAAGTGAGGAGAAAAATATTGTACTTAAAAAAGCTTTTGCAATGGGCCAAAATTGCTCCTTCTTACTTTGGCTTATAGTTGTATCAGTAACAACATAATGTCAACTGCATTTCAAACCTAAATCAGTTTTTAAAAATCTTTCTTTTTCAAGATTTCAACTCAAGCAAACACTTCTTGCAAGAAACTCAAAAGCTGACTTCGCAAACTCAAAGTTCCAAAACCTCAAAAAAATGCAAATTCCAAAGAAGAACCATTAAAGAAGTTCAGCAGAAAAATCAACCAAATAAGCAAATCCAACACAATCCTTAACCTAACAAAGTGAAATATCATGACAGCATCTACAATCAAAAGTACAAAATTAAACTTTTTTGATAACAAAAAACTTACTTTTTTTCCTCTTTCTATATATTTGACAGAGTAAGCACATCGTAGTGATTCAAACACAGAAACTAGACGAGCAACTATGTTAATCACATATTCGATAAATTAACTGATCAGTAATTTATTTTTTCTTAAGGTTTTCAGTTCATATTAGCCATTTCATGTGATGATTTTATCAAATAAAAATGGACAAATTATATGCATTAAACAGAAAATTAGTTGAGCGACAAGAATATTCATTCATTCACACATTCATTTACAGACCTAGAATGGAAAATAAGTAAAAGAGAGGTTATTGACCTTCTTCGGGACAGCAAACCAGTGGGTCATCGTCGAGTCTTTACCATTGAAAAGGTTGTTCAACAGAGCCAATTTAGGCTATATTTACAGCCGAAAATCTAAATCCTACATCCTCAATGAAGCTAAAGAGTTTCAAATTGTGAAAACCGAAAGAGGGGGAAAATCATCCGAGTTATTTTGAGAGGAGATGATGAAAAAACAAGGGCGAAAACTCACTTTTTCAGAGCTCTTTGGAGCCATTGGGGGCTGTTGAGGATGGAATTCATCCATGAACCTTGGGGACAAATCTTTTATTCGCCGAGCTAGAGGGGGAAATCCATGATGTCGTTGTGTTCCTCCCTCTTGCAGATGTCTATTCGACATTCGTAACTGTTAGAAGCTTCAAGAGGCGTGAGAGAGTGGAGGAGACAACTAGGGTGATGGGAGAGGTCTCGCCGATCTTTTCCCGACGTTCTGGAGGCGGAGATTTGTGATTGTAAACTGATCGAATGGAAATGGGAAAGGATTGAGGTCTTTAGTTTGGGTTATTTGGGCCGGGTCAGGGTTTATTAGGTGAAGAATTGAGGCTGAAAATTGATTTTTAAATAACGTAATTATGTATTGCATTTTGTGTTAGCTTAAAATTATTTATTATATATAGTGATAAATAAAATTTAAAGTGAAAATATATATGCATGCCCATGCTCAAAAAAACAATTAGGTGCGTTTTTTTTGATAAAGTATAATATTAGTAATTATAAAAGTAATTACAAATTTAAAAAATATTGTTTCCAAATTAATTATAGAATTTAGTGTTGAAAAAAAGAGAGGCAAAATTGAGTACGATCAATAAGATATAGCGACTATTAGTAATAGCTTTCCTACCCTTTAAATATGTAACTTTTTTTTTGCATTTTGATTAATTGTAATATTTTACTATATAGAAATTTCTCATTTATATTTTAGTTTGCTTATATTATATAAAGGGTAAGTATTTGATTTTAAATACATAAAAAGTATCTCAAACTGAATCATATAACAAGGATATTTATTATAATTATCCCTTTCTTCTAAATAAAAACTAAAAATAGTAAACAAGAATTACTCACTAGTTATTTTATATCTTTGTAATCATAAATTAGATTATTTACATTTCAATAAAAGTAATACTAATACATATGTCCTAAACTAGTTATTTTTATAATGCGTAAAATCTTTCAATCACTGAGTACTTACTTAAAATAAGTTTATTAGATATATGAAATTACTCATATTACTTATTTTAACAACATAATTTAATACCTAAATACTATATCTAAAATAAGTGATTAAATGTATTAAATTAGTCTAAATACTTATTAAGCAATGAGAAATAAGTAAAACATACATTACTATCTTTATAACTATTAATTAAAATTAAATTGACATACAACGTCTTATTATATCAACATAAATTTAAAGGAACGATATAAAAGGTTACTACAAAAAATCAACTTTTAGTGACGACATAAAATGTTGCTACAAAAACTCCAAATTTAGTAGCGACATAAAAGGTTGCTACAAAAGCTCCACATTTAGTGGTGATAAGGTGGCTACAATAACGCTTTTTGCGACGACTGTCTATAAATCGCCACAAATACTCTTACAACTATATTTTATTGAAAAAAAATCGTAACTATTTGTGACGACATGAATTAAGTCGCCACTAAATATGCTACATTTTGTGGTGACAATTGGTGTCGCATCTAAAACTTCCCGTTTTTGTGGCAACTTTGTAAATCGCCACAAAAAGCCTCACATTTGTGACAATTATATGTGTCGCCATAGAAAGTTGTCACAAAAAGTCCTGTTTCTCGTAGTGTTCATAAAATCAAGTATGTATTCATCTAAAATCTTTTTATGATTTAGAAATAAGTTTCAATTGATACTCGACAATACAATAGTGTTCGGTCACTAACACTGACCAAGAACCAAAGGCATATATTACTACTGGTTGAATATTCTCTGTTTCACAAAATTCCTTAAATCGAAGGTGTAAAATTTTGATAGCATGAGTTTGTTTAACTGCAGATAAAGAACGAAGAGCGCTTCGATAAGATTGAGAGCATAAGTAAGTCAATTTTTTATTCATTTATCTTTTTTTTAAAATGAAGATAACCGATAGAGTATCGTTTTATTATGCTAATCTCACTACAAGAAATCAAACTTTTAATGACCAGAGTTCCTCATACATGAAATCGCAAGCGACAATAGGAAGCCAACCTTCAGCAGGCTCTGCAACAGGAACAAAAAAAACCTCCCCTGCTTCTCCTCTTCCAACATCATCTTCTTCTCTAAAGAATCTTTTACTTTGTCGTGTACGTTGTTCTGTGGTAGGCAAGAACATTATTCCTAGACCTCTTCCTTCTCATCCTTCTCATATGCCTAAATCAGCTTCACAAAAAAATATATCTTCCTTCTATAAACCCCCTTCCAAAGACCCTATTGGTCCTTCGAAACGAGTTTCCAAACCTGTTCTGTCAGCAGATTCTAACTCTGAGGCTCTATAGGACGCTACTAAAGTTCTTGATACCACCGACCCCGATCTCTTAAGCCTTATTCATTTCCAAAAACGATCTCTTATTTGAGGAAATGTGATCACTGATTTTTGTGGTCCTGATATGGATCTTCTTCTTGCAAAATTAGAAGTCCAAGGTTGGACGAAGTTAATCTTACAAGGGAATGTTCAAGGACAGTTTGTCAAATATGAGATTACTGAGTTCTATGGCAGGGGAATTGCCCAGGGTCCCCTCTTTTCTATTGTGGTTTGCGGGGTGTCAATCCATTTTATCGCTAAAGATATTTACCGCATTCTAGATATTCCTAATGAGGGATGAAATCACTATGTTAAGAATGAATGATCGCCTCTAGACAACATGACTTCTATGCTTTCAATTTCTCAAAAACTCTCTAGGCGTCCAAATCTGTCTCAGCATAGGAGGGTTCAAAAGGAGATGTTTGATTTGCATCAATTGTACTTTGATGAAGTTCACAAGGTGATGATTCCAAGAAAGGAAAGGCGTATTGAAATCTTGACTTAACATTAATGGAACTTCTGGATATTGAGTTCAGGATAAATTTTCATAGTCTGATAATTCAGCATATGCAGAGGGTGCTTATTAAAGATAAGAATGGTCACACTCTACACTATGACTTTTGGCTTGCCTTCATTTTTGATGATTACTCTGTCTCCAGGCAAGTATGGACCTTACAAACAATGAAAGAGGTGTTGGCAGAGTGAACCATTTTGCAAAAAGGTAATTGGTATATTAAATTTTCTGAGGTGTTGTTGAACTTTGAAGTGACACTTTGAAAAATCAGGTCCTACCATTGAGTTTATGTTCTAGGGTGTTTTTCTTTGTGTTTGTGTTTGGATGTATTGTTAGTCCAGTGAGTTATAAACTGAAATAGGATCGTAGTCTTTAAGTTGAGGGCAGCTCGAAGACTTGGGAGCACACACCTTGGAGGTTTGTGCTAGCATAGGGTTTAATTGATTATTCCTTAGGTTACATAACTTTTGTAATCTCTTTTGTGGTAAGGCTCGTTAGCATTTAGTGAAGTTGGGAGTAAATCATGTTGTGAAACATGTCGTGATATTTACACCTTTTGAACCATGCGTTTTCACGTAAAATATTGTGTTCTTACTTTACTGTCTTTACCTCTTCTTTGAAACACGTTAGGTAACTTGATTCACTTAGATAAAAGTAAAGATAAGTTACATAATTCTAGGTCGTGTAGAATATCAAACATATCAAAACTTGTGTTAATACTTTGATTCAAATTATGGTGTTTTAATCATAGGCTGTCTCATAATTATGTTAAGTTACCCTTGTATCAAACTTGTAGGTGAAATGTGCCAAAGATCTCGTAACACACTAATCTACTCTTTAAATTTACTCTCTCAATTCCATATTAATTGAATTTTTGAGGTTTTTTCATTATTCAAAATAATTGAATTGTTCAAAGTTTAAGATCGATGTTTGAAATTTTTTTCATATTTGTCTTTTCATTTATTGAAGTTTTATATTTTCTAAGAGATAAATTACACTACTTACGAAGTTATATTTATGATTTTACAAAGGACAATAGTAAAAAATACTTTAAATTATGTTCTTAAATACTTTTCATAATATGTGTGCAATGCCTCACAAATTCAATTAATATGGAATAAAGAAATTACTACATAAACAAATTACTACATAAACAAGTTCAATTAGGCATCTTTAGAACCTTCTATAGAATGCAATTGTGCCTCATGAACAATTTCTCTGTTTATGAGGTATGCTGACAGATAAAATTGTGGCAAGTGCATAAAAATATGAATATACAATTTTGAATTATTTTTCCAACAAATTGAAATATTTTGGATTGTTATGAGAGAATTGTTAGTGAAGAATGTGAGATTATAATTAGAATGTTTTTGGGTATAGAAAAAGATTTGTTTCTCACACACACATATAATTATATACTGAAATTTGAAAGGATACTTTTTTTCGCCTAGATAAAGGGAAAAAAAGGAAAAATATTATGGACTTCTCACTAATGTGATCTAATTATTACATTTGAGGGAAATGGTGAGTCATTCTAATATTCTAAAGTTGTACTAGTTCATACTTTGATGATGTTATAACCTTTTAGGAATATTTTTTTTCGGTTTCCCACTGGTGTCAGGTATCCACATCGGAGCTCGACTAAATTCAGATTTGCACCAAAAAATCCTACATTGTGAGATAAAACGCTCCCTAACAAAGGCGACTCCGTACTCAGAAAAACTCAAACTCGAGACCTCTAGTTAAGGATAAAGGAGTACTTACTACCCCACCAGAACATAAAAAATTATTTAATACTCCATATATAATTGATGTCCAAGGTTACCTTTTTTTTTGTCTCTTGAGTAGGCATTACACAACTTCTTTTTGACCAGAATAAACATAGCATTTGGGCCAGGATAAACAAGAGGTGAAAACATGTGTTTTGCTTGTTCAACTTCAACCTAATAATTTCCACTTAAACAAGCATAAGTTTGAAACAATGATTAAAAGCTTCCCAATCAATATTTCCTTAAGATGAAGCAACATATATATAGTGACCCACTTAAAGACCTAACTATTAATTAAACACAAAGAGATAGACACCTTTCAATACATTAGTACCTTACTCTTGCAAATAAAAGAGACAACACATGACATTGTTGTTTGTCCTTAATTTCCACTTAATCCTCCTCTCTTTTTCTTTTTCTTTTTTCACATCCAATTTTCAATAATTGTATTTAGACCCTAACTAGTAATCTGGATTCGCACCGTGTTTTTTTTCCCCACTTGGTGTTTGGTGTTTTTGTTGGAACCTGACTAGATATATTCAGATTTGCACCGTATAGGGCCCCCATTCATTCGGGGGAAGCGCTCCCTATCAAGATTTTTTTTTACACTGAGGTCTCAAATTTGAGACCTTTAATTAAGAGAGAAATAACTCTATCCACTGCACCACACTCTTTAGAGAAATAACTCCCTGTTGATAATTTATGATTGTCACTTGATATATACTTTCAAAGTTGCAGAAATTAAAGTTTATTATTTTGCGAATATGTAGCAAATTAATGCTATGTTTAAGAAGAAAATGTATATGTGGATAATATTTAATGCATGGTGCACTAATTATTGGGGTGAAAAAATCATAAATATAAAATTATAATATCGTTCAAAACTTACCTTACTAATCTTTAGTATAAAACATAATCCGATATACAACATTATACCTTCAGTATACAATAATATATAAAATTTTCATATTTTATTTTTTACAAAATAATTTAAAATTTTGATATACAATATTATACTTACAAAATAATTTAAAATTTTGATATACAATATTATACACTTAATATACAATATTATATAAAATAATAAGATGTATTTATATACTCATATACAATAATATACACTATTATATAAAAAAACTGACTTCGTCTTCTTTCTTGACTCCAAGCACCCGATTCATCCAAAAACACCTTAAAAGCTACACCAAACCACTCAAAAATTCAGATTTAGACTCCTCGATACGTAACTAATCTTTTGCAACAATACCTACTCGAAACAAAGTTTATTTGTGAAAATTCAATTTTCAAACTTTGAAGTTTTGAACTTCAACAATGGCTGAACACTAATTTTTACTTATAATTATATCGAAGTTTTAATATAATTTAGGTTGAATTGGTAGATCTTTCTATTAGTTTGTCATGCAATAGAAATAACATTAATTTATAGAAAAGATTGTATGAAGAAAAAAATCTACAACAAAACAATTAAAAAATCTTCAAAAAATAAAATAAAATAAATCTGCACAGATTTGCTTAAAAAACTCAATAGATTTAAGTCCTATAATTTAAAATTGTCATAAAATTGTATCAATTCAAATAAACATTAAAAATCTCGACTAAACTATATAAAGTTAGTGTAATTTTTTGGTTATATAAGACCAAAAGGGTAGCTATTCTTGAAAAAAAAAAAGCAAAAATGATTTTCATGTGAAAAAAAACTACATTCCACGAACCCCGCAGTTCAAATGAAAATCCAAGGAGGCACTGTCCTTATTTTTTAATATATGAAACAATTATCACATGACAAATATTAATTATATTATACTATGACAGTTTAATTGTTTTCAACAACTTGCTCATTCTATCTTCAAATAAGTTTATCATTTAATGGTGTCACAATGTCTAAATGGTTAATATACTTTAATCAATTTTATCAGGTTACTTCCAATCTTTTCCTAATCACTATGTAATTTTAGTACAATTGATTAATGAATTAATAATGGCAAATACCTAAACATCCCCATAAATTTGACAAATTTTCTTTAAATCCTCTAAATTATAAGTAGTCTTAATTTAAATTTTTCGTCGTACCCACTAACTCTACACCATCTCATCTTAAGAGTGAAATACACTCACTTGTTAGGTGAAATTTTTGTCCATATGTTTTAAAAATAAAATAATTTTAAAAGTTATTAACTTTTTAAATTTTATTTTTCGGATCAAATTAGTAAAAGATGTTATTGCTAGAACTCCACTTTTAGGCGAAAGAGAAAATATTTTGCTAAAAATAAGGAAATTATAGCCAATTTCTTTTATATATTTTGCTCAAAAAGCAATACATTATTAAAACAGATAATCATTATATCTTAATAAGATAATAAAAATTATAAAGTTGAAACTTTATTATTACTCTATTATTTTCATTTCACTAAGGAGCTCTAACTAAGTTCTTTTTTAATTATATCGATTTGCCCTGAAAAAAATAACAGTTGAAAGATAGTTAAATATTTTTTTTATGTGACTAAAGATAACTATACCCATGTTTAAAAAAATTGTTTTTGACATGAAAAGAAAATACTTAATTAAAAATAAGGGATCATTACATCTGAAAAATACATAAATAATAATTCCTTATTTTTAAGAAAAGTAATTTTATTTGGCTAAAATAATATTGTTTGAGCCAATTTTTGTTATTGACCTTGAAAACAAAAATACACATTTATAATTGAAAGCTGATTTTTCAATTCCATTCATCCTTACATTTTTTTTCTTCTATATATTAGAAAGCACAGTTTCAACATGTCAGTTTTCTGGGATTAAATCAAATTTTAAGGATATTAAAGTCTTCAAAAAAGAATTGCAAAATAAACTTTCTTAAAAAAGAAGTATCTTTTGCATTGTTATTTGATCCTTAGTAAGAACTCTTAAAAAGATCCTCCTTTTTCTATTTAATTACAAACTATACCCTGCCATTGAAGAATATGATGGCTCCCACTTTCTATTTGCCAAAAATGCCATTGAAGTCTTTAAAGGGTGTAAATATTTCATCCCTTTTTTTTTTACTTGTTCATCACTTAAAAATAAATTCTCATTTTCATTGTGCCAAATCCAAATATGACAAGTAAACATGAGCGGATATGCTATATAATAAGAAGTGATTGTAGAAAGGATAAATAATGAGAGAATCAAGGAAAATGTAATCCTCTTATTGACTGAGATTTTTATGGGAAATCAATTTATATTCACTAATTATAATTAATAAAGTAAATAAATGGTATCATTTATTTGATTCTTATATTAAAAATAAAAAAAAATGTTTTGCTTGTTTATTTTAATAAATTAAGAAAATTAATTATTTTCACCTGACTATATCATTATCGATAATTAATTGTATAAAATACTAATAGTCAAATTAAAATTTTCAAAATATAATTAATAAAATAAACAAGGCATCTTCCCCTGTGCTTACTATATATACTAGATAATTGAGAATCTATAATTTATTTAAAATATTAGTAGATCATTATAATTTTTATAATATTGGGCCCGTCCTGTGACGGGCCATTTGGCCCTAGTATCTAAAAGAGAATATAGTCACTCTCTTTGCTACCTCAACACTTAGGACTTAGGAGATATAGTTTAGACTATATTTAAAAAAAAAAACAGATTTAAATTTAAAATAATTTTTAGATATTTTGTCATTACTAATACATAAATAATTGGATTCTATATAATTAATTTTTACAGTACTAATACTTGTATAATTCTAAATAATAATCAAACATAACTTATCATAATCTAGTTAGAATCTGGTCATTATAAATTTATTGATATGGTGGGGAGCAATCACAATTCAATAGTTAACTTTAAATATTAATTTTCAAGAGGAACTCAAACATATTTTAATCAACGTACGTTATGTAGAGGAACCCGTCTTCGTACTTGTTTTTCTCGAAAAGTATTTGGAGGCACAATGTTCTTGATAAAGATAAATATAGTCATTTAGTTAGCACAATAAGTGTTCTATGGTGAGACACATTGATAAGAAAAAAGGGGACAATTGAAAGAAATAAGAAACATATGTGAAATTATCGAAATCTAATTGAATTTATGAGCAACACAAAGGACTTTATACCTTCACCTCTCAATTGAATCCGATCAAACAACAATAACCCAAACTCAATAAAAAATGAGAAAACCAAATTGAATCCACAAAGAGGGTAACTCGATGATCCATTAAGCTAGAAGAAGTTAACTATCAATTCTAAGAGTTAACCACTAATTACTCACTAATTCCTTAAGGGAATTAAACTAACACTAAATTAGCAACTACAATTTGAGAGCATTCAATTTCAACATTCAACATACCCTCTCTTTCAAATGAAAAAAGACTAATATTTATATTAAGGAAATAAAAAAGACACTTCTTTGACAATTTTACCTTTTAATGAGATAAGAGCCTTGTTTGGTTGTCTTCTTTAGTGAATTCATGAGATGAACATTTGCACACATGACCACTTTCTTCTTTCTCTTCACTTTGATGGACCTTTAACACATTATGTCTTTATTTTGTGTCCATCAAGCTCCTCTAAAGTTTTCATATGATCTATACTATTCATGCTGTTATCACACATCATTCCTTAACATAGTTTAAAATTTTTAAGTATCTTATACTTTGATTTTGTCCTCATTTTATTTTTCATTCACACCGAAAAATCGATTTAAAAACACCGAACTAAACCGAACCGGAGTAGAAAAACCAAATTGAACCGAAGTAGTTTGATTTGGTTTACGGTGCACACTTTTCTAAAATCATAAATCGAAGAACCGAACGCCTACCCCTAATGAAATGTGTAAAAATATATATATTGAAAACACCAAATTTGGCGCAAATTATTAGTTTTATTCTCAAACTATTGACATTTTAAAAAACACACCTTTACTTGATTTGCTGAACTTAAATACATCCCAATCTTGCAACATGAGTACACCCCTTGTCAAGTTTAAGAGTGTTTTCAACACTTCTCTCGATTTTTTATGAAGACTCTCATGCTTCGACAATAGTTTGAGACCACTTGCTATATTATGTGGCAGATCATGGATGTATTTAAGTTCAATTAATCAAGTAAATAAGTATTTTTAAGACTGTCAATAGTTCGTTAATGAAACTAATAATTTGCGCTAAGTTTAGCGGTGTTTACGATGCTTCTCTAAAAAAAAATAATACCAACAAATTAAGCAATAAAAGTAATTATTTAAAGTAAGAGGAAGATGTTAGTGATATTAGCAAAGTAAAAGGACTTTCCTATAAATTTTCCAAATATTTAAAATAAAAAAAACGAAAAAAGCTTTCACATTACAAAAGCGTCTGAAACGTTATCGTACACACCACCAGTCCACTGATTCCATTCTCAGTCCCTCTTTTTCTTCCTTTTTTCCATCTCCGGCAGCTCACTTCTGCTCACTCCGGCAGCTCAGCTCTGCTTACTCCGGCGGAGTTCTAGGGTTTCACACTTCCAAATCATGCCAAACTAAAGCTAGAAATTGTTAGTGTTAGGGTTTGCAATGGGGAACTGTTGCAGATCTCCGGCAGCTGTTGCTAGAGAAGATGTGAAGTCCTCTAACTACTCCGGAAATGATCACGGAAGGAAAGACAAGTACAGTGCTTCAAACAAGCAGAAACCGATCACTGTGTTAACTGGTGTTAAAAAGGAGAATGTTGAGGAAAGGTATTTGGTAGATAGAGAGTTAGGAAGGGGAGAATTCGGGATAACTTACCTTTGTATAGATCGTAGCAGTAGGGAACTTTTGGCTTGTAAGTCGATTTCGAAACGGAAGTTACGAACAGCAGTGGATGTGGAGGATGTAAGGAGAGAAGTGGCAATTATGAAGCATTTGCCACAGAATTCGAGTATTGTGAGTTTTAGGGAAGCGTGTGAGGATGAAAATGCGGTTCATTTGGTGATGGAACTGTGCGAAGGCGGTGAGCTGTTTGATAGGATCGTTGCGAGGGGGCATTATACTGAACGAGCAGCTGCTGCTGTTACACGGACGATTGTGGAGGTTGTGCAGCTTTGTCACAAGCATGGAGTGATTCATAGAGATTTGAAGCCTGAGAACTTTTTGTTTGCTAATAAGAAGGAAAATTCACCTCTCAAAGCAATTGATTTTGGCTTGTCAATCTTCTTCAAGCCAGGTAAAAAGGAAAACTTTAATTGGTCTACAATAACACAAGCAAATGCATATAGTTTATCTTACAATTTCTTGCTGTTTGCCCAGATTGTTTTTATGTTCTTTGTTTATGATGTTAGGGAATGTAGATTTATACAACTTAGATAGATTGTAAAGTTTCCGGTGTAAATATGCCATAATCAGGAGAGACCTCTGGATTAGAACCAAAAGAATAAAGATTATATCAGCAATTAGGAAAATTTACCAGGGCAATGGTATAATGTTGTCTACTGATGTTGCTCCCAGGCCGGGAATGGTAGTAAGTTACCTCCTGATGTGTCCATAGGACAATGGTTCAGTGGTAGGAAAATGCACGAGGTGTGGTGTAGGGCTATGGTTCAGTGGTAGGAAAATGCATGAGGTGTGGTTTAGGCGCATATCACGGGTTGGAACCTGCGAGCACAAATGGAGTTGGACTAGATTTACAGGGTTTTCTCGTCACAATAAATAAATAATTTAAGTTATCTACTGATGTTATATAATTTTATAGGAAGACGAAATGTGCAGGTGAGTTCAGGTATTGGTTCCTGATAAAGGGTTTATTTCTGTGTCGGCCTTAGTACTTCTATGTGACCTCAGATAAAATTTGGTGGATCCTATCTTATATATTAAAATCCCCAACAGTTCACTGTGTAGAACAAACAAAGATTGCTTATAAGCTTGAAAGAAGTTATATTCTGTTGATGCTGGAGAAAAACTAGCATCATCTCCTTCTTTTTGTACCCTAACGCTATTAGCACAACTTATGTGACAAGCTAGCTCTATTAGTACTACTTACTAGCGGGAAAAATGGTAGATTCACTTTGTCTAATACTCATTGAACTCACTGGCTATATAGAGGAGGAAGTCAGTTTTGATATCGGATTAAGCAAAGGGGATAAATATTTTACTGAACAAAGAAGGGACTAATGTATGCCTCTCCATTTTTATTCTTGAATATTGTTTCTTACAACAGCCCCCTAAATCTAATGCTCTTTAGCCTTGAAATTGATTGTATCATGTTGGAATCATTGCACTTCACTGTGTATTACAGTTCGTGTGTTAAGACTTAAGAGTTTGAATCTCAGTGAGATGAGATATTCTCTACTTCTCTCATTTAGTTCCAGTTGATAATTCTTTTGTTAATTGCAAAAGACAAAGGAGTAACAATTTACTAATTGGAGTGCTAATATCATGGTCATGTTGCAACTTGAACTTGTGACAAGGGTTTGACTTAACCTACATGAGAGAATTGCATTGAGCTGATTTTGCAAACTGTTGGTGAGCTGTTTCATGATCAATTGATTGGTGGAAGGGTCTTGTAGACGACTATATTCTAGCAAACATATACTCCGTAGAACATTTCTATCAACTTACCTAAAACAATGCCCACTTGCTTTCTATGTGAATTCCGTCATATTCTGGTTCTTGCAGTGTAAGACCTAACTTAATGTCTAACTGTATTATTTGTTTGGATTAGACAAACTTCAAGTTTCGCCCCTTAAGAATGAAGATGAAGTGGTATTAGACAGCAATTTTAGTGCCAAGATACAAACAAGATGGATATCTAGGCATAGGCAAATAGATGAAGATGTAACACGTGAGTGTTAGAATAGGATGACTTAAATGGAGGTAGGTTATGGGAAATTGTGGAATAGGAAGATATCTATAAAAGTTAAAAGGCAAGTTCTATAGTACAATTATCAGTCCGGTAATCTTACATGGGAGAGAAAGTTGAGCCTCTTAGCTTAACATGCTTGCTAGATGGAACGTTACAAAGTACGGGTTAATAAGGATGTGTGATTATAAGATTACACAAGATTAGAAATGATTAAATCTGACTGAAGGTATAGGCCGAACACAGAATAAAATGATGTCCCTTTAAGGACATCCAATGAAAAAGATAAAAGGATTAAATAAGAAAAGGTCATTTGAGACCCTGTGATCATTCTGTTGTACTTACCATCCGGCATTTAGAAGTCAATGTAGGATGATCCACACATAAAGAGACTTGCCGACGACCAAATTAGTTTAGGAGCTATTTCTTCTTTCTTTCTTAGATTTGGAAAGTCTTAGTTGTCTATTTCCATGTATATTTTATAGATTTTTCTTTCCTTTTCGTTTAATATTTGGGAAACAAGAGATTAGGTACTAGCTAAATATAGGATCAAGGTTTCATATTTTTTCTCCCCTACAAAAGTAGACAGTTCTTCCTTTGTAAAGGACATCCTTACTATTACTCAAATTCATCTTCAGCCTTTGGGTTTCATTCAAATAGTTTAGTATAATTTTGTTTGACTTGGCAAACATCTGCTGGGGTTCTTAGTTGCATAATAATGCTAACTCATATGCTTACTTAAAAAGGAAAAGGGTGAAGCTAATTTTGATATCTAATGAATATCTAACCAGATGTTTGTTTCTCTGTACTTCCCTTTGTAGGGAAGTAGGAAAAAGAAATAGCTTAAATAACTAGTTAACAAATTCAGATCCAATCAGCAAGGCACACGGTCTTGGATTCTTAACCTTGTGGTACAAATAACTGCTCGATTTCCTTATTGTTTGGTACTTTGGGCTCGTCTTTTGCACTATTTCTGACCTATCCAATCGTTATCGTTGCTTATCTTAACTTTACATATTGCTAATATTTAATGCTTGATTTTATTTTTTAGGTGAGAAGTTCTCCGAAATAGTTGGAAGTCCATATTATATGGCTCCTGAGGTGCTCAAACGAAACTATGGACCAGAAATAGATATATGGAGTGCAGGAGTCATTTTATATATTTTGTTATGTGGGGTTCCTCCCTTTTGGGCCGGTAAACTCTCTTCCTGCAGATTTGATTCTTCCTTTCTGTCCCCCATGCTTCATATGTAGCATTCTCAGATGCCACTGTCATTTTATCGAAGTGAATCTGTTCATACAGAATCTGAACAAGGTGTTGCCCAAGCCATTTTACGTGGGGCAATAGATTTCAAGCGGGAACCCTGGCCAAATATTTCAGAAGGTGCTAAAAATCTTGTCAGGCAAATGTTAGAGCCAGATCCAAAGCTTCGACTGACTGCAAAGCAAGTACTTGGTATGATATGTTTCACAGATGCTTATTAATTATTTGTGGGAAAATCCTTGCCTTTATCGAAGATATATAGATTATAGAACTACTGGATAGTCTAATTAGGCAAGAATCAGCTCTCCAATGTGCTTTGCACATGCTGTAAGACATTCATGCGTTTTATATACTCTACCCCTTCCAATATATCTGACACATATGGAATCATTACAGATTTTAAGAAAGAAATGATGGCTTTTGAAATTTATGGTCTAAATATGGCTATAAAACTTTTGAAACTTGTGACCTTAAACATGCCATTACATTTTTGTGGGTCTTAAAGCTTCTCAGTACGGTAAAAAGGAAAGGGTAACTTAATTCTTCCCAAGTTTAGAATTGTATCGTACTTTTTGGAAAAAATTTAAAAGGAATGTGAGTCACATAAACTAGAACGGAGGGAGTGTTAGTTAGACAGGCTGAATAGATGACTGCGTAGAAGGGTCGGTATGTGAGACATGAGATCACGCCTAATAAAAACTCCTGCAACTGCATCAACAGGCTAATGATAAAGTAGTTGAGATAATCGTACAACACTTCTATTCCGTGATTTATTCTCTAACTGTAGCTAAAACTAATGAAAACATACGATCACACCTAATAACAAAATCCAATGAGACGGCATCAACACGCTAATGATCAACTGGTTGAGATAATAACACACTTCTTCTATTCAGTAATTTTACTCTCTAAAATTGTACCTAAAAATAATAAGCATCATTTAGATGCTAAAGAGGGTGCTGTTTACCTTCTCTCTACATCTTGGGCGAGCTGTATATATGTATGACAATATAGATGTAAATTGGCCCATTCTGGATAGTACTGATGAATACAACTGTTTCTTTTAATTTTACATGAACCCTCCTTTATAATCTTCATTAGAAATTGTTAGATCAATGTTTTTCTTTTGGGGATCTAGTATCATCACATGTTTACGTTTAACACAAACCTCAACATTGAGTAATGTTGAATGTGTATGTTGATTAATCATTTTCTAGGTGCCTTTACTTTTTTAATGTTTAGTTGTATGATTTGTGATCATATAATGAGTCTTCCTAGAGTTATAGGCACTAGAACTTATCTTATCAAAACTTTCTTATGGTTTCATTCCTTTTTCTTGCTAAATTTTTGTTTGTGAGATTTGTGTATCGGCTTGCAAGTACCACACAAGATAAAGGCAGATGAAACGGCTGGCAAATCAAGTGGTGACGATTTTTGTATTTCTCTGTTGTTTTGAAGCTCAAGATGTATATATGTATTGGTAGCAATGATGAGGTGTATAGTACAACCAATGGTAAATTATCATCTGCAATTTGTCCCTTACGTGGCGTTATCCTTATGGGGAAGCCTAGGCAATAGTCTAACCTTTGAAGAGACTTGCAAGCTCCATAAAGTGGTCAAATCCTTCAAAATGCCTGAACTTGAAGTAAATTTAGTGCAATTTAGGTTCTCCTTTCAGCCATACCCCAATTCTAATCAGATCAAAATGTGAATTCCCATTGTTTGTGGAATGTCATGTGATTGGATCTCTGGTCATGTGGAAAGAGTGGTATGGCTCTGATAGCCATCGAGGGATTAAACATCTCAATAAGCTCAAACTTCCACTTGCCATCATGAGCATTTATTAAATCGGACATCCTAGCATTCTTGAGCTTTGTAGAGCTACAATGCTTAAAGGAAATTTGTTGTGGAAGTCATGGGTCCTCCCAGACAAATGGTTGGACAAAATAAAGGAAATGGTGCATTGAACCACAATCAACCTGTAAGATTTGGGATGATGAAGGATTAAGAAAATGAAAAAGCATGGGCACACCCATGTTGATCCAGTAGAACAGATAAAAATATGATCTTTGATGGATTAGTTGACAAAAGAAAAAATTCTGTTCAGCTTTCTCAAGGTAAAGTGGACTGTTCTGCCAGCAAAAATTAGAAGTTCTCTGTTAAAAGTTGTTACAGCATGCTGATAGGGGAAACAGTTACTGGGATAATATTAACCTTGGAAGATGATTTGGAAGACTAAAGCTCCTGTTAAGGTAGCATGTCTGGGATGGATTTTGCAATCTAGGGGGCATGTGCAACTCAAAATAATCTATTAAAGAAGGCTTTACTATGTGTAACAGATGCTATTTTTGTGAAGAATAACAGGAAACAGTTGAACACTTACTTCGCTATTGCAGATTCTCTAGTTAATGTTGGGAACTTTTTCTAAACATTTGTGGCATCTCATGGGTGATGTCTTAAGATGTAAAGGGGTCTATCAGAAAGCTGGCAAGTTCAAAGGGTTCCTAGTAGGCTGAAACAGATATGGAAGACTATCCCACTCTGCATCTTCTGGGCCATCTGGCTGGCAAGGAACAAGGACTTGTTCTGAAGGGTATAGAGATCACCTTTCTAGAGTTAAAAATAAGTGTCTACATAATCTGTAATTCTGGTGTAATAGCAATATGTTAGTTAATCTAGACCAGTACATGAATTTTCTGGAGTTGTTAGCTAGAAAAGAGTAGCAGATTGTCTGATCAGGTTCTATTTTGATTCTTTTATCCTTCTTGGTACTGTTTCAATAATACTTTACTCCTTAATCAAAAAAAAAAAAGAAAAACCCTTCGGGGTGGCCCAGTGGTTTGGGCTTGGGACTTTCATATTGGAGGTCTCAAGTTCGAAACCCCTTGCCAGCGAAAGCAAGGGGTTTGCCTTCTGGGTCGAGCTCGTCGCACCAGGCTTGCCTAGTGCGGGTTACCTCTCCTATGTGGTTTGCGAGCTATTGCATCGGAGCGGGGGTTTTACCCTGTGCGCACCCAAAGGGTAGCGGCTGCGAGTTTCCCTTGTCATCAAAAATAAAGAAAAAAAAAGAAAAGAAAAGAAAAGAAAAGAAAAGAAGAATAAACGGTGGCAATTCATATTTCCTTAGCAAGATTTACTAAGGTCTTTCTTGTATTAAATTTATTTTGGATGCTTGGTGATTTCTTTGGTTTATATCAATCATCTGTTATTACAACAGAAAGCCTATCTTATGCCTCTTGTTTTTTATGAATTGAACAAGTTCTCTTCTTGTAGAGCACCCTTGGCTTCAGAATGCTAAGAAGGCTCCAAATGTCCCCCTTGGAGATATTGTGAAGTCAAGGCTTAAGCAGTTTTCGATGATGAATAGGTTTAAGAGGAAAGCTCTGAGGGTGAGTTCATTTATCTGACGCTCTTTTTATCTTTATGTAGCTTTTGCACTTCTTGGACCATTAAAACGTGAATGTCCAAATGCAGGTGATTGCTGATTTCTTGTCTAATGAAGAAGTTGAAGACCTCAAAGAAATGTTTAACAAGATAGACACTAATAATGATGGCATTGTTTCAGTCGAAGAACTTAAAGCAGGACTAAAGCTCAACTCCCAGCTGGCAGAATCTGAAGTACAGATGCTTATTGAAGCCGTGAGTCCACCTTCTTATTTCTTGATGAAAAGATTGTCCTGAATTTCTCACTTTTTTCCCAAGGTTGACATATATCAGATGCTGCTCAGTATCTGTTAATATCATAGGCGAATGTGCTTTCTGGTATTGACGGTGATAACATCTGCCTCGTTGTCATCTCACATGAAAATTTTAAAATTCATAATTAAGTGAAGTTTCCATTTCCCTCTAGGATATTTTCTAGTGACTTGGGGATCAGCTGAAGTATCAAGTTGGAACTGGGGTGGGGGGGTAGGGACTAGGGGAAAAGTAAAAATTCTTTATTTATACATCATGTTAACATTAACTAGTCTTCCGATCTATGTTTGTGAAAATAACCTTAAGTTGGAACTGGGGGGGGGGGTAGGGACTAGGGGAAAAGTAAGTTCTGAGAGATTATGCTTTAAATTCTTTATCTATACATCATGTTAACATTAACTAGTCTTCTGTTCTATGTTTGTGAAAATAACCTCTTTAAAATAACAACGTTGCTAGCATACTCTATGAGTTCTTGTCTTCTCTGCTCGATCTGTTTATATCTGATTGAATATGAAGAATCATCCGTTTTTCTGTACTTTTACTGTGTTTAATTTGTGTCTTCCAGCGAGTTCTTTGCATTTTGCACTCCGAACATACACCATTTTTTATTTGTACCTTATCCTCCTATTTCTTACATTTTACCCTTTAATCTATTAGTTTCTTTACAAAACCACATAAGAGTTCATTTTGTAAAGGATGAAGGAATTACATTCTTAAACTTTATAGGGGAAACTACCAATGGTCTAGCCCCCAAAAAGTGTTCATTGTACTCCACTAATAACACAAGTCTCTCTCTGTTTTCCATGCTAATTTTCATCAAGTTTTCTTCACCAATTCTTCAATAAATTTTTTAAAATCCCGCAGCTTCAGATCTTACTGAAAAACTAAAACCCTTTACTAAGCCCTGTGCTGCTCTACTCCTGCACAGAATTTCATTCTCAAATTAAAGAAGGAATATATAAATTTGAGTTTTAAATTCAAATGTCTGAACATACCTCAATTTTACCTCATCCTCCTACTAAAGCTTTGTCCTGTTTTTTGTTAAAGCTATGAAAACAGAGCTTTGTCTAGTTGAAACCAACCCCATCACGTGAAATCATGCTTCTGCACTATGGGAGCACATCATTGTAGGAACATGCATGTGCTTATATTGAAGTTATAGATTTTTATTCTAGTCAAAGATGAATTGATACATTCCCCTTTGCAAGTTAAAGATAAAAAAGGAAAAATAAATAGGGAAACCCTCAGTGATTGGAACTGTTTGGAGATGAACGGGACCTGAATTATCACTAATCGAATGCTTTTTTATGTGACTGAATTTAAAAACAAAGCACATCTTGCTAAGCCTACAGCCTAATTTACCTTTTACTAAATGAACACTTTTATGATTTTGCAAAGAGATAGATAGATTAGGTGGCAAATTATAAAAAAATAAACGAAAAAGGGCCTAAAATACCCCTTAACTATGCCAATTGGTACAAAACTACCCTTCATTTACCTATCGGACCTAAAATACCCTCGACGTCAACCTTTTGGCCCTACTTTGCCCTGAATTTTAACAGTCCAAATATTAATCTCAATTACCAACTTCATTTATGACGTGTCACCATGCTATTGGTCACCTTAAAATTAACTGAAACTAATTTAAAAAATCATTATCCGGATCCGCTCCTTCAAAATTACCCACCAGTTTCCATCACTTTTAACCCAAATAAATCCTTTCTTCCTCACATCTCATTTCATTCCTCTTCTTCTCCATATTGACTTCTTTAAGTTAAAAAAAAGAACATATTTTTCCTCAACAATTTCCAAGCGATTTTAAAAATAAATCATGTTCCTGTCTTCAAGTTGCAAAAGGAAAGGAGTAATTTACAGATGATGGAACTTTAAGCTGCAAACAAATTCAGATGAAGAGTCAAAATAACTGGGTTAGTGACTCAGCTATAAACAACAACTCTGAGCAGTTGAATTTGTCTTCTGATTATAGTTTTAACCTGAGAATTTCTTAAAAAATAAATCAAATTAACATAATATTTGAAAATGTAAGTAATTATATTAAATTTTTAGAATAATGAGTCGGACGAAATTGGTTTCCTTTCTATCATTAGTCCAAACGATATTTTCATTGCAAGGTGATACTGTTAGAGACCTTTCTCTCAGGAAAATAATTAAAAAAGAGAATCAATTCAAACCTTATATTAATTTTGTAAACTTCTGTTTTCAGCCTTTTTCTTACTTTTGAAAAGCTTCATAGCCATTCTTTAGATCAAACCATTCTTGAATAATTTCTTTTTAGGTAAAAACTCAAATACTATGCTTGCTCCATACTACACTAATAGAGAATCAAGAAAGTTGAGAATATAATTTATTTTGGCAAAATTGTTGAATAATGGTTCATATTTCCATAAAGAAGTGCTGGGGAGTTTTATGGGTGGGTAATTTTGGAGGGGATCGGATAAGGTATTTTTTTAGTTAGTTTAAGTTAGGGGTGGCAAAATCAAGCCCAACCCGCCAACCCGACCCAACCCATTTAGGTTTGGGTTGGTTATTGACCCGCCCATTAGTAAGTTCAACCCATCTCAACCCAACCCATTTCAACCTATTAAAAATTGGGTTGATATGTAACCCGAATTGGATTTTGAGAAATTTTATGAAAATATTATTAAAAAACATTTTTTTTGATTTTATATGTTATACATAGTTATAAGAAAGAAAAAAAATAATTTTATTAGGTTTTAAAAGCTTATAAAATAACAAATAAAGCTATTAAAACTTAGTAAAAATTGGGCGGGTTGGGTTATGACCCGTTACCTAACCCGTTTTGACCCAAAAAAATTGGGTTGGGTTGGGTTGGGTCTTGACCCGTTTATAATCTTGACCCATTTTGACCCGCCCAAATTTAACCCAACCCGCCCAATTGCCACCCCTAGTTTAAGTTAACTTTAGGGTAGCCAATAAAATTGCGACACGTCATAAATGAAGTTGGTAATTATGGTTAATATTTGGGCCCTTAAAAATAAGGGCAAAGTGGGGGCCTAAAGGTTGACGTCGAGGGTATTTCAGGTCCGATTGGTAAACAAAGGTTAGTTTTGTACCAATTCGCATAGTTAAGCGGTATTTTAGGCCCTTTTCAGAAAAATAAATTGATAGGGTGCACTATGAAAATATAGTGCCTGCTTAGGGGTTCAAAATGCAATTAACTCTCTTGCAGTCACTGTCTTTAGCTCTCTTTAATATCTGCATGTTAGTAGATGTCGCTGGTTAGGATGAGCGTGCAGTCCTGTTATTATTTTTGTTTTCTTATGTAGTTCATTCACATTAGATCACTGAAGCATCATCAATGGTCAAGTTACTTGAATATATTTCACTGAATGCCATATATTACATTCCCCACTTCCATCCCCCAACCCAAAAAGTGAAAGAAATGGAATGGAAAACAAAGTTAGAAAGCAGTGAACATGGAATTTACTTTGTTTACTACAGATTGATACTAATGGCAAAGGGACCCTGGATTATGGGGAATTTATAGCCGTTTCACTCCATCTTCAAAGGATGGCTAACGATGAACATCTGCACAAAGCTTTCTCCTATTTTGACAAGGATGGAAATGGTTACATCGAGCCGGATGAGCTTCGGGATGCCTTGATGGAGGATGGAGCGGATGACTGCACCAATGTGGCGAATGACATTTTCCAGGAGGTTGATACGGACAAGGTGAACATGTGGCAGACAAAAAAAGCTTCTGCTACTAACATGTATTTAGCTTGGGATGGTATTTCCCTCATCTTCTCTTTCTATGAATGCAGGATGGGCGCATCAGCTTTGAAGAATTTGCTGCCATGATGAAAACTGGGACAGATTGGAGAAAGGCATCTAGACATTATTCAAGAGGGAGATTCAATAGTCTCAGTGTGAAGCTAATGAAGGATGGTTCACTTAACTTGGGGAATGAGTAAGGTTTACATGCTTTACTGTTTCATTCATCAAAATCAAGTTTTGTATCAGTGTATCTTTGATCTCTTCCCATTGTTTTTATGAGGTTCCCATGATATTGTTGGCTTGTCAGTATTTTGAAGTTGCGACTTCATCTGGGTGACCTTTATAACCATTTGAAACACAGAGTGTATCCTATCCTCTTCCTGTTAGTTTTTCCTTGTTTCAAATTTTTGTACAAAAAATATTTTCTTGTTTCACTGTCGTCTTGTGTCTATTATTAGGATTGACATGGAGCTAACATACATGGAAGTATGCTAGTTCAAATGGCTTTTCTTTTATCCGTTTTTTTCTCCAATCCTCATTTTCCTAGGTGATTTGTATGTACTATCGCTGTTTTAGGCAGGCTAAAAGGATCACTAATTCTATTGCCTCTAAACCTGCATTCTTCTTAATTTGTATGTCTTGCAGAAAACCGGGGTCTGTTTTTCTTCGTCTTAATTTGTATGAGGTCTTTGATAAATTGGAACTTGAATATGGCAATTGCCTATATCTTCGTAATATTTATTAGTTTTGATCTAACATTGTCAACAAAAAGAAGCGGCAATGTTTCAAAGGGATTTCCTATTGAAATTTATGAAAATGGTAGTAATAATAATGACATAAAATGTAATCAAAACGGAGGAGGAAAGAGGAATAAAAACTAATTTAATTCACATAATCAAACCAAACAAATAAAATTCTTGAAGAAAAAAAAAATATACAATAATATTTCATGTACACACAACAAAGCAAATTACATCTTTATGAGAAATGCAAAAATCAACAAACACAACCACTTAGAAATCTTAAACTTGAGCAAGCACCACTTTCATAGAGAACATGAAACTCTCTTTATTCTCAATAGATATCACCTATGTTGTACAGACTCTTCAAAAATGAAATGCACTATTTTTAAAGAATCTGATATGCACTCGTCCATATTTTTAAAGAGTCCAAGCAACATAGGATATTACTGATTGACATGATGAGCGTCGACATCTTTAGTCATATTAACGGCCATTTGCAAATAAGAGAAGGGTTCTGGGACGTCTTCATTCTGTTTCTCATATTCGAGAGTCCATATTACCAAGTTATTTTCTCCATCATTCTCAATATGTAGAGTTACTTTCAAGGCCTTGTATTCCTCCATTAAATTACCTTCAAATATCTTGTATGTCACTAACCTTTTTTCCTCATCTATATCTTCAATAGACACCTTCCCAACCTTCTCTTGCCCCTCTACGTTTTGTACAAAAAAAAAAGAAAAGATTTTTAAATGAACATAGTTGAGAATATAAATAAATATTATACATGCCCAAAGAGAAGTAACATTGTTGTTATAGTACCTTATATAAAGAATATCTCTAGATAATCCTAAACTTGATACGTTTTATTTATTTAATATATGCCTCAGTTATTTTCTATCTTAGTTCCTCTTTAAACCCTTCCATAATGATATGGCAAAAAGCGTTAATACACTCTCTGATCAATTAAAAGAAGTGATTAGAAAATTTACCTACAGTAAAATTGCAGCTGATCACAGCGTCAACGGTACCCCAATTTCCTTCATGCAAATCGACAGTTTGAATAATTTGTGGTACAACATTTGGTAAATGGTCTGGTTTGTACTTAAACATTTCATGAAACAAATCCTTACAACCTTTGATCTCTGTTTGTGATATCAATTTTCCTTTCAAACTCATTTTTTTGTTTGTGATTACTTATTTGATTTTGCAGTATAGAAATAGTAGTATTGTTGGAAAATTTTGATGGATAAAGAGTGAGAAATGAAAGTTCTTATATAGTTGCACTTTGGGGGATAGTCAACCCCTCCACAATTCTCTGCCAACATAGATTATTACAATTATTTTCTCCAAGTTGAGTGTTTATATAAAATAGTGACAACTTAGATTTATTGAAACGTGTGGTTTCTTGATTTAGCAACAAAATATGATGGCCATGACAATTGAATTAGTATATTATTAACAAACTAAATGTATATAATTGAAGCTTACACTTGTTCTCGGACATAAAAATCCACATAGTTTTTTTATTTTTGCTTCTTCGATGGAATACAAGATACAGGAAGTAAGGTTGAGATATAAAATATTAATATATATTACAATGATTAATAACTTTAAATATTTAAAAAATATTTAAAAAATTTGATTGACACTCTAAAATTCTTTTATATTGCATAAATTAGGATAGAGAAAATAATGAGCCCTATTAACACAAATTCCTATATCTACTTGTTTCATATATAATAAACAGGAACTGTTTGAAAAAAAATAAATCACATTTTACTTGGTCCCGTCTAATATTTGATTAGCTCATATTAAGAAGAAGTTGTCATGATGTCATTATTGAGGCTTCAAAAGATAATAAATTAATTGCCATGTTCATCACACTTTTAATTTTTTAATCTTATTTTTTAGTCGGTCTAAAAAAATACATTTTTTGGCCTTTTTTTTTTTTAAATTCTAATTCTCCATAGGACGTATTTAAAATCATAAGATTTAAAAATATTTTGATATATTTCACGTATCTTTAGTTAAAGATCACAAAATTCAAAAATATTCTCTACTTTCTTAAAATTTATGCAAAGGCAAAATCAACAACAATAATATACCCCATGAATACCAAATCAAAATCATACAAAATTATATGATTTGTATGGGGATAATGATATTTATTTCTCCACTTTATTTTCATCTTGTCACGCTAAACGAAGAGATGACCTGGTAAGTTAGGAAAGGAAGCGTTGAATATTTTTCGAAAACATGCTTTGATAATTTATTTATCAAATAATTGAGCATGACATCTTAAATAAGTTTCTAGTTTGATTTATCCTATGGAAGATAACTTTGAAGATTTTTTTAGTTAACTTCTAGTTAGTTACAAAATTAATTTTTTTGTTCAGTTAATATTTAAATTTTAAAAAATAAATAATTTATTTATGAGTGAATACACTTACAATTTGTTTATTTTTTAGATTGGACTTTTTATTTATTTAAAATTAAAATTTATTTACGATATCATGTCACACCAATTTACTACCCCATATATTTATTTAGGAGTATATGTTACAACTCATAAAAGTATTTTTCTTATAATTACTAAGACTAAATATTAAATTCTAGGTCTTAACATAATTGAATGAATTAAAAAATATTTAATTTTATTTATTATTTATCATCTATTAATTATTGTAAGAGAGAAAGTATGAACATGATAATTAATTCAATTTTTTTACTATAATTTAAGCATTTGATTAGACTACGTATATCTTCCCAAAACACTAAATCTTTCAATCCCTCTTTAACTTCATTATCTCAACCCATGAATTGATTAATCCATCAAGTATTGAATTACTCACTCAAACACCATTGTAGAAAAGTTAAATACCAGTCAAAAAAATTTCAGTAATTCATTAAGAGGTCAAAGAGGCAAAATCGATACTAATACTAAAATGAGCAAATCCTAACGTTGCAATTGAAGTATATTCAATAAATCAAAAGGGTAAAAAAAAAGGTAAAATGGTAGCCTCTCCTACAACGGAAGATTCACACTTCGACTCCAACTTTGTGTAACGACTGTTAGATCATTTTGAGTACTAACACTATTTTGATCCTTCCCGTAAATTTTAAATATGAATTTTTAACTATTCGATAACTACGGTTATGTAATTGATGGGTATATTTATTAAATAATTAATTTATTTAGTTGGTGGTTAATGGGTCAAGTCTATAATTTATTTAAGGAATTTTTATAGAAATAATATATTTTATTTGATTAATTACGCTTTTAAGTGCAACTTTATTTTTATTACCATATATGGCATAATTTTAGCTTTAATAACCATTTGATATAAATCTGTATTAAAGTTGTATATCAGGTGAAATTCTGAAAAATTGTATTAAAGTTGTATCAAAACTGTATTAAATATAAGCAATCTGTGATTTGGTGGTGGTGATTACGAAAAAGAAGAGGTGAAACTCTGAAAATCTGTATTAAAGTTGTATTAAATTCGATAGTTATTATTAAAATTGTATTAAATTCGAATTCGATATTATACATTACTATAAATTTGATAGTTATTATTTCAGAACAAATATAATACATTTCTAACTATGTAAACTAATTTAAATAGTACCGAAATGTTTAAAATTCACATATAATACTTCTAATATATTTGTATTAAAAATGTTTTAGTTATATATTAGGTGAAGTTCTGAAAAATTGTATCAAAACTGTATTAAATATAAACAATCGATGGTCTGGTGGTGGTGATTTACCGAAAAAGAAGAGGTGAAACTCTAAAAAATATGTATTAAAGTTGTATTAAAATTGTATAAATATAAACGATAGTTATAACACAATTCGAATTCAATATTATACATTGTTATAAATTCGATTGTTGTTATTCAAACAAATATACTACATTTTTAACAACGCAAATTAATTTAAATTGTACCAAAATATTTGAAATTCATACATATTACTTATAATACATTTGTATTATTTTTTTTAATTATATATTCACTACGTGCATTGAAAAATGCCTATAATATGTACAATATATTGAATTCAAAATGTATTATAATTGTAATTTATATTTATTTATTTTATTAATGACGTCAAAAAAAATCTTCATATTTTCGTATCTTCAAAATAAATACATTTAAGTCCCAATTATTTTTAAAAATTATTTGTAATAATACCAATTCAAAATCAAGTCTTAAATTAAAATAATTGAATTTTTTTTTTAAAAAAAGAGGGTGAAAGAGAAAGAGAAGGAGACATAAGAAAAAAAAGAAGAGAAGAAGCGGACAGAAACCAAAAAAAAAGAGAGAAGAAAAAGAAGAAGAGAGAGAGAGAGTAGGATTTAACTATTTCTTGTAAGAAAAATAAAGCTAATCTATGTAAAAGTAAAAATGTGCTATAACTCATAAATAAGGGCATATAATATCTTATCTTTATAAATAGGTCTATATTTAATATCCTATACCACTTGGCCCATATGTAAAAACTAAATTAAGTTAAAAGGGGTTATTATTATTACTAGTATTTGTGCCCGCGCGTTGCGCTGTTAGTTTAAAATGTAATTGTAAATACTGATTTAATGACAATTTCAAAATTCGATCTACTATAAAATAATATTGTAAAGTTTGCATTAGAGATTGTTAGCATTTAGCATCTTAACATGTTAAAATAGAATACTTATGAAAATAAAACAATATATAAGTTTAGTTCATTGTCTGAATTTGATGATCATAATTTTTAGTATTATTTAATTTATTTTTTCGATTATTCAAAATCATAAATAACTCACACAATTCTTATTATATTCTTTTTAGCATAATAAGGATATAAAAAAAATTAATCGTTATATTAAAATAAAATGTAATTTTAAAAAGTCCTACTATTATGATAGTGTCAAGCATAAAACTAAGAAGTTTTAATCACTTGAATGTCAAATTGTATACATGTTGTTCAAAATTTTAATATTTATCTTTTAATTTTTCTAAAAAACATATATCAATTATATGATATTTAAAAATAATCATATAAGTATGTGATGTTTTAGTACTATATAATTCTTACAATTGAATGATATTTTTATAAATTTATTTTCAAATAATAATTTCATCAATCTATGATCAACAGAAACAACAATAATGATTCCTCGGGTTTATTTCAAATAAATTAATTTGAATTTTTTTGAAAACTAATTTTTAAAAAATTGCATGTCAATATTTTGAATGATCAAAAATCAGTTTCTTTATTGTTGGAGAAATGTCCATTTATTTAGAATAGTTTTGTTGTGTTATTTTTTGTTTCATATTTTAAAAAAAAACATACTCCAAATCTTATTTTTCTTACACTGTTACAATTTTTAAAAATAATTTATTGTATGAGTTTTCTCTTTTTGTTTAACTGTCATAATCTTAGAATAATTGGTGAATTGAAACTCAAAAGATCATGATAAGATCATCAAATTCCAATAGCAATTGAAACACATGTTATCAAACACGTGTTTGTAGATTAGAAAACTAATTAAATAATCTCTCTTTTAAGAAAATTAAGATTATTTAAAAGTAATAAAAAAAAGATTGTGAATACAAATAGTTTTTTGACATAAAAAAAGGTTTTTATCATCCATTTTTATTTAAACACTTTTATTTTTTTAAATACAAATCTTTTGGTGATTTGTCCTGTCACTCTCAATTTTTTTATTGATGATTTGATACTAATTTTTTGATTTGAAGTTCTTTCATATTTATAAAATTGAAAAACCAATTAACGAATAAATTTAAAAACACAATTTTATCTCTTAGACATATTTTGTGGAAATACAATTTCAAAAAAATATAGGATCTGAAACTTTAAAAAACGTGTGTAGCTACCTTTTAAAATTGAAATTGTTGTTGAATTTTGAATTGTAAAAAGTTTTCTATATACTGATTTCTTGATTATTTGAAACTTAATTTTATTCTATAAATATTTAAAAAATATGCATGTGTGTTCGTAAGTAGTGTGGGTATTGGGAGCAAAGGGACGTGCATATTTTTGTTAAGTTATTTTTTCCCTTTTTTTTCTTTCTCTTCTTCTTTTACTTCTTTTCTTTTTTAAAAAATAATATAAATATATACTTTATGTTCTAACCTAAATATGTACTTAATATTTTAATTTAATTTAATTAATCTAATTATTATTTATATTTTAATACTTTAACTTAAATTCAATTTTATTACATTGACTACTAATTAAATTTCGTTGTTAGGTTTTATGAAATATAAAATATAAAATATTCAATATTCATTTTTCTTTCTTTTTAAAATTATTTTAATATTGTCCTAGAAATTATTAGAATTTAAATTTTAGAAACAAAATTATTAAAATGATTATTTTGATGAGTTTGATTAGTTAGTATTTATTAATAATGGTTAAATATGTTTTTTTGAATTAGTATATTTATTAAATGAATATGTTTGCCATTAAAGAGCGTATCAATGTATTCTTCACATTGATTCATTATCAATTAAAATTAGGCATAGTTAAATTTTAATTATCCCACCTTACAAAATATAAAGTATAAGGAAATAGTGTTAATTCTTTCTCTTCATTTTCATTCACAACTAAGAAAATAAATAAATAATAGTCTACTTATATAATTTTAAAAGAAGAAAATAATTATTTTCCTGGAAGCTGTAATGATATTATAGAACACAGAAAATATATGATAGTCAACAATTTTATGTAGCATATAGCCTGATAAATAAGTCATGATAACTATTTATATCTTTTGAACTTTTGAAAAAAGTAATAAACCATTCACTCATATTATACCAATCAAATACAAACTTGTAAAAGAAATAGCAATCCAAATACTGATCAAACTTCAATTTTTCATCAATATACTCGACCTTAATAAGTAGTCGTAGGGCTTTATACTACAAAAGAAGAAGAAGATAAATGATACAAAGAAATAGAAATGTATCAGAAAAAGTAACAATATATCTGTGTGTGTGATTTATGAATATTGTTGCTCCTTCACTATCAAACTCGTTAGGAATGCACCACATCCTGACTTGAGAAGGAGATTTAAGATGATGGTTTCCTTGCTTTAATACCCACCAACACTTATGAAATCAATTGTATTGCTCTTGGAAGGCTCTAAAATCACCTGCATACAACAATCATTATTAAAATTTTAAATTAAAAAACTTAATGTAAACAATCAAAGTTTGTTTTGCTATAAATAAGGAGTTGTGGCTTAGTATTAATGGGCTTATCAAAATCAACTTATTATAAGATAATATTGTAAAATTTGTTTGTAAGAATGTATTGATTTAGCATCTTGATATATTACAATAGAATATATGTAAATAAATCAATATGTAAGCTTAGTTCATTGTCTAAATTTGGCGATAAATTTTTTTTTGCATTATTTAATTTTTTTAAAAAAGTTATTCAACATCATAAATGCTCTCACCCAATCAATATTATCCTCTTATTAAAATAATAAAAATATATAAAAAATTTAATCGTTAGATCAAAATAAAATATACCTAAGAAAAGTCCTATCAAATATAAACATAAAAACACCAACCATCCTGATATATATATATATATATATATATATATATATATATTAAATCTAAGAAGAAATTAAACTCAAATGTATCAATAGACTATAATATCTAAACATGAATTTGATTATAGTGACATTAATTTATATGAACTACAAAGTCTAAGTGTAAGTTTAATTTTCAATTCAATATTCAAAATGTAATATATAGATAGATATATTAATTTGGATATCCTCCTATCTAAAGTTAACACACAATAACTTCTTTATAGTGAATTGGAATTTGTTAAGAAACTTGCATAGATGAGTTTAGATATCAAATAGTGAATTGGAATTTGTTAAGAAACTTGCATAGATGAGTTTAGATATCAAATGCGAAGAGACAAAATAAGCTCCAAAATAAAGCAATCAATTAAGACTGTACCAAGAAAACTTCTTTTCAGCCTTTGTCTTTTTCTCAATCGGAGTACTTTTTTTCATGACGACAATTTTCTTTTTCTGATATGCTAAGTAATCTATGAAATCAAGTTTAAACATGGAGTTTTGCCTTTTGGTGATGAAAATGTATGAAATCTTGTGTTTCTACGGAATACATAAACCACCTTTACGTTGGAAAATGTTGCTTTCATAATATACTTTTCCTCATGAAAATTAGTTTTGGCAATAGTCTATTACTACGATTTGTAATCTATAAAGAGTTGCAGATCTTCCATTCCCATGAGAAAATGATGGGTGTGAGATCTTGCAATGGGAAATGAGGGAATGGAAACGATGTGTGGGGTAGTTTAAATAAGTTTTTCTCATTTTTAGGTTTTTTTTTTAAAAAAGAAAACCTGAATTTTGTAACCGCAAGATAATTATGGTGCATAATTATTTTCCTCTTTTTTGTTTAAAAAAATTATATTTATGAAAGAAGTTTTAAAAGAAATGAGTAGTTTTGGTGCACAATTTGATTTTTTTTAAAACTGAAAAAAGAAATCCTAAAAAAAAACTATTATAGTTTATCCGTCGGTTATTTACTTAATTGTGCTCAAATTTAAAATTCAAAATGATAGTAGTAGGTAATTGGATCCGTATTTGTAGCATCGTGTAAAAGTGGGATAAAATTTGTTTTCATTTTTTTTTAAATTACACATTTTTTTATTTTTTTTTCAATCAGTTTTAGAATTTTAAAATAATGAATAACCCATCTGTTCTTTTTAAAACATTATAATATTTCTTATTTAATTTGTTTGGCGTTCAAGTTTTAAAATAAGTTATCTAATTAACTGTCAGGATAAAATTTTAATTCAAGAAAAAAAACAAATAAGAAATATTTACTTGGACACTTAGAAAATTAATTCACGTAAATTTTGAATGATTTAGTTTGTGTATTTTTTTAAAGAATTAATTTTACTTTAAAAGTTTTTCAATTTGATTATTCATTAATGTATTTTTTTAAAACCTATTTTAAAATTTTTTACTTTTTTTTGTCAATTGTTATTTTTTAATGTTTTAAATAGTTTATTTAAAATTTTATTTATTTATTTTATTTTTGGTCAATTGTCATTGTTTTTATTTTTTTATGTTTTAAATAGTCATTTTAAAAAAATAAAATTATCTTATTTTATTCAGTTGCCTATATTTTAGGAATCACTACAACCCTTTCCGTAATTCAAAATTAAAAAATAACATCATTTACATAAATTTTAAACTGATCCCACTAATTTTAAAATAATTAACTATCAATACACGAGTATTTTTTTTTTTTTTTTGCAAACACAATTAATACGTGTATCTGTTTTTTTGTTTGTTTGGAAACACAATTAATTTGTAATATTTATTTTTTAAAAAATATTATTTTTTATGATGCTGACACGTATGTGCTATCACCTCTCCTATTATATATATATATATATATATATATAGATTCTTATCCCAATACAAATCAATATATAAAATTTAATTGAAGGCTAAGGAATAGAATTGAAGTGCTAAATTTATATTTGTACGAATTTTGCTACAGCTAATTGGGAATATAATTAATGATCGGCGTACTGATTTATTTGGAATACTATATAGAAATATAGGATGCATGGAATCTGAGGCTTGTTGTTTTGTTGGGCATGTAATTTTAGTATCTCGTTATTATTCAAGTTTTAATATATTGAAATAGGTAATTAAATATTAGGTGTATTGTATTACATGAATTTTATTAGAGTTATATTATTTGGAGGAATTAAGACTAAACTTTAGGCTTGAACTTTAGAAAATTGATTATAAATTTGGATGAGTTTTTGGGTCTAGGCTAGACATACAGTAATATGGGTGTCTATGAGTTCATTTACTTGTCAATATTGTATACTTGATAGATTGGAAACGTTCTGAGGCATTGAGGAAAGGAAAAACATTGGAGAATTTAATGTGTTTGAATTCGACTCCCTATAGCGGAAAAAACATACCACTAATAGTGGTAGAAATAGAAGTTTTGTTCACTAAAGAACCAAATGTTATGAATTCAACCATTCCAGCAACGTTATGAGTTGCGGACTGAGAGACACAAGAGTAGTAACGTCACATTGCAATTGAAATCAATTTTCTTTATTTATTCTTTCTTCTTTTTGTGCCTTGAAATTAACTCATTTTAACTCAAACTTTCACACAACCAACTTCAGAAACATTTCAAACATGACCCGGGGCAACTCTCGGGAGGGGCAAAACAGTCATTTTACAAAATTACCAAAATTGACCTTCAGGGTCATTACATTATCAACCACTAAAAACCATGTTCGTCCTCGAACATAAAGTAAAAGAAACTACCTGAAGCCTCGAAAAACTAAGGATATCTGGCACGCATGTCAAATTCGGTCTCCCAGGTAGCCTCTCCAGTTGAACGGTGACCCCACGGCACCTTCACTGAAGCAATCTCCTTGGTCCTAAGCTTACGGACCTATTTATCAAGAATAGTTGTAGGCTCCTCCTCAAAAGTCAAATCAAGACCCAGCTCTATAGAATCAAGGGCAATCACATGCGACTCATCCGGGATGTACTTCCGTAGCATAGAGACATGGAACACGGGATGCATCACCGACAAGCTAGGTGGTAGGGCCAACCTATAGGCCACCTCACCCACCCTGTCTAAGATCTCAAACGGGCCAACGAACATAGGGCTAAGCTTGCCCTTCTTCCCGAATCGCATAACACCTTTCATGGGTGATACTCGGAGCCAAACATGGTCTCCCTCCATGAACACAAGATCACGAACTCTCCGGTCGACATAAATCTTCTGCCGACTCTGAGCGGTCAACAACCTACTCTGAATCACACGAACCTGATCCATGGCACCTCTAAGCAAGTCGGTGTATAAGGAATCCATCTCCGCCAAATCAAACCACCCAATCGGTGATCTACACCGTCTGCCATACAAAACCTCAAATGGAGCCATCCGAATGCTGGAATGATAACTGATGTTATAGGCAAACTCTGCTAGGGGAAAATGTTGATCCCACCTAGCACCAAAGTCAATCACACAAGCACGGAGCATGTCCTCAAGCACCTGAATAGTCCGCTCAGACTGACCATCAGTCTGAGGGTGAAAAGTTGTGCTCATGTCTAGCCGAGTACCCAAACCATGCTGTAAAGCTCTCCATAAATGCGAGGTGAACAAGGAACCCCGATCTGATACTATAGATACCGGCACTCCATGAAGTCTAACAATCTGACTGATATACAGCTAGGCTAACTTCTCCGTTATATACTTCACCCGAACTGGAATGAAATGAGCGGATTTAGTCAGCCTATCAACAACCACCCAAATAGAATCATAACCACCCACGGTGGTAGGCAAACTCACAACAAAGTCCATAGTGATCCGCTCTAACTTCCAAGTAGGAATGGGCATTCTCTGCGACACACCTCCTGGCCGCTGGTGCTCACACTTGACCTGTTGACAGGTTAAACATCTAGACACAAAGTCCGCAATATCTCTCTTCATACCACACCACCAGTATTACTGACTCAGATCATGATACATCTTCGCTGTCCTCGGATGGATAGAATATCTAGAGCAATGAGCCTCCTCTATAACCAGTCTAATAAACTCGCCCACCTTGGGCACACAAATCCGACCTCCGATCCTCAAAACTCTATTGGAATCAAGTGTATCCTCCTTGGCTTCACATCTCCTCACCTTATCTCGAATGAGACACAGCTTCTCATCCTCGAACTGGTGCTCACGAATCTGCTCAACTAAGGAAGAGCGGGCCTCAATGAATGCAATCAAACCACCGCTCTTCTCCGAAACCTGCAATCTGACAAAACTGTTGGCTAACCTCTGAACATCTCTAGCCAAGGGCCTCATATCAACACTAATCGCGGCGAGACTCGCCATACTAGGAGCCTTCCTACTCAAAGCATCGGCCACCACATTGGCCTTCCTAGGATGGTACAAAATAGTCATGTCATAGTCTTTCAGTAACTCAAGCCACCTGCGCTACCTAAAGTTCAGATCCCTTTGACTGAAAATGTACTGAAGACTCCGATGATCGGTGAAGACCTCACAATGAACCCCATACAAGTAATGCCACCACAACTTGAGCACAAACACCACCGCGGCAAGCTCTAAATCATGAGTAGGGTAGTTCTTCTCGTGAGCCTTCAACTATCTAGAAGCATAGGCAATAACTTTTCCCTTTTGCATCAACACACCTCCCAAACCAACTACGAAGGCATCAAAATATACAGTAAAACACACCCTCCTCGGGCAAGGTCAATACAGGAGAAGAAGTCAACAAAGGCTTGAGCTTTTGAAAGCTCGCCTCACACTCATCGGACCAATGAAAATCCACAATCTTTTGAGTCAATCTAGTCAATGGCGCTGCAATGGTGGAGAAATCCTGCACAAACCGCCGATAGTAGCCTGCTAGCCCCACAAAACTCTAAATCTCAGCAGGAGTAATAGGCCTCGTCCAACCCTTCACTGCCTCGATCTTGGCTAGATCAACCCAAACACCCTCCTTGGACACCACGTGTCCCAAGAAAGCCACAGACTCGAGCCAAAACTTGCACTTGGAGAACTTGGCGTACAACTTGTGCTCCCTCAAGGTCTGAAGTACCGATCTCAGATGACGGACGTGATCCTCCCCGATTCGGGAATGTATCAGGATATCATCAATGAACACAATCACGAAGGAGTCTAAATACGGATGAAACACTCCGTTCATCAACTCCATAAACGCTGCAGGGGCGTTAGTCAACCCGAAAGACTGATACCAAGAACTCATAGTGGCCATAACGAGTCCGGAAAGCTGTCTTAGGAATATCAGATGGCCTAATCTTCAGCTGGTGATAGCTAGACCTCAAATCAATCTTAGAGAACAATGCCTCACCTTGAAGCTGATTAAATAAATCATCAATGCGAGGAAGAGGATACTTGTTCTTGACAGTTACCTTGTTCAACTATTTATAATCAATGCACATCCTCATAGAACCATCTTTCTTCTTAACAAATAGAACCGGTGCACCCCAAGGCGACACACTAGGGCGAATAAACCCCTTACTCAACAAATCCTGCAAGTGATCTTTCAACTCCTTCAACTCGACCGGAGCCATACGATACGGGGCAATAGAGATGGGCTTAGTGCCCGGCTCCAAGTCAATAGCAAAATCAATGTCCCTATCCAGAAGAACACCAGGGAGATCAGTAGGGAACACATCAGCAAACTCCTGAACCACAGGAATGGACTCCATGGGAGGTGGCTCAACACTAGTATCTAGAATAAAGGCCAAATAGGACAAACACCCTCTGTCAATCAATCTCTGGGATCGGATGTTAGAAGTCACTTTACTAGGGTAAGAACCACTAGTACGCTTCTACTCAACCCTCGGAACACCAAGCATCGCTAGGGTGACTGTCTTAGCATGACAATCTAGAATTGCATGATAAGGAGAAAGTCAATCCATCCCCAAAATCACATCAAAATCTACCATCTCCAGAATAATCAAGTCTACCCAAGTGTCGTACTCAGCCAAAGAAACAGGACAGGATCGATACACTCGATCCACCACTAATGGCTCACCCACGGGTGTAGAAACATGCACAGACACAAGCATACAATCACATACCAAATCAAACTCAGATGCAAAGTAGGCAGACACATAGGAGAAAGTAGACCCTGGATCAAACAACATAAAAGCAGGTCGATGGCAAACTGGAACAATACCTGTGATGACTGCAACAGAAGACTCAGCCTCGGGTCTACCTGGAGAAGCATAACACTGAGCCCCTCTATCACCACCAGTCTGAGCTGAACCTCTGCCACCACACTGAGTCACAGCTCCACCACCTGAAGCTCTACCACCCCTACCAACAGACTGACCCCTACCCCGACCTCTAACCAGAGGCACTGAATCTCTCTCTAGAGCTGTAGAATAAGTACGCTGGGGCCCTGAATGAGTCTGAAGAGGATAATATCGCATCAGATGACCCGGATCCCAACAAGTAAAACAAGACCTCGGAACAGTGATCTGCTGAGATCATCCCGATGAAGTACCATGGCCACCCTGGCCAGAACCATGAGAACCACGGGACACCTGTCCCCCTTCGATCGCTGGCATGGAAGCATGAACCGGCCTCTGACACTTAAAGGAAGTACCACCTCTCTGAGAACCCTTGCCTCCAGCGAGGCACCAGAAAATTGACCACTAGCACGAGCCCTCTTGGAGTCTCCAAACTCCTCTCGAACCATCAACTCTGCCTCCCTGGCAATACTCATGATGGACTGGAAAGAATCACCCACACAGGATGATCTGAGGGAGAAGTTCAAACCACTCACAAACCTATGGACCCTCTCCTCCTCATCAGGGATCGCAGACGCGGCATGACGAGAAAGCTGACCGAAATGCTCCTCATACTCAGCAACTGACATGCTGCCCTGAGTCAAGCTCTCAAATCTCAGCCTGCTTTCCTCATGCACACTCCAAGGTATGAAAAGATCACGAAAAGCACTGGCGAAAGAATCTCACTCAATCGGAGGAGACCCTACCAGCAGGGACTCTGTCTAAGACCTCCACCACTCCCTGGCTGGCCCACGGAGCTGAAGAGCAACAAAATGGACACCCCTAGCATCTACCATCCTTACCGCACCAAGCATCTCTCGGTACAAAGTCAAAAACTCATGAACATCATCACTCTTACCACCCTGAAACAGGGGTGGTATCATCTTCTGAAACCTCTCATAACACTTCTGGTCCTCTACCGTCAAAACCATATCCGAATCCTCTTGTGCACCAACAACCGGTACTGCAACCAAATGCGGCTGACCCACCGGATCCTAAACAACTGGAACCTGATGCTGCTCTGGGGTCTGTGCCCCTGCTCTAGTCTGTGAACCCTGAGGCGTGCATGAAGCACCCGGAGTAAAACTCTCAATCACTCCCAATATCCTCAATAAGGTCTCCTAAAAGAACGGTGCTGAGAAACCTTGAGGGGCCTGATCCTGCCCAACCTCAACCTGTGGCTATGGAGAAGCCTCTTGACCACGGCCTCTAGCAGGTGCCGCTCCTCGGGCACGACTTCTACCACGTGCTGCTCCATCGCTTGAAACTGAAGCTCTGGTCCTCGGCATCTGCCAAAAACAGCACGCGACACTCAGCACAAGCGATAGAACCATGCATGATAAGAGAGAATGAAATGAAAGAAGTTTTCCTAACAGTCTTCATAGCCGCTCAAAAATAAGTACAGACGTCTCTGTACCGATCATCGAGACTCTACTTAGACTTGGCTTGTACACGTGAGACCTATGAAAACCTGGCTCTGATACCATTTATCACGACCCAAAACCGGGTGTGATGGCACTTATCCTATCCCACCAAGACAAGTCAGCATAAAACCCAACAAACGGAAAAAAGTAACAAAAATAGCGAAAGAAATAACTGAAAGGCGGAAGACTTCATCTATTAAATCAAACCAAAGACTGGTTGTCACATGTACAAATCTCTATTACAGAATTTGAAAAATAACTTCAAGTCTCAATGTCTGTGTCTCAAAAAGAAAAAACATAAATTAAAAGGCCGAGAGAGATTGTCAGCATCAACAGCTACCTCTCAAGTATCCTCAACGAGCCACGGGGAAAGGGAGAGAAGCTAGATCACGATCCTGGCTCGGGTCCTACACAAGTGTAGAAGCAAGAGTGAGTATCAAACAACACGGTACTCAGCAAATCAACAAATAAAACGAAGCAAAGCTAAAAGAATCACGAAACCCCGACTTCCAACCGAACCTCCAATAACTACAACCTGCACAGAAATTCAGGCCAACCTAACAGATTCTCAAGTCATAGATCAACTGATACAAATCAACAATAGATCTTCAACAAATCACTGATATACCCAAAAATGGTCCACAACAGTTCAATAACAGTCCACTAACAAATCAACAAGAAAATTCAACTCAAATATCAACAAGTCATCTCAAAGTCAAAAGGCACTACATAGCACCACAATAGCAAAGATCGGATAATACAATGCAATACAATGACATGTCATGAATGCATGTCTGTCCTATGATACACATCCGCTGAATCTCAGACCGAAACCCATGGAGGCCACACGTGAACCATGTATCCGCCGGAAAAGACCTCGGCACCTCATATCGCTGGCAGAAACCTCGGCACCTCATATCGCTGGCAGAAACCTCGGCATCACATATCACCGGCAGAAACCTCGGCATAATCATATCTGGCCTCACATGGACCATATATCATCAAGAGTCTCATCATAGTGTCTTAGAACCAATGCACACAAGCATGTTCACACAAATAATGAGAGAAAGATAGTGTTCACAATCACAACGTAATTCATATTAAGATAAATCACGTCACACTATCATCAACATATCAACAACAACAGTCAATATCTCTATATATATATATATCAATGATTTCAATTGCCTAGTCTCCATTTCTCTACCATTTTCATCGCAAGAAGGGTCAATCGTTTAGCTAAAGTCTCAAGTCTAGTACCATAATCAACAATGAGCAAAAGACAGGTTCAACACAATCATAATCACATCGAGACTATCATGGCAACACATCAATCTATCAACAATATCAAGTCTATGGCCCAATCACGCATTGGCCTTTCACATAGCACACAAGTAATTTTATTAACCTCGCTGGTTATTATTAGATTGATTCATGCAAGAACTCACCCAACACCTCAATCCCATTACTCCCCAACACAATCGAGTAAGGAAATCGAGATTCTAAGATATTTACAAGGTTTTAAAAGTTCACTTGCCTTAAACAAATCGGAATCAACCAACAATCGGAGCTTTTCCCTTCCGTGAGCAATCCAAATCAACACAATCTATTCACAAACAAAAACCCAATCACAATCCGGGCCTATCAATACCAAGAACATAAAATTCGGACAAAGAGGATGGAACAACCCCAAAATCTGATTTTGAAAACGGAACTAGAATCCAGAATTTCTTTCATAAAACTCACCCTCAATATCATAGGAACCCAGTGGTGAAAACCAATTGGAAAACGGAGCTCAAATTTGCTCACAATCATCAATTTTCTCAAATTTTCGGAGTTCCATCAAAACCCCCAAAAACACTTAAAATCCCAAATTCCAATAAAATCATGATATATACACATTGGGTAATCAAAGCCAAAGGTTAAAAACATTTACCCACACTGATTCCCAAGAATTTCTCCTTCAAAAATCGCCCAAGAAGCTCCAAAATGATGAAAATGGGACATTTCCCGATTTTTACATTGCCAGGCATAATCTAACCCTCCGCAAACGCGGCTAACTTAGCCCTTAAACACGGAGACCAAGGTCCCACTACTCCGCGAACGCGGGTCCCACTTTGCGAATTCAGAGAATAACACGTTGGACCCTCCGCGAACGCGGAGGTCACAAGCGTAACCCTCCACGAACGCGGAGGTCAAATCAGCTAGCACCAGGTACAAAAAAACAACAATTTCACAAGTCTCCGAATGGGCCCTCGGGATTCGTTCGGAACCCCGTGCACACAAACCAGATAAGCAACCCCACTAAACTCGACGTTCCTGACTCAATGGAACCATCAGATTTTGGATTCGAGGTCTCCTTGACTCGGAACCCAATGAAGCACTTCAAAACTAACCCATGCTTCAACAACTCAAAACAAGCTCGTGACCCTCTAAAAATCAACCAAGGCCACCCCTAGGCCTAAAATCATCCCTCAAATCCAACGGAGTTGTCGAAATCGACATCCGAGCATCGGATCTCCGAATGTTGACCAAAGTCAACCATATGATCAAATTTCTATAATTTTCCAACTTAGGACCTCAAATCCTCAAAATAGCCCCAAAACTGACCCGTCAACTCTCCTAATCCAAAACCACATTCCGAAACTGATGGAATCAACAGAATTTACATCCGAGTCCCAAAACTCCGAATGACCTCTAAAATCATAAATTGGCAACTTAAGCCTTCAAAATTCAAAACTTTTCAAAAACTTCATTTTAACTCAAACTTTCACACAACCAACTTCGGAAACATTTCAAACAGGACCCGGGGCAACTCTCGGGAGGGGTAAAACAAGCATTTTACAAAAATTATCAAAATTGACCTTCAGGGTCATTACAGCTCCATTCCTTAAAGCGAATGTGATAGCAATGCATGATAAGTTTGAAAGATGACGATGATTATTGTGGTTGTACAAATGAATATAGGCATGAGAAAAGAGAAAATTATAATAATCATCATTGTGGTTAAATAAAGAACATTATGGGTTCTAAAAAGGTGATAGAAATTATTATCTCAAATAATCCTTTAAAATGAGAAGGTAATTTTTATCATCAAAATGGTATGAAAGGTCATTGGACCTATGGTTGTTGTGCGACTTAATAATTTAATAAATTTATAAATCCTCCATCAAAAAAAAGGAAAATAAAGTGGTGGTACACTTGACCTTTCAAAGTGATGTTGAGGTGTGTCATGCAAAAATAATAGATTTCAAAGGTTTAACAATGAGCTTATAATGCAAATTTATGAAGCACATACAAATGATTGGTCTATTTCTGGAAGAGAATGTGGCTTGTGATATGAATCATGAATGCTCGACTATTCTGAATTGAATGAGTCAAGATATAAAAAAAATATTATGGGTTGGATATATGTCACAACTCACCTTTACGAGAGGTGTGAGAGAAATAAATAAATTTTATTTGGCGTAAATGATCAATGGTCATGTACGTTTGTACGCCATAAATATTATGGTATGTTTATTGTGAACTACCGAAAGTGCAAAATAAAGAAGTAATTCTTGCCTATAAAGATTGTGGTCATGACCAAAATAATATTATTGTGTGACAATACAAATTTATCATTAATTGTGTACCTATGGTACGACATAAGTGAAGCAAGAAACATGTCTTGCCTGTAATAATTTTGACTATGACAACAATAATTTAATTTTCTCCTTGAAGGAGATGTTCACCATACGGATGATGTCATGGAATATGTGATAGTACACAAAATTAATTGTAAACTCTAAAGAGCTATTTGGAGGGGTGGGGGTGGGGGGGAGATACTATTGGAGGAATAATATTGGAGTTGTAGTATGTCTCAAAAGAAACTTTCTAAGTATCGAAGGAACTGAAAAGAAAAATTATTATATTGAGACTATAAATTACGGAAATATTTAATATCTTCAGACTACGACAATCGAAGCGGTTTATAAATATTTATGTAAAAGGTTACCCGCATTTTCCTCTTATTTATTGTATACAAACATAAGCATGATGATAGATCACATGCAAAAGTAAACTAGAAGTTTACTAGAATAAAGATCAGTTGGCATGATTGGTTGACCATTCTAGTTTAAATATGATGCAAAAATAATTGAGAATTTACATGGTTATATATTGAAGAAATAAAAGATTCTTCAAAAATTCTCTTGTGTTGCTTATTCTTATGATAAATGATCATTGTACCAACTAAGGTTGGGATTGTATCCCCTAAAGTTTTGAAACGTATGACAAAAAGGTGAATATGGGCCCGTTCATTATTATTTCTACAATTTTTGTAAATTTCGATGGGAAGACCCTTTGAAACATCATTAGTAAGTAATTCTTAATTAAAAAAGTATAGTTGAATTTGAATGTGAATTTTAAAGAACATATGAATTGGATTGATCAAGATGAATAAATATGTAAGTGAAGTCGTAAATAAGAAATATGTATTTGATAATATTGAGTAAAGATAGTTTGTGTTGGCATGATTCCACCAATATTTTCAGTTAAGATCTCTCCAGACGAATTTGAAATGAATATTTAAAGCTGATGAACAAATATTGATATTGGTAGAGAGAAATTCAAGTATTCATCAATGAAAATTCGATGATATACAATGTGATAATTTTGGAGCTTTTATAAGAATGAATTCTTAGCTCGATGTGATAGATAAGAATATTATTTCCTCTTAACTCAAGATAAATGATTGATTAAATGATATTTAATTAAGAGTAAAAGAGTAATATTCAGTGTGCCTCAAGATTGGTTACATAATGGCTAGCAACCTTTGGTGACTCTCTTTTCATGTGTCTAAGCCTTGTTTCGGTGTTGAGATTTTGTTCGATCCGTTTTGTCTCTTCAAGATGGATCACTTTGGGTGTTGATTTTGCTGATCTTGTTTCCTTTCATGTGTCATCATCCAATACCATCACGTGTTATGTTTATTTTAACATCATACAGATAGTTCCATGTTCTTTGGATTAGACTTTTAATTTATTCGATGCACCTAATTGATTTACTTTCTCTCTTAACGGATCTTAAATCTCTATTTTACTTGCAAATGGTAACTTCCCTTGGCAGGGATCAAAGAGTTTCTTCTGATTAATGTTAAATCTCTATTTTTGAAGCGTTGCTATGATAATCCGAAATCCCCCTAAAATATATACATTTTCAATCTCTTTTAAATCGTCTTCTGAAAATTTGAAGAGGTTCATTATAGCAACAAAGAAAGCTTATAGAGGGGTGGTTTTACTATGACGAGTAGTCAAGCTTTCATTAAGAATAAGAAACAACTCTATGTGATGATTTTATAGAGAGATCTAAAGAAATGTAATTAAGGAGACAGATTTACGAGGACTATACTACTTACCAAGAAATCTAGCTAATTTTAATTTCTTGTTTTTTTTTTTTTTTTGCAACTCTCTTGACAAGAACTATATATTTTTTGTCTTTTTAAAATAAAAATATTAAAAACTAATAAATATTTCAGTGAGAGAAATAAAACTATTTAATTTCTTATTTTTTTCCCGGGAGTACTCAGAAACAAAAAAGTGTCAAAAATCACTCAAGTATATTAGAGCATTGACTTTTAAGTGCAACATGTAATCAAAACATTTAGCAAGGAAAAAACACCAATGAAGAAAAAATAAAATGGAAATGTAATGCAAGAAAATATACCCATAAATACACACAAAAATAAAATAAATTTGGATAAAATAATGAAAATAAAATAAAATTAACTTATGTATATTTATCGATAAAAGTGCACTCAAATTTGATGAAGTTCATAACCTGATTTAACAATGTATACTGTCTTTCAACTATTTAACATTAAAAATAATTATACATTATGAATAAAAACTACATCTAAATACAATTACTAATAAAAACATTATTTCCTTTTTACCAAATGATCAATATTCAGTTTTACAAGACTTTATTGTTGGTGTAATATACCACAAATACAAAATATTACAGTTGAAAATAAAAGGAACAAAAATGAATGAATAAATCTTTAGGCTTAGGCGTGGATATCTCGCTCTCTTTAAGTAGATTCAAGCCCACTGCGGCATAATCTACACCGATCCAGCAGTATCACTCTTGACTTTTCCCCTCCAGGATACAACAGCCCAACAACGTCGTACAACTCAAGCAACTCCGGATTAGTTGAAGAGTCCAAAGCTCCACAAAAGAAACACCTTCCTTCAACATAAAGTTACTCTCTTTTGTATAGCGAGTATAGTTAAAGACTTAGAATATTATTTTTTGTCTAAACTCTCTCTTTCACTACACTAACTCATTATATATACAATACAACACTTCTCATATTAGGCTAATACTCTACCTCATATTCCCTTGTTATATTTCTTTTTGTACACAACTCAAAGAAAGACCATCACTATTTATAGGGGTATAAATCCTCCTAGTAATGAATGGGAAGATAATGGGGTAGTTACTAGGATAAAATTGTAACACCCCGAAAATTTCTAAAGTTAAAATCCGAACCGTTCTTGAATTGCGAATAAGGTCGTACCGAGTGATTCTAAATTTTTCTTAGATTCTAAGTCAATTCATTAGTGTGGAACTGATTTTGGATATCAATTTGGGTCACTAGAGCCCCTAGTACAAAGTTGAGTTAGAAGATTCCCTACCGAGTGAGTTTTGACCTAAGATTCTACTTAGGTTAACTTCAAACAATCATATCTTTTAGCACATAATGAGTTAGGTGGTCCATGAACTATCAAATCGAAGGTCTTTGAGTCCTCTTTCCAACACCGCCAAGTTTGCTCCAATTGAAGCTTGGAGTAAAAATTTATGCTCGTTTGAGTGAAGCCTCTCTAGTTAAGGCTTTTAATCCGTTGAAGGAAAGGGTAGTTTGGTCTTTTCCTTACCCCAATAGGACTACCCACGTTTTTCCTCACCCAATTAAGGGTCTAATCAGATGCTAAACCACTCTTGGTCATTCTCAAACCCTTAGAAAAATAAGAGAAGAGTTCAAGAGGAGAAAGACCTAGGTTTCTTAGCGTTCATCAAGATCCAGTCGATTCTCGCCAAAAACATTGTTCTTTCCAGGTATGTAAGGCTTCCCATAGTGATGGATTTGTTCATCCTCACGCCAAGCATGAAATTATTTCGTTAATTCACCCATATAATCATTTATGTAAGTATTCTTGAAGAGTTCTTGAGTTTTAAGCTTCATTCTTTATCAATGGAGGTTTTGAGTTCTTGAGATGAGGGTTTTGCGAATGAGTGGTGGTTCTTGATAGAATTTGAGTGGGATTTTAATAATTTCATGTTGGGTTTGTGAATCAAAGAGAGTTTGAAAGAAATCAATCGATTCTAGATGAGTTAGGACCTGAAATTGAGCAAGAAAATTAGTCAAAAATTCTGGGTAAGGGGCTGGCGTGGCACGCCACCATAGCGCCAAAGAGTTTCATCTGAAGTTTGGGGCCTGGCGCCCCGCGCCAGCAGTGCGCCCCAAACTTCAGAACCATGCCAGCAGTGCGCCAAGGGTCGCCAGGGCCCATTTCTTCTCCGTTCTTTTAGGTGTGTTCCTTTAAGTTGTGGCTATGCTTTTCCACTCTATATTAGCTCCTATAGGCTCCATTTACCATTGAAAATTCATGCCTTATCCTACTCATATGTCTTAATTTACATTCCAAACTAAAGTAAGTTTAAGAGGAAAGTTCAAGAGGTCTTTTTGAGTCGTTTTGAGAATTCTTTTGTAATTATCAATGGTTTTGAACTAATTCTTGAGAAAGTAAATACAAGAATGAGAAGAGTTGTATTCAAGATTGAAAGAGAGTATAAGGGAACTAAGTATTCCCAAATGTAACACTTTTACATTTAAAAGAGAGAAGCATTGATCTTTAAATGAGTTTATGAGTTCTTTGAGTAATTACCTCAAATTGAGAAAGAGTTATGTTTTATACATTTGAGCATGAGTATATATTGTTGGGAGTAGTATTGAGCACCGATATGGGGAGGAGTTCAGACAACTCAATGTCCTCATAAACCATGTATGCCAACATGGATAAATGATTCATACTTTTTAGATGATTTGCTTAGTGCCTTCGGGCAGAGCTTAGTGGATCCATTTAGTTGAGAGGTTCTATACCCCGGCAAGGTATAGGACAGTTCTGGCAGCGTGGGTGAGACGATGTATCATCACGTAGCTCATAGTGATGGTTGTCGGTTAGAGAAACTCCCAAATAGAGTAAAGAGTATTTTTCAATGTATTTCACATATAATTTTCTTTGAGTTATTATATTATACTTTGTGAAGCTTAAATTGATATTATTCTATTTATGTTTTACGTTGAGTTAAGTTGAGTTGAGTTGAGTTGAGTTTAGTTGAGTTGAGTTGAGTATTTCTTTCATCTTGTTCAGTTCAATATATGCTTTTATTACATTCTTTCGGTAAGAGTTTAAATGAGTTTTTCATCATGATTTATATTATATTTCAGTTGAGTTACTGCCAGAGTTTCAATTCAGTTACTTTGTTATTCAGCTATATTACATACTCGTACTTTCAATGTACTGACGTCATTCTAACTGCATCTTTTAATGATGCAGATACAGGTACTTAGGATCATCAACAGGAGTTCCGTTGAGATCACTTCATCCGCTTGTCAGCTTTTGAGTAAGACCTCCTTGGTTCCGGAGGACCAGTTATATAGGTTGTCAGTAGTAGTTCTTTGAGGTGTCGTGGGTCTTGTCCCGATACCCTTCCTTAATAGTAGCTCTTTGAGGTGTTGGGTCTTGTCCCGATACCCTTCCTTAATAGTAGAGGCTTCATAGATAGACAGAGTCGAGGTGTTCCTCAGCATTCACTTTCTTTTGCATTGTTTTGTAAACTATAAGTATTGCTATTAAGTATTTTCCAGACTTTATGAGTTGAGTATTTGAGTTCCATGGATCTCATTCGGTTTTAAGCTTATTATTGCTTGAGTTAGTTTTCCGCTTGTAGTCAGCCAAGATGAGGGTTCGCTTTGGGACCAGCAATGGTTCTCGAGTGCCGGCCACGTCCAGGATGTAGGCTTGGGTCGTGACAAAAGTAATGGCCTATAGGTTACAAGAGTTACATAGGTTACAAGAATAAAGAGGTAGAATAATGGGTAAAATGAAGAGTTGGTGGTTACATAAGTTACTAACAACTAATGACCACTTTCTTCCACAATTGATAAGAGTAAAGAGGCACAAATGTAATGTCCACCAATAGACATAACATGATACATAATGTGGCATATGATATATTTTTATTAATATTAAAATGTCACACTAACAATCTCCCACTCATTTTAATATTAATATAAGAGAGTGTTTCACAATTTAGTTGAAGGTAGACTATCATGCATAATGAAGGTGTGTTCTGCATTGAACCTTCACTTAGTAAAACAATAACCTTTACTCCAGAGTCAGTAGTGGGATCTCATCACCGGTTAAAAACAATAGTCAAAAATATGTCATTCAATATGATAACAAGGAAAAATTAAAATAATAATAACTATACATAAAAAGTAATATATATATATATATATATATATATATATTACTTTTATGTATAGTTATTATTATTTTAATTTTAATATCTAAGGTCAACATAATATTAAAATAAATTATCATAATAAACCAACAGTTGCAGTAGAATTCATCCAAGAATTTAAAATGTCAAATCTGATCACAAAACAATAAGGAAACAATAAAAATAGAAATAAAGTAATTTCATAGAACATGAAAATGATCATAGTTAATAATTATGTTGCTTAAAGTCCAACTCGGCCGTCAAAAGATTGATTCCAACTTCCGGAGAGTTTTCACCATCCCTTCTCTTGTTGCAAGCTCCATTAAAAGATCTAAGAATTTGTACACATTTTATTTCTGTAAGCAACAAAAGAATAAATGGAAAATAAAGTGATCAGTGTTCTAAAATGAAGTAATAATACTAAAGGATAAAAGCAATATAAATATAGAGATAAGCGATGAAAGTTTTTGTTTTATTTCTTCTTAGTGTACCCAAGTCTCTCTAAAGTGTATATAATGTTGTGTCCAATGCCACTACTTATAGGATATAATTACGTAAAATCAAAGAGTGTAAAAAATATGTCATTGATTTCTTGAGAATGTGGAAAGATTATGAAAATGTGGAAGATCAATGATGATATAGTGAAAGTGTGGTTTAAATACACATAATGATGAAAATTACACCTAAAAATGATAGACACCCACATTTAAATGATATATTTACAATAATTTTCTAATACTTTCGTTTCTTATATATAATCTTTGACAGCTGATAGAGAAATGAAAAGTTTCTCTAATAGTTTTTTTATAACATTACAAATAATTATGTTTACAACTCTTCATTCTCCTACTTTATTTTATTTTGTTGTAAAAATAAGTGGACATTTTACTTAGCAAAGTTAGATTATGAGGGTAAATAAAAAGCAAAAGAAAAAGAAGAAAACGACCAGGTACAAGTTGGGTATTAATTTCTCTAATTAAAGGAGTTGTAGTGGGCTGTTACATATATATTTACTAAAGTTTTATTAGGAATGCAAATGGGCAAATATTAATCTGTAAATTGAATTCTAAATTGAGTTCTGAAGTGCATAATAATGACATGTAGTTAAAGTAATTCAACAATGTTATCATAGTGATTAAATTAACTATTTATACTTAAATTTTGTCCCTTTTTAAATATTTTATTAGATTATAAGTTTACTTTTTACTTCATAAATATCATATGAATAGTTTAGATTGAAGGGCAAAATGGCCGTTCATTCAAGTTATCCATTTAAGCTTATTTAGTACTTAGTTAATTAGATATTTTATAATATTTTAATTTAGTATAGGGGTAAAGTGGTAATCCAACTTTGCAACTTGAGGCTTCCCACTTTTAATGGTAATTTGTAATTATTTTCAATTAGTTTTCTTATTTTTATTAAAATGTATGTTTTTATTTCTTGTATAAAATTATTGTAAGAGTATTACTTAAGTGAACTAAAAGAGTCGTGTATATACATACATGCATACATACATACATATATATATACTACCTTAATAGCATGAACTCCTAAACTTGAATGTTAAATTATTATAATACCCTCAACTAAAAATACTCAATTTAGTTTATTTATTTAATTATTATATTATATTAAAAGTAGACTCATTTTCACATTGAAGGGTTGTGAATTTTCTGATGAGTTGTGACTTTTTCGAAGAGTTTTGACTTCTCCGATGAGTTGTGCCTTTTCCTAAGGGTTGTGACTTTTCTGATGAGTTGTGGCTTTTTCGCAGGGTTGTGACTTTTCCAAAGGGTTGTGACTCTTCCAATGAGCAGTGACTTTTTCAAAGCGTTGTGACTTTTTTGATAAGGCACAATTAGTACCTATTCGTACTACCATTTGTTAGCTATAAATAGAGGGGTTTCCTCTCATTTTTACGCTATAATTTTTTTAAGTTTTCTACTCTTCTTCTCATAAAAAATATCATGTATGATTTGCAACTGTTAAATTAGTTCGAAGTTCAAAGAAATTTGAGGTACCACACAAGGAAGAGACCCCCTAATGTAACGTTCCTCTTGCCAACTACTTATACCAAAAAACCAAAGCAACATCATATGAAGGGCTGCCGTAAAAATAAAATGGCTACAAACAAACCAAGTACTAATCTGCTTTCTACACTTTTTATTTTTTCAATTGTTAACTGACCCAAATGTGTACTAATTTACTCTCTACACTTTTTCTTTTTGAAGTGTTAATTGAGTTTAAAACTATTTTTTGAAATATGGGTGAAGTGTAGAGCAAGATATGGAACAGTGGATAAACTATACAATGTTTAATCAAGAAGATGAGATTGAAGTGGCATGAAACCATTAGGTCACATTCTGCACTTTTAGTATGGGTCAAAGTCAAACTCTGCAACTTTATGGACTATCAATCACTAATCGATCGGCCTACTAAAGAAACCGAAAAAAATAACATAATCGCATTGAACTCCATTTTAAGGAATGAAAACTAAATCACGTGAGTCATAACAGATCAGATCATACATATATTTACAAATTTTGAAATCCTGAAGGACATTGTTAAATGAATTCTGGTGCAAAATTTAAACACTACTTGTGTTGTATGCTTTATTAAAGAAATGAGTGTTTCTATCTAAAATATTTTAGACAAGTCTCTCATAGTAATTCTCTTTTTGTTTATGTTCAATGTCATCAAAACTTTTTCTCTTGAAAAGTTGAAATTATAAAGTTTGGCTTTTTATATTTAACATTATTTTTTTATTTTGTACTCAAAATGATCACTTACTATAGTACTCTCCATAAACAAATACAATATTATGTGATAGTGAAAAAGAGTCATGAATGTAAATTAAAGATGTTGAAGTACAAAAATAGACAAGTACCTTAAGTAATTTTAGGGACTAGAGAAAAAATACAAAGATGTTGCATTGAAAGTGTTAGAGAAAGTTGACAAGTTTTACAAGGAATTGTGTCATTTGTATACACATGAATGTTCCTTGGTCAGAATTTGTATACACATGAACCATGTGTTATTGTTAGGGATCTAATTTTAGTAACTACTTCATTAATGAATATTGGTTATATGGTGTATTACTAATTATCACTTGCTTTTTTTATATGCATTTGCTTGATAACAAAGTGATGCAAAATGGTTATAGATTGTGAGGTTGTAGTAATTAGTAAGGGTGTGTTTCGTATTCTGATTTTTTTCATTTTGTTTGATCAAAATTGTAGGAAAATATTTTTTTCTAGGAAATCAAGTTCCTTAATTATACTGAAATGACTTGCCTAATTGAAGTAAGTAAAACAAGTTCTATAAGTAGCATTCCAAATATTATGTCCTTCTCAAACCTCCAACAAACTTTATCTTCACCCACCCCCTATGGTCCTATATATTCCCAATTTCCCACAAACCAACTCCCCTGTCACCCCACCACCACCTTCCATATCATTTTCATAGATATATAAAAATATTTTAGAATAATAGATTTACTTGCGTATCGAACACAATAAAATAAGTAAGAAATACACTTATTTTCATTAAAAAAAAAGAATTGTCCTTCATATCAAATAATACATCCTAAATGTCACTTATTTTTTCTCTTTAGAAGAAGTAGATCAAATTGACCTTACAGATATACTTCCATTCATATTTTACTATCATAATTATTTTGTTTAACCCCAATATTTGATAATACTTTCTCCTTTTAAAAAAATGACCACTTTTCTTTTTTGAAAGTCAAACTAGGTCATTCTTTTTTAAATGAAATGAGTATCAGACATACATTTGACACAATCGTTATTATATGTGAAAATTAGTTATAGTAGAGCTCACAACATTATATGTTCGTACAACATTCATATCACCAATTGTTATTGTCTATTTTTGTTTTTTTCTTTAATATAAGGCAGAGATTTTGAGTTGCAAAGGAAAATATTTAAGTTTTATTATAAATATAGTAAGGTCTGAGGTCATGGACAAGGTTAAAGATGTTGAGGTCAAGGACATCCACTTCTCAACTTATGTAGGTTTTTAGTTCATCAAGATTTAACTATTTAAATTTGATATATATTCTAAAGTATATTTTTAATCATATATGTATGAGAAAAATTATAATTTATAATTTTTTCCTGTAGCTTTGGTTATCTAAATTTAAGGTTAAAATATTGAGTTGATCTAATACAATTTTTCTTCAGAAATTAGTTAAATTAATTTTCAAAAGAGCATAAAAAGTTCACATAAATTATGACAGGGGAAGTATGAGTTATTTTTAGTTTAAGTTCTCTTTATATTTTTTATATGCTAATTTGTGGTAGGTGTGAATTTATTTTATCGATAGAAAGATACACCACGATGATCATTTATAAAAAAAATATATATAAGATATGTTTTATTACATTTTTGTACTCATTCAACCAAAATAATTAAAAATAATATGCATCTGACAAAAAAATTATTCTTCATCTTTGAAGATTCTGATGATACTGACCTTGAAAAAACAAGTCATTATACAATAATTCATATTAATCTATCACAAAAATTTGTACTTTGTTCTTTTATATATAAATATTTAGTCAAAAAAATGCTTTGATTATGTTGAAATTATTTTACATAGCTAATACATGATTGTACATATTTACACGTGCAACGCACGTGTCAAAAAATAGTGTATATATATATAATTTTTATAATTATATATATATTTTTATTTTTATTCATAAATATATAATAATAGTGTTAAATGGAATGTGATAGTATTTATTATAATTGATGTATATTTACATTTTTATCCATAAATATTATGACTTTACAAGGACATTTTCGTAATTCAACTTTTATCTTGGGAGCTTCCCACTTATAATAATAATAATAATAGTTGGGGCTAAAAGTAACCAAAACTGATAAGGCTAACAAGAGTCTAATAAGGCTAAAAGCAGCACGATAGTTCTAACAAGAGTCTGATAAGGCTAAAAGTAACCAAAACTACCGACAAGGAAGGCAACATCGGTTCTACCACACAATCAAAGCAATACAGACAGTCACTCAGACAATGAGATGCAATGCACATGAGGCCAATAAATGTTTAAAGCAAAAAGTTTCGGAATTGTCTCGCCAGTTGTCTCGTGGATCCCCGAGACAACTACAGAACCTGCCTCAGCTTATCAACATATGGAATAAAAGTAAAACCCAGAATTCAATTTGCGGGCTGCCAAAGCTTATCAACATATTCCTTATAAGGAAAATGGTACATTTTCTCTCGAAACCCAGTTTCCATCGATAAAATCAGTGAAAATCAATAATCCCTCTCCCTTAGAGCTAAAATCAGTAAGTACCTCAAAAACCTCTTTTCTTTCAAAAATATCGGATGCAATTATGCCATGACCATGATTTCACACCAACACAGTCAAGTCAGTCTCGCAAATCAGTCCATACCACACACACAACCAGGTAAGCACCAGTCACAACATAGACGTATTAAACATGGGACTTCACCCAGTCCACGCTCACAACCTAAGGCTTAGCCATTCAATAAATAAAGCAGTAAACCCAAAGTGCAACTCAAAGGAGCACACGAAACACCAAAGCAACCAACGCATATAAAATCTAAGCTCCACGCCATCTAAGAGCCTTCTAGGGATCTAAAACGACAACCAAGCCGAGAATTAACCTAAACTAAGGCTTATCGGCTAAAATACTAAACTAAATAACTCAAAGTGGCCAATAATGTTTCTAAGGATCAAAAACACCTATGAACTAGTCTTAAAACTATTCTAACTATCAAACTACTCAATTACATATATAATCAAGCTAAGTTAGTTCATAAAGGAAAAACTATAACCTACCTCAAGGCTAAAACTACACACAAACTATTACTCAGGCGCTTTTCCCTTTCGAAGAGCCTCAGAATGATTCCAAGCTATCAAGAACAGAAAGAGAAACTCAATACGAGAGTAACGATACCCATAACATACTTACAAATTTGGACAAGAAATCAGGTCAAAAATTGACCCTTGTAAGACATTTCAGCATTGAGAAACCAAAACGGTCATTATGTTCCCCTCGAGGTGAGCATCACATGCCCGAAAGTTGAGCGAAAATAGAATAAAATTCAAACCTCAAATGGTCCAAATACAATTTTGAAGACATGAAATTAAGAGAACTAAAGTTAAAAAAGTGATCGAATCAAGGAAATAAAGATAGGATCAAGTTAAGGAAGTGAGGAGGAATGAAATTACCTTGGAATCACTAGAAATGGGCCAGAAATGAGTAAATTCGCCAAGGACCGAGCTCCTCTACAATGGATTTCTTGTTAGAAAGAAACGAGGAAGAAAGTAAATTTATCCCCCGTGATACCACGAAAGCGGTCAAGTGGCCGCTTAAGCGGTCATCACTTTAGCCATCAGATGGCCGCAAAAGCGGCCAGCCGGTCGCAAAAGCGGTACCCGCTCCCTTGATGCCTCTCGGTAATGCGGAGCCTAGGCCGCTTAAGCAGCTACCGCAAAAGCGGCCAAGTGATGCAAAAGCCATGTCACCATTGAATGTTACACCAACAATTGGAGCACAATGTTCCAACCTTCGAATGGACCCTCAGAATTCATTCGGGGTCCAAACAAACAAAAAGTGCTACCCACTCCGAACCAACTTTCCGGACTCAACAAAATCAATGAAAAAACCAATGAATGTTGTCTCATCAAAATATTGACCAAAGTCAACACTTATAAAGAAACACCAAACAAAATACCAAAAGCCACAAACTCATCTGGATCACCTAAAAAATAGAACCAACGGTCATTCTAGACCAAACTCGGCATTCCAGAGCTAACCACACTGATGGAATTTCTATCCGAGTGCCTTTACCAAAAATGTTGACCAAAGTTAAAATTTAGCCAAAACTTCAAATCTAAAATGGCTAACGGCACAAACTCAAAATGACAGCCTCAAAACCCAAACGAACCGTCTCACTAGACCAAAATGACACTATTGGAGTTGGTGGAACTGACGGAATCCTCATCCGACATGGGTTTCTCTAGATGTTGATTAAAGTAAAATTTTTCATACCACAAGCCTCTAGAATGGAAAAACTTATACCAGATCTCCCAACCTCCTCGGGAAGCATGCAACCTAACCCAACACCACACAAAAGCTACAAGGAAGCTACTAGAAGGGGCATAATAGTAAAAGCCCACAAAAGCATAGAAATGACCTCAAGGGTCATTACAACATCCACTACTAAAAGAACTTTTGTCCTCAAAAGTAAGGAAAATGAAGTACCTGAAAGCTTGAAAAAGTGAGGATACCGAGTCCGCATATCAAGCTTGGCCTCTTAAGTAGCCTTCTCGACCGGACAGTACCTCCACTAAACCTTCACTTACGGGATCTCCTTAGACCACAACATCCTAACATGCCTATCTAGAACAGCCACAGGCTCCTTCTCAAAAGCCAAGGACTCATCAGTTCTCTAGAAGCGTAAGCAATAACTCTACCCTGCTACATCAACACACAACCCATTCCAACACTGAAAATATAATAGTAGACCGTAAACCCATGGCCCTCAACAAGAAGAGTCAGAATCGGTGCTGAAGTCAAAAAGGTCTTAACTTCATAAAGCTCACCTCATACTCATCACACCATTGGAAATTGTCATTCTTCTGAGTCAATCTAGTCAATGGATCCACAATCGAAGAAAATCCCTCCATGAACCGTTTGTCGTAGCCTGCTAACCCGATGAAACTGTGAAACTCAATAAGAGAATTGGCTTATCCCAACCATGGACTACCTCAATCTTCGTGGGATCTACCATAATTCCATCTTTGGACACCATGTCTACCAAGAATGCTACAGACTCAAGCCAAAACTCACTCTTGGTGAATTTGGCATATAACTGTTAATCTCACAAGATATTGAGTACAATCCTCATATGCTGCTCATGTTGCTCTCTACTCCCAGAGTAGACCAAGATATCATCGATAAACACAATCATGAATGATTCCTAAAAAGGTGCGAACACATGGTTCATCAACTCCATGAATGATGCTGGGGCATTAGTCAACCCAAAAGACATGACTAAGAACTCATAGTGGCCATACCGAGTCCTAAAGGTAGTCCTAGGGATGTCCACCACCCTAATCCTCAACTGGTGGTAGCCTGATATCAAGTTTATCTTAGAGAACACCGCTGCACCTTGAAACTGATCAAATAAGTCATCAATATGCGACATAGGATACTTGTTCTTAATGGTCACCTTGTTAAGCTGTCTGTAGTGAATAACCATACGGTAGCTACCATCCTTTTTCTTCACAAACAGGGAAGGAGCGCCCCAAGGATATACACTCGGTATAATGAACCCCATTCCCAAAAGGTCCTTGAATTGCTCCTTAAGCTCCCTCAACTCAGCTGGTACTATCCAACGTGAAGGAATAGAAACTGGTTGTGTGCCTGGCTCAACATCAATACCAAATTCAATATCACGGTCAGGAGGAAGATCGAGTAGATTAAAAGGAAACACATCAGCAAACTCTCTAACCACATAAACTGACACAAGAGAAGGAGTGTCGGCACTATTACAGTAGAAGTCTTGAAAAGGAAACAATATGTACATATCAATATGATTTCAACAATAAAGGTGCAAAGATTCACCCTCATAGTTTGTCATATCATGAAAATAAAATAAAAATATTACATTTAAAGAAAATAATAGAACAACACTAAAACTATTAAACAGTTTCAAATAGCAACCATTCAAATGAAACTATTGTCGTAATAGTTTTAGTTTATGTAGACTCAATAATGATATTTTCATCATCATTTTTGAGAAAATTTTTCACAATATCCAAGCATGGTTTCAAAACGATATTCCTCCATGCTTCATCAACACCTTCTTTTCTATCTTCTTTGAAAGCGTCAGTAGCAATAATATTGTGCATCAACCAGCTTTGCTCATTTATCAATCGTTGAATCTTCTCAAGTTGGCTACAAATTAATGTACGCGTATTACGCTAGACATTTGCAATTGAAGATTGAAGAATCATCTCCTTTGATTCATCATCTTCGTCTAAATTTTTTTCTTCTCTTAAATATCTATCCATTTCAGGGACAACAATGGACCGTCGGATTCCTTTGGTGTAATCGACATCAGGAATAAATATTTGTCGCACCTCATCCACTAGCCCTGCATGCAACATAAATTTAAGAATAGTTTAATTTATTGGAACATAGATTTGAAAATCAAAAATATTATTAAGAAAATTATATAAAAAAAATTAATTTCATCTAGGCAAGCCTTAATTGATATATAAAATAATTAGAAAAATTACATGAATTGACCATGTGATCAACCCTCAAGTCAACTCTAGGGTTCAAGACTGATTGTTCTACGTCAATCCAAATGAAGCAACTTTCAAACTTATATTTGAACATGAACGCAGGGTCTTCTACAAGTTTTTCAATATATGAATTTGACCCTCCAACAATGATTGGAACACATTCAGACTTCAAAAAATTTTCTATGAAGACAATGGCTTGTAAGCAAAAATCTTCTGCGGTGAAGTCAGAATCTGGCTCAATTTCACCTAAGAAAATGTGAAATCAAATAACAGTCAATTAATATTCACATCAAAATAAACTAATCACTAAAATATGTATTTTTCTAAACATATTTATAAATATGATTATATGATTTATTTTAAAAGTTAATGGTTTAAGAATCATAAGGTCTCTAGTTCAAATCATTGATGGAGACAAAATCAATTAATAATTTCTTCTCATATATTAGAACTCAATAGATATATTAATCAATTCTTATGTCGGTGGAGAATAGAAAAGACACCCTCCCCCTCCCCCTCCCCCTCCCCTTCCATACACACACATAGTCGAATTAGTTGAGATGCACGGAAGCTTACCATCAATAGAAAAAATTCATAACTTATTTTTTGAAAAAAGATCTTTTTTATCTCATATCCGAAACCAAATTAACTTTCTCAGACATCACTTTTATGAAAATACATAATTTTCTTAATAATAAAGTATATTTTACACTCGAATCTATAATTACTACTAATAAATTATCTAGGTAGTCATTTGATATAAATACTGTTAGAAATAAATATATATACCTAGCAAATAGTGCGGTACACCTTGTTTCTCGGTGTCTGTGATCTTGTTGGTAACAATTTCAAGTCCCTTATATACTTGCATTTTGTCAGAGTTGATTATTTCTCCTGGAAAATGGGTGGCAAGGTCAATAGAGAGACGAGTTTTTCCTGTTCTTGTGGCTCCCATTATGAACACCACTTTCTTCTTATTGAACTTGTTGTTGATGATGAAAGTATTCATTTTAGCTACACATAAAATAATATCAAAATAGTAATTAGTTTAAAATAGTAGATAATATCATGAAAACCACTCATGCATACAGTCAGACATTCAAAAATCTTGTAAATATAAAGTTAATAAGTAGAAACCTTGCTTGAGATGGAATATTGTCACGACCCAAATTCACATGTCGTGATGACACTTATGTTCCCAACCGATAGGTAAGCCAACCCACTAGATTTACCTTTTTAACTAAGTAAATAAGGTGAAAAGTCAACAATGACTAGAATATCTCCAACCATAGTCTTCATAAATACGAAAAGCGGAAAACAAAATACCACCCAAGAATTGGTGTCATAAGTACAAGATCTTCTAAAATACAGTGCAAGTCTGAAACTGAAATGACAAGCCTAGACGTAAGGAATATCCTATCTAAATACTAAAATAAAATGATAATTAAAGAAATAGAGGGAGGTGTGGGCTGCAGAACAGTCAAGCAGCTCACCATAACTCCAAGATACTCCAAGCTCGAAACTCAGAAAGCTCCACGAGGGGCGCTCGTATTCGAAATTGGATCTGCACCACAAAAAGGTGCAACAAATGTAGTATGAGTACGAAACCACGTGTACCCAGCATATCTCATCTGACCGACAACGAAGAAGTAGTGACGGGAGTTCATATAAGAAAATCATCTTTTTTGTTTACAAGTCTACACTATACACATCAGTCAAGTTTCATCAAATAGGGATAGTTAAATATCATGCAATGTCCAATCACCAATAAGACACATAATCAGCAAAAATGAGGATGTAATGAGATGCAATGCAATGCAACACCATGAATGATATGTCTCAGATGCCAAGTACTCTCTCAACCGTATATACATGATACTCCTCGGAAATACATCGAGAGTTCATGACCCATGGGGGACTCGCGAGGTCCATATACCGACACGGACGATCTCCACGTGTCTGTGCGGACGATCTCAACGCACTATGATAAAATAAACAATCCCCAGCACGGACGATCTCCACGTGCCCAACTTAAAATCATAACATCTCACAATCCCCAGCACGGACGATCTCCACGTGCCCAACTTATACTCAATCTCATGTCAACGCATGTATACAATATTATTTCAATACAAGGGAATAATGCAGCGTCTCAATAAATCAAATGTAGACATGACATACAATCACCTGAATTATTACAATTTCACAGGTTCAATAAGGAAACACAATACACCAAAGAAGCCAAGTCAACAATACATCAGCTAATGCCCACATGCTTTGGCATTCTCAAATTACAATTCGCATTCTATAGTAATAAACTTTCCCTTTATAACCCCGGTACTCGTACCAATGCCCGTCACACCATTGGTACGAGACCCCCATCTTTCGCCCTTACCCATTGTCTATTCCGTTTTTAATCTTTAATTAGAAAAATGTCATTCAACGAAGTCTGAAAGTCTTAACATACCTTGAATGCCGAACACGTGTCACGAATCCTCAAGATTTCGCCTTTCCTTGTTGTGAAGCTTCATAACATTCACAATCTATCAAAAAATGTATTATTCGTAAGTAAACGTGTCCGTAGACACCCATATTACTATATGTTTATCCTCGACCCAAAAACTCACACATATCTCTAATCAAGCTCCAAATCTCGATAAAATTAATATGTCAAGTTTCATATTTTCCTAAAATTCAAGCCTAGGGTTAAGTCTTAATACCTCCAAATAACACAATTCTAATGATATTAATATAATACAATACACTTAATATTTAATTACCAATCTCAATATATCAAAACCTAATTTATAATATGATAGCAAAATCCAAAATTTCAACTAAACTACACATCTGCACTTTAACCATGAAACAGAAAAAAACAAAACCCAACCCCAACCGTGCTTGATTTCCATTCCATAGCTTTCCACTCATTATCTAATGATTAGCAAGTCATTACTACCAATGAATTAACCTTCCAATCAACCCTCTCCACTATATTTGTCCTTAACTTAAGATTCAGATTGACAACAATTAATTAATACTTCACCAATATAACCTTCACACCAACAAATATACCATTATGCGTATATGCAGAAGCATAAATTGGCTGAAAGAAGAATTTTATACCTGAAGTAGTTCGCCCCTCTTTCTTCTATATTCAACGTTGCACAAATTAGTTTCTAACTCCTTTTTTTCTTTTCTTTTCTAAAATAAACCCCAGTAACTTAATTCAATACATGGGCCAAGTGGTAACGGGTATTAAATAAATTATGGACGTGACCCATTAACTATCAACTATCTTAATTATTTAATAAATATTAGTTAACTAAATAATCGTAGTTACCGAATAGTTCAGAATTTCCATTTAAAATTTTATGGGAAGAGTCAAAATAGTGCTATTGCTCAAAATGACATAACGGGTCGTTACAAATATAAAATGTAAAAATTTCTTTTTCTTGAAAGTGGTTATGAAAGAAATTGCATTGAGCTTTTATATTAAAATGTGTTTGTGGACTTATTAATTGGCATACCAAATTCAGAATTACTGATATCTTTTAGAATAATAATGACTTTTGAAAAATGTATAGATATGTCAACTTGAATTTTGGTGATTAGTATTAAATAATTTTAGGATAAAGGTAAGAGATGTGCATTGTTAGGAGATCTCATATAACTGGGCTTTTATAGTAAAAATGTTCTTATGAACTTATTAATTGGTATACCAAATTAAAAAAAATTCATATCTTTTAGGATAAGAATAGTTCTTGAAAAAATCTACAGATGTGTCAACTTGAATTTTGGCGATTAGGCTTAAGTAGTTTTAGGATGAAGTTTCAAGATGCACATTGTTAGGAGATCGCATACATATTTGACGGAATGATCGGTTTCAAAAGGAATGCAAGAAGTACTCAATAATATTTCTGAAGGAATACATTCTAGTGATAATGCTTCAATTCTGACACTATTTAACAACACATCATAAGTGGTAAGTCAAAAACCACTAAATGAAGGAACAATTATCGATAATTATTTCAATTACGAGTATTTATAAGAATTTGTGTAGCATGTAATAATATAAAACCTTTTTTATTTAACCATTGAATCAAGCTTCTATCATCATGATTGAATTATGTAGAATATATTTCCTTAAATGATCCTTACCGATAGATTGCAAATTTACTACTCTCTCTTCTTTGTTAAAGTGACAATTTTAAATTTGGAGTTAAGGATTTTATTCTTTCAAACTCTTTAAGGGTAGAATCTCCCCCAACATTTACGGTCATTTTTTTTCACTCTGTTACGTTGACATTCAGAATGATCTCATGTAATTGTGTAAGTACGTATTTATATTAATATATATCAAATATCAATGACTTGGACTTGGACTTGGGGCTTGGGCTTGGATCGGATCGGACATTAAAATAAATATTTGTATAAAACTTAAATATGTAGGTATCATCTTTGCTCTATAAATATCAATGTTTTCCCCAGACATAGCATAGAAAAATCTGCAATTATCTATATTCCCCAAATCTATACACGTGCAATATCTTGTTTAAGGAAAGTCGTTCTCAAGCCTTCTTTATTTTTGTTTTCAGATTATTAAATTTTCTAACACTAAAGTTAGAATAAATAGATATCTTAAAGGATAAGAATGATTCTTTATAATCGTGATATGGATATATCAACTTGGATTTTTGTGATTAGCGTTAAATAATTTTAGGATAAAATTGCTAGATGCACATTGTCAGGAGATCGCGTACTTGATTGAAGAGAAAATCGACTCCAAAAGACCTGCAAAAGGAACTAATAATAATATGTGTGAAGTCATGATTCAAGTTTAAATACTCAAATTCTTAGGCTATTAAACAACATGTCACAAATATTTAACTCAAATTCCTTTAAATTATTATTATTAACAGATTGCATATTAACTAATTTTTTCTTTTTGTTTATTCATCAATTTTCACTTTAGAGGTAAGGATTTTCTTATTTCAAATTCTTTAAAGGTAGAATCTTTCTCATAATTTATGGTCACTTTGCACTCTAAAACCTTGAAAATATGTGTAGATAATAAGTTTAATCGTCTAATATATTTAAAGGCATGCAAAAAAAAAATCATAAACAAAAGTGAGTTCTTTTGTTAATCAACTAAGTCTTATTATTATGCTCTTAGAAGTCTTGAAAAGGAAACAATATACATATCAATATGATTTCAACAATAAAGGTGCAAAGATTCACCCTCACTGTTCGTCATATCATGAAAATAAAATAAAAATATTACATTTAAAGAAAATAATTGAACGCAAAAACTATTAAACAGTTTCAAATAGCAACCATTCAAATGAAACTATTGTCGTAATAGTTTTAGTTTATGTAGACTCAATAATGATATTTTCATCATCGTTATTGAGAAAATTTTTCACAATATCCAAGCATGGTTTCAAAACGATATTCCTCCATGCTTCATCAACACCTTCTTTTCTATCTTCTTTGAAAACGTCAGTAGCAATAATATGGTGCATAAACCAGCTTTGCTCATTTATCAATCGTTGAATCTTCTCAAGTTGGCTACAAATTAATGTACGCGTATTACGCTTGACATTTGCAATTGAAGATTGAAGAATCATCTCCTTTGATTCATCATCTTCGTCTAAATTTTTTTCTTCTCTTAAATATCTATCCATTTCAGGGACACCAACGGACCGTCGGATTCCTTTGGTGTAATCGGCATCAGGAATAAATATTTGTCGCACCTCATCCACTAGCCCTGCATGCAACATAAATTTAAGAATAGTTTAATTTATTGGAACATAGATTTGAAAATCAAAAATATTATTAAGAAAATTATATAAAAAAAAATTAATTTCATCTAGGCAAGCCTTAATTGATATATAAAATAATTAGAAAAATTACCTGAATTGACCATGTGATCAACCCTCAAGTCAACTCTAGGGTTCAAGACTGATTGCTCTACGTCAATCCAAATGAAGCAGCTTTCAAACTTATATTTGAACATGAACGCAGGGTCTTCTACAAGTTTTTCAATATATGAATTTGACCCTCCAACAATGATTGGAACACATTCAGACTTCAAAATTTTTTCTATGTAGACAATGGCTTGTAAGCAAAAATCTTCTGCGGTAAAGTCGGAATCTGGCTCAATTTCACCTAAGAAAATGTGAAACAAAATAACGGTCAATTAATATTCACATCAAATTAAACTAATCACTAAAATATGTATTTTTCTAAAAATATTTATAAATATGATTATATGATTTATTTTAAAAGTTAATGGTTTAAGAATCATAAGGTCTCTAGTTCAAATCATTGATGGAGACAAAATCAATTAATAATTTCTTCTCATATATTAGAACTCAATAGATATATTAATCAATTCTTATGTCGGTGGAGAATAGAAAATACACCCTCCTCCTCCCCCTCCATACACACACATAGTCGAATTAGTTGAGATGCACGAAAGCTTACCATCAATAGAAAAGATTCATAATTTTTTTTTGAAAAAAGATCTTTTTTATCTCATATCCGAAATCAAATTAACTTTCTCAGACATCACTTTTATGAAAATACATAATTTTCTTAATAATAAAGTATATTTTACACTCGAATCTATAATTACTACAAATAAATTATCTAGGTAGTCATTTGATATAAATACTGTTGGAAATAAATATATATACCTAGCAAATAGTGCGGTACACCTTGTTTCTCGGTGTCTGTGATCTTGTTGGTAACAATTTCAAGTCCCTTATATACTTGCATTTTGTCAGAGTTGATTATTTCTCCTTGAAAATGGGTGGCAAGGTCAATAGAGAGACGAGTTTTTCCTGTTCCTGTGGCTCCCATTATGAACACCACTTTCTTCTTATTGAACTTGTTGTTGATGATGAAAGTATTCATTTTAGCTACACATAAAATAAAATCAAAAATAGTAATTATTTTTAAATAGTAGATAATATCATGAAAACCACTCATGCATACAGTCAGACATTCAAAAATCTTGTAAATATAAAGTTAATAAGTAGAAACCTTGCTTGAGATGGAATATACTATGTAAAAATATATTTTGCTTGAAAGTGGTTATGAAAGAAATTGCATTGAGCTTTTATAGTAAAATGTGTTTGTGGACTTATTAATTGGCATACCAAATTCAGAATTACTGATATCTTTTAGGATAATAATGACTTTTGAAAAATGTATAGATATGTCAACTTGAATTTTGGTGATTAGTATTAAATAATTTTAGGATAAAGGTAAGAGATGTGCATTGTTAGGAGATCGCATATAACTGGGCTTTTATAGTAAAAATGTTCTTATGAACTTATTAATTGGTATACCAAATAAAACAAAATTAATATCTTTTAGGATAAGAATAGTTCTTGAAAAAATCTACAGAAGTGTCAACTTGAGTTTTGGTGATTAGGCTTAAATAATTTTAGGATGAAGTTTCAAGATGCACATTGTTAGGAGATCGCATACATATTTGACGGAATGATAGGTTTCAAAAGGAATGCAAGAAGAACCCAATAATATTTCTGAAGGAATACATTCAGGTGATAATGCTTCAATTCTAACACTATTTAACAACACATCATAAGTGGTAAGTCAAATTCCACTAAATGAAGGACCAATTATCGATAATTATTTCAATTACGAGTATTTATAAGAATTTGTGTAGCATGTAATATCATAAAACCTTTTTTATTTAACCATTGAATCAAGCTTCTATCATCATGATTGAATTAGGTAGAATATATTTCCTTAAATGATCCTTGCCGATAGATTGCAAATTCACTACTTTATCTTCTTTGTTAAAGTGACAATTTTAAATTTGGACTTAAGGATTTTATTTTTTCGAACTCTTTAAGGGTAGAATCTCTCCCAACACCTTTGATTGTGAACAAAAAACTTTATACTTATAGAAACCGATGATTTAATCCTCTATGTATAAGCTAAAACTCTATACACTAAATCATCTACTATATAAGTAAATAGACATCATAAACGAATATATGATCTATTAAAACTAAATAAATACTATATCCAAACATATGGTTAATAGTATATATCCCAACAATCTCCCACTTGAACTTTTAACCATCACAATTGTTATAATGTACTATATCTAAATGCATCGATAATAGTATATACCTTTAACACTTGTAGGCTCACACATCGATTTGCATATTTATAGATATCATGATGGTCTTGTTGGCCTGCATAACGAGTAACATACTTTTAGATATTATATTAGTCTTATCGTTCTACATAGAAATTCACATATTTCTGTAATGTACTAGTGAGTTTGCTAAAGAAGAAAGAATTGAGGAGGATTTATTCATTTATCAAAAAGTTTAGAAGGTTCTTGAAGTAGAACGGAAAAAATGAGAGTTTCAAGTTTTAGAAGATTCAAAATTTCAAAAGATGTAAAGGAGATTAAAAAAGTATAGATTTTATTTGGATTTTGGATCATCATTACAATGCTTTGAAAATTGTTAAAAAGGACCGAACAAAATCTCAACACCATATCAAGGCTCGGACACATGAAGAGAAAGTCATCAAAGAACGCTAGTTGTTACGTATCAGATCCAGAGGCAGCGCTAGGTGTTACTCTTTCACTCTTAAATTCTATATAATCAATTATTTATCTTGAGCTAATAGAAAATAATTCTTAGCTACCAGACTATAAAAATTCATCCTTATAAAAGCTACATAATCATCACATTATACATCATCGAATTCATTACTGAATACTTGAATTTCTTTTTACTAATATCAGTATTTGTTCATTAGCTTTAAATATTCATATCAAGTTCGTTCGAAGAGATCTTAGCTTAAAATATTATTGGAATCAAGATAACACAAACTACATTTACTTAATATTATCAAATTCATTCAATTTGTCTTAGTTTATTTCTTATTTATAACTTTACTTGCTTACATATTTACTCATCTCGATCAATTCGATACACATGTCCTTTGGAATTCATATTCAAATTCAACTGTATTTTTTTCTTCCCATTGAAATTTACGAAAATTGTAGTAATAATAATGATGTAAAATCTAATCAAAAAGGAGAGGATTAATTATTTAACAAGCTCAAATCAAACAAATAAAATTTGTTGATATAATTTATTTCATGAAAACACAACAAAGCAAATTACATCTTTATGAGAAACACAAACATCAACAAACACAACCAATTAAAATTCTTGAACTTGAGCAAGCACCACTTTAAATGAGAACTTGGAAATCCCTTATTCACATATTAACTTTTATATTGTCTAGACTCTTCAAAAACATACCGCACTTGTGTTGCATTTCTCCAAAAATACACTATTATTAGATAATCTGGCTCACACACTCGTCTATATATTTGAAGAGTCTTAACAACATAAGATATTACTGATTGACATGATGAGTGTCGACATCTTTGGTCAGATTAATGGCTAATTGCAAATAATGTAAGGGTTCTGGAATATCTTCATTCTGCTTCTCATATTCAATAGTCCATACAACCATGCTATTTTCTCCTTCATTCTCAATATGAAGAGTTGCTTTGAAGGCCTTGTATTCCTCTATCAAATGACCTTCAAATGCCTTGAATGTCACTAACCTTTTTTCCTTGTTTATCTCATCAACAATCACCTTTACAACCTTCTCTTGTCCCTCTATTTTTTTTGTGAAAAAAAAGGAGGAGGAAAATTACACATTTATACAAGATCGATACATTATGTGTAATGTTTTCCTCTAAAAATATAATGTTGTATACTTGTATAATATTATATATTGGACTACATGAAGATTTTTCATTTAAAAATGAACACAATCGAGAATACAAATAAATATTAAAGGCTCAAAGAGAAGTAAGACTATTGTTTGGTAAACAAATAATATGTTCGAATTATCCTGAGCGTTTTATTTAGTGTATACCTAAATTATTTTTGAATTTTTTATCCAAAATAATAGAGATTAATTTGTGTATTTAATTCTATTTTTTTGTTTAGATGCAATGGTTATTCATTGTAACTGAGCATCTCTTCTTTTCTTGAGTCAAATTTATTTTTTAAAATATTTGCTAGAGCGATTGTTTTAGCCAAATAAAAAATTTATTCACAATAATCGAGTTCTAATTTTTTTATTTCTTTTTATTTATCTGTAGATGGAATGACGGACTATTTTTGTGTATTTCTTATTTTTTTGGATCCAATATTATAAAAAGTTTTGCTGAAACTCCATTAGTTTTAGCTAAATAATTATTTTTAAAAAAAAATTCAGCCTAAATCATAGAGTTTCAGCCAAGTTCTTTAATTTGGACTGAGAAATATCACAAAAAGAGTTTTTGAAAAAATTAAAAGATAACAAAATATATTTTATTTTTGTTAAAAAGGCACATGTCTCCGTAATTTTTTATTAGAAATAATAAGAGCAAATCCGGAAAAAATGAAGTAAAACTGACTTCTTCTTCTTTTTCTTTTTGTTCTTCTTCTTCTTTTAATTAAAAAAAATAAAATATTTCGAAGTAAACTTTAGTTAACTATATTTGTTCCATTTTCCAAGGTCAACTACAAATGCCTACTTTTAAAATTAGGTTAATTGGGAGGAAGAATAGTCCTATTTTCCGATTATAAATAGAGAAATTGTTATAAATAATCGTCAATCAGAATAGATAGTAGTGAACATACGGTTCAATTAGAAGAAGTGATTTAGAAAATATTACCGATGGTATAATTCCAGTTAACAACAGAGCCGACAGTACCCCAATCGCCTTCATGTAAATCGACAGCTTGAATAGTTTGTGGTACAACATTTGGAAGATGGTGTGGTTTTTCACAAAACATTTCATGAAATAAATCCTTACAACCTTTTATTTCTGTTTCTGAAATCAACTTTCCTTTCAAACTCATTTTTTTAAAATTTGATTTTGTAATATAGAAATAGAAGTATTATTGGAAAATTTTGATGGATAATGAATCAGAAATGGAAGTCTTTATATAGTTGCACTTTGGAAAATAAATTATTACAATTATTTTCTCCAAGTTGAGCATTTATTAAAAAAATAGTGACAACTTAGATGTATTGAGAAGTGGTGGTTTCGTGATTTAGCAATAAGTATGATGTTGATGACTATGACAATTGAATTATTGTATTAAAAAACTAAATATATACACAAAGTTGGGTCATTTTTCTTTGTTTTGAAGAAGCTGTTAGTAAGAAGAATATTTTTGAATTATCTAGCTAGTTATCTAAATATAACAAATGATAAAATTGACCTGTTGCTATCGGACATCGGAGAAAAAATAAAAAAGATAAAATTGACCTTAAATAAAATAATTTACTTTTTCATTTTTATGGCCAAATTATTGTCTAATATTGAATAGTTCGTACTTAAGAAGCAGTTGTCATGATCTCATTGATGATGCTTTAGATAATAAAAACTTGATACAAGATCTGGGTGACATCGAAATCATAGAAAATTCATTAATTCTCCGTCTCAAAATAAATGTCATTTTAATTTATTTTGTATTCATTAAAAGAAAATACATGATACTTATTGAATTTTTTTGTTTTAATCTATTTATTATATTTTAATTTAATATAGAGTTTAAAAAAGTAAAAAATAGTTTTATGATTTTGAATTAAAAATATATTAAATATGTAAAAATATATTTTAATTTTGTGGTCTTAAATATGTCATATGAAAAGTTATAATTAAAGAGTTGCTTAAAAAAAAGGAAAGAGACATTCTTTTTAAAACAAAATAAAAGAAATAAAATAGAAAAAACAAATTGAAACGGAGAGAATATAATTCATCCATATTTATTTAGAATTAAGCATTGTTAAGAAGTAGTTTTTTACTATAAAAGTATAATCATAAACAATTACTACTATTTTTTGTCCTAAATTTTTAAAGTAACACTTATTTTGAATTTTTTTTTTTTTTGCTAAATAACACTTTATCTTAGAAAGGGAAGATAATATAGTACTCCCTCTAGTCTATATTGTGAGTTGTTCTGAATATTTTTTATGGTCCAAAATAAGTAAATTGTTTAAAATTTAAAAAGAAAATTGTTTGAACTTTTATATATATATATTGAAAAATAACATTTTATTTATATCGTAAAATATTTTTCTCAAAAAATATCTTATAGCCAAACAATTCACTATTAATATAACATTTCTCCACTTTATTTTCATGTTGTCACGCTGAAGGAAGAGTTGGCCATTAAAGTAGCAAATAATTGAGCAAATGGCGTCTTTAATAAGCTTCCACTGACAAATGAATTTGACAAACATTTTTAAATTTTAAAAAAATAGATAATAAATGGTTCACCTACTTAATTTTTGTATTTTCAATCAATGGTCACAAATAGGAGTGTTCGTGGTTTGGTTTGGATCGGTTATTGGTTAAAATCAAAATCAAACCAATTTAGTCGGTTTTTTAAATTTCTAAAACCAAATCAAACCAAACGAAAAAAATAACCGTCGGTTTGGTTATTATCGATTTGATTTAGTTTTTCTGGTTTTTTCAGTTTGAAGTAACAAAAAAATTTGAGGACATACGTTTTTCGATAGACACAAACACCTAGTACACAAACAATCTACATGAAAGCTACTGTCGATTTAATTAAGCAATACTAGAATTATTATTACACGAACAAAATGATTCAATTAAGAAGAAATATGACTATCTTATGTGAGGTAGGTTAGGTAAAGACTAAAGTAAAGGATTTTGATGGACTTGGACTTGAGATTGTAATAATTGGGCTAAAATTTGAGTATTGGGCTTGAGAAAACTGTAAAGTTAAAGACTTTAGTTAACTAAAATTTAACAAAATATTTATATTTTATTTATGAATAATATATAAATAATTATAAAATTTATACATCTAATTTATCGGTTCGGTTTAGTTATTTTTGCGGTTGTTTTTTTAGTAAAATCAAAACCAAACCAAATAATATCGGTTTTCAAAATTTAAAACCAAACCAAACCAAACTAAATATCGATTTTTTTAATCGATTTCATTCGGATTACGATTCGGTTTGATTTTTTAACCATAACCATGAACAACCCTAGTCACACTACCAATTTCGTTATAAAATTGAGTTTTTCATTCTTTCATTCAAAATTAAGATTTATTTAGATATCATGTCATCGTAAATTAAAGATTTATTTATGATATCATGTCATTATAAATTAAAATTAATACGTCTTAGGAAAGAAAGAAAGGTACCAAAAAAATACGTAAGTAATAATACACTTTATATTTTTTTAAAAATGTATTTGTATATTTAGCTAACAATATTTTTATGTGTCTATATTACGTAATGTAAAAATATTTTGTGGTTTTGAAATACAAAGGGAAGTAATTATTGGCGAAAATTAGTGGGAGAAAAATGTCTAGCTAAAATGGTAAGAGAATGTATATTATAAGAAGAAAAAATATTGTGTTTTTCAGATTTTACGTAAGAAATAAAGGGAGTAAAAAAAGAAGCATTTTTAATAGAGTTCTAAAATAATAATATAGGTAAATTTGTGACTTTTTCTTTTAGTGTTCTACTTGCATAGATTATTATTTGTATGCTATTAATGGACATGATTTTTATAGATGAAAATGATCCTCATGGTTCTTCTACGATCATAGTTAAATTTAACAAAAAATTAATTGATAAATTCATTAATAATTTTTACAAAATAACTGTGTGAAGCATAATCAAGTTCAGTATTTAAGAAAATAATATGCATGTGTAAAACCTCACTAAATTAATACTTGGTAAATTAATAATCTCTCTAGAATAATATTTTTCTCCGATCCCGATTTGGGCCAATGGAAAAAATAACTTATTTCGATAAGATAATAAGATAATATATTTTCAGAAGACCCCTATATAAATATTATCACGCCCCGAGCTTACATCCTAGACGTGCCAGCACTCGAAAACCATTTCTAGTCCTCAAGCGAACCCTTGGCCTGGCTGATTGCTTAGCGGAAGATTTACTCAAACGATAGCAAGCTTAGAAATAGAATTTAGAGCATTCAACTCAATCAAATACTTAACTCAAACTGTCTGAAAATACTTGATTGCAATAATAATAATACTCTGCAAAACAGTTTCAAAACATCTCAAACAAAAGGGAAATACTGAGAGACTCATCAACTCTAACTATCTATGAAGCCTCTAATACTAAGATGGATGTCGGGACAAGACTCACAACACCTCAATCAACTAATAATAGAAATAAAAGTGGGGTCTTCCAGAATGCAAGGAGGCTCACCAAAGCTAACTGGGAGTGCTAAGTGATCTCAACGAAGCGCCTGTTGATGATCCTAAACACCTATATCTGCATCATAAAAAGATGCAGGTCGAATGACATCAGTACATTTGAATGTACGAATATGTAATATAACTGAGTTAGACAAATAACTGAACTGAATGACTGAAAGCACTCAACTAAATCAATACATGAACATGAAGTGAAAACCATTTAAGCTTTACAATAAAATATTCAATAAAAGCAATCTAAAAATAACATACTTTACTTGTGGGGAGTTTCTCTAACCGATAACCATTACTATGAGCCTAGCAATGATACAACGTTTTGCCCACGTTGCAAGGGTCATCCTATACCTTGCCGGGGGTATAAGATGATACTGTAACTGTGGATCCATCTAATAGGCCTTCTCAGAGGCAGTGAGGAGTCACACGAAGATTCAGTGCTATCCTATCCTACGCTGGCTACGTAGTTTTATGGGACTTTTGAGTTTTAATAGACTCTAACCAAATTCGATACAATATGTGTAATGTTTTCCTCTAAAAATATAATGTTGTATAATATTATTTATTGTAACCGTGCATCTCCTTTTTAAAAAAATAAATAAATTCGGGCCAAATTTATTTTTAAAACATATTTGCTAGAGCCTATTGTTCTAATTTTTTATTTCTTTTTATTTATCTGTAGATGGAATGACAGACTATTTTTTGTCATTTTGTGTATTTCTTATTTTTCTGGGTCCAATTTTATAAATTTCTTTTTAAAAAGAATTCAGCCTAAATCATAGAGTTTCAGCCAAGTTCTTTAATTTGGACGGAGAAATATCATAAAAAGAGTTTTTGAAAAATTAAAAGATAACAAAATATATATTATTTGAGAAAATGGTCTTAAACCCCCCCAATCTATACCCGAAATCCCAACTACACACTCTAATTTCACGGATGTCCTATTACACCCCTGAACATTTTAAAAGTGAAATATATACCCCCTTAAAAAGGTATACCCAGATTTGTATTGGGCAGTGATCTGCATGCTCCTGCCACATCACATCACCTTTTTTAATATTAAAAAAATTAATTTTTTTTCTTTATTTTACCGCCATAGCATCATCAACTAGTTGCTAAATTATTTTTCATCAGTTTTCTTCTAAATTCCTCTCAATTCAATCTTCGAAAATTTCTAATTTTCTTTTAATAATCGTTGATTCAACCCTCAAATTCTCTATTTATTTGCATAATCTCCTGTTTTTTCTCTTTTGATTGATGAAATTTTCACCAAAATCATTAACAATTCAATGCCCAAAAATTCCTTTTTATCAATTTTAGGGTTTAAGTTTTAAGCCATAGTTAGTTTAGTAGGAATGTTGAAAAATGAAGATTTTGTATGACTTTTGTATAATATAATGTTCATGGTAGATTTGATAACCAAAACCTTTTTAGATCTGGAAAAAAAAAGACAAAGAATGCATCTGACTTTTAAAATTTGTATTTGAGCTTGAATTTGCATCTCCTATCTTGGAGCGATAAAAACAAAGTATGTGGTGATGGTGACTTAAGTGGCAATTTACATTGGTACTGGTTGTTAATGGGTTAATAACATAGATTATTTTCGATAAATTTTTAGTAGAGCTACTATGAGAAGTGTGTGATTTGAAAATGAGAGGGAGCTTAGTGATGGAAGAACTATGGGGGCGGAGACCTGGTAGTGGAGGAGCCAAGCTCACCTGGCAAATCAAAAATGCCATCACCGCCGGTCTGTTAAAGAGAAGAAGAATGAAGAAAAAAAACGCAAATAGTGACAAATAATTAAATAAAAGGAAACATAAAAAAAAAATTTAAAAAGCAAAAAATAAATATGAAATAAGGAAAATATTAAAGCTTTAATTAGTTTTTTTGCCTCTCACTCTCTCAAAGAGAGTGAACTACACCTTCTTTGCCACCTCAGCATTTAGGGATCAAATAATTTCTCTTTGAAATAGTTTAAGGAGGTGATAGGAAACCCGTGAAGTTGGAGTGTGTAGTTGGATTCCGGATATAAATTGAGGGGGGGGGGGGTTTAGACCATTTTCTCTATTTTATTTTTATTTAAAAATGCACATGTCTCCGTAATTTTTTATTAGAAATAATAAGAGCAAATCCAGAAAAAATGAAGTAAAACTGACTTCTTCTTTTTCTTTTTGTTCTTCTTCTTCTTTTAATTAAAAAAAATATTTTGAAGTAAACTTTAGTTAACTATATTTGTTCCATTTTCCAAGGTCAACTACAAATGCCTACTTTTAAAATTAGGTTAATTGGGAGGAAGAATAGTCCTGTTTTCCGATTATAAATAGAGAAATTGTTATAAATAATCGTCAATCAGAATAAATAATAGTGAACATACGATTCAATTAAAAGAAGTGATTTAGAAAATATTATCGATGGTATAATTCCGGTTAACAACAGAGCCGACAGTACCCCAATCGCCTTCATGTAAATCGACAACTTGAATAGTTTGTGGTACAACACTTGGAAGATGATGTGGTTTTTCACAAAACATTTCATGAAATAAATCCTTACAACCTTTTATTTCTGTTTCTGAAATCAACTTTCCTTTCAAACTCATTTTTTAAAATTTTGATTTTGTAATATAGAAATAGAAGTATTATTGGAAAAATTTGATGGATAATGAATCAAAAATGGAAGTCTTTAGATAGTTGCACTTTGGGAAATAAATTATTACAATTATTTTCTCCAGTTGAGCATTTATTAAAAAAATAGTGACAACTTAGATATATTGAGACGTGGTGGTTTCGTGATTTAGCAATAAATATGATGTTGATGACTATGACAATTGAATTATTGTATTAGAAAACCAAATATAAACACAAAGTTGAGTCATTTTCTTTATTTTGAACAAGCCGTTAGTAAGAAGAATATTTTTGAGTTATTTGGCTAGTTGTCTAAATATAACAAATGATAAAATTGACCCGTTGTTGATATCGGACATCGGAGAAAAAAAAAAAGAAGATAAAATTAACCTTAAGTAAAATAATTTACTTTTTCATTTTTATGGCCAAATTATTGTCTAATATTGATTAGTTCGTACTTAAGAAGCAGTAGTCATGATGCTTTAGATAATAAAAATTTGATACAAGATCTGGGTGACATCGAAATCATAGAAAATTCATTATTTCTCCGTCTCAAAATAAATGTCATTTTAATTAATTTTATACTAGATACGTGAGCCCATGCCAGCATGGGACCAACATATGTTATTTATTTTATCGTAATTTATGTGACACATAGAATTTAAAGAGCCATCCAATTTTTTAAAGATATTTTTAAAAATAATTAAGTTGTAAATTATTGTGGCCTATAAAATTTACATAATTTTAAAATAATATGTTATTCTCTTTGTTCCAATTTACGTGGCACGAATGAAATTTAAAGAGTCGGTCAATTTTCTTGTATGATCTTGAAATATTTTAAGTCGTGATTTATAGTAATTTACGTAATATATTGTAAAAACTTTTTATATTTATTACTCTATCAATTTAACGCTTTTGAACTCTTAATCAAATGATTTATAATAGCATAAATATTTATGATTTATTATGAGACACACGTATAGGAATAAGCATTCAAATTTCTTACTTATTTTCTAATTTACACTTATTATTAACTATAATTATTTTAATTATTAATTATTAATTATTATATCACAATAATTCATAATTGATTATATATATAAAAAAATTATATATTTAATAGAATATAAAAAATTGTAATGGTTAGCTGAATGGATCAGTATTGTTTCCATAGTATTATTCCCAGCCGACAAGATAAAGTTGGCTGATCCACAAAGATAAATTTAGAGTACACAAAATTGAGAGACATATATGAAAAATTTTATTAAGTAAGAGGGACACTTATTGTCCGTTGTTGAGGGTTTCTTTGGCTGTCATTTGTAAATTGTGGGACCTATAATTTACATATTTCTATTTCTTACTTTTTCCTCCTCTAATTTTAATTTTTCTTTTAACGTTTTTTATCTCTTCATAATTTGTCTTCTTTTTTTTTTCTTCAGCTTCTTAACTCTTTCACGTAATTTTAATTTTAAAATCATTGAGAAACTTTGGATTTAAAAATAAATGGGCGAAAAATTATTTAAGCAAAAAATAAAACAATATGTCAAAACTCAAAAAAAAATTAATATGCAAGTGAAGAAAGAATTAAAATTTGAGAAAATAGTAGAGTGAGAGAAAAAGTGTGATAACAAGGAAAGGGATCACAAATACACATGTCAAAAGGAAATGGTGTCCTCACACAACTATTGTTAGGTGAGCCTCAACCATCAATTTTTCGACATATATGTAATTATATAAATGTCAGTTGGCTTATTTGTCTGAAAGAGAAAAGGTACAAACTATAAAGCATCAACATACAAAAGTTTTAAAGAGTAAAAGATAAGGAAATATCAGAATTACCCTTGTCATACAAGCAGGCATGTTGACGAACAGCTGTCTGCTTGTAGACTCTTATATATAGTAGTAATTCATTAAAAGAAAATACAAGATACTTCTTGAGTTTTTTTGTTTTAATCTATTTATTATATTTTAATTTAATATAGAGTTTTAAAAAGTAAAAAACAGTTTTATGATTTTGAATTAAAAATATATTTTAATTTTGTGGTCTTAAATATGTCATATGAAAAGTTAGAATTAAATAGTTGTTTTTTTACTCCAAGCTCGAAAAAAGGCAAACTTGGTGGCGTTGGATTGAGGACTCAAAGACCTTGAATTTGATAGATCATGGGTCACCTAATTCATTATGTGCTGGGGGATATGATTGTTTGAAGTTAACCTAAGTAGAATCTTATGTCAAAACTTAATCGAAAATGAAGCTTTCAACTCAACTTTGTGCTAGGGGTTTCTTGTGACCTTAAGTCATATCCAAATCCATTCAAACACCAAAGAAATGAACTTTACACATATGAGCAATTTAAGAATCACCCGATACGATTTTTACATGCAAATAAAGAATGGTTCGGGCCTTAGCTTAGAAATTTTCAGGGTGTTATAAATATATGGTCCCATTAATATTATAAATTAATAATTCTTTAAAAGTACAAATATATCTAAGACAATTTAGTGAAATGTGATTCTATTGTGTTTTGATTTTTGTTAAACCTTAAATCTAGTTGATGTTCATCTCTAACTTTTCTTATTGCATCCAAAAGTTCCGATGTTGTCTTTTCGAATTGCTTCATAAAATTTTGAAGAGTTCTAGATACAATAAGTGTTTCCTTATGCATAGCTTGTTCTTAAGGTATCGTATCGTCTACAACTTCATCATCAGTATTGTTTTTTATGGTATCCACAATTTCTTCTAAACTCTGGACCTCTGAATATGTATCATTTTCACTTGGATAATCCAATAGGTTATTGATGTCCATTTTATTGCGGTAATTGAGATCATTAATCATGACCTCAAGTTCATGAATGATGTTTTCATAAGTATGGGTTCATTCAAATCCTCTGAGATTTCATCCTCCAAACAAATTTTGCAGTGTCAAAAACAATTTGTTGTTGTTTCTTGCTGAACATTTATCGTCAAAGTCGGGATTGCAAAATTGATAGTATCTAAAACATTAATCTTTTCTGGATCAGTTTCATGTCCTACTTCATAGCCTACTAATATCCTACGATAAAATCTGTTCAGATAATACATCTTGAAAGCTGTTATTATCCCAGCATCACAAGGTTGAATCTTAAAACACTCTATAAATAAATAATTATTAATTAATCGATTAAATAATACCTCTACAAAATAATAATATTTCACGATCCCAACTATATTAATTTAGTGAGGTTTCACCGTAGTACCAATTGCTAACTTGACCATCAATATTGGTTATGGTGCAACAGTCAGAGGTGAACCCAAGATTAGAAGACTTCGGGTGCACCAAAAAATGACCTCTAAGTTAAATTTAAAATAAAAACAACAAAACATGACTCTAGCTGGATTTAAACCGTTATCTCGTAGGTGGCTCTTCTGGCTTGTACCAATAGCACAAGAGTACTCCTATGCTCCTCATAGGTGCACTATTGATTATATCCTAGTTTATGCCAGTGTCTCAAGATAGATATACATATATACACCTGATTTTTTCCAAATTATATCCTAATACTCGATTATGTTTTCATAAATTAAGTTAAACCAACAAATTTAATGATGGAGAAATGAATATATAGTCCCTCCACATTTTGATTAAAAATCTCAAATTCAAATCTTAAAAATAAAAATCTTGTTGGATTGTAACACGAGGACTCCTCGTTATCCATGATTAAAGTGGAAACATCAAATGAGTAGACAAAACAATTAATTCTTGGGCAAAAAAAGGAATGAGATAATATATTTTATTTGATCTGTTTCTGCTCTGACTTTCACAACCCAAAGAAAATATTTAAAAACTATTATTGTATCTACAAATCTTCGTCAAATCATATGTCATCTGAAGTCAAATTTTCTGGACCAATCCTAATAAATAATGGGCCCTAGTGGATTTCAAAGTGATCCACTAGATTGGTTCATATAAGTCTTAATGGATATTTGGGATACAATCATCCATAGATCTTCACAAATACTAGAGATATAATAGACCAAACAACTAGATATGAACTAATATATACAATATGTGGTATAAGTAATCATTTCATCAAATAGTGTTCTGAAAAAACAAAGAAATGCATATAAGAATGCCAAATATTCCTAGCTTGGTATGACTATTAAATCCCTAAGATTTCATTGTATATCAAATCTTGGAAGCAAATGATTTCATAAAAGGAACAGCACAAAATCACAAGATTTATCATAATATAGTATATCTGACCTAGTATGCAATTTCTGTTGGAAATATTACGAAAAATACTTTATCACGAACACTTGTACAAAATTCTGATAATTTTTCCAACACTTTCCCCACAACATACAAGTTATTTGAAAGTCAAATAATGTAATTTCTAAATCAGGACATTCAAAGGTAAATATTCAAGAAATTAAAGTTTTACTTGTGTTATGACCAAATGAAAAGATCTACTTTCATTGTAATTGAGAGTGCTAAATTTATTTGTAGAACTAGTATTCGAGATACCAGATACGCGAGTGAGATAGGAGAGTGGAAAGCGAGAAGGAAGAGACGCGAGCAAGATTGGTCTATGTATCCTAGCTAGATATATACATACGAATTCACTTAAATACAATGTATCTAAAACAAATTATACGATTTGGGCATTAATTAGCCCCAGATGAGTGATGTAATTGTTCTTTCCACTTATATCAATAAAACTGAAAATTTGAATTTAAAAAGAAAAAATCTAAAACAAATTATACACCTAATTTTAACAGCATGTATCTCGAAATACATATATATCTGTACTGATACAAGTGTATGAAAAAATGAAATTTATGTCACTCTTCTTGAGAAATGTAGTTATACAAGTAGTAAGGGACATGATTAGGATGTTATACCATCTTTGATTTAAAAAAAGGATTTTAAAAAAAACAAAAAAGAAAAAGTAGTGAAATATTACATTTAGTAGACATTAAAATTTTACTTTTAGCAAATGCATGAACCTAGATCTTCATTTTGCATCATAAACATTTCTTTTTGGAATACTATCCTGGCATGCCACTACTAGAAGTGGTTGAAACATAATTGCATATTACTATTGCTACAAGTGCATGAAAAATGAAATTCATGTCACTTCTCATGACAAATATTGCTATATATATATATATAATGAAAAAAAACACAAGTAGTAAGCGACATGATTAGGACGTCATACCATCTTTGATTTTAAGAAAAGATTTAAAGAAAAAATAAAAATCTCCCTCTCCCCACTTCTAGTCTATATATATTGTTGAATAATCATTGTAAAGAGATATCAACACTTGTCCTCTACAATTTTCCTATAGTGTCACTATATCTTTTTATTTCCAAGTCTTTAGTAAAATGGGTCTAAAATCTGTGTTGTGTGCCAAGATAGAAATGAAGGCTAATAAGGATGTGTTTCATGATGTTTTTACAAATAAACCACACCATGTCTCTACTATGTGCCCTTTGCATGTACAAGGTTTTGAACTTCTTGAAGGTGTCATTGGAACTGTTGGATCCAAAATTTGTTGGACGTATACCCTTGGTAAGCTAAATATTTAAAAATTTCCTAACAAGCCCCACCCCAACCCACTCATTCCATCCTCATAATTTTGTTTTAGATATATACAGATGTTTTTAAAATAATATTTCTTAATTTCATATCGAACACAACTAATAAATAAGAAACCACTTGTCACTATATTATCAGGGACAAATTATTTCGTCATTTATAAATCATATTTCGTCGCTAAGAATCTTGTGAGATGAAAAATATTTCGTCAATCAGTCGTCACTAAATGTGTGTCGCTAAAAGTATACAAAGATGATTTAGTGCTTCATCGCTAAAAGTATTATATTAACTACATAAAGAAAAATCGTCCTCAAATGCATAAACATTTGTGACAAATTTATTTGTCATAAAAGTATAATTTTTTTGTAGTTAATAGTATGCTTTGTTACTAAAAAGGTTATTACAACCGACAAAATTATATCGTCACTAATTATTTTATTTCAATCAGTGACGACATCAATTGTCTCTAAATTTATGTGTATTTCGTAGTTGAACAAAATCTAATTTCGTCACTATTGACTATATTTTATATACAAAAAATTATTTTGTCCTTAAATGTATTAATTAGGGACAAATTTATTATTATAAAAAAAGGTTAATAGTTTTGTTGTTAAATCTATCATTTTGTCGCTGCTGAAAATATTTTGTCACTAATTACTAACAATTGATGACATTTAATTATTTTATATTGATGTTATTTATTAATCTTATTGATTGATATATAATCATAAATCTTGAAAATGATTTAATCCAATTATTCAATTGCAATTACAATACTTTTCAAATACACAAATAATTTCTTTTTTCCATATTTATCCCCTCCCAATTTTTTTAACCCCTTCCCAGAAATCCCACATTATGCTTCCTTGGGGACTCGAACTCACAACCTTAAGGTTGGAAGTGAGGAATGCTTACCATCCAATCTACTCTCTTGTCTCTCATTTTAATTTTATTTTTAACTTCATTCACTTTTTTCAAATTTAACTTCTATAGAAATAATATATTATATGATTATTTATACACATACACAAATGCATGAAATTTATCACCCACAATTCATTCAAATGTAGATTATATTTTATCTCTACCAATATTTGGCTAGAGTTTGCACGACAATTTTTTTTCAATATAAACCCCATATTGTATTTATCCTTATCCAAATAGATGAAAGTCATTCTCTCTTCTCATTTTACATTCACTAAATCAAAGATGTATAGATGTGTTTGCTATGAGGAAAAATATTTATATATTTTTTCATTTTGGTGGGTTTATATGTTTGTGTATGTGTATATTTAAGTTTAACTTCTATCTTATTTTTTACTGTCAATATAGATAAATGAGTTTTAATTGTAATTAATAAAATATTATTATGTAAAACTTACTTATCCTTTAAATAGATAATTTTTTAAATTTATAATAAAGTTCACTACTATTTTTATTAATTGAATTTTGTATTGCGTGGTTGAAACATATAGTGCAAATAATGGACCGGATACATTAGTAATCAAACTTTGAACTTACGTCCAAAATATTTATAAAAACAACAAAATTAGTAGAGACTACCAAGTTGCCACAAATCCTCTTTAGTGGCGATGATGTCGCCGCCAAAAGACCTTTTATAGCGATAATTTCTTCGTCGCAACCCAATAACTTTTCAGGCATATTTTTTATAGGATTATTTGTGATGACGGCGATTAAGTCGCCACTAATATGTTATCTTTCGTGACGATTTCAAGGGTCGCCACTAAAACTATACATTTTGTGGCAACATTTATTTTTGTCGCCACTGCTTCATCTCATTTTGTGGCGATAAGATAAGTGGCTATGAATAGTTAAAGTACTAAAACTAGTAAGTGTACATTTAAGGGACTAAAAATGACAAGTATTTAATTAAGAGACCAAACTTGGTAACATTTTGAATAGTTAAAGGACTAAATATGATAAATGTATAGTTAAGGGACTATTTTAGACCTACTCCAATAGTTCATGGACCATTTATGACATTTTCTTTAATTATGAACAATCGTAGTCAAAGAAAATTTTGTATTTACCTATGAACTCTCTTTGTAGCAAATAGTTGAATTATTCAACTACAAATTTTAAGTCGTCACTATTTAACACCTCACATATTTTGTGACAATTTTTTTGCAACTGAATTGTGGGTTGATTAAAGACAATAAAATGATTGTCACCAATTGTTTATATTATTAGTGATGAAAATAAATGTCACAATTAAATCTAAATTTTTATAGCTAAAACTTATAATATTTAACTACACACACTAATTTGTCATTATTGTAACAACATAGTTTCTGAGACGAAATTATTTTGTGTCCAAAGATTAATTAATTTTAAGACAAAAAATAATTTGTCAGGAATTAGATACATCATTAGTGACGAAATAATGTGTCACTAGTAACTTTAAATTCGTGACTAATAGTACTCAATAAATGGCGCCAATTTATTTTTTGGTGGGAAACTTTAGTGGACAAAACTTTGCTATGAGCTTTTATGTTTCGTCACTAAAAGTATCTATCTCATATATTTAAGCACGAAAAGTAATTTTTGTCACTAAAAATGAATAATTAGTGACAAATTTCATGTCGTAGCTAATAAGTTATTAGCTATATATCATATTTGTTATAGTGTGTTTTCTTAAAAATAAAAACCTTTTCCTTTCTATTGAACATGTCAACTCTATTTGGTTTCTCATTTCCAACTCTTTTTTTCTGAAGGCAGGTGGGGAAAAGAAGATCTCCAAACAAGTACTTGAAACTATAGATCATGAAAAAAAGGTGCTCACACTCAAAGAATTTGAAGGAGATGTAGTGGATAAATATGATACTTTTAAAGGTACTCTTCATATCGAAACAAAAGACGAAATCGATTTGGTAAGCTGGACATTGGAGTATGAAAGGCCAAATGAGAATGTCCCTGAACTTATAAGTTTGCTGGACTTCATTGTTGGTATGACCAAAGCTATTGATGATCACCTTGCCAATTGATGAATTGATGGGATCATATATATGCATGTGAGCTTTACATAAATACCCTATGCCTTGTTTGTTGTTTGAAAGAATGGTAAAAAACAATCCATGTTGGTTGTGTACTTCTATTTGGTTTTTATTTTTGGTGATTTGATGTTTGTTGTGTCTTTCTCATGTAAGTGATATGTTATCAACATTCAACTATGTAATTAACCTTTGCGTTGTGTAATAAGACATGGGTATAAAGTTTATATATAATTATATATTACTCATTACAACCATACTAATATAGTAATACTTAGGATTATTTTAGATCACATGTTTCAAAAGTTTTTTTTAAAAAAAAGTATTGCAAAGCATGCTTCCTTTTATATAAAAAGAGAAACTTTTGTTGATAGCAGAGTTCGAATCCACAACCCTAGCATGGAAAGCAACTCCACAGCTCCTTCCTTACCACTGAGCCATTAACCAATTTTGTTAGGGGTTCACAAGTTAACATACATATATATTTATTTAATTTTCTAATACAAATATAGAATCTAAGGAAAAGCTATTGGGTTCGTTCAAACCCCCGAACCCCCACTTAGCTCCGATCCTGCAGTGACAGAGCCAAGATTTTCATTAAGGAGTTCAAAATATGAAGAAGTAAACACACGAACTAGCCGAAGAGATTTTAACATCTACTATATACACATAAAAAATAATTTTAACCATATATAAATATTATAACTTCTTTTTTTTTGGTGAAGAAAAACCGTATTATTAATTTTCACAAAACAATTACAAATTAATAACGTCTACCTTTCTATCTATTCTTTTATCTATATATACAAACTGTAATTCAAATTAAAGTGTGCTATCTATCCATGACTTTTAGTTGCAAATATTTGTTGGTATTCTGTGTTCAAAACATTTTATCAGAGATGAAGAAGAAGTAGAATATTATAGTGAACGCACAAGTTACTTGTGTGTCCTTAAGGAATTGTAACCCCGGCCCCTCACGTACTCTTGCTAAGGTTTTGAATTACTTCCTCCCAGAATAGACACCCGACACTTAGGTTTTATTTGAAACAATGCACAAAGAAGAAGGGAAAATTTTCAAATTTTTAGTATATTCAATGTATGAATGAGACAAGACCCTCTTAATTATAGACAATGAAAATGTGAGATGGAGAAGTGTCATCCATAAAGTGTCTTGTCTCATTTCTTATTCACATCTTAAATCCCCCAAAGTATTCATGTTTTTACAAAATTAAAAATTAATCATTTAAGAATCCTAGAGAGATTAGAATTTTCATTATTTAAAAGTGTTTAAATATTTGAGATATTTTGAAATTAAAAGGAATGTAACTCCAACTAACTAATTAGAAGTAAGTTGAAATGTAGGCAAATGAAATTAAAATGTGAATCGATGTGACAAGAAAAAAATCAATGTGAAAAGAAGAATAGCTGGTGTAAAAAGTTTTCTTTACAAATTTGTCTAACAACTGCTTCATACTGCACTTTATGGAGAAATCCAGATGTTCGGAGTCCATATTGGAGCCTGAACTAAATTCAGATCACGAATTGCAGAACCCATTCAAGAGTGGTGCTCCCAATATAATTTTCTCTCATGACTCGAACCCGGGACCTCTAATTAAGGTCGTGTAGCAGTGAGGGTTCAACTTTAAAAGGATGTGAATGATAGTTTCTACTTGACTTTTTCAAATATGGTAAATATGTCACGATGCAAATTCAAGAGGCGTGATTGACACTTGCTCAAAGCCCTAAAAAACCCAAGTCTCAAAATTTAACCCCCACTGACCAGTCAAGAGTGTCTAATAGAACTACCAATTCCTGTTTGAGTGCCACCTACAAATAGATCCTGCAGTGCGTAATCTAAATTTAGCCGAGACTTTAATATGAGCTTCAAACTCCAAACGAAAATATATATATATAATGCATGAAGGTAACAAAGGGCATACAGTACTTTTTAATATTGTACATGACCAACAAATAAGACATGTAACACACAAGTACAAGTCAGTCACACATCATATCTAATTCATAGGCCCCCGGGAATAAGTCCCCTAGAACAATTATGTTCAAATCATATGTCATCTGAAGTCAAGTTTTCTAGATCAATACTTATAAAACATGGGTCCTAGAGAATTTCAAGCGAACCACTAGACCGGTTCATATAAGTCCTGATGGAATTTCAAGTGGCAGCGTTATAACAGTTCTCCATTTGTTTGTTCTGGACTACTGCCACTCATGGGATCAGGTCCCTCTATCAGATCCCATAATTTGTTGAATCATCAAAACTTTAGAATATAACAGACTAAGCATTAATAAGTCCTCAATGATACTATAGATCTAATATACCAAACAATTAGACATCATATTAGTGTTATGAATGATTAAACAAAAAATGCATATAAGAATAATGTCAAATATTTCTAGCTTTAATATACCTGTTAAATCCCTAAGATGTCATGCTCAGTTTATAGAAAATCATTCCACACAACATACAAACGTATTTGAAAATCAAATAATGTAATTTCTAAATTTACGACTTTGAAAAACAAATATTCATGAAGTTAAAGTTTTACTTGCCTTACAACCAATTTTTTTAAAAAAAACTACTTGCACTGCTAATATTAGTTGTAGAACTATAATTTGTTAATCTTCATGTGCTCCAAATAAGTTTTGACTGCTAATTTCTTTGAGAAAAACTCTTTGAGGTACTTGTCCAATGTGATGGTTGTGAATAGTGGAGGATTTTCAGAGTTTATTAATGAATCATCTGGTCCTATTTCTGCTTCTAGTTTTGGCATGAAAAACACCCCAATGGAAATCCTCCTTGTATGTTCATTCACTGTTACTTTGTGTTCTGGGCTTTTATAAACACCATTGCTCCAAATCTGCATGTTTAATTAAAAATATAAGATCAAACCAAAAAAAAAAAAGTTAATGGTTAAACACATATTTGAATTATCATTTTTTCCGTGATCACACTCTAACTATTACTTGTTCTTCTTTTTCTATCTAAAAAACTATTACTATTATTTATGTATTAAAATACACCTTAACTATCCATTGTTTCTTTTCTCTCTACCTGATAGGGTTTAGGATTTTCAGGTAGGAAAAGAGAACAATTGATATATAGTTGAGGTGTGTTTTAATACCTAAATGGTGATATGTAGTTCCCATTTCCTACCTAAACTATCACTATTTATATATTAAAGCACACCTCAACTAAGTTATTTCATTTTCTTATCTGATAGGGTTTAGGGTTTAAGATAGGAAAACGAGCATCTAATAGTTGAAGTGTGTTTTAATACATATATAGATTAAGGTAGTTCTCTCTTTTCCTACCTGAACTATCACCATCAAAATATTGACACATGACCTCAACTATTAGTTATTTCATTTTTTTATCTGATAGAGTTTACGATTTTCAGGTAGGAAAAGCAAACATCTAATAGAAGAGGTGTGTTTTAATACGTAGATGCCGATAAATCCCTTTTTCTACCTGATTTATCACCATTTATGTATCAAAATACATGACCTCAACTATAAGTTGTTCCCTTTTCCTAACTGATAGGGTTTAGGGTTTTCAGGTAAAAAAAAAAAAGAAAACAATTGATAGTTAAGGACTTGAGGTGTGTTTTAAAAGCAAACAACTAACAATTAGAATGTGAAACTCACAAAACATCAATAATTCATATATGTTTTTGACGATTATCTCAACGTAAAGAAAAGAAAAGAAATTTGTATAGTACAAAAAGTGTCAAAACTAATTACCTCAAGAATATCTCCAATGTTTACAACAAATGCATTAGGAAGGAACTCCACTGGGATCCAAACACCATCCTGTTTGACTTGCAATCCGTCCACTCCATCAACTTGATGAACTATGGTAATTGCACTGCCATCTGAGTGAGCCCCTAACCCACTTACCAACTCAGGTTTAGGGTATGGTGGATAATAGTTCATTCTCACTGATTGCATTCCCTTCTCATACATTTTTAACATTACCTCCCTATCAATTTTTAAAGTTTCTGCTAGACAACCTAGAAGGGATATAGCAAGTTTCTCCAACTCTTCAAGATAAGCCTCAAGACTTTCTCTGTAATAAAAGTAGACTAACATGTGTTACATCTCTATTTCAATTAAATCATTTATAGATGTTGGTAGAAGTGGCAAAATTAGCTCATGAAATCATAATCTGTTCAACTCATTTAAGTTTGGGCTGATTATTATCCGTCCCTTATTAGCTCAACCAACTTTAGTCCATCAAAGTTTGGACTAATATATAAACCATATTGATTCATGAAAAATCTTGTCCAAATATTTCCAAAAAAGACATTTTTGATATGTTATAGTCATAAATAATAAAGAAAAACAATAATTTGATAATGTACTAAAGATTACACAGAAGAATAAATAAAATAATTAAAACTTAGTTAGCGTTGGATGGTTTGAATTATGACCCACATTTTAGCTCATTTCAACTTAAATAACTTTATTGATCCGCTCATTTATTAACTAAACTCATTTTGATCTGTCCAAATTCAGTCCAATTCGCTCATTTGCCACCTATAGATGTTCGTACCTAAAGGCTAAAATATACTACCTCCATTTCAATTTATTTATTTATTTTACTTGGCACGAAGTTACAGAAAGTAAAAAAGAGTTATAAATCTTATGTTCTTAAATTAAATATATGCAAAACATACCAAAATGCATTCTAATTTTATGAGTCATGTGGAAAATTGACATCAAAGAGTTATCAAAAGAAACATAAACATTCTTTTTTTAAACGGATTAAAAAGAGAAGTAAGATAAATAAATTGAAACGGAAGAGTGTAGGTACCTTAGTGAAGGTGGGAGCTTTGGAAGAAGATGTGGTTGTCTTGTGCATAAGGGATATGTAGTCATGTAAAATCTCTCTACATAGTCTGAATTTACCTCTCCTCCAACAATTGCTTGCCCATACCCTTGGCTATTTCCCAATTGTGGTGCAAACTTCATTTTCTCATGTGAGGGAAGTCCATAAAAATTCTCAATTGCCTTATCTAGTTTCTTCATCAATGAAGAACATACTCCATGATTTATCAACTTTACAAAAAAATTCTATTCACATTATAAAATGGCAAATAAATGTATACATGACACAAATTAAAGTACCCTTTAATATATTGATCTTGCATGCAGCCTATCCCCACCACTAAACACAAACATATCACCATTCTAAAATGTCATTCACAATCAATCTAGCTATCGTCAAATTTCTTTGTAACAATATTTTTATATAAAAGTGCACCTTATTATAAAAGCCAAATTCTTCTCGTAGCTGATCTTTTATGTTATATTTAATCTCTATAACAATTTTTATCTATAATAATAATAGCTATCTTTATTTTAATACGATTTTTGTAAAATTATATGTTGGTATAAATAGGTGAATGAATTTGTATCTTTGATGGCTGACAAAGTAAACTATGATGCATTATTAATCATCATCAAAGAGGTCAAAGGGGAAAATTGCTGAAAAATAGTAAAACATATATATAGTTTTTATGATTGAAAATGTAATTTCACTACTTATATTGTCTTATATATACTCTATCAAATGAATCAGATCCCTTCCAAACGTGACGTGAATGTACAATGACAACTTGTAAATATAAGGTTAATTGGGGCGAAGAAAAAAGAAATAAATAACATAAATAAGGAGCAAAGAAGGAAGATTAAACAAGGAAATAAATGAATGGAAGAATTAGAGGAGCAAAGAAGGAAAAAAATAATGAGAATAATTTTGAGTCCAAGTAGGAGTCAACAACGCAGACACAAAAAAGGAAGAAAATCACAAGTTTTTTTTTAGAATTTTTAACCAAACTAAGTCATTATTTAAAGCAATTCACCAAAATAATACGTTTTTAAATTTTTTTATAAAATTAGTATAAACGTATTTCACAGTAACGTTTTAGGGTATAATTTATTTTTAAAAAATTCAGCTGTGTGCTGACGGCGTTAAATTGAGAAGCGTTACTGTGAGTAACGTTTTATGCTAAAAAACGTTACCCGTAGTAATGTTTTGGGTAACGTTTTAGCGTAAAACGTTTCTCAACTTAACATCGTCAGCACACAACTAATTTTTTTAAAATAAAATATATTATAAAACGTTATTGTGAAATACGTTTATACTAGTTTTGTAAAAAAAATTAAAAAAATATTATTTTGGTGAATTACTTTAAATAATGGCTTAGTTTGACCAAAAATTCTTTTTTTATACGAGGTCGTGTTCTATTCAAGTAAAAGTCATAGATATTTTAAGGCATGACAAATCTCTAGTATGTATATATATATATATATATATATATATATATGACATGAAAATCATTAAAAGCCGCACCTATTACATATTCACGAAATTCATTATCTTGAGAGTAATAGACAATGGAGCAAAGCTGCAGAAATTTGTCATAACAATATTGAAACTTGGTTCACCAGTTGTGTTCGAATCTGTACTATTGAATATTAAAGTTCAATTAGTTTAAGACTGGAGTTGTTAGTCTTTGTTGTGCTCACCAGTTTGAGTAAATTGATAAGTTATTTTGTGTGATAATTGGGCAATTAAAGGCTAGAGTTATTCGTATATATTGAATTTGTAGTAAAACTATTATAGAGTTGTAATAATTTTTAGCAATATTACATTATGTGAGCATTGTGAGGTTTATAACAAGAAGAAAAATTATCTTCTTGTAGAGTTGTTAGAACAATTAGAGTAAACTTCTGAGTTGAGGTACTAGAATTAGTCCCTTAGACTATCGAGTTATAATTTGAAATCGCTCTTTGAAATTAGTTGAAGTTACTTGAAATCCTAAACAGTGTAGGTCGTGAATTTTACTTCCTTGTTTTATTTTGCACTTTGTTTTAGTAATTGAACTTGGTTCATGACCTAACTCAGTTGCACTTTGTTTCAATAGTTGAACTTGGTTCAACTAACTAAAATTTATCATATAGTAGTTGAGTCGATTGGAGGGTTATAGCAGCTATCTTTTTTTTATTTTGTTAATATAATAACAATTTTTATAGAAATAGAATTTCTAAAGCTTAACATTTGCCATTAAAATTATTCCATCAATCTTAAATGAATTTAATTTTCAAGTTAATTTAAAATGTATGCCTTAGGGCTTAGAACTTAAATCTTTATACAGAGTAATGAATTTATTGAAATTGTATTAACTTTTGCTAATTTTTAGTTAGTGATGTATGCATATTTTTTAGATTTAAAATTTAAATAATTTTCTCATTTTTTATAACATAAAAAAGAAATTAGATTTATGCATCTTTTTTTATCTATAACAATCAAATAAAATTTAAATGTTGCTATTGATGTACAACAATCAAGTCGCTATAAAAAAAGTAAAAAATCTCAAAATAAACAAGATTATTATAAAAAGGCTTGACTATATATCACGTACCTGAAAAACTCCCCAATTTCTACAAGCAGATTGCAACTTGTCAAGTTCAAAAACCTTGTTGCCATCCATTGTTAGTGCTTTGAAGTCTATTACTGGAATTGAAGAAGTTTCCTTCACAACTAGCTTTTGAAAACTCATTTTCAAGCTTTTGAAAAATATATTTTCTTAGGTAATGATGGAGTATTAGAGAGGACTATATATATTAGACAATATAACTCACTAATGTTAAGTAAATCAGATAATAATTTTTTTACTTATTTTATTCTTTATTATTTAGGAAATATATTATTGTGGTCACTTTGAATTGGATTTCTTACTAAATTTACTTTCTTTTATATTTTTTCTCCTCTTAGAATAATAGTAAAAAATTTAATGAAAAAACTAAAAAATCTTTTCAAAGATCATACACTACTAAGAAATAATTTATTTTCTTTCCATGAGAAAGAAAATAAGTCAATACATATTATATTTATTTAACTCATTACTATTTACTGTTTAGGAATGTAACTAATGTTATGTGATCACTTTGAATTGAATTTCTTACCAAATTCATTTTTAAAATATTTTTCTTTTCTCCTCTTAGAATAATAGTATAATTTGTAATAATAAACTAAAAGAACTTTTCAGAGATTATATATGCTATATTATTATTAAAAAAGAATTTATTTTCTTTCCATTATTAAGTAAATCAGTCAATAAATATTCCAATTATTTTATTCATCATTGTTTAGGAAATGTAACTAATGTAGTCACTTTAAATTGGATTTTTTTTTTACTAAATTCATATTCTTTTATATTTTTTCTCTTCTCCTTTTAGAATAAAAGCAAAACTTCTATTGAAAAACCCAAAAAAAAATAATCAGAAATTATATATGCCATATTACTTAAAAAGAATTTAGTTTCTATTTATTATTTTGTAAATCAATCAATAAATATTTTACTTATGTTATTCATTATTGTTTAGAAAATGTAACTAATGTGATCACTTTAAATTGAAGTTTTTACTAAATTCATTTTCTTTTAGATATTTTCTTTTCTCCTCTTAGAATAATAGTAGGATTTTTAATGGAATACCAAACAAGATTTTCAGAGATCATATTACTAAGAAATAATTTATTTTCTTTTTATTATTTAGTAAATCAATCAATAAATATACTACTTATTTTATTTATTATAGTTAAAGAATGTAACTGATGTGATCACTTTAAATTGAATTTCTTACTAAATTCATTATCTTTTAATTTTTTTTCTTTTCTCCTCTTAAAATAATAGTATATTTTTAGTGAAAAACTAAAAAAGCTTTTCGAAGATATACACACCATATTAGGAAGAAACAATTTATTTTCTTTCAATTATTAAGTAAACCAATCAATAATTAAATAATCTACTTATTTTATTCATTATTATTTAGGAAATGTAACTAATGTGATGATCACCTTGAATTGAATTTCTGGCTAAATTCATTTTCTTCTATGCTTCTTATTTTTCTCTCCCAGAATACTAAATTATTATATTTTTACAAAAATACTTAAACAATGCTTCTACAAAAAATGGAATTAGGTACAACTGTGGTTAGATAGAAATTTAAAAATGATATCCGTTATATGCTTTGATTTATGTTATTTCTATAACTATTAGGGGTGGGAAAAAGCTGAACCGATCAATCAATCAAATCGAAAAGAATATTATTGAGTTATTGTTATTTGATTATTGGGTTAATGGGGTTTTAACGGTTTTATAAAAAAAAATTATTGGGCTATCGATTCGGTTTCGATTTTTAGTATTGAGTTATTGGGTAAAACGATAACCCATTAAGACAGTAATAATTTACTATTGTACCCTTCACAAATATTAAATATTAATAATTTAACATAACTAGACACTAAATCAATACTCTACACTACAATCTACATAATTAAAAGTTATCTTTCTTGTTTCACTATATCAAAGCATTTATAACTGATTTATTTGTTTCACTATATCGCGTCAAATTATTAGAAAAGAGAGAAGTCATATATTTATTTTATAAGCATTTTCTTATTGGGTGAACCGAAAATCGAACTGTTAACGATCAAAAATTGATAAACTGAAAACCGATAAAAAATATCTTATATGTTGGGTTGTTATTGGTTTAGCATATTCAAAAATCGAAAATTGACAAATCGAACCGATAATACATAAAACTGAACCGAACCGACCTTTGCACACCCCTACTCACTATAGGTGTGTGTCACATAAAACTGAACCGAACCAATCTTTGCACACCCCCACTTACTATAGGTGTATGTCTCCAACAAGAAGATGTAGGCAAACTTCTTGCTTCACAAATTAGCTGTTGAATAAAAAATATTCATGTGCCAGAAGGATAAATGTATCCCTGAGTTTTGCTAGAAAGATCAAATATACTCCTATATGAAAATTTTTTGAATAAAAAATTGTTTGTTTTACTTTCGTTAGACGAAAAGTGTATATTTGAGTTATTTATGTAACTATAGAAATATATGTGAGTCACTTTTGTAACAATGGTATATCAACTCTAAATCGCAAAATTGAGGATTATATAAAAGCTCTTTTCCCTTTTTTGCCAGGTACTCCTTTTGCTAAAACTTGATCTCTTCCCTGCTTTATTGATGGCTGGTTTTTTACCCATTTTTGTCCAACCTTACAACTTCAGATTTTGGTACCAGTAACAAAGAACAATTTTCTTCAAAATCTGATTAATTCTTCCTTCCAGATGTTAGCCTTTGTGTTGATTTTAATTTTTCGATTGCTCAAAGTCTCGTTGGACGGTGATTTTTGAGTACCTTGAACCTATACTCCATGAAATTTTTATTATATGCCCCAAATGGGGACTGGGTTAAGGCATAAGTTGTCGAGAGACCTCTTCAACAGAGCAAATATCCATTCAGGACCTAGCGAATTTCGCAGTAAAAGCAAACTTTTGTAATACAGTCATACCTCGTTAGAATGACCATTCATTGTGATAAAAAAACGATTCCCTACATGAATGTTCAATTGTGCAATACATGCCAAAACTACTTATGAATTCACGTCCCATATATGGGAAATTTACACAAAGTATATGTAGCTCAAAGCTTACTATTGACAGCCAAGTACTTGGTATGGCGACCTTGTGCAACTACCTTCCCCGTCTTTTTCTTCCTTAACTCAACAGTGACAGCAGCGATTGACTTCCCAACACGTAATACTTTGGCTTCAAGTTCGATTTCCTCCTGATTATGTAAGATAGAGAGTGATTGAATGAGGACATAGCATTGTTTCCTTTTGAAAATTAGAGAATATTGACTTGCACCATACAGAAAATACAGCCCTTAAAATGGAATAATATATGTGAAAAACCACATCAACAACAACTAAATTTGGCTATAACAAGTCATCTTAGGAGTTTTAGCAAGTAAAACAAACAAAAATTAGGTTTATAACCAATCAACCAACAAAAAGAAGTATGAGATTCAGCAAGCACATTAGTGCAAGAAACAAAGTTGTCGCCAATGAAAGTCCCCTGCTTCGTGCAACTTTTTCCGGCTAATATGAGTAAAGTACTTCCTATTTCTTCTTTTTTTTCAACAATGTATGACAACCCATCACAAATTATAAGTTTTTCACTTGTATCTATGTTGCAACTATTTCGATCCAATCCATTCTTCTTTTTTTTTATGACAAGGGAAACCCACAGTCGCCAGGGTAAAGCCCCGCTAACCACACAGGAGAGGTAACCTGCACTAGGCAAGCCTGGTGTGACGAGCTCAACCCAGAAGGCAAACCCCTTGCTTTCGCTGGCAAGGGGTTTCGAACTTGAGACCTCCAACATGGAAGTCCCAAGCCCAAACCACTGGGCCACCCCGAAGGCATGGAATGAAATAACACTAAGGTTAAGTGCTTTAAGTTGCTGGTAGTTTCAGCTCATAGCTAGTACTGATTTACATTCAAGATATCAGGCTGAATAATAGTCTCTTGAAGTCTACTAGACTATCACTGCTGCTAAAATTGTAAATTACATGCCTAATATAACAAGAGAAAATGTTCTATACTGTCTAATCGTGAATGAGATTACATTTCATTCTAATTCTTTATTCTTTATCGCCAAGAGATTCTTCCCTTGAAGATAGCACTAACATTCTACAAGAAGATTAAAGACAAAGCTTCTATATCAAAATGGTTGAATTGTTAAGCTGACTATTGATGAAGTCCATGTGTGCACCAACTTGCTATTTTCTTTTTCCCAGGCCGTATCACAAATTTCAAAATCAACGATGTTTATGTTTATCTTATAGATGTAAAAACCATCCATGAGTATCACAAAATGTTGCATTGCTGGAGGTTTGTGAATGAAGAAGGCCTATGTTGCTCCGACATCCTAGACTAGCATTTATGAACTAAAATTTTTTGGCATTGCTAAAACCAGAATACACTATTGCATAAGACTTCAAAGTGACCTTCAAAAACATTCAGATTAATTAAGTTTTGCTCATAACAAAGTAACACTCAGCTAGCTATACTTAATGCAGTTCAAGAAGCTATGCAAACAAAACTGTGTATATACCAAATACCTCCACATGAAATAAGGGCCATAATTCTTTCAGATCAACTATAATACCGTCTAAAAGTTCATCCTTCTTATGATTCATCGTGAAAGATAGCCATAACATCGGTGCAGGACACAATCATTTTCCTATAAAGCTCTCTCTTTTACTAGTTAGCATTTCTTCCCCGAGAGTGTTTTAGTGAGACCTATTACCATGCAAACAGCAACAACAACAAACTCAGTGTGATCCCACAGTTGGGGTTTGGAGAGGGTAGAGTGTACATAGATCTTACTCTTATTTGGGAGGTAGAGAGATTGTTTCAGATAGACCCTCAGCTACATATCAAAGCAAATCGAAAAAGAAATAACGGAAGTGAAAGAAATCATGGCAAAATACAATAAAAATCATGACAACACATTATGAGAAAAGGAACTGTCACTGCAACAAAATAGTGCAATAATCAAAGTACAAGAGACAGTAGATAGTACTCATAGAAATCAAACGACGAGAAACTACACGGAAAATACTACAACTACCAATATGGAAGTACAAGCAAGACAACGCTCCACCACCTAATAACCTTCCACCCTAATAACCTTCCACCCTAATCTGCGTCCTCCACATAGGACAACCTCTCGTCTAAGGTCATGTCTAGAATAAGATAATAACTTCCAACATCCTAGCACATTTCTAAGGCAAAGACGAAAGACAACATAGAGCCCAATATATCGCTAGCAAATCAACAAATGTACCATAATATATCCTTGAATAGAAGAAACAAAAGAGCCAAATTCACAACCACAAACATGCAATCCCAAACTACTTAGATGAATCCTTACTCAATACAACAACAACAACATACCCAGTGAAAGTGTACACAGACTTTACCACTACCTCGGAATACTAACTCAATAATTGTACCAAATTTTAATCTGAACAAAAAAGAAAAACTCACTCCAAGATAAGCAGCATCCAAGTAGGAAACGTTGATCTCAAGTGATACACCACTGAGTGGCGCACCTACAGTATGTATAACAGCAGAACCCAAAATATCCACCAGAGTCGCCGTAGCTCCGCCATGTAAAAAATTACCGGCATTCTGTTCCGATCACAAATCCCAATTAATCAATTAAACAAACAACAAAAAAGTGAATATAAAAACAGGGTAGAATGAACAGTAATTCACCACTAAACGAAGAGGGACTATGAAAGAACAGAGAATCCGACCCGGCTCAATAAGGTCAACCTCTATCCCATGGGAAACAAAGGGTTCAAGAAATCTTGAAGGCATGGAATCCACAGAGGTTTCATAGTTGCCTCCTTCTTTCTCCAAGAATTTCTTCAATGATTCAATATCCATTTCGGTTTTTTCTGATCTCAATCTAATTGAATTGAATTACTTAAAAGTCGATCAAAACCCAATTTTCAGCTTAATCTTATCTTATGGGTTTGGTTACGTATTGAGCTAATTCGACCAATAGGCCGATATGTACGATGGTGCATTTTTTTCACTCAATTTGTGTGATACTTACCTCCCTTTTTGGCCATACATTTTCAAGTTTAGAAATTTGAAAAATTGATAAAATTATACTTCCTCCGTTTCTATTTAGTTCTCATCATTTTAGACTTCATATTTTTTAAGAGATTAGGTAAGTTCATCATTGTATCTTTGTGTAATTTTTTTTTAAAGTCAAGTTTTTAATCAATGAACATGAATTAATTTGACCAATGTACATTAATTATTTACTTGGTTTTTTTTATGTTAGTCAAATGTATACTTTCAAGGGCAAGGGTAAAATAGGAAGAATAGTGTTATTTATGCATTGATTTTGTGAAATGACAAATGTTAAGGACCAACTATTTTTAGTAAGGACGATATATAAATAGGAAAAATATATAAAATTATACATGTATTTTATTTAAATTTTTTTTGAAGTTTTGTGAATTAAAGTCTTAAAAATGAGTCATGAGTGATTTTTTGGAAAATTGAAAATATTTGAAGAAAATTTGATAAAAAATTATAGTCAAATAGATATTTGAAGACAAATTCTTTAGGACAATTTTTTGAAGTTTATGATCAAACGCTAGCTTAGAAAAAAAGTTGAATAATTTTAAAACGGGGATAAATTTGACGGTTTAAAATCTAGGGAAAATGACTAAAAATATTCCTAAACCTAGGTTAATTTTTATTCTTTGTTGCATTTTTTTTTTTTTACATAAAGTGTTCTTATCATTAATTAACTAGTTAACAAATTATAAAATAGTCAAATTCAGAGAAATAATTAAAACGACTGATAATTTAAAAGAATCAAAATAAAACCCATCAAATTTTGAGGATCTTTAGGTATACTTACTCTCTTTTTATGTTCAATCATTGCCACTCCTTTAATTTGACTTTCATAAATGTTCCTAGTAATACTATATACTTACACTTTTATAAAATTGAATAAGTAAATTCACGCACATATAAATGAGTTCCATTTATTTTTGTTTGTCCAATTTTAATCCAATTCGTTTATTTGACATCCCTAATCCTATGCTAGTAATCCGAAGTTAAAACTCAAATGTGTTTCTTTCTTGTTACCCTAAACTAGCAACTTGATCAATCTAAGTTTGGCCAATTAGGTAGGAACATTAAATTTAGGAATTACCTACAACTGGCTTAATCATTTTCTCTTTTTACATATTGTTTTATAATATATTGTATTATTTTAGTAAATACAATATCTAGATAAATTATATCATTCTTCGTCGTTACATAATGTTATACATCAACAATTTAAATAATAAACCTATAAGAAAAGTAGGGTACAATATAGAATTGATATAAAACGCTAGGATAAAAAATAAAATATAATTATTAAATAATAAATAAATAGAAAATGAGAAGAAAATAGTAAGGTAACTGTGTTATCACACCAAATTGGTCGTTACACAAAAATAAAACTTTTCGTCATTACCTAACGATATATTTAAACTAACAACACAATACAGTGCAACATGTAACAACAATTTGAACAAGGTGAAGTCTTACTTCATAAAGGTGTTCAATGAATAACCTTCTTGTAAACATACAATCTTGAAACCAACAAAAACACCATGAAATTGATAATGCTAAGTATAACCAATAGCCAAAAGAAGTGATCTAAATGCCCTCTGTTCAAATTTTCTGTTATCCATCCAAACTTCTTGTTCCTTGTCACTATTGTAACTAGGAAACTACTCAAATAGCTACCTAATGCAGCTGACATCAACAAGAAGGCTGAACATAAGCTTCTCATCGCGTCGGGAGCTAGATCATAGAAGAATTCCACTTGACCTATCAACGTGAATACCCCGCGCATCCAATGAAAAAATGCTGAGGAACTTGCCAGAAGATTGACATAGGAATAGTCTTGACATCATAATACCCTTTTTTTTAATGTAGTCGAGGCGTAGTACCTCCAAAACACCAGCAGCTACCATGGACAATATAGATATTACAAGGCCTATACCTATCCTCTGAAGCTGAGTGAATCCACGGGCGTGGCCTGTGAACTTTCTAGCAAAGGGGATGATGAGTTGGTCATAGTATCACACTGAGTGTTTCGAATACTGTCAAAGATGCTGATGCTATTCTGAAATGACCGCCTATGTGGCTGTCCATTGTGTTCCCTTGGAGCACAAATGTTGTGTTCATCTGACCGTATACAGCCGCGTACACAATGCAGCATGTCCACACAGGGAGTAGACGAATGATAGACTTGATTTCCTCAATTTGTGTCACGGTACAGAGTCTCCAGGGATTCACCGATCCATTAACCTTATCGCGGTGTTGTTTCCACAGCAGACTTGTCCAAGAAGCTGAATTTCATATTCCAAATGGTCAATAGTACTAATAAACTCAAATTCTGAGGATGATTTATCACTATTCTAATAGAATAAGTCGATAATTTTAACTGAATTTATCGGTATGAGCTAGCTTGCGGCTTCCCTTGATGCTGGATTCCTCAGTAGCAGTCTCATAAAGAAGAGTTTTATCAGCAGGAACTTTAACATCCCATTTTCTCATAGAAGCTATCAATACTTGCAACATCCGAATCAGGGGACTACCTCCTGGCGGCTGCCTGCAAAGAAAAACACAAGAGAAATGGCCATTGCCACAGCCGACACTCGTTTGTATCCAAACAAGGACTGATGAAGCAATAAGAGCACCAATATTGATTGACAGATAAAACCAGTTAAAGAAGGAGCTTTTCCTTCTCTTTTCCACTTCATCCTTGTCATCAAACTGATCAGCCCCAAAAGAAAACACACATGGTTTGATGCCACCAGTCCCTAAAGCAATCAAGTAAATTGCAATGTAGAATGTTGTTTTCTCTAGCTCTGATGGGTGGCAAATTCCATTATGACAGGATGGCTTTATTCCATCTATTGAAGCTGACATTGTCAATAGAGTCATTCCCTATTAAACAAAAGTTCATCAAATCACAAGACATATTATGAAGCAGCCATTGGCTAATCGTAAAGAAATGGATCTTGGATCTAACTCAATCTATTAGAAGTGGGACTCTTAGCACTCCCCCGCACATCCAGACCTCGTTAACTCAAACATGAATAATTTAAATAAAGAATTGAGATGAGTCCGACTCTCATACCAGGTAAAGAAATGAATCTTGAGCCTAACTCAACCCCGAAAGCTAGGTCTACAACTTTAGATGCAGCCGCATTGTTTAGGCCAAGCCTTTGATGAAGATAATTAACCAAAGTAGCACTCGTACCAACGTACGCTAGTCTCTCAGAGATTTCCTCCCCTGTGAAAGGCCATGGATCGCGCTATATATAATAAATGAAAATCACACAGTTTTGATTAAATATATAAGATTACTGTACCAAGGATGAAGAAACAAGCCTTCCATGTCCCAGTTTTTTTCTTGTTAGAGCTGGTGCTTTATTGATATCAGTTGTCCCATCTTTTGTGTAGACATCATCTGATCTTTCCATTTCTAGCTTTCTCTGCCAATTTATATGATTAAGAGTTTACGTCAACAACAAACTCAATGTAATCTCGGGGATCTGAGGAGGGTAGAGTGTATGCAGATCAACGTTACCCGTGCCATGATTAGAGAGATTGTTTCTAATCAACCCTCATCTCGAGGAAAAACAGTTCAAAGCACATCGAAAAAGGATATGAAGAATTCAGGACAAACTACTATAGAAATCATGACAAAATATTTTCTATACATGAGTAACTAGTACAAAAAAATAATATGATGATTGAAGTACAAAAAGTGACAGATAGTAACAGAAATCGAGGAGTGATTAAGAGTTTGTAAAGTCTTATTATAATCAGAGGAAAAAAGTGAAATACTCAATCAAAAGTATGATTTGCTATATCTTAAGATGAGAAAAGTTGTATGCCAAACTAATAAATTTCAAAGAGTACCTAATTAAAAATGGAAGCTGTTGCTCTTCATTTTTTCTTTTTATTTTCTACTTCTTGTTGTAGAAAAAAGTGAGGAAAGAGCCCTCAGTATCTTGTGTTTTAGAAAGGGGTATGTGAGTGTCAATTTTTGAGATGTAAATGTATGTAGCCATATAAATAAATAACAAAAGAAAACAAGTCAAAAAGTTGATAAATGTTGCATATTGGGTAATAAAACACATTTATTGTTATGCATCAAATAAATTTTGTTAATTTAATTAAGATTAATAGGGGCATTAATTATGTACTTACACTAATGAGGTCATTTAGGAGACAAAGTTCGACCAATCATGGTCATCTCCTTAGAAAATAAATTTATCAAAGGATATTCTAATCCAGGGTGACAGTAAAGTAGCATTTGACTATAAATTTTGAATAAAATATTGGAACTTTATCTTAAACATTTGTTTGGTCATAGATTTTGGATAGATGCACAATAGTAAGCTCTTCTTTACCACTAAACCAATCATCTAGACTTTTTATTGGATCCTCGGATGATAATGGCATGGATATCATGAACGCTTTAGAGGAGCTTGATATAAGCCAAATAAAGACATACAATGGGTAGAAAGTTCATCAAAGTGAAGAGAGAAAAAAAGGCTATGTGTGCAAGTGGTCATCTCTTAAATTTAAGAATTCACAAAAGAAGACTATCAACCAAGGTCCTTATCTGATTAAGGGTAAAATTGTAAAAGAAAATGTCTTCTTTATTTTCTTAGCATAAATAGTAGTTTTTCTCATTTTGAAAAACTTAGATTATAAAGATTAGAGATAAGTGTCAAAAACACAGTATATTTTTTTTTTGAGTTTCATACCCAAACTATTAAGAGTGTGAGAAACACACCTAAACTATCATTCATTAGTTTAAAAAACATACCTCAAGTAAAATGTGATAGTGTGTATATTACACTCTCTCTTTTTTTTAAAAAAAATATGTCATATAGATTGCCATATGGAAACAAATTCCACCATGGCAAAAAGTTTGTCGTTTGGTTTGAATACAAGTTATGCTGTGATTAGTTATGCTGTGATAAGTTATACTGGGATAAGTTATGCTGGGATTAATTATGCTGGAATTAGTTTTTATCGCTTGTTTGGTATGTCATATTCAAACTTATATTCATTGCATAGTTTCTAAGAATAAGTTGTTTGTTTACAAAAATACCCTCCATCTTATTTAGATTTTTTTTTACATTTTCTTTGCAAGCTTTAGTTATTCATTCTTAAAAATAAAATTTCCATCTTATTTAGCTTAAATATTTTTATGTATGCATTTCCATGATTGTGCCATGTGTTTTTAAAATTAAACTTTCATCTTGTTTTACTTAAAAATAAAACTTTCATCTTATTTAGCTTAAAAATAAAATTTCCATCTTATTTAGTTTAAAATTAAAACTTTCATCTTATTTAGTTTAAAAATAAAACTTTCATCTTATTTAGCTTAAAAATAAAACTTCTATAATAAGTTTATTAAAATAAAGAAATTTTATTATTAAAGTTATCTACATTTTAATTGATATATAAAATATAAATTTTAAATGAGTAATAAACTATTTAATTAAAAAAATATGTAATTAAGTAGAGGAGCGAACATTTTAAGAGAAATCAAAATATAAATAAATGTAAGAATTAGGCAAATAAATTCAACTTATAATATTTTCATAAATAAAAATTATATTTATAAAATATAATTTTTTAATAGAAAAATATAATATCATAAAAACAACGAATAATTAAGGTTGTGAATGTTATTATAAATATTGTTAAAAATTATGTTAATATACATCAATGTAAAGTGGTGTATAAAAGAGAGTTTAAGGGGGGTATTTTTGTTATTTTGCATACTTTATCCCAGGATAAATCATCCTGCGATTACTATTCCACCCCAAAGGAGGGATAACTTATCCTAGGACTAATTGTTAATCCTAGATAAGTTATCCCAGCCTTTGAAACCAAACAACAGATTAAAGATCACTTAAAAATTATCCCAGGATTAATTCCTTTTATCCATCACACCAAACGACCCCTCAGAATGTTATTATAAATGTTGTTAAAAATTATGTTAATATACATCAATGTAAAGTTTAACCTTCAACATGTAGAAGCATCTTTCTCTGTTTCTCAGCTAAACTTATGTAGAAGCACCTTCAACATATCTCAAAACTCATTTCACACAAACTATTCAAGAATCTTAGGCTAAAGCAAGACCATACACATTATTTAGTGTAAGTAGTATTAAATTATTGTTAAAATTAGGGTTGCATACTGGTTAATCCACAAATAGTTATTAAACAAAAAAAAATCTGATGTAATAGACAAATCATTCACCTCCTTAAATTATTAAAGCTACCAAAGGGTGATGTGGATTCATTGGATGACATCATAGATATACAAATACCAACTCCCTTTCAGCTTACTTAAGCAACTAGTCCGTCATGTATAATTTAAGGTGTGTTTCTCAAATTTATGAATGATAGTTCAGGTGTGTTTTTCACCTTCCTAATAGTTTAGGTGTGAAACTAAAAACAAAACATATAATTTAGTTGTATTTTTTACATTTTGCTTTTAAAAAAGAAGAAGTCATGTGAACGAAAATCAAGGCCACACGCGCGTAAAAGAGTGCGTACACATTTGGTCGAGTCAGCATAGAGGTGTGTTTTTCAAACTAAAGAATGATAGTTTAGGTGTGTTTCTCACACTTTCAATAGTTTGAGTATGAAACTCAAAAAACAAGTATAGTTTAGGTGTGTTTTTGACACTTATTATAAAGATTTTCTATGTTGAATGAAGAAATTCTCTAAAGGGTGTAGTTCAACGGTGGAATCCCTTTAGATTAGTCTAGCTTAGTTTGATGGATTGATTCACATTGTTGATTGAGGACTTCTTGCTCTTGATTTCATATTGAGTCATTCATTTGTGAATTTCAAGTGAGTTTCTCTTTTCTATTGAATCAAGTTTCTCTTCCCTTGTGTATTCAATTAGCCCTTCTTTCTTCCTTTCTCATCTCATATTTCTCATGTATCTTACTTTTATGTTGTTTAATTCCGCATTAGATTTCAATTGAATTCATCCTCAATTGAGGTCCTTATCACAAGGTTAAGATACTTATATATTTAATAAATTTCTTAATATAATTATAGAGATCAGAAAAGAATTGGATTTTCGAGAGTAAGAAAGCAAAAGATATGTATGAAACTTTTCTTATATATATATATATATATATATATATAGCAAAGAAAATACTTCTAAGAGTTAACTAATACTCCCTTTGTCCCAGTTTATATGACTTATTTTCTTTTTTAGTCGGTCGCAAAAAGAATGGCACATGTCTATATTAAGTAACAATTTAACTTTAAAATGCTCATTTTCAAAAGTTTTCCGTTCATTCTTAAACTCAATGATTTAAGCCTTTTTTAAAATAAAAAAAACAGAATCAATGATTTTTAAAAATCAAATATTTTATTTTTTAGAAGACCTATTAATCAGCCATAGTAGGGATCGCATATCTATTAACTGAGGCTTTCAATTACAATATTAATTTACAAATTAATGAATTAAACCTATCATAATAAATTAAAAATGATTCTACTAAAAATCTGTAATTGCACTCCTCGATTTTAATTTCAAAATATACCATTATATCTTATTTAACTTCCCATGATAGAATTACAGATACCAATCAATTAAATATTTTTAAAAAAAATTAATTTATTGACTAACTTATTCCTCTATTATTATTATACTGAACTTATTTCACATGACGGATACAAAATTCACCAGCAGGATTTTACATGAAAACTCATAAGTAATCATAAACGGTGTCTTATATCTCTTGTTTGTGACATCGTTCTATCAATTACTCCCTCCGTTCATTTTTACTTGTCACATTTTGACTTGGCACACATATTAAGAAAATAATTATTGATATGGGTATTTTACGAAACTATCCCTATTAAATGATGTTTACTATTAAGTGTTAGAAAATGAATTGAAGAAAGAGTATTTAATGTTGAGGGTAAACATGGGAAAATATGATTGTCTTTTCTTGATATGTCAAAAGTGACAAGTAAAAATGAAAATCTATTTTAGGAAAAAGTGACAAGTAAAAGTGATCGGAGGGAGTAATTATTGTTTCACTAATGTGACTTGTTACCATCCAATCTATCAGGATTATATTGATTCATAATAGAGTCTCACTATTTATAGATTAAAATAATAAAAATCAAACTAAATAAATTATAATAATTATATCAAGATTAAGAGTATAAGATCATGTAATGGACTAGAGAAGTTTATAACTACTCCCTCCCATATTAGTTGATCACTATACGAAAAATAATTGTCTCGTATTAGTTGATCACCTTACTAAATCAAAAAAGCATTAATTGATTTTTTCCCATATTACTCTTGCAATTAATTCTTTTTAAAAGTACACACTTGTTTGTAAAGTTTCAAAGAAGTTCTTAAGGGGTGAATTGGTAAAACTACCCTATTATTTATGATTTTTTAATATGCGTGTAAAAAAGAAAGTGATCAACTAATATGGGACGGAGGAAATATTATCATAACATAAATGAACATATCTACTTTTCCGTTCAATACATATGGGATGTACTAGTACAAGAAGTTGGAAGTTGGAATATGACAAGTCTCATAATTAAGATCAAATTATATTTAATCTTGTGCTACAATCATCAAGATGTTTGTCCCACTTCATCTTTGACTGTGAATTTATTTATAACTTATTACAACCAACAATTTTTAATCTTTTGTGCATAAGTTAAATAACTTCGTATACAAAATCGTCTACTATAAGTAAATGGCACACACATTAACACAATAATCTATTTGTAAGACAACCTGATTAGAGTTGGTTAAGGAGTCCTAAAGTCCTAGCCTACTTACGTTCACTAGGAGTTTGTATAATCCAACTCTACTTGGTAAGGTAGATATAAATAGGGCCAAGGACTCTAGTTTGTTGTATATATATTTGCTTATTGAATTGTACCGTGCAATCAAGAGAAAGAATAGCTTAACAACCATACATTGTATTCTATATATTTTCTTCATGGTATCAGAAGCCTATGAGGTTAATGGAATGACCTCCTTGTTTCTTAGTCTTGACTCTTTTCAAGTAAGCATACTGGATAATTCATTAACATCTCACTTATCTTTAATAGTATTATAGTTAATTTGAAATGGCCCATACTTAAGAGGTAATGAGTTCAGAATAAATTGTACCAAGAAGGTGTCATCCACTTTCATTTCCAAGGTCCGAAGTCTTGCTGCAATGTTAGTCATCTCGATGATATGATTTTGCATACTACGCAACCCATCAAACTTCATGGTCGTGAGTTCAACCATTAGTGTACAAGCGAGAGACTTATCAGCCGAACGAAAATGTTCTTCCACAAACTTCAGGTATTCCCTGGCACTTTTTATTTGTGGAATAGTACTCTTAATGTTGTTAGCAACAGTCATTCACATGAACATAAGACTTAATCTGTTAGAGCACTCCCATGATTTATGAAAAAACTTCTCATCCTCATTGCTTTTATTAGTAATGACAACAAGTTTGTCATTCAGCAGAGCCAAGTCAAGATCCATTATACCTAAGTGGAACGGGACTTGCTCATGTCATTCAGAGAAGTTCAATCCATTGAACACAGTAACAAATGAAGCATGAGAATGAAGAGGAATAACTGCAAAATAGATATACATGCTCATAAATCAAAAAATAATGTGAATTCAGTAAAATGATAAAAGTATATCGTAATTCTCCTTTGGGTAGATACTACGACACACTATCATAATTAATGCTATTTTTATCTTTAATAGGAAATTAAATATTTTTAATCAAACATATACGGCATCTTTGGATATACAATATATGTTTGATTGAAAATATTAACTTACCTCATAATGATCACTATTTGTAGAATGATTGATTCACCTTTGGGTAAACTCTTAAGTTTTACCAATAGTGAAAGTCAGTTTATCTATTTATTTTCAATATAGGCATTTCATTAACTTTCATAGATAAATGACAATTTTATGAATGCATATTTTTTCTTAACCATACTAGTTTAGCCACTTTGGTGACTAACAAACTATATGAATACAAATGCACACATAATATCATAAAATTTTGTGCATGTGAATAATTTTAAACATTTTAGTTTGGTCACTTTGGTGACTAACAAACTATAGAAACATAATACATGCATCAAGTGATCATAAATATTGTATGTGTAGACGTTATTTTTTCTAGTTTGACCACTTTGGTGACTTATAACAAATTATATTGTTCTAATTACACACATATTATTTATTGCTTAGTATAACGACCACTTTAATTTATTGCACAATCTAATCAACATAATTATTACATTATGGGAAGATTAAGATTTTCAGAATTTGTGCAAATTAAACTTAGCTAACAACACTTCATTAACTTCAACGTCCAAACACCTTAAATAGTCAAGCACAAAATTACGTTACTACAAAAGGATTCAACGTTAATTTAAACATAATTTGATTGGACAAAATTGAACTTATCAGAAATTAAATTAAAATCACAAAACTAAATTACGTCTTGCTTGTCTTAATTTGATTTCATATGAAAAAAATAAAGACATTATTGTGATTAAAAAAAGTCTCATGGTTTATAAAGTAGGATTACAAATTTGAGAGATTGTGATCCAAAGATGCATTATGATCACATCCTCCAAATTGCGTGGAGAACTCAAAAAAATTTTATACTTCATGCTTTCCGATTGAAATTAGTGAATTAATGGTCCAACCCCACCCATGACCTATGAATTTCGACTCGATCGATAATTAAGAAGATGGTTTTGTATAATAGTGATGGGTCATATTAATTATATGCACAATGAAGAATGTTTCATATACAAAGATTATCAGTTCAAATAATTCAGGCTTAGATGCCACATGTAAGTTAAAATACTTTAATACATATCAGGATTTTGAACACGATAATTTTACATAGAGATCGTTAGGGGCACATACCTGATGCAGAAGATATCATCACAAAGAGAAGTGAAAGCGTTAGTCGTAAATTGGTTTCTACCTCCTTGCCCTAGGCTTACGTTACCACAGCCATTAGCGATGGAAACAATGTAGAGAGTATGTGGTAACCCTAATGGGTGGAAGGAAGACCACTTTATAGAGGTTAAAACTTAATTCGATATGTCCATCAAATAACCGATATACGAACGAGATCTATTCTTCATTAAATATTATTTATGGTATTACGTAGGTCACAAGTAAACTTGGGTCATAAGTAAAACATTATTCTTACAAAGCACACTCAATAAAATCGTAAACACATTCAAGTGAAATTCAATTATGATTTGATCTATAGATAGTATCGTTATATAAGGTAAGAATGTCAAAAAAATCATTACCGCAAGACATTGTACATCTTGATGATCGACTAATTAAGAACAACCCCATATGTAAATTGTGCTTAATTATCAAGATTACATAAACGTATCACATACAATATGTTGTTTTATTTAAATACACTCGTATATTTATATATATTTTCCCTAACTAACACACTTTTTCTTCACATGCCCAAATAGTACTCTTTAAATTCAACAACATATATTTCACTAAGTTGATTAAATAAGACAATCATATAAAGCATGCAAATCATGTGGTGATGACTGATAAGTTGCAAGAGTACTCCATTCTAATTCTTCTGGTGAATATGTAACATTATTAGTACTATTGTATCGACGATGATGTAATAATTCATCGTCTTCCTCGAATCGAGTCCTTTTTCGTGGTAATTGACAACCAGATCTATCAACCTCGGAATCATATTCAACCTCAAGTTCCTCACAGAGGGATGGTAACGACAAGGGTGAATACGAATAAGACTTGCAGCTAGGCCTAGAACCCGAAGCACGAGCTTTTTGTTCTTCCATTATTCGATCTAGAAATCTTCCTTGTGCTTCAAGTTTCATTTTCAAGTTTCTTTGAACCTTTATAAGACAAAAAAATTAATTAATAACTTGCTAAACATGGATTAAATCATGAAAATGACTAGTTTAATTAGGTTTTACCTCAAGATGATCACTTAATCGCTTGTGTGCATCCATATGCATTTGTAATGCTTCATTAAGTTGAGCCCCCCTATATAGAGTTTAACTTCTATAAATTGATAGTATAAAAGAATATTTACCTGACGATTACTTAAAGGATAATATTTATAGGGTGTATATTAAATGTGGATTTTTAATTATAATCTGCAAAAAAAAAAAAGTGGCACTTTTCTAGTAGTGAACCTAGACCCTAGTAGCCTTTGTTCAACCTTATATATGTAATAAAAGTTTCATTACATGTATGTAAATATTTGATGGTAATCTCGGATATTATTAAATATTTAATTTGATATCGTTATAAAAACACATAAACTTTAAATTTAGAATCCGCTCCGTACTTATAAGGAATGAAAGAGTAACTCACGCTGTAACACTGAAGTTTGGCAAAATTTCTGATATGCTTCTCCTTTCAAACTTGCCAACTATATGTTGGAAAATTTAATAGCAAGACAAAAAAATATATAGAACTTAGTATCTATTAGTTATATAATTAATACATAATTAACTTGCATATAATCAGAAGAAAAAAAGAAAAAAAAAGACTTACTTTCAGGGTCTTCACGTACAAATTTTGACATACGGTATTTCTGTTACAAATCGAAAGATAAAATAAGTAATGAATAAATAATAGCTAAATTAGCGATAGTTTGGATAATTACCAAATGTAATAACAGTTTTTTGAAATTTGCTCTATATTAATGATACATAACAAATTTAAGAAAATTCTCGCTATATTTAATAATTCTTTTAAATCCTTACTATGAGTTTTTTCAACGATCTCAAGTTAAGACTACAAAATTAATTAAGTTGACAGTTAAATATTTATAAATATTTAATAAATTTCTTAATATATATAAAAAAATATGAGCAAAAGTTACTGAATTCATGTGAATCCGTAACCAGGCTTTTGAAGCTACTTTGGCGATAGAGACAGATCTAGAATCCTAATTTTATGAATTCTAGATTATAGAAAATACAATTTATTGAATTCTGAATAAATTATTTATACAAATGAAAGAAATCATCACAAGGGATATAATATAATAATAAGAAAACCTGTAGGTGGCTTTTCACATGGAAGATTGTTAGACCAGGAATCCCCATAACCTTCAAAATTCCTTTTGGTGTTGCTCCTGCAAGCCAATTTAGTTTTTTTATTTAAGAAAATGAAAAAAGAAAAAAAGAAAAAAAAAAAAGAGGTTAGAGGATAATTATATGGTAGAAAGCTTTTCAAATTCAACTGGTGAATTGTTGAAGTCACAAAGAATTTTCACGTGTTGACCCATGAAAGAATGAAAGAGAATCACGCTTGCCAGCACGTAAGACGACATAGTTAGTGAGCGACACCTATTATCAAAAAAAATTCGACATGCTTGGCTCAAGAAAAGGAATTAGGCGTGCATGTGAGCATGTCAAAGACATATTTAACCAAACAAAAGTGTATCTCATCGTAACTCATTATCAAAAAGAAAACAATCAGGCCATCAGGCCTGCACGTGAGGGGCAATGTCCAAGGTGTGATTAAATAAATTAATTAAAATTGAGCTCTCAAGTTTTTAGATAAGACGGTCACACATAAGCTTCAGTAAGGATCACTTACTTTCCGGACCTCCGAGCTGACTAACTGCCTTCTCAAACAGATCATGAAGCTCTTGAGTCCATTTCAGTCTCTCCTTTGATAAACAATCAGAACGATTCGAAGCCATATTGGAACTTGGCAGCTCTCTGAATTTCCCAGGCATTGCAGAGAGAACTCTGCCAAAGCTTATAGACAAAGAAAGAAACAACACTTAAATAAGTAAACCTGTTGTCAAGATAATGTTAACAAGTTGATGGATCCTATGGAAACAGGGTAGGTATAATACCGATAAATTTTCGGAACAAACCAAGCTATGAGAAAGAAATATCCCAAATTCCAAATGGTGTTGATTTTTATAATCATTTGGTGAAGAGAACTAAACTCATAAGCAACAACTAGCTAACAAGAGTAGTAAAAATTGGCACTTCTCTATTGGAAATTTGAGTGTACAAGACAAAATAAGGCATATATAAAGCCAGCTTTTCAGTTTTTGGTTCTTACTGTTGGCTAAATCCAAATAGCACACCATATAATAAAATAGTAACAGACCAAATATGGAAGTAATCAGGTCTTTCTTTGGAAGTTGTACCTGTAAAAGCATATAATCAACATAAGAACTATGGAACAATCAAAATAAATTAACAAACTATGTATTTCATTGATAAATAACTGTGAACAATTTAACATGATAAAGAAAGTAGAGTAAATCAACAGACTTTCTATATATTGAGATTGTGTTAATTTATGGATGAAGGAAATAAGAGAAACTTCATCCTCTTTTCGAGCATATATAGGTAAAGAAAGATTACAATAGCATGTCCATTACAGGTGTAATATTTGCTGTACTATTCTGTTAATGGCCAGAAATTGAATTATGGCCGCTCTTTCTCTGATTCATGAGAGGACTACTGTCTGCTCCGCTTCAAGGTACAAGACGGGCATTTGTATTGCTTTATACTCTCAGCTTTAGCAGGTGTTATCTTTACACACTTGCCATGGTACCACTTCTCACAGATGTCACAGCCAATCCAAAATTCATCAGCACTGTAATTCCCACCACAGCTTCCACAGAGTGTTTCACCGTGTTCTTCTTCATCCTCCTGATAACTTTCATCTTCCAGCTTTGGGGTGCTTTTCACCTGACCATCACTAGATCTCTACATAAAATTGGGAAATTTTCACTTAAGTAACAAAGGAGAGAGTGATCAAGCACATAAATAGTAGATCATGACATACTGCGGAAAAACTAAAGAAACTTGATAAAGAGTATCACGGTGTTATTGATATTTCGCAATAATCCTTCTAATAGTTAGGGCATCTACAAACTCATGAACAACAAATTAAAGGAAGATAACATAATTGCTTTGATGTTTTCCCTACCTTTATGTTACTACCACGTGATCTGCTCCCACTATCTGCACTGGGCTTATCTTTTATCGGCTTTCTTTCTGTCACAACTTCAAAGACAGTCGGCACCTCATTGATGAAGCTGAATAGACGCTTCCTGTCCAATAAGTATGGAAAGTTAGACTAACAAGAACTTCCTCGCAGAAAAGTTACACCACAAAGTAGAGACTTCCCAGGCAAAAACTATAAAGAACCAAATCAAAAAGTTGTCTGGAAATAGCAATTAGCAAGTATAGTAACACTAAATTGTGATTCTTTTCACCCCTTGCAAGCCCCCACGCATCCACCACAAAAGAAGATGGTGGAGTGGTGAAAGAGATGAAAAAGAAGTAATAAATGCTGCCACTAGCGCTACCTCCTTAACGGGTCCCTACATGGTGTGAATCTGGATTAGTCGGGCTAGTGAGTTCCGGATACCAAATGGTTATATCCAAAAAATTGCTGCCACTGAATTTTGAATCTAATGCAATGCCCAAGAAAAGAAGAATTAGACAAATACTATGAGAAGTATAAACTAAGAGATCTCTAGGAAAGAGAGCGCCTTGGCAAACATGTGATACCATCCTTAACATTCTTTCTCTCTCTATCACACCTCCTTGGGGTGCGACCCCTCCCCAGACCTTGCGTGAACACCGAATACTTTATGCACCTGGCTGCCCCCTTTTTTTAATCCACAAATGCACGTTCATCACTACTAGAGATGGAATCTATCATTAGGAAGAGAAAAGTGTCTTACGGCTTGTTATTAGCACCAGCAGCTATCCCCTAAAGAAAGTGGAACCAGAAGAAATATCAAACCAGAAAACATAATGTATATCGTACATGTAAATAAAGGTGATGTGGTGGCTAGATAAGTCAATAGACTATTCCGAAGTTTTTGCATGTTTAAGTTGCATAACTGTAAAGGTTCCTCCACTTCACATGTCCCAACATCCAGAGAAGCAACATACAACTTCAAATAAAATGATCAACCCTTCAGAAATCCCGGGGAAAGCGATTGAAGAGTAAGATGGATGTCTTAGCAAACAAAATTCAAAACTGGCAATAGACCACACCACACATGCACAACAGAAATAGTTTCTCAATGAAATCCAATACTTGGAAGACATATATAAGAAAGCTAAAATGATTTAATTAGTTCAAATCATGGGTTAAGTTGGTGAATGATCTATGGACTCACCGAAGATTAAGAAAAAAACACATAAAGAAGCGTGTTTGTGTACTTAATAGATGGAGAGTTACAAAGATGGACTTGAGCACTCATGTAACTGACTCCAAAAGGGTGGTACACGGACATGGAGTTACATGTAATCAAGAAAAATGTTATAACCTCAATACTCGACAAGCATGGCAAATATATACAACCAACAGAATGCATACCCTCTGCCCGATCAGAAAAAATCTTCAGCCATACAGACTCAATAAGAACTCATCTTTTGGACGAACAGAATTTGTCACATTTCAAGATTGAATGAAGCGCAAGCTGCAGAATTTCAACCTCATAGCACAGAGCAACCATTTATTTGCTTGAACCAAGCACTGTTACCATCTACTTACAATCCTAACAATACATAGCTACCAATACTCCTGATATTTTCAACCTAGTGCAACAACAGCAAAGACCCTGACAGAAATGTGGACAAAACAAGGTTGGGATCTTATCTTCGGAATGATGCTCAATGACTGGGTGTTGAATAGGGTGACTGAATTTTACAGTACTTCAGAAAATTTTGGTGGTTTACAGGAGGGGGCTATAGATTCTGGTGGAATGGGCATAGTAGTGGTTCATACAAGGTGAGTTCAGCTTATAACGTATTGAATCAGACCAATCATTGAGAATTGGCCTGGGAAGCACATCTGGTAGACAAAGATACCACATAAAGTGGCTTGCTTCGCTTGGCTTTTAACAAAAGAGCTGGTCTTTCCCGGGAAAACTTGAAGAAAAGAGGTATCTCTCTGTCCCAGATGTTATTTATGTGGTGAAAGAGCAGAGACAGCATCTTTTTCTTCATTGCAAGCTAACAGAACAACTGTGGAGAATCTTCATTAATCTTAGAGGCATCACTTGGATAATGCAGGGCAAGATATCTGATGTATTACTTAGTTGGGAGGAAGCAGGAGTTGAGGCAAAGGATAGTGAAAGGTGGATAATTGTCCCAGCTAACATTTGGTGGACAATCTAGAAAGAGAGAAATTCCAAATGTTTAGAAGATCTGAGCAATTTTGTGCAAAAGATCAAATAGAACTGTATTTTGCTCTTTTGTTTTTTTGGTGTACAGTCCTATCCAGGAGAAACTGTAGAAATTCTCGATGTGCTAGATTCCATTTAGATGGTCAGAATAGCTTCAGTTTCTTAGAGACGTGTTTGTAAGTATGGCTTCAGTACACAGTTACCAATCTCAAAAAAAATAGGGCTTCAGTACAACATATGCACTGCTTTTGTTCATTTACATATATACACACAAGTTACCTGTTTCAAAAAACAATAAAAAATGCATAGCTATCCAACAGGAAATCCTCACTTCTCAGAAGAAGAAAAAACCTATTTTGTTCATAGCCAAAAACACAAGAAGCAAACATGAGCAATGAATAGTTTGAGATTCTGCAACACTCGTGTGATTTTTTCCATTAATTTTACTGATTTTTTTTTTTTGGCTGCAGCCATTACTTGTTCAAATTGTTATTATTTGGCGATTCTTCTGTCAGCAAATACAGTCTTCTTCTCAGATTCGCCAATGATGACAGATACATTAGCACCATCAGAGCTGATTTCAATATTATGACCAGAGCAGTATGAAAAGACAATCAAGCTGCAAATCTGGGATACTGAGGGCCAGGAGGGTTCCGGACTATAAGTCTATAACAAGCAGTTACTATCGGGGAGCACATGGGATTATACTGAGATATCACATACACTGATTAGAACTTCCTCTGGCCATAAATATTAGAAAAATAGTTTAAGTTTGGATTAATCACCTCCCTAGCATCGCATTTTGTCTGCATTGTTGTGCTATTTGCGTATTGCTTATGATACTTTTTCTTGCATCCGGTATCACTGAGAAACCTTGCTTGTTTATTCTAAAAATTGATTGAATTAATTTGTTCAGTTTGCCTTTTTTTTATTAGGTGTGTTGAATTAATTTGTACAGTCTGTTTTTATTAGATTGCTTGATTGATTTATATTTGTGTTTCTTGCTTGTTAGTTGCACTGTTTTTCCTTAAATTCTAGACTCTGCGATTATTTTGGTGTCAATTTTGGTGAACTCCTGATTATTTTTCTTTCTTGTTTCTTGCCAGTTAGTTGCACTGTTTTTCCTTTTTCTAAACTCCTTCGATTGTTGTAGTGTCAATTTAGGGGAACCCTTGATTATTTCACTTGAGTATTGTTCAGTGTTTTGGACGGCGAAAGGCGACAAAAGTCTGTCTCGCCACAAGGTGAGACAAGCGGCGAGGTGCTCGCCTTTTTGAAGTGCGGCGCCAATTAATACCAAAAAATTAAAATATTTAATTGTATATGTAAATAATCAAAATCTCAATAGCAATAACATATTAGCAAATATTTCAATTCAAAAACTGAAAATAGATAGTAGATACTAAATGTCTAGAACTTGAATGAGAAAACAAACAGAACAAAAGTCAAAACGGTGAGAAAAAACAGAGGTAGACGTAACTCTAAAGTATGAAGAAACAGAAGAGAAAAGAAGAAATACGTATTGGTTGGACTTTGGAGTCGCCAGAAAAGTTTAGTTGGTCGCTGGAGAAGTCTAGTCGAGTCGACTGGTTGGAGTCGCAGTTGTAGAGTGCAACTGCAATTTGGAAAGAAAACCCTAAAATTACCTTTTAACTTTCAAAACCCTAAATTGATCGCCTTTTTTTTTTAAGAAAATACAAGAGGTGATGTCTTTCTTGCCATTGTCACCTCTCGCCTTTCTCTCCATTGTCACCATGGCGTCGCCTTTTGAAGATCGCCTTGCTACAAAGCTAATAGGTGATGAAGGGTCGCCTTGCCTCACCTCTCGCCATTTGCGATGAGGCGATAGCCTTTCACAACATTGCTATTGTTATACCTGTGTTAGTGGCATCGGGGTTTGATGGAAGTTTAAGGTCATGCCCTCGATAGGGGGTGGGTGTGAGGGGTAGGGGTGGGTAAGGGTACCAAAGAGCTTCTAGGTTGAGAGTTGGATCTTGGAACATAGGGACATCGACAAGAAGTCGATAGAGTTAGTGAAGATTCTTAAGAAAAGGAAGATCATTGTGGCTTGTCCAGGAAATCAAATGGTCGAGAACCAAGGCTAGGGAGGTAGATAAATTTAATTCATGGTACTTAAGAAGCTCGAGGAGAATAGCGTAGGCATCTTAGTAGATAGGAAGTCGGGGAACAAGTGGTAAAGATTAGAGGGTGACTAAGGCCTCATTTGTTTGCACTTAATGGAGGCCTAAATCTGAATGATTCAAACATTAGATCATTAATGCATTTGTTTTCATTAATATTTTAGCACTTAATGGGTCTAAATAGGTCTTAATCATTAAAATCTAGAACAAAGCCTTAATATCATTAAGAGGTATTCTTGTGTGGATAATATTCACCATCACTCTATGCACAATCACCAGCCGCCACCACTAACCACCTCTTCCATCACAATTACCACCACCGTCAACCACCATTACCATTGTCTACCACCAAGCACCTCTGTCATCACAACCACCACCATTGCGAATTACTACTGTCAACTGCTACCACACTTACCTCCTCCATCATTATGATTATATCCATTGTTGTCACCACCTCCACAACCACTATCAACCATTATAAGCACTATAGTCAATTTTTAAAACCAACAAACTCTATCTTCACAACTAGCACCACTGCCAACTACCACCATACATTCTTTGGACACTGTCACCACCACCGCCGCCTCCACCACTACTATCAACCACTACTACCATTTTGGTCAATCTCTACTACCAACCACTTCCATCGTCATAACTAGCATCGCGTCAACTACCACAAACACATCACCAACCACCACACATTCTTCTGTCACCACCATCAACACCACCAACTACTAACATCAACCAACTTCATCATTACAACCACCAACACCACTACCAATAGCCACAATTATGATAGTCACCACAACACGAACCACCTCCACCGTCACACTATCACCACTATCATTACTAGCCACTAACAACAACTATTACCATCACCACCACTGTTAGAAACTATCTCCACCATCACTGGCAAGCATAAGTGTTCCATTTTTTTAATCAAATAATGATTTTATTTTATTAATTATTTTTAATATTTAATTAATTTTTATTTGAATTGTATATTTATTATGTGCACTAAATAAATTATGTACATTCAGAAATTGTAAAAAAAACAGTCTTAATCATTCAGTGTTCAGATCTAGAGACCACATCTTAATCATTCAAAAGTGCATTCAAATTCAGACGTCTACGTCTTAATGAAAACAAAGTAGGCCTAATAGGATGATGGTTATTAAGATAATTTTAGGAGGGATAACTTTTAACATTATTAGTGCATATGTGCCACATGCGATTGAATGAGGAGGTCAAAAAGCACTTTTGGAAGGAGTTGGACGAGGTTGTGAGAGGTATCCCACAGACTGAAACTATAGTTAAGAGGAGATTTTAATGGTCACACAGGGATCAATTTAAGAGGTATGATGATGTGCATGGCGGTCTTGGCTTTGGGGACATAAATGAAGGAGGAGTTTCACTTTTAGAATTCACAAAAGCTTTTGAGTTAATCATAGCTAACTCGATCTTCCACAAGAGGGAGGAGCATTTGGTGACATATCGTAGTTCAATAGCTAAGACTCAGATAGATTACTTGCTCCTTAGGAAGTCTGATAGAGGCTTATGCCAGAACTGCAAGATTATCCCGAGCGAGAATCTTACAACCCAACATAAGCTTGTGGTAAGAAGAAAAGGGCTACATATGACCAACCAAGGATTAAATAGGGAGGCTTGACAAAGGCGAAAGTCTAGGAGATCGGAGAGAAGTTGGTGGCTATAGGGGCTTGGGGGAGTAGCAGGGATGCAAATAGTATGTGGACTAGGATAGTTGACTGCATCAGGGAAGCAACTAGACTAGATATGAGGGGTCTCAAGGGGTAGCTAAGGTGGGCATAAAGGGATTGTTGGTAAACTAGAGAGGTGCAAGGAAAAGTGAAAGTCGAGAAGGTTGCTTATATGATGTTAGTGGAAAGCTTAGACAAGGAAGAATAGGGAGAGGTAAAAGACGGGGAAGAAGGAAGTGAAACTAGCGATCACAACAACCATAAACAACATTTTTAAAGCACTTGTATGAAGAGCTCGACTGCAAATGTGGGAATAGAAAGTTGTATAGGCATGCAAAGACGAGGGATAGGAAGGGTCATAACCTAGACCAAATGAACTGCATCAAGGACGATAATGGCAAAGTGTTGGTAAAGAGGCCAACATTAGATAGAGATGAAAAAACGTATTTCAATAACTCTTAAATGAAGGAGAAGGTAGGGATATTTTGCTAGGGGAGTTACAACATTCCAAGAGTCCTAGGGATTCAGGGGCTAATCATAAGATGAGGAGAAGAAAAGTGATTGGGTCAGATGTGATTCCGGTGGATTTTTGAAAGAACACGAGCAAAACAAGTTTGTAGCGGTTGACTAATTGTGAGAAAATAGTCAAATACCCCCTCAACCTATTATCCAATTCTCAACTACACACCAATACTTCACGGAGGTCCTATTACCCCCTTGAAGTATTTTAAACAGAGATATTGACACCCTTAAGTGCTGATGTGGCACAGCAAGTGTGTTCACTTTCCTGAAGGCAAGTGTGAGGCAAATAAGTAAGTCAAAATTAAATAATTTGACAACTGTCATTTATTAATTGAATTCAATATGATTAATAAATAAATTTAATTACAATCACATACTCTCTCTCTCTCTCACCATTTCCCCCATTTAAAAATTACACCTCTGCAATTGAATTTTGCCATGGCTGCCATGAAGCACCTACAATATTTTATCTTTTCATTTTTTTTTCACTTTTAATCCATAATGAACTTTTCCATGATCAACACCTTCAAATCTTTCCTAAAATAGACAACATAACCAAAAGAAAGAAAAAGATAATCCTTTAATTTATTCACCTCAATAGAAAATACTTTTAATCCGACATTGAAAAATGATATTACAGCTTCTGCTAGAGGAATCTTTTTGACTATAGTAGCAGCCCAAGTTTCTTGATCGGAACTGAAAGCGGGTATTAGAATTTGAAATTTTGCAAGAAAAATTTCATCTTCAAATCCATAAAATAAAATAAAAAGCAATTGGAGAACCAACAAATGCAGAACTAAACCATAATTGCAGTAAGATACCAAGATACCATAATAAAAAGATTCAACATCCATGTCAAATTTATTGAATTCAACAATGACAACTGAATTTTGTGCAAATAAATGATCGAAAAGATAGAAGAAAGATGGAGGATGATGGGTGTGATGGAGATGGAGGTGGATTGGAGAAGATGAGACATTTGGGAACAATGCAGAAAAAGTGGGATAATTTAGAAAGATGAATAGAATGGTGGAGAAAAAATGAAAAGCATCAAAATTGATGGATTTAGGTGATGATTTTTTTTAAAAAAAAATATTCTAAAAAAATAGGTGCGTGTATTAAGGGTGTATTAAGGGTGTATTAAGTGACGTATTAAGGGTGTCAATATCTCTGTTTAAAATACTCTAAGGGGGTAATAGGACCCCCGTGAAATATAAGTGTGTAGTTGAGAATTAGGTAATAGGTTGGGGGGACATTTGGCTATTTTCTCACTAATTGTTTAATGTCATATTTAGGACGGCTAAGAGGCCAAAAGAAGGGAAGTGGAGTACAATGGTTCCGTAGTACAAGAATGAGGGTGATATTCAGAATTGCAACAACTACAAGGATATCAAGCTACTAAGTCATGCTATGAAAGTCTGGGGGAGGGTGGTCAAGATGAGGATGAGAAGGGGTAAGTCTATCTCTGAGAACCCACTCGAATTCATGCCGGGTGCTATAAAAGTCATTCATCTTGTACAGAAATTGTTGGAGCAATATAGGGACAGAAATAGAGTTCTACACATATTATTCATTGACCTAGAAAAGACTAACGATATAATCTCTAGGGAGGTCCTTTGGACATGTTTGGAGTTTAAAGGTGTACATGTAACTTATATTAGGGTAATTAAGGGCATGTACAATGGTGCCAAGACCTGAGTTAGAACAGTGAGCGGTGACTGAGAACACTTCCTGATCATGACGGGGTTGCACCACAGGGCAACCGTTATCCCGCTCCTATTTTCCTTAGTGATGGATGAATTGACACGACATATTCAGGGAGAGGTGTCGTGGTGTCAGAGAAGGCTCAAGAGCCAAGCGGATGAGGCAACCGCTTTAGGCCCCGAAATATTTTAGGCCTCATTAATTATTATTATTATTATTATTATTATTATTATTATTATTATTATTATTATTATTATTAGTTGGTCTTATGTGTTAATTTTTTGGAAAAACTGGTAAATATTTCAATAAAAATGATATAAGATCTATAGAACTATGAAATTTAAAGTGTATCTATTATACATTCGAGGTCATTTACATATATAATCTAAATTATTATTATATTTTTAATTCTCATAAAAAACTTATACAATAATATACTCTCGTTTCTTCCTTCTATAAAATTATTGATTCTCACGGAAACAAGGGTTGAAATAAATCAAATTGCACTCTTTTTCATTTTTCTTTCTCGGGTTGTCAGGGATAACACCAAGCAAATTATAGTAAAATATTGTTATAATATCGACTTTTCAAATTCTAAAATTAGGTTCTATTGTTCTACTTTCTATTCTGTTTTAATTTGAATATTTTAATTTATGTGTTTCAATTTATGTGATACACTTTACTTATTAGTTCATTACAACAATAACAATTGACAACTTCACATTTAAAATGTTAGAAAAATACACATCAAATAATGTATACATGATTTTTATAATAATCTTAAAAAAAAGTTCGAGCCCCGTATTAAAATTTGGTTTTAGGCCACCAATTAAGTTGAGCCACCCTTGCGTGGTGTATGTTATTTGCAAATGACATAGTATTGATTGACGAGATGTGTGGTGGAGATCATGATAGGCTGGAAGTTTGGAAACAGGCCCTAGAGTCTAAAAGTTTTAGGTTAAGCAGGACTAAAACAGCATCTGACGTAATTCATGAGGCGGAGGAGGGAGTGAAGATAGATGCACAAGTCATACCCAAGAGAGGAAGTTTCATGTATTTTGGGTCAATAATTCAAAGACACGGGGATATTGATGATGATGTTGCACATCGCATTGGAGCGGGGTGGGTGAAATGGAGGCTTGTCTCCAAGGTAGTGTGCAATAAGAACGTGTCGTCAAGGATTAAAGGTAAGTTCTATAGAGTGGTGGATAGACCAACTTTGTTGTACGGGGAAGTGGAACAAATTCAAGATAATTAATGACTCAACACTTACAATGGCTTTTCAGGAAATTGAAATTGTCTTGCTCAACAACTAGAACGTTCAAATACAACCAATTAGCAACTTTACAACAAAGAAAAAGCTATCTCCTTTTTTCTTGAGACATCAAAATCATAGCAGGAACCACATACTGGAAGGGACAGAGGTGGCCATAGTAAAAAAATACTCAGCATAGACTCTACCTAGAGTTTTGAAAATATCAATGAACTACACGAAAAACAGTGGAGAGAGATCCCACATTTTCTTAAAGTACCTCCAATTCTATATATGTTGATTTATCTTAATTAATAACAGACAAAAGAGTACCTTTCATTCCGATTAAGACGAGCTCCAAAATAAAAAGCCACAGAAAGCAACCAGCAATCGCTGTGAACAGCAACCAGGGAAAGCCAATCTCTACGATTCATTCCATCCCTAGCAAAATTTATCCCAAGTGCTGGCTCTGGCAGCTCAGGTGGAACTTCCTCAGCAGGAAGGTTGACTTCCCAAGTTTCATTTGGATGTCCATAAAGACACAAATTTTCCTTCTCTACACCCAAGTAATCACACATTTTAACCGAAAAAAAAAGCATAAAAACAGAAAATGTCAAACCAAATCACAACAGGTCAAAACTAAAGATTCTCATTTTCTTCAAATTCTCCTTGTTAAGAATGTTTCGAAAAAATATATTTTCTTTAATAGAACCATTTTTGCTAAGAAACTTTGGAGAATATTAGAAAAAATATGATTTTTCCAAGAGAACCAATTATTTTTGCAGTGTCTGGTCAATCAAGCAAGTGCAACCAAATTTTTTTTTTAAAAAATCTGTAATATTTCAAAAATTCACTTTGTACTTTGTGGACTAAAAAAAACTCATCAATTTAGCATCAGATTAAGCATATCAGTTTTTCACCTCCAAAACTAAAAATACTACTTTTTTAAAATGACAACCTTTTTGACTGCAACTAAAAGCAAGAATCCACGATCTACAAAAACCCACAAAGTAAATTCAACTAAAATTTACCTGGATCACAGAGATTATAGAATTCATCCACATCTGAGAAAACCCAAAACAATTCACACTCAATTAATAACCAAATTGAAAAACTAATAACACTAAAAGTATGCATGAAAATAAAGTACCATCAGTTAAAGCACGAACTATCCCAACACGACGAGCGCTGTAATCTTTGAAGATCTCTTCCACACTTCGAGGACTTGAAGAAATTGAGGCCATTTTTGTACCTCAACAAGGAGAAAAAAAAACCACAAGAATTTATTTTGAGATCTAACAAAAAGAACAAGGAAAAATTTCTGGGAACTGATATTATAATTTATTTATTTTTTTGAATAATAATCAAGAATGAGGTAGCTTATAATTGTGGGAGTAGGAGTATTTTTTATTACTAGATTCTTATGATTTGATTTTCTTTATTCAAAATATTTATTTTTTCAGAAATAAAATATTTATCTTATTAAAGAATAAAGGTGTTAATTTCTTGGTGAAAAAAATAAGTATTTTTAAGTAGTGTTAAAATTGGGAAGGCGGGGGTGGGGTGTGGGAGGGGGGAATAGTTTTTCTAATAACAAGTTTTTTTTAGTTTTTTAAGATAAAGATTAATTATACTAAAACTTTATCTTTACCTTAGCAATAAATTGTTTTTTTTGTAATTTACACTTAAATTACTTTTTAAAATATTAGTCAAACAAGATTAATAACAAAAGTATTTTTCAAATAACTTTGCTAAATAATTTACACACACACATACACACAGATGTGTGTGTGTTTCGTATCAAAATTATAATTTGCAATGTGGTTAAGCCAAATGGCAAGCTTAAAAATATTTGAATTCAAAATCATTTGAAACTTTTAAAATGACTTTTTCCTATTAGATTAAAAAATAGAAACTCACATGTAGTAAAATTCTAAATAAACTCTTACAATTACGCGCGCATATATATATGTATATACTTTTTCAAATGTTATAAAATATATTTAAATATATTTAATTTAGATATTTAATTAAAATATAACAATATAAAATAAAATAAAAAGGAGCAGTAGTAATAGAAGCAATAATAATAATCAGAGTAATAGTAGTGGTGGCAATAATACTAATAGCAATAGTAATAGTAAAAAATAATAATACTAATAATAAAATAGAAAAATATAGTGTAGCAAATTTGAAGTGGACAACTTTCTTTTAAATGAGAAAATATATTTTAATTGTAATGAGGAAAGTTTTAAATTATATAATCTCAATAAATAAACGAATTCAAAGAATATTAAATTATAAAATTTTAAGTAGCTTAAATTTAAACTCAATATTCTATATATTGAAGTAAAAGAGAAGAAACTTAAAATTGCTTATTATGTATAACAAAAAAAAATATCAAAGTCAAATTAGCAAAAAAATAATTAAAATATAGTAAAAAAAAATGTACAAAGAGGGGATAGTTAAACTCATTTTGAAAAAAAAAATGAAGTAATTAGACAATGAACATATTAGTGTTTATAAATTATAGAGAGAAGTATTGAAAACACTGTAAACTTGATGCAAATTATTAGTTTCATATTCGAACTATTGACAGCTTTAAAATCACACTATACTTGACTAGCTTAACTTAGATACACCTCTGATGTGTCACATGACATAGTAAGTAGTCTTAAACTCTTGTAGAAGCATGAGACTCTAAATAAAAAGTTGAGAGAAGTGTTGAAAATACTCCTAAACTTGGCGAGAATTTGAGGTGTATTTCACTCATGTTGCAAGATTGGGGTGTATTTAAGTTCAATTAGTCAAGTAAATGGGTGTTTTTAAGGCTGTCAATAGTATGATGATGAAACTAATGATTCGTGCCGAGTTTAGGGGTGTTTTCAGTACTTTTCTCTTAATTTTAAATTGAAGGGACATAAACAATAGAATAAAAATTTCAAAAATTCACGAGTAAATGAAATAAACATATTTATTTTATATTAATAAGAAGAGTATTTGATAATTATACTTGGCCAAGTGCTAAGCTAATAAAAATTTCAAATCAGTTTTAACAATCTAATAATACTAAATAGTAAATAATGTAATAAAAAAATATGAAACATAAAGTTATTTGATAATTACGTGGGTCACTGTCTCTATTCATATAGATTTGGTTATGAGGTTGGGGGTGAGAAACATTTAATTGAAGAACAATATGATAGTTGGACCTTTTTTTAAGATAATATAATTCAAACTTACTCGAATAAGACACCATAATTTAAGTGCTTAAAAATAATATTTGAAATTATATACACATCGCACAAATACATATACAAGTTGGGACCCAAAAAAAAAAAAAACTATAGCAATATGTTTCCCTTTTATGAAGTCCCCAGTTAGTCCAATTGGGTCAAATTTTCTGTAAAAAGAGAAAATTCATCCCATATCAGTCTTGAAGGAGTTAGACAAAATGCAGTCATGCTCAGTGCCTGCATTTGCACTTCCAAAGGCAGATATAGCCCAAGCACAATTGTTAGCATCAGCATTGTACTGGTAATGAACTAGCTATTTAGGGAACACGAAAACGTCTCATGTTTGCAATGTTTGATTGTAAGATCTTATTAGTGGTATCGATTCATCCCACTTGCAGTGTGCCTGACATGAGGAAGAGTAGCTTGACTGAACGTGGATGAGTGTGTACACGGTTGACAGAGCCTGCAGGATCGCGTAGGAAACACTTTGTCCATTCAAGGCTGGAAACTCAGCCATGCTTGCCTTTGTCACCTTGAATTTATCCAGTGGTGGAGCTCCAACGAGACCCCTCAGGCCCGAGAAGGTGAAGTAAGAAGGGTCAACTGATGGCACCTCAAGTGATTTTGCCACTGGTAACAGAACTATGCAGCTTGAAAAAACAGAAAAAAGGAATTGCCAATATAGGAAACAACTTCAAAAGTTTGCTGTGTCAATGGAAGAAACAACACAATTACTCAACCATTTTTCCAGTTCTGCCTGTTAATATAGACAAGAGAAAACAGATAACCTTTCAAAGTCATCTTTCGACTTTAAGCACTTTTGTTTATATTACAAGATCAAAGAGTCCATAAAAATATTATCTTGAAGCATACAACTGGTGAAACCTAAGGAATATTGAGACAATTTTCGAATTATATAATCTTTAGATGTGGTTTCCAGGTAGTTTCTGATATCAAAAACAAAGAAGTATAATCTGTGAAGCTTAGATAACACCAGTTACCAACAGGCTTATCCTTCAATAATCAGTAAATAAAATGATATAAACTAGGAAAAAGAGAAGCATGCCATTGGGCCTACACTCATAAGCCCGTGCATTGCACGGGCACCCACGTCTAGTATTGACATAAGAGTACACAAGAGGAAGAGCATTAGATCCAATTGTACTCTATTGCCACACAAAACATGAAAAAGAAATAGAGATTCCAAGGAATGCTCTAAAAAGGGTGAGATTTAGAAGGCAAGTGATATTGAAATAACAGACTTAAATGTTGCAGAAGAAATAAACAAATAAACAAATAAACAGAGTGCACATTTCTTTGCATGATAAAGACGAGATGAGACGAGGCTTGTGTAGCATTTGATGGAAAACTCTAGGAGCTAATGTTTCATTCATCATGTCAAGTATCGCTTAATGCCAGCTTTCTGCTCAGAAGTAAGCTTGCTGGGGAACTTGATGTTAAACTTTACTCTCAAGTTGCCTTTTCTGCTAGGTTCCTTAGGAATGGGCATACCTTCTCCTTTGATAACTTCTTCATAATTTGGACTTATGATGGAATTAGTTGGTACAGTTAGATTCCGGCCATCAAGCGTTGTTATTTGTGCAGTGTATCCAGTAAGAGCCTCTACCAAGGAGATTTTCTGGGTGACAACGAGGTCATTGCCATCTCTCTTGAAGACACTATGCGGCTTCTCATCAATTATGAAGACAAGGTCCGATGGAATTATGCCTCGTTGCTCGTTTCCTTTCTCTGGAAATGTTATTTTAGTCCCCTTCTTCCATCCTGGTTTGATATCAATCGTTAGAATTTCCTCGGTCGTACTGGGTCTCCTGTGCAAACAACAACATTGTGAGATGGGTTTACAAACTTATACTAGGAATAAACTGGAAATATAACTAAAGAAAAATGAAAAATCCAACTCGACATTAAACACCAAGCGCTCCACCAGGAAGAATCCAAGGACCTGTTGCTTCTTCCAAAAGTAGAAGAAAGCTCATACAAGCACATATAGGAGAAATGCCCGAGGATCTGTGGCACACAGTTCGTAACTCGGTGATAATGAGGCTGCCCCTATATCCTCCTCCCCACCTAAGTACCAGGTTTTTCTTTGCATCAGAGTTCGAATGAATGACCGATATCATTTCACCGAAGTAGTCTCTTTGCACACCCAAAATGTGCTAACTTCAAATCCCAGCAAAATTAGCAACTTAACATTAACCTTCACTTGAAGACACAATATATATGTATACTCTTTACATCATCAAAAGAAAATGGCAATATGTATGTATGTGTGTATACATACACATGTTATATTTCCCAATCCAAAGAAAAGTGATGAGTTTATATTTTCTTCAGACATTAAAATCCATTTAAGAACTTCCCAGTTCCCTACACCAACTAATTCCTTCTAGGGAAAAAGCCAAAGACAAAATGGTTACGTTATTAGGACTATGGAATTAACCTGATAGTAAAATTCATACCAAGCAGTCACTTAAAACTTTCAACCATCCAAATAAAAGAATACAAAAAGCATTCAAAAATAATAGTAATAAGATAAAAGTGTTAGTAAGGACTAGCATCAGACTTCTTTCCCCCATTATTCTACTTTTCCTCTCTTTTATTTTGTTCTTCTATAAACCCTTGAAATTCTATATAATAATAAATGAAATAGGTGAACATGACGTGCTTTCTCTGTGCCTATGGGAAAAACATCCACAGATGCCTTCCCAAAGAGAAACAAAGGATGACAACAGGGACTCTTGAAACCAAACAAGGCTTGAAAGAAAATGAGAGATAGCACCATAAATATGAGAGTGCTTTTGTCTCGAACAGACCTCACAAGAGGACAGCACTCTTTTCAGTCTTGATTACATCATCTTTCGAAAATGTGACGTATATTTCTTAACATTCAGAACAAGCATGGATCTTATTGCTTATCTAAAGGAAAAGGGAAGAGGTACTTATCAAAAGAAAAAGGGTGAAGAGGTAAATCCCTTGCACTTTTTGAGACTCTGATCTTACCAAACATGAGCCAGGGAGGGGCGACAAGCAAATGGAGAATACATCATGATCATGGTTGAGGTTATACGATGGATTTGATAACAAATTTAAGGTCATCATCTTTGTATGGTATAAATTTCTACTTCCACTAAGTTGCTCGGACTTGGATATGGGTGTCTAATACGGGTGCAGATCTAGAGGTTGGATCCTTCATGTTCAAACATTTAAAAATAGAGTTATATGTCTAAATTATGAGACATTATGTGGAAAGCTTGCAGAAAGTGGTACTCCCTCTAGTCCATATCAAGTGAATTGTTAAGACTTTTTTCTTAGTTCAAATTAAGTGAATTATTCAAAGCTCAAAAAAATTGATGGGATTTTTTTTATATTTACCCTTCATTTAATGGGGTTCTTAGATACTTTATATTTTCTAGGAGACTAGTTTGGAAATAATTAAAAGGGTAATAGTGAAAAGTAGCCTTTAATTTAGGCTTAAGTCATCTACGGTCCTTTAAAGTTGTCCGCATATTTCACTTGAACACCTCAACTAAGCCTTGTACCTATTGAACACCTCTAGCACTTAGAATTGACACCTATTTGATATTTTTTTGACAATCAGCTAAAAATATTAAGTGTGTGCAATACACTTGCTATGACATAGCACTATGATCAATTAAATTATGACATGTGTCAATTGGATCCAAAATATTATTAAAAAATATATTTCAATTGAATCGAAGAAAAAAAATATTTTAAATGATAAAAAATAAAATAAAATTTTGTAACACCTATACAATCCACCCACCCACCCAAACCTTTCCCCTGCTACCCATTGGAATCAGCCCCCCAGCGTCTCTTTCTCTTCTTTTTTTCTTTTCTTTCTTATCATAAATTAACAATGGCAAATCATTTAGATTCAATTTTAAAAAAAAAAAAGAAGCTTTAATAGTTACAATGTTACCCAACCCACCCAAGCTATTTATCAGAACACCACTCTCTTTTCTTTTCTTGTTTCTCTTCTTCTTTAAAATTAATCACAATGGCAGATATAAATTCAACGGTGATAGAGTAGGTGAAGTGACTTAGAAATAATAAAAAGAAGAAAAGGAATGTAGCGGATGCGGCAAAAGATTAGTGATGTGCCGAAGGAAATGGTGGCAAAGAAACAAGGAAGAAGAACATTAAGGCAAAGAATTAAATTGTAAATTTGTAACTTCGCTTACTTTCATAAATCAACAATATAACAAAGATTCAGTTCTAGATCTGAAGAAAAACACCACGATCAAGTGCCAGTGTTAATGGTAGAGGTGGTCGTGGTTGCTCAAAAGAAGAGGAAGAAATGGATGTGATGGCGGCGATAATAACAAATCTGAAAAAATAAAATGATAATGGTGGTAAAGGAAGATAAAAAAATGAGGAAGAAGAATGGTGTTTATGGTGACCACAGCGGATGCAGGTGGTAAGGTGGAGAAGTGATGGAAACAAGTCCAATGAAGAAGAAAGAGATTTTTTAATTTAAAAAATGTCTAATTTAATGCTTTCACGCGCTTAATATTCATGAATCACACCCAAAATGCCACGTAAGCAAAAAGTGCTTAAGTGGTATCAATTCGAAGTACTAGAGGTGTTCAATAGGTACAAGTTTTAATTGAGGTGTCCAAGGAGATATGCGGACAACTTTAAGTGGCCGAATATGACCTAAGCCTTTAATTTATGTCCATAAATACTTTTCTTAAGAGTATGTCATACCCCAACAATTAACTCAATATGGACTAGAGGGAGTAATATAAGAAAAATGACTGACATAGAAATTTCTATATATAAACTTCATTTTCTTCAATTTCACCTCAACCTTATGTTTTGATTACCGAAAAATCTCATTGTATCTGTTCCAAATTTCTCCGTTGATTTTGGTCAAAGTACCCGAAAATCGATTGACCAAATTCAATAAGGATCCCACACCCATGTCGTGCCGACACGGGTGCGGCATCAAATGAGAAAAGTCTGAGCAACTTAGCTTCTAGAGACATGTAGTGATATCAAAAGCGAAAAGCACAAAAAAGCCCTAAGGTACATTAGGACTATAAGAGCAAATAAAGCGTGGGCTTTAATGAAAAAAAGGCACAAATAGAAAAAAAATGATTTTTTTTAATAAAGTAAAATTATTTTCATTCATAAACATGATCAAACTGATCGTATACAAGGATATACCAAAAGGTAAAGAATCTACATAATATGATTCTCAACAAACTCAACCCAATCATCCATACAACTAGGGACTTTCTGATTACACCAACAAAACAAAAAGGAAACGGAGAATACTTCTCAACTAAGAGAAGCTCAATTCTACTCCTTCAAAAGCTCTCTTGTTCCTCTCTGTCCAGATTACCAACTTTAGTGCAAGTGGAATCACTTTCTAAGCCCTTCGTCTTCTCCTTCTCCCGCTCTTCCAACTCAACATCAAATCATTCACTGTTTTGGACATTGCCCAAGTAGTGCCAGACCACGTACACATATCCCACCATAATCTCGTGGTTATCACACAATGTAAAAGAAGATGATCCACATCCTCGCCCGCCTCTTTGCACATGTAACACCAACTGACACAGACGATCTTATGTTTTCTCTGATCTTCTGCTATTAGAATCACCCTCTAGTAGCTAGCCAAGTGAAAAAACACACCTTCCCTCGGTGCATTTGGAACCCATATTGCATTATATGGGAAAGCAAGCTCCTCCCTAACCAACAATTTCTCATAAAAGGACTTGACCGAGAACACCCAATTATTCCCAAGCCCCACCACCAAACATCGAAATTATCCATCAAATTGACTTGCTCATGCCGTAAGGCTAATAATCATTTAAACTTATTCACTTCCTAATCTTGAAAATCCCATCTAAATCTCAAATCCAAAAGTATATCTCCACCTTGTGCCCCCCTAATTTGATGAATTGTCAAGTCTCTTTGGCAAGAATACTCAAACTCTAAAATTCATCATTCAATTTTATGTTCCCACACCAACTATGTCCCCAAAAATAAACTCGCCTCCTATCTCTGTCCTTGAATGGGATATATTGCACAAAATTATCCCATTCTTTCATGATATTCCTCTCCACAAACCACAACCGGAAGGCAAAATGATATCTCTAATCTTCCACTCACTTTCCATACTCCCATATTTATCAACTATCACTCCCCTCCACAAAGCCTAGACCTCCACCCCGAACCTCCACAATCATTTACTTAGTACAGCTTTATTAAAAACTTTTAAATCTTTATTCTGAGTCCCCCTCACTTTTACGAGATGTGAGACCAAGTGAAATTTTCTTGTCCCATGCTCCACATCCAAAGGAAATTTCTCTGAGTCTTGTCCAACTTTTCAGTGACAGAAGTTGGAGCATGAAACTGAGACATGTAGTAAGAGGGAATGCTCGACAAGGTGCTCTTAATAAACAAGTACTTCCCACCCTTTGACAAATATCTTTTTAACCATGAATAACAAATATATGGACAAAGAAATTGATTTTTTTACAATAAAGTGAAATACCAAATTGTTTAGCGTCGCCTCTTCAGGAAACGATCATTCTCAAGGAAAAATTTATCTTAGAACCTTAATGACGACACTAAAGTGCATACTGAGGGAGGCGAAGCGCTCAACATGTTTTAAGCCTCGCTTAGGGGCTTAAGGAAGCCTTTGACAATCCTGGAGACATGTCAATTGATCTAGCAGCTACCAGCAATGGAAGTTCAGCTATAACTAGTCAAGAACTTCTTCCACATTCAAGCAGAAAGGAAGTTTCCCACTGAACTACCTAACACACTTCACACTACAGAAAATAACAATTGGCCACTTGATGCTCCATTTGCACAATATAAATGATAATTCAGCCTTAACAAGGTTATGCTGTACAGACAAAAAAGTAAAACCAAACCAACTGCCTGACTACCCAATATAAAAAAGCAACATACATAATCCCTCTCTCTTCCTCTCCCTCTGACAACCCCCCATCTTCCTTCTCCCTCCCTCTTTTTGATAAACATTCATATTCCTTTCTCTTTCACAATTTGAATCCCTAAAGTGCTTGAGACACTTGCAATGAAACACTGTCTTCTTTTTAATAATCGTGGTGTCCGGGTCAGCTTGCACGCACCTCGACAATTCCATGGGATACCTACCACTTGCCACCAACAACATGTACCCAATAACTCTGTCCAGCAAGGCAAGGATAGATCGGAAGAAATCACTTAATATTTTTGTCTCTACTAGGATTTGTACCTCCCATCAGCAACAGGTACCACCATCTTTAACACAAGGCTTTTCATATTTGAGTTCAACCAATGCATTAAATAGCATTCACTCAGATCATCCCATTGTAAAAACAAAAATGATAAATACAAAGCTATTGCCACCACATTTAAATTTAACATTCATATGAATCAATCAACTATGCCTCAATCAGATAAGTTAGGATCATACTGTATAAATATTTCTTTTCAAGTTTCTGCACATGAATGATTCAGTTACAAATTTTAACTTAAAAGGCAACCACCATTAACCATTTCTAAAAGATATACCTCAATCATGAGCATTTCCAAAAGATATGCCTAATCCTTTATATCTACTCTATTCATGTTAATCTTATTCCAATACACAATACTTTTCCTTCATAGAGGTTCTCAGTTCTCTAGATCTCACTCTTATCCCTACACAGACTACAAGTCGACAAACACCAACTTAAAACTTTTTATTCAAGAAAAAGGGGGAAAAGGTAAGATTTTTATCACTGAGGGCATACTCTGAAAACTCACCCAGTAGCATCGGTAACTTCTCTGGATATCTTCATCTTCTTGGTGGTTCCCTTATATAGATCCTCCAAACTACAAGGCAGAGTCCGCTCTATCGGAGCGGCCTTTCGTGGTGCATTACCAGATGCACCTTCGCCAGCAGCATTCCTGAACGAAGCGAAAATATCTTCCCCAAACATACCCCTAGCAAAACTTGGACCACCAGCCCGTCCACCCATATCTCCCATCCCACCATACGGGGTCGAAAACCCAAAGAATTCGGAGAATATATCATCAGCACTACGCGGGTTGAATCGAAACGACCCATGACCACCCCCATCTGAAGGGCCAGAAAATCCACCAGCACCTGGCGGTGGCACCTGCCCTTTCAACCCCTCTTCTCCGTATTGATCATACACTACTCTCTTCTGTGGATCACTCAAAACCTGCAATAAACACTCAAAATTCTTCAAAATTAACTATAAACTTGTGGAAAATGAAAATAAATCGAACCCCATGAAAATTAAAGTTACCTATTACATCTCAGAACTCAAAGATCTATATCTTTTTCTTGTTCAAAATTAACAAATAAATCGAGCACTTGAAAATTGGAATAATCGGTTATGCAAATTAACAACAAATTCATAATCGGAAAAAATAAATCGAACCCGTGAAAATTGAAGAGTTTGAGAAGTGTAATTACATCGTAGGCTTCAGAGATTTGTTTGAATTTGGATTCAGCTTCTTTCTTGTTGTTAGGGTTCTTATCAGGATGCCATTTCATAGCGAGTTTTCGATAGGCTTTTTTGAGGTCATCATCTTTGGCATTTCGGTCCACCTGAAGAACCTTGTAATAGTCCACACCCATACTTTTCTTCTTCCTTCCTCCGACGACAATTTCAAGATTTCCTCTTACTTTATCTCTCTCTCCGACGAGGCTCCGGACGTAGCTTTTGCTTTCTCTGGCTTCACTCTGGATGAGTAACGGCAAATTAATCCAGTTGGAAATTTCTAGTATTGGGCCAGCCGATCACCGGTAAAATTCACAAATACACACTTTTTTTTTAGTTTTGTGTAATTGAAAAAATAGAACTTTTTGCCCATTATCTCTTTTTTGGGATAATTGTTTGGTAATGAACCTTTTTTTTTATTTTTATGTATACATGTTTTTTTTATTAACTTGTGAACCTTTTAGATTGTCGTGTCAAGATATATGAAATGGAGGCTCGTATTCAAAGTCATATGTGATAAGAAGGTATTATCAAAACTTAAAAACAAGTTTAATAGGAGTGGTGGTTAGACCGGCTATGTTGTATGGAGTGGAGTCTTGGCTAGTCAAGAACTTTCACGTTTAGAAAATGAAAGTTGCAAAGATGAGGATCTTGAGATGGATGTGTAGACATATTAGGAGAGATAAGATTAAGAATGAAGATATCTGGGACAAGGTAAGAGTGGTCTTGATAGAGGACAAAATGCGAAAACGAGATTGAGATGGTTCGGACATGTGCAGAGGAGATACACGAATGTCACAGTGCGAAGATACGAGAGGTTGACTATGGATAGTTTCAGGAGAGGTAGAGGTATGCCGAAAAAATATTGGGGAGAGGTAATTAGATAAGACATGACGCAACTTCAGCATACCAAGGACATGACCACAGATAGGAGGTTATGGAGCACACAGATTAGGATAGAACGTTAGTTAGATAGTTGAGTGTTGTGTCGCTTATTCTTCTACAATATTAGTCATAGTATTACTCTTGTAGCTATTTGTCCTTTGAATTTGGTTATTATATGTGTTTGAGTTTGGTTATTATATGTGCCTTCTTTTACATTTCGATTATCGTTTTATCTTGTTATGACTAGTGTTTAGGATGATTTGTCAGTTTGTCTATAGTATTTTGCCATAACTTTCTTTATTTCAGTTATTTTTTTCTCTATATTGCTTTGGACTATTTTTTTTCTTGAGCTAAGGGTCTATCAGAAATAGTCTCTTTAGCTCTAAGGAAAGATAAGGTCTACGTACACTCTATTCTCCTCAAACCTCACATTGTGGGGATTAAATTGAGTATGTTGTTATTAATGTTGTGTAAAAATATATTTTGAGAAAAATTGAAAATGTTATAAAATAGTGTTAGATTAGTGTTTAGTCTAAAGTTTGTTTATTAAGAAAATTAGTTTCTTTTTTGAAAAGGGATTTTAGCAACAAAATTAATTCAATTATTCAGTAAAACTTTGATTTAAGGTTTGATGCAATGAATAATACAAAAGAGCTCGGTGAGAAAGTTAATAATAATCTAAAAACTAAATAGTGAAAAAGGAAAGAATTTTTTATTCGATCTCATGTAATAGTAACGTAAACTACTTGAATGATGAATGAATCATTAATTAATCGAATGCTTATAAATAGTGGCTCCTTAAGATAGAATATTTAGCTTGATGATTGATGGGATACTATTCTTTTAGACTTAATCTAATTTATATTTTTCTAGTGATTAGTGTGATTTCTTAATTGCTTATGAATTTTTTGTCTTTGATTTCACATTGAATTACTCACTTATGGAATCAAAAAGGTTAGATGAACTTGACTGAATTTAATAGGGAGGTGTTGGTATCCAATCAAATGTTTTCCTTAAATTTGTTATCTTGTATGTATAGCTTTTATCTTTTACTTTCCTAGCATTTTCATTATTGTTCTTAGAGCTTCCTACTTAGGATCCTATCATTTGGTATCGAAGCTTAAGCTAAAGGATTATTTTCACAATTCTTAGTCCTTAGCTTATTTTAATTTCAAAAGAAGTGTTGAATTTTAATAATCACAAAAAATAGTTCAAATCCGTTTTTGTTTGTGTTTCTAACACTAGATATAAGTTCTCTAGTGTTGTTTGAGTCTAAATATGAGATATCAAGTTGTTTAGGATAGAATTGAAGCTTCTACCATTGTTGGATTGAGGAACTTGAAAAGTAAGTATTTGGATTTGATAATTTAGTGGAGATGGTCCAATTGTATTGGGATTTGTTCTCCCTAGCAATAGGAGTTCAAATCTAAAATTTTGTATGAATTGGAGTTGAAATTGAAGGGGTCATGTTTTTGAAGTTCATAATATATTTTTTTTACCTTCATAACTTGAAGAATAAAAGGTCTCAAAAAGGTGTGGTCATCTTAGCTTGCATCTCAATGCATGTGTTGCATCTTCCCCTGCATCAATGCATCTCAAATTCAACGTTTTTACTTTCTCTTCTTTCAATATTAATATGCCTTCTTGACCCTTATAGTTGATTATCACTAAAAATTGACCTTACTTGGTTGTTGATTAATTATTGCGTCTGAACTTTCATTTCATGTTAATTCTCTCTAGCTTTTCTCAATTTTACTCGTTGATAATTCCTTGGATCCTTCCGTTAGTTTTTATTGAGTTGTTTGTTGTTCAATTTGACAAGAATGTATTCCTTCATGTAGGTCTAGTAATCTTATGAATTGATTGGATAAAGATAGTTCTTTATGAACTTTCAAAACTCAATAGAATATGGTAAGGATAGAGTGCAAACACGAGTGACATGATGAATTTTACTACTAACAATTTTTATTTAAGTGTTGCAGGTACAATGTCTAATACAAATGATCATACTAAGAAGGGAAGGGCACGGTAACTATCATGAGTTCACTTGCCCAAATTCACAAACACTTGGTAGAGATGAGGTTGGATATAGGATGTTTACAGGGTCAAATGGACAGTTGAGAGATTCATATGACGCATGTTGAAACTATGATAAGGTAGGTACTCTTCAATCAACTCATGGTGAAGGAATGAGCAAGGGCCCGAGCTAATCACTCACTCTTACCCTGAGTCAAGTACACATATTTTGTGTCCCTCAACCTACTCTTATACGACCTCAAAAATTCTAACAACCTACTTTCAAAACTTATAATCCTCCCGCCTTTGTGATTCAATCTACCCCTATCCAAATTATCAATCATATCGCCCTCCACTAGACGAACATCCCCTATTTGTGGCCCAACAAGTACCATCACTCGTACCTCAACTAAATATTCAACATGCCATGTACACCCATCCTCTCCTACTCCACAAAACTTTCATCAAGAGCATTACTTAGAACACAGCTTTCAAAACCATCTTTATAATGAAATGGTTGAGAAAGCTATTCCCGAATAGATAGTGGGATAAACCACAAATAGGGGGATGTCATGGAAATGTGCCCCATAGAGATAGAGAATGACCTAGAGGGTTTGGTAGGAACCGATGCATGAGAGGGCAAGGTTATGGTGATAGGAGTAACCAAGATTGTAGCTTGAGTACCATCAAGGTGAGTATTCCCAAATTCAAGGGTAGAAGTGATCTAGAAGAGTTCCTTGAATAGAAGTTATAGAGTGAGAGGATCTTTGTTACCAACAACATTTTGTATTTGTTGAAAGCAAATTATGCTCTTACTCAATTTGAGGGATATGAATCCACTTGATGGAAATCCAAGAAATGAGAGAGAGCTTGAGATCACATATTTTAGTTGTCCACATGGTAAAAATTTATTGAGCTCATGGAACTGAGGTATATGACACCTATTTATTATCAATAGGTCCTCAAGAAGGTATACATATGTTATGACAAGGCAACAGAAGTGTTGAAGAGTACAATGATGAGTTTGAGAACCTAAGAATGAAGTCCAAAATTGAAGAGCATTTGAACTACATAATGATAATATCTATAGCGAACTTGAGGCATCACATTTCCCACGAGGCTACAAATCTATAAAAGCTTCGAATAACTTATACATGAATTTCTAATATTGAAGAGGATTTGAATAGGCATGGGGCTACAAGGAGACGAGTACTTCAACTTCATTATAGAAACCTTCATCCACATGAATTGGTCAAACCATCCAAGCTAAAGATGAATATAAAGCGAAAGGGGACAACAAGGCAAAGAGAGCTAATCACGCGAAATCCAACTTTCTTCGTCCTTCTACTATTCAATATTATAAATGCCAAGGTAGGGGACACATTGTAAGTAGGCATGATGAAGAACCCTTAGAGAGTGACAAGGAAAATGTGAATTTTGCTTGTGTCATGAGAAAAGGAAATCCTTTAGAAAGTGGTGATCAGCAATTAGAATAGAAAGTACATCTTGGTTGCGTTGTGAGATGAATCATGAGGGAATTTGGAAAAAAGAGCTTGAATAAATAGAGAACTTATTTCATGCTAGGTGAAAGATAATGAAAAAGGTATGTTCATTGATAGTGGAAGTGCACAAATATTGTGAGCAATATGTTGGTGGATCGTATGAAACTTCCTACAAAAAGGCATCCTAGCCCCTATAAACTCCAATGTCTCAATGAATATGGACAAACGAAACGAAGGTGACTAGGCAAGTAATCATCAAATTTAACATTCTCGAGTATCAAGATAAAGCTTTACGATATATATATACTAATAAAGTATCATGAATTTATTCCTTCAAAAGACAAAAATATTTAAAAATACAACACATATAATTCAAGATTAATTTTGATATTTTAATTTTATATCATTTTAGTAAGTTAATTTTGGTAAAAAGTTACAAAAATAGAGTCAATATTTTAGATATAAGTTTTATTTTATTTTGCAAAAGAGAAAAAAATTACAAACTATATTTTCAATTAATTTAGAGTTTAATAAATAAACTAGTGACTGTAGTATTTTTTTTTCTTAATTATTTCTTAGTTGTTTCTTCAAAAAGAGCTCAGTCTTATATGACATCGACAAATATCACAGAGGATTAATTTATGATTGTTGTCATGCTAATGTCATGTAGTGGTCATGCGTGAAAAAATAAGGCATGGATACTTGGCATTGGCTCATTTCATGCTACAATGTTGTCTCTCCATCTCTTGGTTGAAGTAGGGGTGAGATATATCGATGTTTGTTTATTTTTGACATTCCCGAACTCCTACATGTGGGGAGTCAAATCTTGGAGTAAGCTTCTTGCCATGGGTAATCTACTCAAGAGTTTAGGCTCCTAATTCTATATATGTTTGGGTTGTTGTTGTACTCAAGTGTGAAGGGATCCAAAAATGGATACAATCGGCCTCAGAGGAGAGGGGAAGCAACTTGAAATTCTAGGTGAAGTGTTCTTTTGCTCTTCTAATGTAAAAGGTGGTCGACCGAATCCGCCAGACATCTCAGCAGCGGGATTTAATACCTCCATAAGTTGTATTTTAGTGCCCCCTAATATAAAAGGAGGCTTTTTCTAAGTGTATCACTTCGCACAAAACATTGCTTTGACCAATGAGTCATATAACAAATGCACAATCTACTTTGCACGTTCCATCCTTTGGCCCTTCACGTGCGAAATTAGTTCATGGATGGGCAAATCTGGGTAATTAATTTACCTAGAGGGGACAATTTCTGTACTTTTTTCATAATTATTGGTCTTCTAATTGGTCCTGGGAGTAATGGGGACACAATCAACCCCATAAAAATATGACTCACTAACTTAATGACTTCAGGAAAAAATAATTTTATTAAATACTAAAGAACATTTCCATTCAGCACAGAGAACATTTCCATGTTTCAAGTTCTGTCACAGATAGGTACAGAGAAGCCACATCTTCGAACAAAGTGAGAAAATTGAACTGCAACAAGTTACGTGACACTTGTTCATAATTTTTAGCTGCAACTCCTTCCAGAAAGTTGCAATGTAACAAAAAATATAATATTGGAAGGTTATAGTCTGTCCTGCTTGGCTATTGAATAATTACAATCTTTTCCATTCATCAGCTGAATATGCATTTTACGTCAAAATCTCACACAAACAAGTTCTTCAGGCGGTCAGTCTAGGATTACCACCTCCCTAAAATTTGCTAAAATGCTTAACTATTGAAGAAATACAACTTAAGCACCTATTTATGCGGTATCCAAGACACCCTGTGACTTCCTAGTTCCTATATCAGCTAATGCAAAAGGTCGAGCTGAGCACCCTCTGGAAGAGATTAGGATACTCCTCAAATACAACTATTACTCACTACCAACAGCAATACCTGTGGTTGGGGAAGTTCAAGACTACCCTCTACAGGAAAAAGCACTTGCAACACAACCGAGCTTCCATAATAAGGCTGAGGTATTCTGGTAACCTCATTCCAAGGCCGGAAAAGAACCACCAAACTGATTCCCATTAGGCACCGTAAGGACCCTGTTTGCATCAGACTGCCTGATACTTGAAAGAATAGAACCGAGAGCTTTGTCTACAGGGGAGAACAAGACTCCTGGAGTTCAGGATGCAACTCAAATAGTATGCCCACAATCTACAACTGAAGCACCAAGCTACACATCAAATCGGATAAGAGATGATCTTTAGTGCGCGTATCAAAGCAAATAGGATCAAAATCAAAGGGAAGGAAATGATGAGAAGTACTATCCCAGGAGAAGCCCATACCTCACACATCAAATTAACTGACAATTGACGAGTCCCTGGATTTTTCAGTGCCTGCTTCTTTATCAGAATTTCCAATATCACCTGTCTGAGACTGGTTGGGAGGTGCCTGACTTGAAACTTGAGCATCCGATTCAATTCCAAGAACCGTTAAGACAGACCTAAAACAATACAAATGTATATATCATCAATAGAGATGAGTACTAATCCTCTTGACATATACATGTGAGACTGACCTCGGAAGTAAAGATTTTATGTGTGCTTGGCTCGCATGTGCAACTAAAGGAGCTCTGAGAGCAGGCGTTCTACCCAATGCATTTTCAAGCTGAGCTGGAGGTAGCTGAAAGACACATCAAGGTCATGAAGGTAAAAAAGTTAAGTTTTGACTTCTTTGTGGGTCCTACCAGCCTAGTAAGCAAAACAAACAACTTTCAACAAATTGGTGCTGAAAACCAAATCTACCATGAGCCCATCCACCACCCACTCTACAAACACCTGACAAGCCAGAGCAACATTTGCCCATGTTTTCTTCAACCAACAGAAACGATGAGGAACAACCCATTTCATACGGAATTACAAAGACGAATCAGAAACATGATTACTAGCTTGCCTCAATTTTCATATTAAAAATTTACAATTTTTTTTAGTGCTGAAGCATTTAAGATAATACTTTTGAAGAGTACTGAGGTTAGAAAGGTTGAAAGCTAAGTTGCTCGGACTCTTCACTTTTGGTGCAGCACCCGTGTCGACACGACATGGGTGTGGGTGTGGGATCTGTGTCCTATTTGGTCAACTGATTTTGGGTACTTTGACCAAAATCGATGGGACACTCTGGACAGTTTTAATGATTTTTGTAATCAATACAAAAGCTAAGGTGAAATTGAAGAAAATGAAATACCTTTTATATAGAAATTTCTATGTCACTCATTTTCCTTTAATCTCCTTCTAGGATTCTCCTCAAGTTCTCTACATAATATCTCATAATTTAGGTTTTATAACTCTATTTTTAGATATTTTAATTATTTTTAGGCGAATCCCGCACCCATATTCATACATGGATCCATATCCCCAAATCTTAAAAATTAGATCATGAAGGATCCGACCTCTAGATCCACACCCGTATCGGACACCCGCACCCGAGTCCGAGCAACTTAGGTTGAAAGTGTAAACAACTGAATTTTAGAACATAATACATCTGCTAAAAGTTGGTGTTAGAACAGAATCTCGGTAGTTGCAACCTTCATATATTTATTGTTAAAACTTAAAACTGTCTCAAAACTACCTGATCAATTGGTGGCTAGCCTGCATACATGTCTAGAATAGTGTCAGTTCTAACATACAGCATCAATTTATACCTTAATATTTGAGGGCTCGGTATTTGCTAACTCAATTTCACTTGAAACTGTCTCATTGAGCATGATGATAAAAAAGTAAATTTAAATTACGTACCATATCCGTTGTGCTAGGATAAACAAACAAATGCACTAGTGGATATCCTCTTTTTTTTTGTGACATGGGAAACCCGCAGCTACTACCCTTTGGGTGCGACACTAGTGGATATCCTTAAAGTCTGTTTATTGTGGAACATGTTTTTTTTGTTTATAGCAGGTAGGTTACGAGCACTTGAATAATTAAACCTGGTGAATGTCATTATATTATGATTATTATTATTTTCAGAAGCATGCAGCACTGACAGATGAAGCAGAACATAATTTCTAAGTTTCCAATCATTCCAAGACTTGTAACGTAAATTGGATGATGGTAGGATAGCTGAAGGATAAACATAGTTAGCTTCTTACATCTAAGGCATACCTGAAGAAGCACTCCAAAAGATTGTGGCCGGGTCAAAAGGGCACACTTCACAAATCCTACCCACAGCTTTGGATATTTCCATATCTGGACGACAAATATGTCAGAGTTGAGTATGCATTGATATAGCTCGCAAAGTACAGGCAATACATACCTGCTTGCTAACAAGACGAGAGAGGATCTCCATGATGAAATCCACCTGGGACAACATTAATAAGGGAACTCAGACACATACAAGTAATGAAACATAAAGAAGAAAGAGAAAAAAAGGCTCTAGTATTATCAGGAAGGAGGCTGCATTTGTTCAATCTCCATGTTCAACTTATGCGCAAAAGACTTAATGATGCTCTAGAGTCTAGTGTTAGCAGGAAGAAATATTACTAGCCTGAAAGATGTAAAAGCAAGATAAGCAAAATGGTGCACATAAGGAGACACCGGGGTAGGAATCACTAGCCCAAAGAAAGATTTAATCTAACTTGCTAAGGCACAGATACAGAAGTAAATAAGACTCTTCTGAAGAATATAGATTGACTCTTCAACTGTGCTAAGGTGTGACTGCAGAATCATTCCTCCTGGCAATGTAGCATAAGCACAGATACGAGGATTGTTCTGGTTTAGGGGCGACAACGAGGTTCAAAAGCTGGTTTAATCACTTAATGCAGCTAATAATCATTCCACTCATTATACATGCATTTATCACTGTAGTGAAAGATACCATGAGTGAAATATCTATCTTACCAAAGATGGAAAAGCACCAATAGCTTGTAGTACTGTCCGCATGAACAACAAAGGAAGAGGAATCTGTTCAACCTGTCCCCAGGAAAAGTAATATTTTTTCTTTCAGGTTAATCTGGATTTCAGATTTAAAGAAGGGTTGAAGCTGGAAATGAATGAGTAATGAGTATAAAAGGAGCTATACCAATTGGTTCAAGACCTTTGCAAGAACTTGCTGCGTGAATATCTCTCTCTGCTCAAAACAAGCATTGCATGCATCTGTGACCTGCAAAAGTCAATATTACCTCCGAGTGGCAAAAATTTAACGAAATTTGGAAGAGGACAGAATCAAAGATGGGAAAGAAAATCTACCTTCTTTAATGGAATGCCTTCTCTTTCAGGATCAATCCTATGGATAGCAATTAATGCTTCAGCAGGAGTTAGCACTGGACCTGAGTGAGTTGATCCCTGTGTAACAAACATTTTCAAACCCAGGTCAAACGATCATGAATTTGCTTCGGAACTTTAGTTTTTGTTTCCAACTCTTTTACAAAGAATAGAGATTCATATTTTTAACAGAGAAGAATAATGCAGATAAATCGCCTCCTTTCCCTCAAAGGAAGAAACTGACAGACTAAAAGATGGAAAGTAAAGAGACCACAAATAACAGCCCTGAAAGAAATATTGTTCATAAAAGCATGTAAAATACCTGTAGAATACGAGTGAGAGCGCTTTGGAATTTATCCAATGGAGCATTCACAACATGTGGAAAAAGAAGTAAAACCTGAGGAAGAAGGGATGCAAGAAACTTAACTCAAAGAAAGATGAAAGTAAAACAAAAACATAGAAACACGTGAATGACATACAACAACATACACAGTGTAATCCCACAAGCAGGGTATGGGGAGGATAGTGTGTACGCAGCCTTGCCCCTACCTTGTGAAGGTAGAGAGGTGGTTTCCGATAGCCCTCGGCTCAAGTAAAGCATAACAACAAGAAGTAGTGAATGACATAAAGCCAAAACAAAGGAAAAACACAAAGAAGCTTAAGCAAAGAAGGACATTCTAACACTCCCACAGTTTTTTCAAGATGCTTCTTTTGCACTTCAACAAACAATGAACATCTCTATTGAACTAACTACTCTTGTGCAGAGACCACCTTGATTAAGGATGGAGGGGTACTTACCACCCCACCACAACCTTTGGTGGTCCCTGTGCACAGACCACTTGAATTATCTTACTTATTACAGTCACTACTTTCCAGTCTGTGCATGTAAAATCACCTCCTTGAGCAAAAACTAAGCTAAAGGGAGAAGTGACATAGCAGCGAATGCACAGAGGATGTAAGTAACAAGAGAAGAAAACTATACAAAATAGGCAATAGAGAAGAAAAGATGAGTACCTCGTCTTTTGACAGGAAAGGAAGTATCATAATAAGGAGCTCAACATCCTGTGAAGCACGAAAGCAAAACAAAATAATTAACCATATCATAACCTAAGCTTTTGGACAGAAATAGGAATCTTCTAAGGTACATGAGAAATGCTGCTGTTATATCCACAAAGTTAATATTAGTCCCTCCAACCAAACGGCCCTTAAGATACACAGTAAACTGCCAACACTAAACCATTGGAAATTTTACTAGTACAGATTTATCAACAAGCAGAATTGCCACTACTCAACATACCATCCTACAACTTTTATATAATATTAAAAGAACATGAACGTGGAAGAGGGCCACAGGGAGCACATGTTCACCCTTGAACGCAAGGTGATGGACGTGTTGACCCAACTCCATGCTTTGATAAGAAAAGCTTGGACGAGATCAAGTTCAAGGATTTAATGTAGATACCTCATTTAACAGTCCAACAATAGAAGTCATTATCAATAACAAAATGATCATATTTGATACCTTTACTTTAGTCTCATATAGCTTCCTGATAGTAGTTATCAACTGTAAGGAAGGAACTATCCCCTCAGTCAACGTTTGCAAAACCTTGAGTCATGAACAAAAATAAGTATGTTAAGAGAGTGTATTTTTGTTTCCAAGCTAGCATTAACAGAACATTAAAGTGCATCAAGACCTGTATCAATAGTTTTTCACTTCCACTATGTGGATCCGATATTATCTCAAGTAACTCAGATGAAGAACCAATTGTCCGAACTAGCATATGGATTTGTTGATGTATTGCCTGCATAACACTTACCAGCTCTCAGTATGTTAAAAATAAAATTAAGGTGACACAGTGTAAGGAATGACGAATGAAGCTGTGGACACAATCCTAGAAGAAAGTCCAGGTTTTAAAGCAAACCTGCTGTACAGCCTCAGATGCACCACTATATACAACAAATATTTGGCCAAAGAGTGAGTGCTTCTGCTCAGCAACATAGACATGCATTTATTAGGTTACAGATGTATGAACAAAGTCTAATTAAACAGGGAATTAGTGTTCAATGACAAGCAAGAATAGTCAAACTAAGTGGAGGAAACCTTAGTACACAGTGCAAAATAGAGCGATATGCGTCGCTGACCCTCAGCAATAGAAAATGGTGATTTGCTTCCAGAAGTGGATGACAGAAGAGGGTTAGAGGAGATAGAAAATGATGGTCCTTCTTCTGAGGGTTTTTCAGAAGCAGAATCCTGAAAAAGAAAAAAGAGCATTAGGTAGCTGTATGAAAGAGAGCTAGAAAAAACAATTATTTTGACACTAGTATGGCAAGTTATGAACTCGAGAAGACATGCTCGACAGGCATACATGAGTATCTTTTCTATCTCTTCATTTTTATTCTCTCACTTTTTGGCTTTCTTCCTGGTTATTTCCCTCAAATTCCCAAGGTTGGGGGTTCACATATTCAGACGAGTTTCCTTGCTCATTTCTTTTCTTATACAAACAATATATAGCATCAATCAATTAACTATGAGTACGGAAGCAACCAACCGAATTCCCTCTTATTATCTAACCCCACCCAAAAAAACAAAGTAACACACACAGTTAGACAGTACGTCTAATGTGCATTTATCATAGTCACTTGGTACTGCTTACTATATTAAATTTTTGACTGGAAACAAAAAATTACTGCACCAAATCACCTCCAACAATTGTAAGGGAATTTACCGATTCTCCAATAAGTAGAATCTAAACAGTTTAGCTTTTGCCTCCTTGTTTGCGCGCACATCTGCGGATATGTTTCATCCCCTCTTTTTTTGGTATTTGATAGAGTAATCAGCCTTTTAAGCACAAAGGCAGTTAGAGCCCGTTTGGATTGACTTAAAATAAGTAACTTTTAAAAAGTTACTTTAAAGTCATTTTAAAAATAAGTAGTTGTGTGTTTTTGATGTGTTTGGCAAAAAAGTGTTGAAAGTTACTTTTTTCATCAAAATGTCTGAAATACCCTTACAGTTGTTAACATTATAAAAGAATTAAGGGTAAAAAAGTAATAAATTGGGTCAAAGTAGGATGATTTATAAGTTAAAAAAATAAGTAGGGGGCACCCTACTTTTAACTTTTAACTTATTTTAAGTTATTTTTGAATTATTTTAAGTCATTCTTTAATTGCCAAACACTCTAATAAGTCAAAAACTGATTTAAAAGTTAGTTTGACCAATTTATAATCCCATCCAAACGGGCTCTTAATCTTTTGCAAAATAAATCAGTTTATCAGAATCCTTCAACGGCATCTTTAAAGCAGAGACTCTAAAGCATGTGTAGCAATACAAATATAATGACAGGATTGCTTTCAGGCAATAATATGTTAACATATTTTCTGAGAATATTCTGAAAGTCAGAAAGGTGCACTAACACTATAAGCTCAGATGATGATTATTAAGATACAAAAAGTGACTGTTGTGCCCCCACCAAAACCCACCACCAAGGTGCACAAAAGCAACAGACACCAAAAGAAACAGAACTTGAAACTAAAGTTGACAAGACTCAGTTTTCATAATGAGAATTAGCACCTTCTGCAATGCAGGATCAGATTCATCACCATTTGAGTCTACTTTATGATCAATAGTTGAAACTGACATCAACATTTCATTGGCAAAGAGTTCTATTTGTTGAGAGATGGATGTCAGAGGATAAAGCTTGTTGGCAACCTGCAAAAGTAACATCAAATAGCTGTTGAAAGAACTGCAACAATCATAAAGCTTATCTGATTCACTAGACAGCCAAGTTATGTATGAGATACCAGCCGTATTGCCTTCATGCGCACCTCTTCCAAGTGATGAACAGCACTCTTTGCAATCAAAAGAAGATAGAGGTCAGAATATGGTGATGTGAATTAGAATTCTATCTGTAGAAGATTTAACATTTACCAACAGAACACAGAAAGGATTTCATCTGACCCCATCATCTTAAATGAAATGGATTTCTCAATCGAGAAGATGATGATACACAGAATTCTCCATTGAAATTCATATGAAGGGACCACAAAGGCAGTAATCATGATGCTGCAAAGAATTGTTGCACTCACAGCAGTCATCACTCATTGCTAAAAACACACCAACTTTTCTTTTTCTTTTTTTTTGAAATTGGTAACTTGTTATATTCATCAGCACCCCAAAAGAGGCCTGGTATATCATATCAACAAATACCACCCCTGACAAAACTTACAAAGAGGCAAAAAAGTCTAGTAATGATTCTGCATCATCTACTAACAGTTCTTTACACCAAAAATGAAAAAGAGAAATGACCTCCACGATCATCAATCAAATTCGTGCAATTACCTACAAACGAAAAAGGAATCCTTCCTCTAAACAAAAAAGATATTTCCATCATCCTCTATCTGAAATGATCTCCTATTTACTTTCTTTTTTTTTTTGGATAAACGTGGTGTCTAGGCCAGCTTGCGCGCACCTCGCACCTGCTGTTGCAGTGAAGAAATCACCTAGTGTTTTGTCTCTGCGGGAATTGAAGCAATCTCCTATTTTCTTCTGAAGCAATCTCCTATTCTTTCCTTTTTTGGAAACTGAAGCAAAATAAAGTGATCTCATATTCTTTCATTCCATAGCATCCAGTAAAGACACAACAGTAATGTTCCTTTGCCTTCATGTTGCGTTCTATCTTCTGTAATCTATAATCTGTGCCTTGTGAGTGATGACCCTATTGTCCTAATGTCCTTATTAGCATCAATGAGATTTTGATTGACGAGTACACAAGGTTCTACAACATTGGAGCCAATCTTCCAGACATCAGCTAACGGTCATCGTCTCTTGCTCCATGCTAAGCAGCACCAACTTAAAAAAAAAACATTCTAAAGGTGGGACAGCTCATATAGAGATTATAGACTTAACTACTCATTTCGTCCTATGAACATAAGTTATGCACAGCTTTGATTACCTTGTTTGATCATATATATCAGAACCAAGATGAGTATCTCTATTTATTTGGCATTCTTTTCATTCCTTAAACATTGAATAGCATGGTTAGTCATACTACTTCAACCTCTTCTGAGAACTTCTAAACCTTATGAAGTATCATCTGGACCACAAGCTCTTAACCATAATAATCTTCAGAGAATCTTTTACTACAGCAGACCTTCTTCCTTTTTTAACATAAATGGCAGCTGTCTGACCAGACCAACATGCCTGCTACCTCCCTCCAATGTCGGTATAGGGTAACTATACACACCAAGGCTTAAACACATCAAAGAATCGCCTGGTGGTTTTTGTCTTTTCTGCGATTTGAACTCATGTTTCAATGATTTTCTTTCATTTCATTGACCACTAGGCCACACCTTCGGTCCTTAGTCGGTCAGTCCTTAGTGGACCTTATTCTAGAGTAGGTAAGGTACCTATCCTCGTGACTTATGTTGATTAATTAATCAATATAGTATCTCCATTTCTCTTTCATCATGCTATCTCTTGTCAAAACTTGATGGGAATTGTTTTTGATAAATTGACTAGGTTCGAGTCTTTACCCTATTTCACCGTTGTGCCAGCTTACGCTATTTTCTCCTATTTCCACCTCCCTAACTTAAGGTATAAATAATCTAAAGCTTTACTACTTCACAGTAAAACCAATATTCACACTCGTTTAGACAATTTGGATGCACCTTCTTCATCATTGTAAAAAGGCCTCAACAGAATTCAGTTACTTGTGTGTGTGTGTGTGTGTGTGTGTGTGTGTTACTCCCATCAAGAGTGAGTTTGACGGCGGAGAACCTTTTGAGAGACCATAAAAATGGAAAGAGAAAATTTTGATTGATGATCATGTCAACAATGCAGAAAAGAAAGAACTAATTTCAAATTCTTCCCAGTGACAGAAGATCCTAGTTTAAACTAGCACTTCCTTCAACGACTATCAAAATGCTGATCATGAAGGAGTTATGCTATCAAGATAACTTAACCTGCTCACCCATCTTGTAAAAGAAAATTCATGTTCCTCACCACATTGAAGGAAGTAGTTGCACAGGCAAGAAAGCAATTTAAATTACGCAGTTTATGTTTGTCTATGCCTACACAAAAGACCCGCTAATCAGAGGGGAAGAGTCTTCTTTGACAAAGAGCAGATCATACAAAGTGCCAAACTGCAAAATTGTATTGCCTCAGCTCTGTATGTCTCAGGAGTTATATTCTTTTAACCTATCAACAACTAATTGATTCTCTGTTCTGATGGTTGACCAAGCAATATAGGAGAAGGTGCAGATATGCAGCATTTCAGAACAGGACAGGTACTCCCTCCATTCCAAATTAGTCCATCCCAAAAATAATGACACATTTCTATATTTGAAAACAATTAACTTTGAATTTCCCATTTACCCTTAATGAAGTTTATATAATCACCCAAATGTTATGGCATGTTTAAGACTATAAGTTTCAAAAGTCTTACTTTTTTTCTTAAAACTTTGGGGTTGTTTGGTAGGAAGTATTAGAGAAAATGATACATGTATAAGCTTTGGTATTATTTAATCCCTTGTTTGGTAGTGTTTTCAACTTATGTGTTAGTTTTACACCCTATTCCATATTATTCTTATACATACATAGTAAAAGATGGCATTAACAATACGGGGTACTATTCCTATTCAAATACACACTATTCATTTAATACAAGAAATCAAATAGTCTGAAAAATAACGTTAGCAATTACTAATCCCAACCCTCCTAATACACCATATTCAGTACTATTCTTATACACCCTACCAAACAACCTATTCTAATGTACCCTATTCATTTAATACAACAAATCAAATAGTCTATGAAAAATAATGTCCGCATTACTAATCCCAACCCTACTAATACACCTTATATAGTGCTATTCTTATACACCCTACCAAATGACCTCTTCGTGTCAAGACAATCTACGTCACAAAAATTGGAAAGAAAGGAATATGATTTTTGTCAAATAAAAGATACAGATCAGACACAGTACACTGACAACAAACCTGTAAAGCAATTTTGAGACAAGCTTCTCTCATTAAAGGTCTCAGCATAATCAGGTTCCACACAGTACTGAGACCTTGAGTGACTCGATCTCCACTATGCAACTCCTTCTCATCCTTTTCACAACTACCAGGACAACAGAAGCTCTCTAACAACTTGAGAGTAGAATTTGGTAAGTGAGGAACTTCACCAAGCAATCTACTTAGAGATTTGTCAGAAGCTGGAAAAGAATCTCTAAGTGTTTCTGCCTGCAAAATATACAGGAAATCAAAAGAATGTAAAGCACTTACCTAATCCAAAAAAATTGCACCAGGAAAGAGGAACACATACATACCACTGTAAGTAGAAATGTTTCATATACAGATGCTGCAGCTGTTGAAGAAAAGAAATCCTGGTCTTCTTCTGCATGCCCATACAACCTGTAGAGGACACGCAATGTCAACTCGTGCCCCTAAAGACATCCAATGATTAGTCAACACTAACACAATTAAAAGGTATAAATATGACTTAATCAAAAGGTACAGAACTGAACTAAGAAAAATACTACTACTACTTATGCTGCTGAGATATTTTTGCCATGAAATATCAGAAGAGGATGCACAAAAGAGAGATAGTTAGAAGGCTAGGCAGAAGACAACAATCAACATGCTATGCCTAGATACAGACATGTACTGACACAACAATCAACATACTATATTAGGTGTCTTTCTGTCGTATAACACACATATTCCTTCATCTCAATCGTCATAGTTTAGTTCTATGTTACATCTGCATATATTATATCTCATCCTCCTGCATGATTGCACCTAGAAACTCCAACTTACAATAAAGTCATTAATCTCTAGAACATTTCACCATGCTTCTCAACTTTCTATTGACTCCCTCATTAATTTTACTAATTAACACTATACCATGCAAAGCAAATAACAGGATATTCCTTGTCAAAAAGTAAATAACATGATAGTCAATTACCTCATGATTCATATAATCAGACAATATGTGTGTTTGCAGAAATTTCCAAGGGTTTAGCTCCGAAGGAAACTGCAGTTTAGAAAAGAAAAGAAAATTATAGTATAGTTAAAATATGTCTTTTGCACTCATAATATATATAGGCATTGGTAATAATCCCTGAGCAATTACCTCAACACCTAAATAGGCAAGAAGAGAAAAGCGGACTTGAGAACCTCCAGCAATTGCGATTTGCTTGTAAGCATCAATGACACGAGTGAAAGCTGACTTTTGTAAATTGTCCTTCTCTTCGTCAGAGAGGTTGATGACTGGAGCAGAGATTTTGGGTAGAAGCAACTGTGGAGAAAGCCCAATAGAAGTAGCCGTTGATGAGTTCATGCTGGTTACATCTGTTACAGCTGCTTTTGGACTAAGCTCCTCCGACCTATCAGTTGAATTTGATGGAACTACTTCCAAAGATGACCTAACTACACTAGACCCTTGATCTTGACTACCATCCTCAACTTCAGTTGGACCAAATGCTGAAACAGCTACAAGCTCTGATGCTTCATCTTTGAGAGGTACAGAATCTAGACCAGGTATGGAATCCTCAGTGTTCTCAATGTCAGCGACATCACATTGCATGGATGAGACATCATTTTCGATTAGTAGAGGGGTACTCTTTGTAGAAGAAAGAGGCTCAGTTACATATTCTGGTGCTTCTTCGCTTGCACAATTTAGGGCATCAGATGTAACATTAATAGTGACAGGATCGAGGTGCTCTTCTCCCCCTTTAATTTTTTGCAGCTGAAAACATGTTTAAAAAAGAAGCCCATAAGTAACAAAATTAAGAGCTTAAGCAGAGAGCTACATAAACCAATTAGAACGTCCGACAAGGGCTTTTACTTATGTGCTCCCTAAAAAGTGGAAAAGATAAGGAAAATATATTGAGGAATTAAAAAATGCATTGTAGACCTCCGGCTCGATGGAGACCAAACTTTGATCAGCTCTCTCATCTTTTTCTGCTAACATACTGGACTGAGAAATAGCATCTGTCAACAGTGATGATAATCGTCTAAAATCAGATTCGATCTCTGGCTTCAGAGGTGGCTCTTCATCATCAACAACTTTTGGCTGATTTGAAGGTAGATTTCTCATATTAGCCATCACAACATCAGCTAGCAAGTCAGCTGATATGCTAGAGATTAAAATATCTAAAGACGCTGCAGCCTTTTCACCCTGGGCAACTAATGTACCAAACATTGCAACAAGTGGTTGCAAATTAACATTATCTCCATCAGATCTGGTTGTTGTGGAACCCCCAGCTGAAACTCTCTCCTGGTTCCCACTTGGCCCTTGCTTAGGTACCTTGGAGACAATAGGCGCCGATCGCATGCGCTTCTTAGAGAGATTATCATCTATCAGTTCAGCATTGTGCTCCACCCCAGATCTCTTTGTCCCAGCAGATGATTTAATTGAAGGCTTTGAATCCTAAAAGAAATTAAGCAGTTTTGAGGACTATGAACTTCAAAGTTTCCACTAGAAAACAAACTAATCTTTGAGGACTACGAGCTTAAAAGCATCTGCTGGTATGATGCATTGCTTGCCATTGTTAATAAATCAAGAGGGAAACTGAAAAAGCAGGAACCTCTAATATCGATGAAACATCCTTCAACTCTGTGTCCCCATTATTCTGGGAATCTTGGCTTACAACTGGTTCTGCCTGAACTCCTGCTCTCTTTTCTCGGAGTGCACCTTCTAGTCGATCCCGCCACTTCAAAACCCAAAAAAGAAAAAGAAAAATGTTCATATTCAAAGTTTGAGCCTACGGAACATTTCTATGATACAGAGTCATTATGATCAAACCCAGCAAGGGCCATACTATTTGGCCTATCAAGATGAGTACAGAAAGCATATTGGATTCTAATTAGGAAAAATGAAACTAATTACCGGTGCAGCTCCTGGGTGTGTACAATGCAAGCAAGAAATGAAGGCTTTCTTCAAAGCACGGTATACCCCAGAAACATGCATCTTATTGCCGTCGGAGCTTGAAGGACTCAGGCTAAGTAGAACTGGCAGAATACGACCGTAAAAAGCCGGCCTTTTAGTCGCAATTTCTGAAAGACTGGGGATAAAAGGAACAAGATACTTCATCAGAAAAGGTAAAAGCAACAAATTATATAGAAGTTGTAGTATAAAAAATAATCGGTCTCCACAATGCAAGCCCATTAAGAAAGAAAGATAGATCATCACCACTTAATCACCACAATGATCATCAAGTTAGTAATTGACTTCACTGCAGGAAATCTAAGCTGATCAAGCAATAAACCCAAACTTTGGCTTGCTTTAACAGACAAATCCCCAATATCTAGAACTGGATGACCTCCACGAAGCCACGATACATTGAATTCTTCAAACTTCCCTAAAAAAATAATAAGATACCAATTTGGAGAAACAACAATCATAAAGCACAAACAACTTACTTTAGAAGATATCACAAGTTATTTACTCACTTCACTTTCAAAAAGCATTTAATACCTTTAATGTCCAAAGCAGGAGGTGGCTCCGAACTGACACTAGGATCAGGTGTGTAAAGTAGCACGGCAGACTCCACAAACTTCAGCGCAAGCAATTTTCTTCCATCACTTGCAGGCTTATCGTCATGTTTGGAGAGTTAGATCCCAAAGAGAAGGTAGATGAATGTATGAAATGGTTTCAATAAAACTACATACCTGAAATGCCATTGCGTATATCTCCTCCCTAAACTTCAGCATCCAGGCCCATGCTGATTCAAGAGAACCATCCAATTGACTTGAAAACAAGCCCTTTCATTGAGATAGCGATTTAAATATTCAAGAATATATCAGTGTGCAAAGTACAGGATACGAGACTAGAGAAAATATGCATTTTTACCACAGTTAACAAGAAAAATATCAAAATCATCAAAAGTGTAATGAAGTTTGCAGTAATGATATAATAGCAATACTCATTGAAAGAACATTGGGAAATGGTTTTCTTTCTCATGATGCAGTTTGCAATTGAAAGAACTATTCATAGATGGTTTTACTATAAAGATGAATGTTATATGATATTTATATGGATAAGATATTTTATAAATGAAAAAGAAGAAAAAATAGTGGACGGAACTAAGTTTGATTTATAGAAAAATAAAAGCATATGTGATCACAATGTCTCAAAACTGCATTTTTAGTCAAGGTAATGCCGTAATGATCATAAAGTAGCCTGCTGCTTTATTACAAAATTTTAGCACACGATGTACTCCCCAAATTTTATTTTAAATGACATTACTACTATTCATAAATCGACAGCTTTTGACCCTTCGGGGTGGCCCAGTGGTTTGGGCTTGGGACTTCCATGTTGGAGGTCTTAAGTTTGAAACCCCTTGCCTTCTGGGTCGAGCTCGTCGCACCAGGCTTGCCTAGTGCGGGTTACCTCTCCTATGTGGTTTGCGAGCTATTGCATAGGTGCGGGGGTTTTACCCTGTGCGCACCAAAAGGGTAGCGGCTGCGGGTTTCCCTTGTCATATAAAAAAAAAAAAAATCGACAGCTTTTTGTCGACTAAATTTCTTTTATATAACTTATATTTTTTTGAAAGGGTAAGTATTACAACTTAATATTTCTAATTTGTATTAAGTGAGATCTACAGTATATTATCAAGGTTCTTTTTTGATAGATTCTAAAGTATAATATCCAGTACTCCTTGAATATACAAATTTTATTCCTGAAAAAGTCAGTGGATTGATAAATGCGTAAATTTGACAGCTTGACCTTTGTACGTCAAACCATGTTATTCTTTTGAGACAGTGAGTAATAGCAATCATGGCATATTTGAATTCCAGGACTGAAGGTTAGATCCATCATTGGCACCAGATCTTAGCCTAAAACTGCCGTGCTAGATGGACTTATAGGCTATTGAGTTACGCCGTGGGGTAAGTACAAAGAGCAAAGCATTATTTCTTTCCTCCAGTTTGTGATGGAGAAGTAAGGTGTTTGAAGTTGTTTCACTTAATGTCAACAGTTAATTTCAACAGATATCATACATGATCTCATTGTTATTCCAACAGAAATGCAGACAATTAACAATCAAGTTCTTTGGTTAGAGATGTAACTGTGGAAGTACACAATAAATTGCTTATGTGAGCATGATAATGGCGGTTCCAATAAGCTAAAGTTGCAGATAATTGATCTCTAACGATCTTAAACCTGGTCAAAAGAAAATGACTCATATTTGATGTTCAGATTTCATATCCGAAACAGCCAACTACCTGGATTGCAACTTTGACTAGAGTACACCGAAATATATCAATTCCACAAGTGATTGCTTGTCGAGCAACAGCTGGGGTATCATCCTTCAAGGCAGAGATCAACACAGGTATAATATCAGGTAACAATTCTCCGTGTTCAAATCCAATACAACCAACCATCCTGAACAAATAACGCATCTTTTTAATTTTCCTCCTCATGATATGGAGTTGAGAAATCTAGTGGATTGCAAAACATGCTTTAAAGATAGAAGCCTGCTTATGCTTGTAGGGCAGATGATTTCAGTATTCAGTTCTGAAACTGTAATGGGTGAGACAGCATCCAAGAGAGCATGCCACGTATAGAATGAAAAGAAGTTCAGTTGAAATATAAAGACCAAATTGGCGGGGAAATTTCATGCTATGGAAAGAGTGTTTATATGAGATAAAGGTAAGTTCATGAAACAATTATGCTGGCAGTGTAAAAGATATCTCTTGAGGTCTTAAAAAGCTTAGCAGACATGACCAATAACCAAAATCTAATTTAAAATGTTACAGTAAGTAAGCCACCAATGCTATGAGTTACTCTGACTTGAAATTTATCAAAATTCCAATGCAGAAACTAAAAGACATTAGAGCATTCCACTGAGCGTTGCTTTGCCTCAATAACTAACAGCTAAAGAATGGCACCTTCATTTGAATCCCCTGGCACCAAAGTAAAACATTTCCACTTTGATTGCTTTTATTGGAGTTTCTTCTTTTTCATCAAGTAATAAAGCTTTTATTGGAGCATTCCACAGGGACATATTCCTAGGTTTTCACATTTTATAATCGAAAGGGTTTCATTATCAAAAAAACAAAAAAAAAAAAATCAACAGGGTCATATCTTCTTCACATACTCAACAATTGCTCCAATCTCCATGGACTACCCAAGCTAGCTGGGGTTTGCATATAAATCCTCACTGTTCATCTCACTCTATTTGCGCTCATTTATTCAATAACTTGCAGTTTTCTAACTCTAGAAGCTATTCGCATTATCTAAGATTTACAGGACTGTACAATGGACAACAAATCAGAATTACATGTATTCTATTACGGAGAAAGACAGCGAGTAATAGAAACGTACTGAGTTGTTAATTTACGAACTGGACTAAACCGATCGGAAACGAGGTCGATGAGAGTAGGGAGGAATTCTTTGAGCAAAGGACCGCCAGCGCCGGAGAGCTCATCTTTGAGCCGGCGCAAGCTATGAAGCTTCGATGGAACGTCGGAAGCGAACTTGGCAGCATTGAGTAGACTCGCTATCCTTTCTCTAGAGATCGGAGACATCATTCCCACCATTGCTGAAGGCAAAAGTGGAACCCTAGTTTTCTCTGAGCTTCAAACTTGCTGTGCTTTATCATATGCTTGTGAAAAGCAATGAATTTGAAGAAGCGAGTGTTGCCGGAGAAACCGATGCTTCTGTAATTTGTATAACACTCACCGGAATTTTCCGCTACCGGAAGATTTGTTCCGGCTACTGTTACGAAGTGTATTCAAAGCCGCGCAGGATTTTTATAAATTACTGAAGTACATAAATTAGAAAAATTCATTTCTCACCTCTGGACTTTTTATGGGGAAAAAAAAGGGCAAATATATAATTTATGATCGAAAATAATTTAAATATATATTCATTATTATATTTTTTATTATACTTTGGTATTATATATTTTACAGATGGACATATGGCAGATTTGGAATAAAAATATCATATTACTACTTTATTAGACATACATTACTACCATATATACTAATTTTACCTCTACTTTTAAACAACTACATATATTACCATTTCAAATATTTTGTACCATATATTATTGAAGATACAATCAATATTCATATCCATTAAAACTAGGATTGATTGATTAATTATCTTTACATTTAAACTCCAAAATTAGTGTTTTAATTAAAAACAAATATCTTTCTCTCAGAGAGTATGAGTTAAGGTAAAACTAAAACTCTAACTCTTCCTCTTCTTCTTTCCTTGATCAATCGAAATTTACTGAGAAGAAACACTCCATTAAAATGGATGTTCAATAGTTTGTCAACACACGTCAAATTCTTAGCCTTTGATTTTCTCATTTATGAACTTGATACTTGATTTATCAAATTATACATATAAAAGATAAATGAAATAATATTAGCTCATATAAATAGATACATTAAATTAATATTAAATCGTATAAATAGATACATGAAATTAATACTAGATACTTCTATAATACATATATGAATGTACTTGTATGATACTCATATATATTGATATATATACATTAAATTTTCAGAATTAATTATCCATGTATTTTGAAAATCATCAACTACTCCTGTAATTAAGGAAATTTGTTACAACCAATTAATTTAAATAAATAAAATATGTATCTCGATTTTAAAATTCGGCAGATACATGTATCTCGCGGATTCAGACTCATGTATCCTAAGCATGAAATATGGTAGAGAAAGTAATATTTGAAACTATCGAGAATCTTAATAATTAGGATCTAAACTAGTGGGATTTATGTAGTTTGCCCTAAAAAAATTCATCATCTATTTAAAATGTTTAATTTTAATTTAATTACCCAAACATGGTATGGTCCTAAAATATACTTTAGGTCCAAAAAAAAAAAAATAAGTTATAATCAAATCTTGAAAGCATAAACATAACGTGTTATTTAACTTGTTCTTAGGTGGCATTAACACCTTAAATAAATAGACAATTAAATTTTTATAAAATTAAATAATTAGACACTTAAACTTCTCTCTCACCTCTCCTCTGTTCCTATCTCTCCTTTCTAACATAATGACAAAGATAAATTTCTAGTTCTAAAAATTGATTTATGAAAATGTATAAAATATTTAAATTGATCAAGTTTTTGATAAGTTTTATTATTTTTCAAATGTTAAAGAATAAATATTAAAAATTAGGGGCACAAATTGAAGTTTTTGTTTTATCCTAAAATGTTTGGAAACTATATTATATTCTAGTATTTCGATAGTGTAACGAAGTTGAATGTTCATAGCAATTTTTTGGCTTAAGTCATCTGTGGCCCCTTAAAGTTGTCCGCATAATTCACTTAGACAATTTAGGTTTTCAATAGGTACTAGCCTTAGTTAAGGTGTCTAAGTGAAATATACGGACAACTTTAAGGGGCCCTAGATGACTTAAGCCCAATTTTTTTTTTTGGAGGATGGCCAAGCAATGTGAGGAGATCATTATTTTGTTTATTATCAAAACAATCACCCCAAATGTGTGAACTTCACCAGCTATATGTTTCAAGTACATGGCATTATGGTTGCTACTTGGTAGAGTAAACCAATGTAAAGAACCAAACTTCCATGGGGAAAGGATACAAATATTGTATGTCATAGAGAATACATATGTGCTGCCCTCTATACAAAAGAGATGGAAACAGAAAGAAATGGATTGGCCGACCAATACCGCGAACTATTTCATTTACAGGCATCAATTCTCAAAGGTGTAATAAATTGGAAGGAGTACTCGGTATATCCATGATTTACATTGTATCTACAATGGCTTTCTCTCGGCTGCTCAAACTGTATATATCTTTCTCACCTTCTTTATAGGCCTGCGACAGATAGGGCAAGTACCAGCAACTTCTGCTATCCTGTAAATGTCAATTTCATGGTGCTAACTGTTATGCATGGAAAATGCCTTTGTAAATACAGATCATCCTCTAAGTCATAGCACAAGGTTATACATACTTTAAAGAATTTCCAGTTTTCTGGATCCCAATTAACTATCAACAGTATAAGATTAGAACTATATGTGTCTGCAGTTTAGCTTGCAATAGGCGGAGTATTAATTTTTTTGATCAGTTATAGCGGAGTATTAATGTTGGTTAGATCTAAATCGCCAACTTGATGGGGTTACGACAGAGATTTTATGAGATGTAACAGCTTGTGGTATCTTTAGTCTATGGTTCTTTGTCTTAATCACACCATAAAACCATTGAAATGTGATTCCTTTTCTTATCCACGATCATAAATACCATTGAACTGAGATTCAAATATGATGCATACTAAGTCAACCAGCATGCCATCTGAGACTGAAACCCAAGTGCTTATCTACCGCTAAGAAGGAAGGCGATATTACATTGTTTGGTATTCTAACTAGCACAGATCATAAAATACCAGAGCATCACATTTATTGCCTGTATTTCATATTTCAGCGGGTATAGTATGACATAGCTCGTTTGTAATGTTGACATTCAGATGGTTCTAATGATCAACAGGACAAATGTTGGTGCAGTTTATATCATGTAGCTTCTTAATCTATAATTGAATTTGATTGATCACAGTTTTGGCCCCTTGCTTTTAAGATTTGCATGAAAGACAGTTCAATAAATGATCTCGAAATTTGTTTGGTGCCTTGGTAACATAGAGACCAAAGGAGGGGGATGGGTGAAACAGAATCACCATAGAAGAAAGTAAAGTTGAGATTGAATCTTGAAAAACTGAGCCCCCGGCTAAAGGGGAGGGAGCATATTAGATAAAATAGAAGAAAGGGAAAGGAGGAAGAGCACCATGACAGGATCTCATGGTTATGGAGAACGAGGCCGACAGGTGATAGTTTACTTTGAGGTCAAAGCACTGACTAGTCCTAAATTGTGTCTCAGATATATGATCATACTGCCCCATCCATGTGGCTAGAATAGTCTCCCCAACCACATTCAACTCTCAATGATGTCCTTTTTTAATCAAGAGACGTCTAGCTGTCATGTCATGGCTTGCTGGTTTCTCTCATATGCATAAATAAATATAATCATATTCTCTTGCAAGTACTTAGTCATACCTCTGGAGTTTAAACTCAAAAAGGAAAACATTTATAGTTTTTAGAGAGAGAAGTAGCATACCTAGTTCCACATTCAAAGCAGGATGCATGGTGTCCGCATGGAAGAAAGAAGCAGTCCCTTGGCGCATCAAAACAAATTGCGCAGAGTCGGCGAATATTGCTGTTGTATTCACTATCTTTAATTTGTCTCCCTTGAGGTGCAGTGATGTCCAATCCATCTTCATTATACTCATCGTCTTGTGAAAGACCATCGTAAGAAGAACTCCAGCTTGCGAGATCATCATCTTTGCATGAAAGAAGAGGGGTCTGCTGAGACTCCGAAGGCCCCACTGGATCTCTAATACCTTCCTGATGAGTGGATTGCATATTATTCAAGTACCTGAATACCAACCAAATGAGAAAACTCATACCACCTGCAATTAGAAAGAATGATAAACATGAAAAACTACAAAATTTTCAGTTGGAACATCAGGTGTTATGTAGAAAAGAGAAATATACCTACTCCAAGAAGATATGTTATCCACCGAGGTCCATAGGAAAGTTTGACACTCCACATACCAGTAGCTATACCCTACAGGAATTGGAAAAAAGGCTAACTTCATTCACATGAAATCTATTCTATGAAACTTGAATGCTTGCCTCTCCACCTCGTGGGGTAAGGTCTGCATACACTTTACCCTCCCCAGACCCCACCTATGGGATTACACCAGGTTTGTTGTTGTTGTTGAAATTTGAATGCTTGCCAAAGAATATTTACATACGATCCTCTTTAATTGGTGAGATAATCTACACCACTGTATAGGGTCCATTAAGATTAACAGGACACCAAGATGCCAAATGACTTGGAGAATGAACATATACAAAGAAGGATCTCTATTAACAAGCCAATCTATAGCCAAACGTATAAGGATGGAGTTATTATGACAAATGCATGTGAAATCCTAGAACATAGTAGTGCAAATGACTATACTAACTAGTTAAGTGCGTCTCGAAAATCTAGTCCCAACCTTCAAATGACTGTTTGTTGATGACAGAAGCTGAAAAGTTACTGCTTGGATTTAATTCACCCAAGTAGTCTCCATTCGACAAGTTATATAATCGGCAAACAGAACATACTATTCCAACAGAGATATTTAGAAGTAAAGCTTATCAAGATATTGTGTCCATATGTGGTTAAAGATTCACCGATTAAAGAAACATCTGTTGATAGAAATGATAAAAAGACTACTAAAAACTGCAAACGCATGGAGCAAAATTAAAGCATTTGTATTGGGCATATTCTCTGTTGAGAGAATTAAACAAGGTGATCTAGAAAAACCTGGAGACTTACTGGCCTTTGAGGAGGAGAAGTCAAAAGAGCAGCATGTCCACGGGCCAAAAAGAATCTCATTCCACACGGTTTTTGTCCGAGTTTGCACTCGTAATAAGCACCAGTTGTATTATAGAGCAACGCCTTACTTCTAATATCCAACCGAACCTGTTTTTCACAAAACCAAACATGATAAATAATAAAAAGAAGATAACGCAATTCCAGTGCAAAGCAGGAAAATATTCCCCCCACCCCAAAAAAATGAAAAATAAGGGACATTACGATTTCTTTCTACCAATGTGATCAGAGAATTGTTCACCTGGGGGAAGAAAGCTTATACCCATACTGTCTCTTAAGAGAACTATCTTAAGTGAAAATTTGACTTGGTAATAGAGAAAAGCGTCAGAGAACTTATTTGACCTGTACAACTCCAGAGTTCAAGTTGCCCACTGCCACATAATAACTAGAGGACTTCCCAATGTCTTGGCTGATTGTGCCATTCCCTGCAGAAAGGCAGCAGGTGTGATAAGCTAACTTCTATCTATTGTGAGCTATAATTTGTGCAAGACCTTTATGCAGGGATCATAAATAACTTAGCTAGTCTTCTTTCTTACCATGAATGACATTCCATGATAGTGTTGTATTTGGATAAGATGGGTCTTCAAGCCACTGAGCTAGACCTTCGCTTCCTGCAGTTCATTGACTTTTAGAGAAAAATATCAAAATGTTAGAAAATTGAAATGGAGCTAGCATGTCAGAACTTGACTGGCTATATTCAAGAAGACCTGATCAACAAGACAGGTAACCACTTTCCAAGGGAGTGAGCTACAAAGACAATTCCCCACTGAAGAGTTGAGCCCAGAAATGGACCAAGTAAAGAGGAAAATGAGGAGAGAGATAGTTCCAGGGAACACTTCTTTTTTACCGTTGGCCTGAAAGGCGGGTACTGGGACTCAGAAGAGACTAGCTTAGACAAAAATAATTGGTCAACTGTAAGCTAAATGATAGTCCAGAAATATTGTTTGTTTCTCTGGATGGGCATATAAGAATCAAAGATAACAATGAACTCAAAAACCATAGAAGCTATGCTGCAATAGTGAGGTGGACCAGACTCCTGCCATGTTCAGGACTCTAACGGTCCTCTACATGTGCTATCCTGTAATACATACTGTTAATATGAGGTTGAAAAGGGCATTAATTTGGATTGATTTGCAAAGTTTTGATGCTACCTTACAAAATAATCAACCCAGTATAGATTTAAAATTAACCCCTAAACAAGAAATGCAACACTGGGAAACAAAAATTGGAATAAACTTGACGAAAATGAACTTACCTTGAGCAATAATAAGGACTAAACCAAACAAACTTGAGGACTTGACACTATATGATATGTTTATTTGAGATCCTTGATTCAAGTAATATATCCATTGCTGTAAAATCAAACACAAGATAATTCATTTAATAAACCTCAGATAGGCACTAGAGACTTAAAAGAAATTTAAAGTCACGTCATGCCTTGTTAGTGTTTGCAGGAAGTGAGGTTCTGTAAGCTTCAGAAGAAGTTGCAGGAACATCAAGAGACGGATTTTCATAGAACCCATACACCGTTGATCTATTGTTTGCATCATCCATCTCTTCCACCTTGTAGGAGGACACAAATTGTTTTGTTAAACTACGAGCTTAGAAAATATATAAAAAGCAGGCTAAGAAATTACACAAGTTACCTTTATATTTTTCACAAATAAAGAATTAGGTTTTATCAGGATTGAGGTATTTGGTCCAAGCTGCAAATTGGCTGGCCCATAAACCCCCAGTATCAAAGTCATAGATGCTGAAGAAAAGAGAAAACATTCAAGGCAAGCTCTGAAGTATCAAACGTCTTTAGTGAGAGAAAATAAACAAGAAAACGGAAATGGACAAGGTTATCAACGTGAATATTTCCTATAAAAGTCATAGATACGGAGTAAAGAGAAATTATTTCCACAAAGGAAGCTCTGAAGTGTCAAATGCTGTGTTTACCAGGAGAAATGTAAGAGAGAAAAAACGTTTAAATACGAGTGCTTCTTTTGTTCTGTCACCTACTTGCATAGGAATTAAAGCTTTTAAGTAATATAGTTAAGCTTTTAATATGAGCATGCTAGGTGATCAATTATTGTAGTTGAGTGATTAACAAAATTTTAGGATTGCACAATGTAAACCCAATCAGTGAAGCCATCAAAAATTACGAGATTTATTATCATTTGGGGCAACACGCTACCGTTAGCAGCCAGCCATTCTTCCCCCAAAATCCACATCAACCTACACACTGACCTAATCCCAGTCAACTTCACATGTGCATAAAATTTACACCCTCCAGCCAATTAGTATGGCAATTATAGTTGTCATCTTGATTCCCGTTTCTTTCAAAAAGCATTCATAAATTTGTTACATATAAACCTTAACACTTGCACAAGATGAGCGTCACATAAATGCAAGTAGCAAGATGGATATGTAGTCATATGAGAATAAACAAAATGAAAAATGATCTCATCACATCAATTGGAGGTGCAAGTTGAGTATACATGATGAGATAAGATCGTTTGAGATGGGTTTGGTTGTGTCCTACTTAGACCTCTAAATGTGCAAGTGTATAAGTTGTGTCCTACTTAGACTCTATATAGATTTATATATCAGTAGAAAATTTATATAAATTAGTCTTAGAGAACCCCAAATTATCAAATATCAGAATGAAACAGATATGACTTCACAGGAATAAAAAGATGGAGCGAAATGGATAGTGCAAACTTCATATAGCCTCCCCGTTTTGGTTGAGATTGAGCCATAATAGTCTTTGCTATATGGTAAAAAATAAACGTAATCTATAACTTTTTTCGCGAGTTTCATATTTCTTCATCAAATTACTATATTCTTTTTATTTTCGGTTTCCAGAGCTGCATAGATGTAGATTTTGAGAAGAACTACCAAAGAACCCAAAAGTAAGAATAACAATAATGCAAGAACAGGTATCATCTCTCGCTAACTGCACGGCTTCCTCATTGTCAGTCGCCGGAAAATAAGGTGCAATGTGTATTAAAACACACTTTGATGCTGAGTTTGCCTTCACACACCTATTGTCGATTGGGATTAAATATTTGGCCAACTCAGTATCGAGATATGTTTTAGTACAAAGGTAGTCATAACTAAGGTAGCTAAAGGGGAACAATGAATAGTTGAGACACAACAGTATGCTGAAAAAAAACAAAGGCACAAGTGAACATATCCAAATATATTGTTAACACGATGGTAAATATCGAAAAGTTTTTTTTGTTTTCTTTTTTTGTAAATATTGAAGAGTTATTTGCATATCAAAAGTCAGTGTATCTCTTCATTAGACAAAGATAACTTTTTTTTCTTTTCATTTTTTTTAGCTTCAGAAAATAAAATATCATCAAATTATCTTATTTTCGGTTTTCAGAGCTGCAACGATAATCAAATAAAAATGAAAAAGAAAGGCAAACACGCATATGCAGATTTTGGGGGAAAATTACCGAAGAACCAGAAAGTAAGAATAACAACAATGTAAGAACAGGTATCATCCCTCGCTAACCGCACAGCTTCCTCATTGTCGGTCGCCGGAAAATAAGTTGCATTATGAAAAACACTATTCCTCTCCGGAAACGGCAACGGAGGCCGCCGATCATCGTCATCAATCACCGGTACCTCCTCCTCCTCTTGTAGCGACATCGATGCTTCGCCGGAAAATTGCTCGTCCATAAAATCCGACGAAAATGACCGATTCCGATCTGATTCCTCCATTCTGAAGAAGAAAAAGTTTGGGAATTTGGGAGAAAATTGTAGAAAGAAATAAATTAAAAATTTACTGTGATGATTAGAAGATTCCATGATTGAATTGAACGTGGCTTCACCAATCAGTCATCATTTTTTGTTTTGTTTTTTTTTTGTTGCTTTTGGGATATAAGTATTTCAGATTCCGATTATTAGTTGCCAACTGAAAGTTAATAAGAATAAAAAAATGTGACAGTTTGGTAATTACAATCATATGAATTGTGCATTTATAATTTATTTTAAGGAAAATGATTCAAAACACACACAAATTTTGGTCGAAATTGCTATAATACACTTTAACTTTGCGGGAGTCCTATGACCCCCTTGTATTATTTTAAAGTGGAATTATTGCATCCTTTACAAGTCAAAACCATTTTTTTGTCTAATGAGTGAAATACACGCACCTGACACTATATTTATCATTAAATTTTATTTTTTTTCAAAAAATTCCCTACTTTTTCTTTATTTTTCTATTCTTTCTAGACCTTCTTCCACCATTAACACTCAACCTCTTAATTTAGATATACTTTCACCTTAAAATTCAATAAAAACTCCTTTGAGAAATTCAAATCAATGGAAAACCCAAATCAATTAAAAAAAAAAAAATTCTCACCAAGTTGCCTGAAAATATTTCCGGCAACTATTCCGATGAATACGAAATTAGGGACTTCAAATTTTCTTTTGAGTTTCGAGTATGAAGAGAACAGATGAAATCAAACAAACAATAAATCCTCATCGATTTTTGAAGAAGAAAAATTAAAAGCTAATATGTTGAGAATATTTGAAAAAGATATCAAAATTTCCAAATCAAAATTAATAATCACCAGATTTGTGACAGAAATCAATACCCACAATGTGCTAGCCTAATTATTTACTTGAACTTGGTTGTAAATATCTAAACCTATCTAATGCAATTTTAATTTCAAGATTCAATAATAAAAAAAGAGATGGAATCAAAGAAAAAGATGGCGGTCAAAAAAATTTTTATTATCCAATGGTGATTTATTTTGTTGTTGTATGGTGACTTTTTTCTAGATTTTAAAAAGGAAAGAAAACTATGAAAATAGGAATGAAATAGTTGTCGGAGATGAAGAGAGATAGTGACAACGACTTAATGGTGGACTGGTGGTTGAGAAATCTAGTAAAGAAGATGAAGAAAAGCATTAAAAATTATTAGAAAATAAAAAAATAGATATTTTATAAAAATCGCTTATAAAATAAATTTTAAAACCTTTCTTTTCTTCTCTCACTCTCTTAAAGAGAGTGCAACACAATCTCTCTGGCAACTCAGCACCTAAGGAGGTAATAATTCCACTTTAAAATAATATAGGGGGGTCATAGAACCCCCGCAAAGTTGAAGTGTGTTATAACAATTTTGATCAAAGTTCATGTGTGTTTTGAATCATTTTCCCTTTATTTTATTTTATTTTTGACATTTTGAGTCAATTAGTAGTAAATCCAACTTAATAATGGAAAAACTACATCACACCACAAATTAAGACGCAATATTTATTTGAAATACTAGTAGTTTAAAACGATTATATATAATAGAGATTAGGTACAAGTACACTTGAACTATATTTGAAATCTCAATCACATATTTAAACTTTACAAGGGTCCTAATACCCCTTTAAACTCATCTTGTATGTGTTTTTATGCTCCGATCCTTTTGTGTTGACACGACAACATGCGTTAATATACTAATATGAGACATGTAAATTCACGCATGATACAATGTCAACATAAAAATGCATAAAAAAATGAATTTAGGTATATAGGACCTTATAAAGTTTAGATTTGTCACATTTTGAATATAGTTCAAAATTATACTTGCACCTTATCCTTATATAATACAATAATTTAGATGTTATAATACATACATCCGTATGTATATAGTGTTGGGGAAGAAAGATTTAGTAAATGTATTATTTAATAATACAAGTAATTATATTTGATGTTTGAGTCATAGTAGATACTATCTTAAAAATACATATTTCAGCAATACAAAATATTTTTATAAAATTAAATAAATCTTATCTATAAAAAAGAAAGAAAAAAAAGGCAGAAACAATACTTGTTCACTATTGACTTTGAACACGTCTTAAGAAATTATAAATAGAAGGGTTATTTTACTATATCACCATTTGAATATAATAAATACAATGTCTTGAAAAATGTAATTGAGAAATAACTATAATTAATGATAAGGATTAATTAGGAACTAAATGTAAAATTATCCATTAATTTCATAAAATGGACAAATATCGTTGGACATCAAAAAAATAGTATAGTAAACGACTATTGTTAACGGAGAGTAATAAATTAGATAAGCTCAAGATTATCCAATTACATTTTCAATAAACAGATATCTTCGACTATTTTATAACCCTTGAATGGCGGGGAAGAGCAAAGGCTATCAAGAAGATATATTTTTTTTTTACTAAAATAAGTGGCACAAATGAGAGTCATTACATGTTTTGACAAGTGTCATGTCACTTGTTTAATTTCGTTGATAAATGGGATAAGGATAATCGCAACAATCAACCTAGGTTGTGGTTCAGTAATGAGACTGTTTCATCCTTAATCAGAGATTTCGAATTCAAATCCTGAGTATAGAGAACATTTTGTTGAGAACGTCACTTTCAAATGGATCATGTAATCAAACACCGAGTAAAAAACTAAAAAAAATAAATTCTGAACACAAGCATCTCATTGTGTTCCTGCAATCAAACACCAAGTGAAAAACTAAAAAAAAAATGAATTGCTCAGCAATTTCTTCTGAACACAAGCATCCCATGATTAACACACATAAGACACTTGTAAATGATTTTTACTTCGGCCAAAATAAATCTTTTGAAATAAAAAACACAAGTTGTTGAATTTTGTATGATCAAAGTCATGTATTAGGGCCTGTTTGGATGTGTTTATAAAATGTAATTTATAAGTCAAAAGCTAAAAGTTATAAGTAGATGGTACTCTATTTTAAACTTATTTTTTAAAAAAAAATTGGCCTAAAAGAGAGTGTTTAAAAGCACTTTTAAACCTTTTCAAACACCTTCAAAATTTTAAAAAAAACTACTTAAAAATCAAAAGCACCTAAAAATAAGTTAATCCAAACGGACACTAAGTTTGGTGTCTTTTGAATTATGAACCAAATTTAGAATTACTAAAATTTAATTTATAAAATTAGTGACAAAACATAATATTTTTACAAACTACTAATATTTTTTATCATAAGTCGTATTGAGTGTATAATAAGAATAAGTGGGAAATGGAGGGAGATGAAAGAAGGGAATATGAAGAGTTCTCTTATGCTTTAGTAAAAAACAATTCTCCTTCATTGGTGGTGGAAAGGAAAGTTAAGTATTTAAATAAGAAAACACTTATACTAGTTGTTTAAATGAGTAGGAAAGAGGGACCCCATCGCATCGTTATTGTTGTCGCTCAGATTCGAAAAATATCGATTGAGAGATTATATTTTTGGACAAAGTTTTCTTTAATTATTTATTTAATTAATTATTAATTAATTAATAAATGATCAATCCGAAACGACCCAACCCAAAATCGGACTAGTTGTTTAAATGAGTAGGAAAGAGGGACCCCATCTCATCGTCATTGTCGTCACTCAGCTTCGAAAAGTATCGATTGAGAGATTATATTTTTGGATAAAGTTTTCTTTAATTATTTATTTAATTAATTAATAAATAATCAATCCGAAACGACCCAACCCAAAATCGGATCCGCACGATCTGATTTATTTAAATCTTGGGTATTTGAGGGGAATAATTTTCTTTAGGACACACTGTACATTCAATTTTTTTCCTTTCTGTTTCATCTTACTATTACAGATTCTGGTATGTCTTTCCAGTCATTAATTTATGCTTATGTTATTAATTTTTATTTTTGATCACATGCTTTAGATTTTGTTGTTTATGTTTTTGCAAAGTTATTGTTATAAGTATTTGTTGTTGGAAACTATATGTAGATGGGGAAAATATAACATCAAAATAATCAATATGAGAATTAAGATAAATACTACTACAATAATATTCTTAGCAATATATATATATAAATAATACTTGAGTCGTGCTAGGCACTATCCTAAGAAACTATTTCAGCAATGTGAAATGTTTTCCCGGAATTAAACAAGCCTTCTCTAATTAATTAGAGGATACAAGAATCAACAAAATATAAATACTACAAAATAAGCAAGTCGAAGAAGATATTTGGAAATTAGCTAAGTCTTACTACTTCACTTAGCTGTATGTCCTCAAGACTACATCAACTTATATATATAGGAGAGTTTAGGCTTTGAAGCTTGGAGACGAGGAAAACATTACTTGGAGACAAAGAAAATTAATACTTGGTGATTAAACTTATGACATATACACATTAGTCATCAACTTATTGACATAAGTACTTAAGTCATAAATTAATAGAGTCCAAAATATGACTTAAATTATTTAAAATATACAATATTTGTTAGTACATAACAAGTTGGAGATATTACCAATCACATTTTGACATTCATATTTTGTTGTTGAAAATTTAGGATGTCCCGTTTTGATTTGAAAGAAGTTCTTGAACTTGTGTGTCGTATTAGATAGTTTTAGTAATAATAGAAGGAAATATCAAAAAGTGGTTAAAACATTAGTTCAATTAAGAAACACCAAAATAAATAATTTAATGGACTAAATTCTTAAAAGTTATGAATGTTGTGTAAAATTTGAACAGTTTCAAACATTTTACACGTCATTAATTAAAAGGCTAATGAATTGATTTCATTAAACTTTATGCCATGTTCGAGCTAATCGGCCTCATATTAGTACTATATATATACAAGCTGTTAGATTAGTATTCAAAGTGTAATTAATAAGAATAACAATTAAATTTGTGGATAAAATAGAGGATTGTTCGTTCTAGCGATAGGCTTCAAGCGCGATTCTGATTCTCAATTTGGTTTTCTGTTCTGGAATGACATTTTGTCCTGTATTTGATTATGAATATTAATTAGTTTCTCGATTATTTTATCATCCCACCATTAGTACTAAAATATTAGGATAAGTTATCTATATGAAAGGTCGAAAGCTAATCCTATAAAATATTATTATCTATCTCATCTCACATACCAAACAACCAACAGTCTCCAGATGTTAAGCATGTGTTCTTTGATTTTTATTTTTATTGATATAAATATAATAAAAATAACTTTCATCAAACCAAATTATTATAACGAAAGATGTCCACATCTTGTCATTTTTATCTAATTTTTTGCATTTATAGAAATGAAAATACCTTTCTTTTGTAGTTCTAAAGTGACTTGCATACATTTTTGTTGTCTAATCCTCCTAATTCAAGAGTTAAAATGTCATACTAACTGAATTATACATCAATATACCCTTATATACATAAGGGCTTACACTCATATATATCAATTATTAATCTCTTCTCTTTTTTTTTTCTTCAAATTTATCCTTGTTTAAGAAGTAGTCTGAATAAATTTTCATTTTTTTTTCAATATTTCTTTACATCTTCCTATCAATATATTAGGGTAACTTATAAGTCAAATATCTTTTTAAATATTGTTAATAGTTTCCTTAATAGATGTGCCAAAATCTTAAAAATCGCTTATTATGAATGGAGTAATAAAAACTAAAGAAAGATAACCAAGTTAAAATAATAAATAAAAGTAGAGTTTTGTGTGTGAAAGAGAAAAAAAAATCCTAAATTGATGGACAATCACACATAAAAAAGAAATGGATAAGCAAATAAATAATTACCAACCCTTTATTTTTTATTTTTTAAAATACAAGCTAATGCAATCCATTAGAAATTTTAAAAAGTTTTGTCCTATCAAAATAATTCCATGTTAAATATACTAATGGTGAGAAATAAACTATGTTAGCGGAAAAAACTCAACTTACTATATTTAACAACGAAACTTAGATTATATTAACAAATTGAAATTCTACATTTTAAAGAGGATCAAAAAATTGGAAAGGCAATTTCTATTTTTCTTAATTATTACAAAAGGCATTGAGAGTCTTGAGAGAAAGGAAATAAAGAGAAGAAGATGATGAAGTGGAGATCACAAGAGACAATTAGCTTTGAGAAAAACACTTGGAAAATTGTTGGGATTTGCAAGAAAAATTGGTACAATTTTCGTCGTCGTTTTAATATCTAAATTGGTAAAATTCTTTTCCTTTTTAGATTTTGTTTAGATGGTTTGGCACGGTTAGCTTTCAATTGAGAAAGACGTGGAGTAAAAGCGGACTTAATTCGCGTGAAGTTAATAAAAAAAGAATGTTTTAACTTCTGAAGTAGAACGTATTATATTTATTGAATAAAACTTGATCGAGTCTTTCATAAGGGTTAAAATGTTTCTAAGAACCCATTTCTTCCTTAATTATTGTTAGATTTTTATTTTATTTTATTTATTTGTTATTAAAGTTTATTGTATGTGGGCAGAGACAAGTCCCAAAATGATAGTGTGTCCATTGAAAAATGGAAGTGTATAAATGTTCAAACATAGTTATCATGTTCTCCTATACTATTGTTGTCCTTTATGTGAGCTTCATATTAAAATGAGTCAAAAGGTAAATTAATCAACTAAAGGATAAAAGGGGAATGATGTGTGAAAGGAGAAAATTACTTTGTAACTATGTTGGTAAGAGATGACAGATATATTATAAAATTAATTAAGATGCATGTAAGTTGACTTATAAACATCATGATTATAGAAATATTGTAGATGGAAAAAGCATATGCTCTCTCCTTATATTTCTTCTTCTTTATTTACTTCCAAGCTCTTTTTCATATAGTTTTACGACATTTTAATTAAATCTATCTCCTTCGTGAATTTGGCAAAATTGATGCGAACATGACAAAATCTGAAAGTTAATTGATTGGAAAAAAGTTTGGAAACATGTGCAATTTAAATAGTTAGACCTTTCTAAATTGATTCAACTCGTTTCCATCTATTACTCTCAAATATCTAAAGTTTAAATGTGAAATATGTCAAAAAACTTGTAGCATTTGAAAAAAAAAAATGTCTCTTATTGATTTAAGAAGAACTTTTCTGTTTTTACTTTATATTAAGTTCTCATTTGTTATATTTATAAAGAGCTTATAAAAAATATTAAACTCACACACACCAAGTAATAGATTGATAGGCAAACTTAGGAGCGTCAAATAAACATGCTAAACTAAATTTAAGTGATCAAAATGAGTTGAGTGAATAGATATGTGCATCATGAAGAACTGGATCTTGATGAGGCGAGAAGTAAAATATTATCAGAATAAAAAAGAAGAGCATTGCGTAGTGTTAGTTGGTGTCTCCAAGAATATAAGTAAACCATGTGATTTCTATATCCAATGATGCTGGTCATTCGTAGCCTCTCAAATTAATGATTTTTAATTTTTGTTATATAATATTTTAAGTAATTAAAAAAATAGTCAAAAATGATTTTAACATCAAAAAAATCAAAACAAAAATCACAAGATACAAGTTATACCTTACAAGACGTGAGTTCAATTTTAGAATATTATGTCTTAAAAAATTCATAACCCACAAGATAATGACCCAAAAATCAAGAATCACGATGACACTTACGCCAATTCCATTGAATATTCACAAATGCAGAAAATAAAGCAATTTAAAAAGTGAAATAAGTCTTAAGAAAATTATTTTTCCATAAAGTCAAAGATAAAAATACGAAAATAGTTCAAAGATTTGGTGACATGAATCCAAACTTCTAAGATCACAAGAACACATGATCCAAAGTTCTGCATTGTGTGAAATATAGAGATTAAAAAAAGGGCAAAAAACTTAAATATACACTTTCTTAGACTTAATAACAATAATATAGCAGTAGTTTTAGTTTACATCCACATAACAATATTTTTTTTTCAAAAATAGCAAATCTAAAAACATAAAAAGAAAAAAAAAGGAAAAAAATGTATTAATAGACGATTTTTTATCCCCAATATTTGCTCCAAAATGTATTAATTCTGATGTGGTAGTGTTGTATTTTTTGGTGCATTTGTTAGTTGTTCTGTCTTCTGAAAAAAACCCTAATTAAAAGCAACTAAAATAAAGATTCTTAACTTTTTTGGATATTTGGGAATAAACTTGCACAATATCATTGAAGAATACTATTGTTGAGATCTCTGATGTATCTGAAAAAAGTTAAAAAAAACATTGAGACGTAACACATGTTGATAAACGTATTGACATAGATCATGGTATTGACGTGTTGTTGGGTAAATTATGGTACATATATTGACGTGTTGTTGGGTAAATTATGGTACATATATTGACGTGTTGTTCTGGGTATTTTTTGAGATTGAAAAACACCAATTTTAGTATATATATATATTTATAAATTAAGTACGTTTGATAAGATTTATTTTTAAAAAATTTCTGATTATGTAGAAGGTGTATATTTTGGTGTATTTGTTGGTTGTTCTGTCTTTTATAAATAGCATAACTGAGATGCAACTAAAAACAAAGATTCTGACTTTTTTGTGTATATTATTGCGTATAAAATAGTACAATCAATGAATAGTAACATTATTGATATTAAATTAATAACAACATTGAGACAATATCATGTTGCCACACGTACTGATTATATGATGGTGTATAGTAACGCATATATTTGATATTATAATGTTGTTAAATTTTGGTACATAAAGTGACATAATTTTTTGTATTTTGTTACATTAAAAAAACATCAAATATTGAGCGTTATTTACTTAAGTCATGGTGTATATTAATGTTTTATGTTTTTAGAGTATATTCCTTATTGTATATTATAGTGTTAATTAAGAGTATATTCTGGACACCGTTGTATGTTGGATACCATTGTATGATGGTTTTTGTATAAGTATATGTTGGACACCATTGTATGTTGGTATTTTTTTACATGCATTGTAAGTTTTTTGGTGTATATTAAGTATCTTATATTAAGGTTTTATTTTTTTGGTGTACATTTGGTGTAGATTGTATTGTTGTTAATTCTAGTACATGCATTAACGTACATTTTGGTGATTATGTTGAAACAATTATTGACTTAATTCATGGTGTATATTACGTGTTATTTGTTGGTGTATATTTGATAATTTATTATTGTTATGTTTTGGTACATGCATTGAGATATTGTTTGCTATTTATTTTGTACTCTTCTACAGGCAGATACATTGATTACAATGTTGAAAGAATTATATATGATGCAAACATCAAGTATGACGAGCTGATAACAACTATTGCTTCACAATTGGGTGTTGACGCAACCAACTTTAAATTAGAGCTGAAATATATTGTGAGTGGTGGATCCCCGCCAATGAAGATTCATAACGATATGGGTGTCCAAGTGTACTTAGACCAAAAAAAGTGTAATGCAGATTTTTTTTCAAGGTATCCATTGTGTGTTAGTTGTGTCTCTATAGGTATGGAAGCCATTGAGTACCATGTTGGTGTACATGCAACACCACAAGATATTGTAACATCAAAGTCATTATGTTTGACAAGTTTGGATCCGATTTTAGAAGAATTCGATGTGGAGGTTGAAAAAACAGAAATAATATCAATTCCTCAACACGATAATGTTGCATAATATCAACTTTACAATCGCTTTATTGTTTAACCTAGGGCTTTTTCGCGGAGTGATATTCATCGAATCAAACTAGAACAATTTTTTTTTGAATATTTTGGTGAAGAATGAAGGTGTGAAGCGTGAATGTTGAAGGAAAATTTTGGGAAGATGAACAATGGCGGTAGTTCCTTGAAGAAATAAAATATTATTTTCAATAAAAATTTCAGGCTTTTTTGGTACAATAAAATAGTATTACTTTTGCATATATATCGTTATTAAAGGAATATAATATTAAATATTAAATAGAATAGTTATCCTAAATTATAGATAAGCACGATGTGTTTTGTAAATTTAATTTATTTACACATATGATTTAAAAAATAAAATAAAATAAATAAATGTATAATCACAGTAAGTTACCGTAAAAAAAAATTATACAGACGTGAAAATGTTGGAAAGTTAAAAAGTTAAGAAATTAAAGCCATATTTATCTACCCATTAATGTAGGCACGAATACCAAATAAGTGGAGAGAGAGAAATAAAAAAATAACTAATTAATTTAAGTACAAAATAAATAAAAATGCTATGTTTGTAATTTAAAAACTATGTTTGTAATTATAAATAATTATATGATTATGTTGTTAATTAAAACCTTAAGTCGTATGTTTTTATAATTTTCACTTTAAAAAATGCAATAAGAGATAAGGAAGTTCAAATATTATGGAATAAACAAGCCGCTACCTCAAAGACTTCAATGAGCTGCAGTTGAAATGAGGATCACCTGTCATTAGTAACAGGCTTAAAACCTGCACAATAGAGGTGCAGAAAATAAGGACGAGTGCCAAAAAATACATGTACTAAATAATATCATCGATTGACCCTCAAATGAAGTGATGACAAGAGCCATCCTTGCACTGTTCTATTACAATTAGTCATCATTATTAGAATTGCATCTATAAAAGACACATACTAGTAGCTACAAATAACAGTCAATTCAACATGATATTCAAACTCAACCAACGTAACATCAAAGAAGAAATACAGTAGTTTCTCAACTTGTAATCCATCACTTTCACGTATTTCAATAATTATTATATAAAATTAATGATTGTATGAATATTCACGAGCCTTAGTATGAAAACTTACTAAGTGATCACTTTCAAATTCACTTCAATTCATATATATGTGTGTGCGCGCGTGCACGTAGTCATGCAATATCGATTCTAGAATAACACGTACATATTCATGATATACATAGTTCATATAAGTCAATCAATTCATTTCAACTTTTCAGTTGCACAAAAAATTCATATTAGTTCAATCCACAGTTTAAATAATTAGTATCACGAAATGTCATCATCATCCAATTCTAAATTCATAAAGGTGACCGAACATAAATTTTCATATTCAGATGTTAAGATAAGCCACAAATCATAGGCTCATTTTAAACGAGTGAAATAGTACTATTTGATTTCACTAACTTATGCGGGGTTACAATTTTTATAAAAAAATGTAATCCTTTCATTTTTCTTCTTACGATTGTCAATTTAGGAGCTTAGTTTTGTTATTGAATCGATGGAATACTTGTTGAAATTTCACTACAAATGCGAAGTCGGACTTTGATCACAATATGAAAACTTGCAGCTCGCCACTTGGAGACGAAGACTTCTTTGTATACGGGAGACTTTCATAACACTGCTCAAGAGCAGAGTTTCTCTTTGTATTTCTTCTTTTTTCTGCTCTTATGAAAATCCCTTTATATAGTCACTTTAAATTTTTAAGAGAAACTCATGAAAAAATTTGAATAATTTTAAAAAGTCTAATTTTGAACATACATTATAGAAAAATCCCAAAATTAACATAGTACAATTCTTTAAAAAATAATATACAAATCGAATCATTAACATTTTAAAATTTTTTTTGACTTATTAAACAGGACCTATAATTTCACCAGTAACAAAAGTGAAAAAAAGAAAAATAATAAAGAAAGTAGAAAATTATGGGTGACTTGTCTGAGTGGAGCGCATAGACTGCATGTTTTAAAATTTTCTAATCCAGCGAAACCGTTGGAAACAACAAATAATGCCTTACTTTTGCCAGCCTGTTCCCTCTATTAATATTTCAATTTACATTTAAGCCCTTCGTTTAAATATGTGATTTCATCTCGTAATTTTAAATCATGACATGAAATTTTAAATTTAAATATTTGATTTGAAAATTTTATATCACGATATCATATTTTTTAAATATAAATATTGACCCACATCACCATTCTATATTTACATAACTTTTTGCTAGAATACTAAAGATAACTTTTTGCTAGAATACTAAAGAAGTGATCAAATATTCACGAAATAGAAACATGACACTTTATATAAACTTAGATATTTACTTGTGCTTGCCAAAATGAGAAGACATACATTACGAGTCTGTCTGAATTATATTACGGTTGGCAGGTTAAAAACACTTATTCGAGAAAAAATATATTTTTTTGAATAAGGGTAAATTAGTAATACTCAAAACTCCCCAGCTCAAACACATCAAACCGCTACCGGAACAAATCCGCCCGTCCTCTTTTTCCCCTCTTTTTCGAAAACCCAGATCTGAAAAAGGGCCTCTGTTCATCAAATTTCAAACCCAAACCCTAAATTCTTCTCATTCACACGTTAATCCGATTCGAATCAACCTTCAAAATTGATCCGAATCGAGAAGTCTTCACACAACAATGGGGGATTTCAATCTCGCCTTGGTTATTGTAGCGATAGTCGTATGTATTCTCGTTTTCATATTCAATGTTTATCTTCTCATCAATTATCAGCATCCTGATGATGCTAATCAAGCCTATTTCCCCAAATTCGTCGTCGTTTTTGGTCTCTCAATCGCCGCCATTTCCATTCTCATGTTACCGGCCGATGTTGCAAACCGGCAGGCTTGTCAACAAGCGATTTATAATGGAGCGTGTAATCTCACGCTCCCGATGAAGCAACTATGGCTTGCTATCTACATTGTTGATGCTATTCTCGTTTTCTTCGTCATTCCTTTTGCTATGTTTTACTACGAAGGCGACCAGGACAAGTATGTGTATTCTTTTGGATCAATTTTGGACATGATGTGTATGGAATTGCTATTCTGATGTTTTGATTTTCTGTATTCTGTAGGACAATTGTCAAAAGGCTTAAAAGTGCAATGTGTTGGGTGTTGGTCACAGCAATCGTGTGTGCTTTGTTGCTTGGAATTTTATATGGTAAGTTTCGAGTAAATTTTGTGTTGATCAGACTTGTTGACATGTATAATATGCTGTGCATTTCTAGCTTTAGATGCTAATGTGATGTAGGGTGAGCTTGGGGACTAGTTAATTTTGATCGGGAAATGTCAGAATTTGGGTACGGAGTTGGGGATTTTAGATCCCAATCAACTATACCATATACCAAAATTAGTTGGGTTGACTCAATTAATTATCTGTGTCCATTAAATGCAAGAGTTAAGAGTATCTTTTGGCTACTGTTAGCAGTTAACCTACATTCTCTTCCTTTATTGTGGCTTGAACTGACAATCGCATTGAGAAGTTATCATAGGCAGAGTTAAAACGCGAGTCTTGGATATGGAGTGAAATTGGTATAAAGGTCACATACTTACTTTAGTTGTCTAATCGTTCAAATCACCAGCTTATTGAGAGAGTTGTCGTGTTTCTTATTTGAGCTTCTCTATCATGTGTAGTTTTTGTGTTTCTTATTTGGACTTCACTATCATGTGTCTACCTTTGGAAGTTATTATAGTTTCTTCAGTTAGTAGTTTTTTCTCATGAATTATGCCCCCCTATAGAGGATGGGACAAATATGAAAAGAAGAATATCTGGATGCTGTTTATGGGAATTATATGCCTAGCGTTAGGAGTTGTATTTTGCCATTCTAGATTTCTTATTATAAGTTAAATTCTCCTGATTATACACAATATGCTGTCAAGAATGCCTCATCTGGTTTGTGGCTCAATCATAACCGTCCCACAGATTTTCCCATCTTTGCCACTCTAGTTGTTGTAGTGCTACATGGGTCTAGTTTTGACCAGATACGAAATGTGTGATTTTTGGGCCATATTTCGAAACTTCATGCATTTTTTACTTGTGGAAACTGTAGAATCAAAAGAGAGGGGGAGGTGATCTTGTCCTCCGCATGTTATCAATAATTTTACTGCCACTGCAAGTAGTTATGAACTTTTGGGACTCCAAAACTGCTGCTAATCTGGCACCTTGCTCTTCGCTTAATTATGCAGTGGGGAACATACTTTACTTACATAGTTACATTCATCCCTTTCCTTAGGTTTATACAGTTTTCAATTGCAATTTGTTACCTTCATTGCTTCCAACTTTGTGGATCTCCTTGCACATTTTACCACTTTTTTTTTTTCCTGATAAGTATACTAAAGTGTCTAGTTATATTTAATTGCTTAAGTTCGGGTAATTTGCTTTGGTTTTGTTGTTCATCACACTTCTTTTCTGATCTTTATCTACCCCTCTTTTGAGTATTTCAGGGCTCGCTGGCAAGGCAGACTTCACTGTAAGACACCTGTCATCCGCCACCACTTCCTTTCCGAATTCATTTGATTTTAACAACGGTCAACAATGTATTGGAAACGGTGCCCGTCAGGTTGGTGCAAATTTAAATGTTTTTGTTTCTTAGTTAGTTGAGCTTATGTAAGCATCGATAAGTAGTTTAATGTCTTATTCCAAAGCCGCCATTCTAATCTTTGCCTTCAATTGTTACCAGTGTTCTGCATATTCTGCTAATGCTTCCTCTGAGACAACCTGGACTATGCGTGCTACTTTTCCTGAATATGTCGTTGCTCTGGCTACTATTGTTGGATCTGTACTTTTCACGGTATGACAATACTTAATTTTAGACACTTGAATATTGTTATTGTTGTGATGAAGAGACTGAATGTTCAGTTCTTCGGTCTTTTCTGTTTTGGTAGAATGCCTCTTAATATGGAGAACTTCTTAGATATCACTTTGCTGGTTTTTGAGTGTAGAACTTAGAATCGATTTGAATAATTTTTCTGTCGTTTGCAGTTGAATATAAATAAATTTTGTGTAAGGGTGGCCACTTGACCATGAGTGTTTTGTTGTGTCTTCTGATTATAGTTGAGGGGGTTAGGGGGATTGGTTCTTGTGAGGTTGAGGAGCAGCATTGGAGGACAAAGAAGAGAACCCGTCACGCTAATATGCATGTTTGGTACTGACTTATCTGCTTCACATATTATCTCCAGATTTTTGGTGGTGTTGGCATTGCTTGTCTCCCGTTGGGACTTATATTTTCGTTCATCAGGCGTCCAAAGGCTGTTATTACACGGTCACAGTATATCAAGGTATTTTCTTCTCTTAGAAGCTCTTTGCATATTTTCCTGATCGGATGTTTAAAATAAAATAAAGAAAGGTATACACGCTGGTGTCATGACTCATGATGCTTCATTTTGATTTTGTAGGAAGCTACCGAGCTAGGTAAAAAAGCGAAAGAATTGAAGAAAGCAACCGATGCACTTCATCAGGAAGAAAGGAGCGGGAGTAAGGGAAGAAAATGGCGGAAGAATGTGAAGGCAGTCGAAAAGGTATATCTTGTTTTTATCATGGTTTCTCTGAATGTTCTTTTATTTTAGCACTATGTAAGGTGAACATAAAAATGAACTGTTTTAGAGCACTCGAGGGTGTGGCTTAGTGGTCAATAAAGTGGGGAGAACCTAAGGTCTTAGGTCTATATTCTTGGAAAAAAAGGCGATTGTGTCTCATATGCCTAAGCCTTGGTAGATAGAATTACCAAGGCTGGTGGGAGGTAAAAGGTACCTGGTGGAATAGTCAAGATGCATGCAAGTTGGCTTGGACATCTTCATTCTAGCAGAAGGAACGTTTAGACAATAAATGAAGCAAATCGCACTGTCATGTTGATCGATGCATTTCATTGCATAATTATTATTGTAGAATATCTAAAAGTAAAGGTACATTTGTCTTTGCACCAACAATGTGGCCTAGTGGTCAAATGAAGCCGGTTAGAATCATGAGGTCTAAAGTTCAAATTCCAGCGGAGGCAAAACATTAGGCAATTTTTTTTTATCTGTCCAAGTCTTGATGGATAGAGGTACCTGCTACCCTGTAGAATTAGTCGAGGTGCACACATGTTGGCCCTGACCACCATGGTCGTCGAAAAAAGATACTTGTGTCTTTTTTTAGTAAATGAAACATGCTATAACTATTTTAAAATTAGTTAATGTAGAGAATTCTTTATTTTCTTTTCATCTTTCGTTTCTATTTCGTGTATAAAGTACTCCAACTCCTCCTAGATATGTGAACATTGCTAACTATTGGATGTGGAAAGATTTTGCTTTACCTAAAAAACACTATTAAATGAAGGAAGACAAATCAAGTCTTTAATTGGTAACATGGAAGGAATTTATTGTGGTTTGAGAAAAATGGGGGATAGATTCAAAGGCGAACCTAGGATTTGAAGATAGGGGGCACCCGTGAGGGTGGCTCAAGGTTAAGGCTAGTAAAACGTATGCTTTAAGCCCCCAAAATTTTGAGGCCCCAAAAAATTTTGATTTTTTAATTTTATAATTTTATAATTTTAATTTCACTTGAAATAATATTGAACATTATAAAAATAAAATAAAAAATCATATATTATTAAAAGTGGGAAGCTTCAAAGTGCAAAATTAATATTATTTTTTTTGGAGAAAAGTAACAATTAGTCTATATATATCCATAAGTATACTACCTTAAAAGTGTAGTTCCTCTCCTAAAGAGTTGTAATTACATTGGAGCCTAATACTACCAAGTTACAACCAGTCTATAATTGTGCTAATTGCTTCTGAGCTATCTAAGAGCCCATTTGGATTGGCTTAAAATAAATAACTTTAAAAAGTTACTTTAAAGTTATTTTTAAAATAAGTAGTTATGTGTTTTTGATGTGTTTGGCAAAAAAGTGTTGAAATTCACTTTTTTTTATCAAAATGTCTGAAATACACTTAAAGTTGTTAACATTATAAAAGAATTAAGGGTAAAAAAGTAATATACTTGGTCAAAGTAGAATGATTTATAAGTTAAAAAAAATAAGTAGGGGGCACCCTACTTTTAACTTTTAACTTATTTTAAGTTACTTTTGACTTATTTTAAGTTAATCTTTAATTGCCAAACACTCTAATAAGTCAAAAACTGATTTAAAAGTTAGTTTGACCAACTTAAAATCCCATCCAAACGGGCTCTAAGACTACTTGTTTACACCAAAAATAATACAGAGCTAAACAATTAAACTTAAATCTTTGCATGTTGCTCTGCTTTCCTTCAAAACATCTGTGATTCCTTTCTAGCCATACTGCCCACCATATACAAGATGAGACAATCTTCTGTCTCTCCTCCTTTCTTCCTGCATTTCCATCCCGATTCTAGCACTTCAAAACCTCTTTGATCCTTCCTGGTTTCACCCATTGGTGAACATTTGCCAAAGCTGGTTTATCCACTTGCAGTGTAAGAAGAAATGGCCGACTGTCTCTCTTTGCTCTTCACACAAAAAACACCTGGAACACATGTGAAAACCTCTTTTGTTCAAGTTCTCATGTGTCAAAAACTGCCTCCTTGGCTAGCAACCAAGTAAAACAGTTTACTTTATAGGGTATCTTAGTTTTCCATATCATCTTCCAAAGCCATTCTACTTCCTCAATGCCAACTGTGTTGAGATCTCCATAGGCTGAGTTAACATTGAAGCACCCTTTGCTCTCCACTTTCCATACCAATGAATCATCTTCCCCAGACAGGTTGTTAAATTGTGCAAGGGTGACATTAAACTCCACACCCATCACAAAATAAATAAATAAATAAACGTGACTATTTCAATAGGGGAATGACACCCCTCCTTTCATAGAACAATAAAAATAATATATAATAGAGGAATTACACTCCTCATTTCATAAGACGATAAAAATAATATGTAGTGAAGGAATCACACCCCTCCTTTCATAGCACAACATAATAATATGTAATGGAGGAATTAAACTCCTCATAAAAATAATATAAGCTTATAAATAAACAAGCCGTTTTTAATAGGGAATCTCACCTTTCTTTCATGACACAAAAAAAAAAAAATGCAACATGAGAATCACACCCTAAAAGAGAAGAACTTACCAGTTTACGAGCAAAAAGAAAACCTTGAAACAGAAAGTTGTTTAACCCAACAAAGTTGACAGTAATATGTTCTTGTCTTGTAATATGCAGATCTTGTAAATTCATTTAAAAAAATGAAAAAAGAAACTAAAACCATGTCTTCGTACACAAAATATTTAGATTTTCAACTAAATCTATTAAAAAATAGTTTTTGAATGAACACCAATACTCAATAATACTACTTCGTCAATCCTCATTATTTAATGTCGATTTTCAATATTAATATTATAATATTAAATTATTTATTAAATTAATAAAATTATGTACTCCAATTCTCATTTATTTAATATCAACAAATATACTTTGATATTATGATACACATTGTGTATTTTATAAAATAAGTTATAAATCTACAACAAATATAGATAGAATAAAATAATGAAATAAGAGAAAAAATAATTGAATAAGAGCAAAACCTGGTTCGTCAACGGTGTCTGGTGGATCTCTCAGAAACAATAGGAGTAGGACTCCAATTATGCTGTGAAGAATACTTCCAGTAGATTTTCTAGTGGAGTAGCAGTTGACTGTATTGTGACTTGTGAGGAAAAAGTCTTATGTTTTGTGTAGAATTGTGCTAGGGCTTTTTATTTGTTTTAAATTTCAATGAAGAAAGGGATGGGACCAGATGAGGGGGCAAAAAATGAGTGGTTAAGAAAGGGATGTTTTTAAAACAAGCAAAGTTGGGTTAAGAAATGTTTTACTTTAAAGACAAAAAAATGCAACCCTTGTCTGGATTCGAACTCACCACGTTACGAGGGAAAGTCACGGCTTCAACTGTGCATCCAAACAAGTTTTGATTATGAGAGTGCACAATTAAATATATGATCCTTTCTTAGACTATCTATCTATATATATATATATATATATATACAATTTTAAAAAAAAACTTGCTGGGTGCATGTGCACCCTCATGGTACCATGTGGGTTCGCCTCTGGATACATTTGGGGAGTTACTGCGAAGGACATTTTGTACTCCCGGAATATCGAAATGGATGATGAGCTTGTATACGAGGATGAAATCATCTTGTTTTTTGCGTGACCTTGAACGTAAATTCCTAGATATTAAAAAATAAAATGTTTATATTTAGAAGCTACAAAAAGAATTTTAAGTTACAAACTTCAAAACTAAAGTTCTATATGAAATGTTTGAATAATTTCTAATTGAATATCAAGTTGTATGACTCCGCAAATAGTATCTGTTATCTTAAGTAGGAAAAAGGGGTGGGAGGTGAGGTGATAATCATTGTTCAAGTGGCCATTATACATTTGATGAAATTTGAAAATAAAAATAAATAAAAGAGAACTTATAAGTTGAGCTTGGCTCTTCTCCTGCAAAGGCTGAATAAACCATGCTATGCTATTTTAATATGATCAATTGATGTTCGTAATCTGTGCATGCAAGTGACATTCCTCTTGATATGCACGATCCATTTGTCCTCGAAATTCTACATAGAAGTTATTGATGATTTTATCTCAGACCTCATGTCAATTTTAGCTCATTTATCTTAGGATGTTGGATGAAGATTCTGTTTTCTTGTCAGATTAATATATCAAGAAATGAATAAACTGAAAATACTGGTTTCTTTTTATGTTAGTGTGATAAATAATTTTTTGTTTTACCTTGCAGGAGGTGCTTCTTCTTGAAGACGATGTCAAGGCTCTAGAGGAAATGTATCCTCAAGGTGAAAAGGTAAAGAGATGTGCTTTTATACTTGGCCGGCTAAAATCTTATTTTTCACACCTTGCCAAAGTAATTTTGTTGAGCAAACTAGTTTGATGGCCTCTTTTTGGCAGGCTGAGACTGCTTGGGCAATGACGGTTCTAGGTTATTTGGCAAAACTTATCCTAGGCGTGTTAGGGTATGTGGGAATGAGATGGAATTTTAATTTCCACTAGTTCTTTTGGAATAATTTGACATTAATAGATGGTAAGTAGTGAATCTGTGTTTTTTGGTTCATGTAAACAGGCTGATTGTCTCTGTAGCTTGGGTTGCCCATATCGTGATATATCTTCTGATTGATCCTCCACTTTCTTCTTTCCTTAATGAGGTTTTCATCAAACTAGATGATATTTGGGGTACCTTCAACCTTTATCTCCCCTGCCTTATTTGCTATGTATGGTGACTGATACATGAAATGTGATTGGTATTTTTTTCTGTTATTTCTCCAGGTCTTTTGGGCACTGCAGCTTTTGCATTTTTTTGCTTCTACCTTCTGCTTGCGGTGATTGCCGGAGCAATGATGATTGGTCTGAGATTAGTTTTTGTTACGATTCACCCAATGAAGTAAATTTCTTCTGCTGTTTGAAATTATACTTTATTGAATCTGTTTGCCACCTGCTTTGCTCCTCTGTCTTCCCCGTCTCACTGCTGTTCTGGACCACTATTTACAGGTGGGGAGCTACACTCATGAACTCCTTTCTTTTCAATGTGGGCCTTATTCTTCTTTGCTCCATCAGGTAGGATTAACACTGTTCAATTTTTCTCATGTATTTGTTCTATTTTCAGCTGTGTAACAATTGATCTTAATGATGAATATCTGAAGGACAAATGCTTAGACCACTGGTGTGTGGGACACTTTTGGTTGTCCATGCAAATAGTAAAGCATTTAATGTACCAGCTAGGATTCAATTTATTGGGAAATTGAGTGGTGATGTTTGGCTGTGAGGCATGAAGCAACATGCTAAATCAGGTCCTCCAGGTTATGGCTAGATCCTACAAAAGAAGCAGCCTGCTTCTTATACGGTCTTGATCTCACTGGGGAATTATTGTTGTAGCTTTGATCTAACTTGAGGGTATTGTGGTTCTAGACCGTTTACTAGTTACACCATATGTAGGCAACTATGGAAAGGAAAGCAAGGATTCCTCTGACAGGATATCCTGAAACTTCTGTGCTGAATTTTATGAGGCACTTGTTAAAAGGACGTGCGTTGCCCCCTTATTTCTAAATAAAAACCAGATAGCTTCATTTACTTTGTTGGATAATGGTTTCATCTATTTAGTTTCATCTATTAAATACCTGAGTTGATAGGTGGTATATAGAAGACAAAATTTGAGGATGCTAAATGTATGTTCACTTGGTATTCTGGTTTTCTGAAAGGGTATTAGCCAATCTGCAGTTTTTGGATTGATAACCACCTTTCTCCTGCTTCCACTTGGTGTAAAAGTTTGGTAGTATGATCCTTTTGTTTTCTGTACTTGCAGTGTCATTCAGTTCTGTGCCACGGCCTTTGCATACTATGCTCAAGCCACTGCAGCTCAAGAAATATTTGGTCACAATCTGCAATCTCTTCGTGGAATTAAGTATCTATACAAGTAAGTTGCTGTTGTTTCTAGATTTTCACCGAGAACTGGTTTTCTGGCTGCAAGAATCACGTCATGAATGGGAAAATATGTCTTTGCAGGTACAACGTGTTTCAAATTGGATTCATTGTTTTAGCTGGTCTGACATTTGTTTACTATGCTGCCTTTGTAAGTTTCCGTTACTGTATGACATCTCAAATCTTTGCTCTTAAGATGGAGGAGAAATTAACCAATTTTCAACTTTGCAGGGGTGGAGAAGGAAAAAGCGTAGTGGGAGGTTCCAGCTCTCCAGTTAAAGGTTTTGATTGGATAGCAGTGCACGCATCTGACCGTATTTGAGACTTACTCTTGTCTATCACTAATGTTGAGGCTTTGAACTCTGGTGTATGTTGCCTAGTTTTGTTTCATATTATTCTTGGAGGAGGCAAACACCATCAAATTTGATTTCTACAGTGGAAGTTGGATGTTGGCGACTCTGTACTGCTGCTGCTGCTGCCACTGTTCTTGCTGCTGTTACTTTAGTTTTTTCCTTAATTCCACCTTCTGTATGTATCATTTGTTTGGTAATGTTATCATTTGTTTGGGCATGTCGTCATCTAAATGCTTGGTTTCAGATTTGTCCTTGATGTATCATATAGTCATTATATACAAAATTCTTGGATGCTTGTATATTTACTGTGAGCTCTTTTATATTACTTTTGGATCCTACGAAATTCTTGTTGGCTTCTTCATTTTTCTTCATCTTTCGGTGAATTTCGTTCAGAAGATATGATGTAGCTGGTTGGATTTGTATATGAATGTAGTTAACGATTTTGTCAGCATTTTTATGGTGAAGTGCATCTTCATATTATATTGTGTGAATGTGAGTGCTTGGGCATGCAAATTTTTAACTTTTCTCCAGAGTTAAACTTCGGAAAACACGTTTAGCTATAAATTTTTGGAATTCTGGTAAGTACATTATATAGTAATAACTTAACTAGCTTGGTTGTTAATTCAATCTTTTCCTTTTAATGTCCTTGGTCGATCAAATTAGCAGCAGTACGATGAAAGTAATCTCAGATCTAGCTAGTTTTTTTTATATACCATAGGTTTGAAAGGAAGACAAAAAAGTCATGTGAGAGAATAGTCAACTTGTATTTGCCTAATTATTAAGCCTCATTATGTGTTTACAACCACTAAGTAATATAACTGTGTAATAGGTTATCATGATAGTTTAATCGTGTAACTGATTTTTGGTACAAGTTCGGGGGAATCTATGCCTTTTCCCTATTTAATTACTTAGATGAGTTTATAATACAATCATTCACAAACATTAATTAGGTAATATTTTAAGAAACATTCGAGGGTTAACATAATATTTTTTAAAATTATCATTACATAGACATAGCAATATCCAAATTTTACCACTATATAAATTTAAAATTAGGGGTAGGAGAAGGGGAAATGGGGAGGGGATTACAATGCAGGGAATCGAACCTTCACCAACAAGGTGGGAGTTCACGTAGCTAATCAACCGAGCTATTAAGATTCCCCTATATAAAACCTCCAATTAGTTTCGTAAAAAAATGGGGGGTTTCTCCTCTTTTATACATGCCCTAGTCGTATTGGAGTCCTCTTCTATGGTTTCCATAATTTTTGCTCTTCATGTATAACATTTATATCATAGCATATCAGTAAATATCATGCATATACCAATATATACACATGACATACGATGTTATACTTTGACATACACAAAATGTACAAATAATATGTATGAAATACAGACAAAATTTAGTGATATACATACTTGTATGTCGTATGCACTCATATGTCTGTGTACAATTGTATGTAATAATATGATACATAGAAAATACAGTAATATATGTTGATATACACTAGACATACATCAGATATACGAAAATATGAGCCTCAAATTCACGGTTCTTCTATTTTTCTAAATTGTTATATTTTGAAAAGTATTACAATTATATTTGGTAATTAGTTTAAATATCTTTAAACTCATAATTAAGGATCCCTTTCCATCATATATCATAAGAATCTTTTATCTTAATAGTAACATGTCCTTGCCTCTTCAAAATATGATCAATACAACGTGATTCGAACCTTCAATTTATCAGTTGACCATGAAGACTGAAGATGCTCAACCACTAGAACAAGCGTTACTTGTCATTTCTTTGAAATACTCAATATGCGATAGAAAGATTTAGAAAGAGGTCTCGAAATAGCAGAAGAAAAGATGTTTCCATGTCATATTTTCCTTTTGGTGATCAGATAATCAATTAATTAGATGGTCTAAATCCTACTATACTAATAAAGGGAAAGGCTTAATTTGTTCTTAAAAACTATATCATTCATGTGGAATATCTTCATATGCCTGACAGTGGGCATAGGAGATCAGAAGTCCGAATAAAGGAGGAGAGTTACCGTTAAAATTATGATGTGATAGATAAATAGTGACAGATAGAGAACATAAGTACTAAATTCATACATACCCAACATTTTCGACACAAAACATAGATATGTGTGAAAAAATTACTACAAATTTTTAATAAATAATAGATTATGAACCTATAATTTCAAAAATATAATGTGTTCAGTGATAAAACCTAAAGATTGAACCTATTAAATCAAAATGTTGGAGCTGCGCCATGGATAAGATCCCTTCATCATTAACTAGAGGTTTCAGTTTGAGCCTTAAATGAATAGGAAAATACTTGTAGGGAGTGCTTCCCCTTAAATGAACCTTACGGGGCCACGAATGCAGACTAATCCAGAGATTCATAACGGGTACCAACCACAGTGCGAAAAAAGAAAAAAAGAAGAAAAGGAGTTGTAATAAGTTGATGGTGTCATAGGTTCACAATCAATGTAAAAGTAGTCATATTATGATAATGCATATAGTTTAGTGCAACTAATTTTGGAAATTTGAGATTTGATATAGAATATTACTAGCATACATTTAACATCCTTTTGAGAAGAAAAACAACTCCAAAAAACCAAAGATCATTTCATAGGGAAGACTTGCATTATATTTTCTTGAAAGAATTCACTTACATGGTAGGAAAACCAACTGATTCATGGAGACAAGTTCAAATGAACAATCAGAGTCTGAATTAGTGCCACTGAGTCTGCCATTCAAAATCCATCTGTGAAACTTTTATAACCGTTGCACCCTTGGGATCAACAAAGATATACGGAGAGATTTCGGGGAATTCAGTAGGCAATGATCTCCAATGCAGGTTAGGTTCCCAGTCTGCCTCTTTGACAACTTTCAAGATTTCCTTGATCACAATTTCGCTTCCTTCACATGATAAATGTATTCCATCCCTTCAGAAAACAAATCAAGAAAGTTATACATGAAGATGGTGATTGCATACGGGACGTGTCAAAGATGATCTAGCATTAGAAGCAACCGGGAGATACATTGGAGCAAATAGGAAAGGAAATATCACATAAACATGATGATTGCTAACAGAATAAGCGCCAAGGAAGGTTTAATATAAAAATAACCCGGATACAAGGTATCATTCATCTAGACTATGATCAGAACCACTGACAAAGTTTAATATATATCGTGTGCTCAACAATGTGGTAAGTTCTACAGAGTGGTGGCTAGACCAACACTGTTGTACAAGGTAGAGTGCTGGCCAGTCAAGAATGCCCACATTCAGAAGATAAAGGTAGTGGAGATGAGAATGCTCAGATGGATGTGTGGACATACTAGGAGAGATATGATTGGGAACGAAGTTATACGGGGCAAAGTGGGAGTGCCTCCGTGGCGGACAAGAATGAGGGAAACGAGGTTGAGGTGGTTTAGACATTTGAAGAGGAGGGGCGAGGATGCGCTAGTTAGGAGGTGCGAGAGCTTGGCTGTAGTAGAAGTTAGGAGAGATACAGGTAGGCCGAAAAATAATTGGGGTGGGTGATTAGACATAACTTGGCACAACTTCATCTTACTGAGGACATGACACTCGATAGGAAGATATGAAGATCAAAGATTAGGGTAGAAGATTAGTAGGTAGCCAATTGGTAGACCTTTCGATCATGCAGGTGATCTATGTTGTGACGAGCAAAAGGAGAGAAAACCTAAGCTCATCTATAGATGCTTTGATTTCCAATCCGTGGAAAAAGAGCTCTTCCGAACAAATATCCGTCACTATTGCCATGAGGCAGTCAAAACAACCAGGTAAGTCCATTCCTTCTCAAATGCCTACTTTGTTACATAGTTCAAGTAAATTTGATGGCACTTATGTCCATATACAAGCAAACAAAACATGCCACTCATGACAGAAAGACCTGTAGTATCCCCTTGCATTTTCAAGTTTTTCAGAAAATTTGACAGCGATACAGTCCTTACTGAGAAGATGAGGTAGCATTTTGGTTGATTACCACAGGTACTAGCCAAAAGGAAAGATCTACCACAAATTTGAACTTGAACCAGTTGACTCTTTAAAGTAGATATCTCAAGAAGGGTATTTCCATATTTAATTGATTGACACATATGTGAAGCTGGATTTTGTATCGCCAAAGCAACAGTTAATTTTTACATGTTCAGCATGACAAAACACAAAAAATGATCTCGTATAAAGAAAACTTACGTAAAGCAAGCAGCCAACCAATCATCCCTCTGCTGAAGTGCTTTCCAAAGATCTATAACCTTCACACCTAACTCTTGGCACAACTGTACACAAGCGTCTGAATATTTCCGACACGATTCATTTGATCGACCAAGACTATAACTGGTTATGTGCAGAAATGAGAAGCATGTGTCACTAGTTTAGCAATAAGAACTTCAAGAAACCATGAAAAAAAAACTTCCATGTTTAACACTGATTACCCAAATACTTCAGCGATTTGTGCCTCATTCACGGCAGGAGCAGTGAGAAAGATTATCCGAGTCTTCTGAGAGAGGCTCTGGTAGTGCAGCAGATACATGTTACTAATCGAACTAAATTCAGTATTGTTCAAAAATAAAAGGTTGATGCTGAAGTGCTAACTAGATTTTATCAGAATATCTGTGTACATTCGCTTTATTTTAATATTTTGGTTAACACTTCATCCTAGAAAAGCAAGTGGATCAGATTTACTGTTTGTATCACCATTAATTTGACCTCTATGATGATTGAGAGTTGAGTTATTATAGGATGAATGGAAGTGTCACCAAAATAAAAGGTTGAAATACATATTATCAAATTTGAAACAAAAACAGATTACAGTTGCCCGTGCAGGCTATTGTGAGGAAAAAACAAGAAGATATTCTTATTCTTTAATGTTAATCCAAACCACATTGGAATATATTCACGACGTGCAACTCAACTTTAGAAATGTTACCTTCAGATGAATTGCAATCTTCCTCATGTTTTCTACATATTCAGGAAGAGGAACATGAGCACCAAGACCACTTGGGTGAGGCTCCATTGAATCGTTCCCTCCAAAATAAACTATGACCAGAGAAGGCTGTACAGCTGCATCCTAAGTTATAAAACACATGAGCCAACAACATTAAATATGATCGGGACAGAGGAACTTATGCGCTTAAAATCCCGCAGAAGAACACTACGTTAGAGTTTCCTAGCAAATGCTACATTGTCTTGGAACACAGATAAAATTATTCGAAAGATGGAACTAGGAAAAGGACAGCAAACTTTGATCATCAACCATTACCTTGGGGAACAGTTCATCCAAGACTTGAAGTGCGCACCTTGAATTCCAACCTGCATATCCACGCAGCAGTATATCTGCCTATTCCATTAGTACGAATGATTAAATAAGTGCCAGATTTTTGTACATGCAAGTGACTGAAAATTATGATAAGTTCTGGAGCATACTCAAAACACAGTAAGTAGGCATTCAGCATTACATTCTTTATCAAGTTTTCATATCAAAACATGTATCCACACCACTCATTCAAAAAAGTTCAAATTCAAACTAAACGATTATCATTTTCACCCACGAAAGAAGAGGCACCACTACCTTGAAAAGCTTTCAATAGTTAATCACATCTGAAAGCATAAAAAAACAACATAATGCAAGAAAAAAGAATAAATTACAGCAACACAAAATAGAGGTGAACTTAAGTCCCTACTCAATTGCAGTGGTGCTATAATTCTTTACCATAACATCATTTAGCAATTAAAACTGAAGCTCGACCAATTATTGATGATTCACAATGCAAAAGAAGCATCATGTAGCTGTTGGAAAACTTGACACAAAAGGAGAAAGTTTTCAATAAAGTAAACTTTACTTATCATGTTCTAAGGAATTGTTAACTAAATATACTTGAAAGAAACATGCAACTTATGCCAACATCAACAATTATCTCACTTGCTAAGTGCTGGTCAATCTCAGCCTCTCTTTCTTACTGTTGAAATCATATAAGATTAGTATTGATTTTGATTAGTCCCTCAACCAAGAATCAGGGAATAATCAAATACTTCACTGTACCATGCTAGACAAGTGACAACAGGTAGAAGTTCCCCGTTCGAGTCTCAACAACATCTATCAATAGAACACATTTCCGCATGCTTGTCCCGTAAGGGGTGTTGAAAACCTAAAATGAATATATAAAAGTGTCCCATCTCTAACAATTTATACTTTTAGATGATGCAGTTCACACAATTCAAAATTTACTTTGCCAAAGGAAATAGTCACTGATAATATAACAGCCTATTAGTTCTGTTATGGAGACAAAAAGGTTTTAAAAAGTCTATCATCTCTACTACTAGTGAATGTCAACAATTTAGCAGAACCATATTGCTACTTCATGTATTACATAATAATATTTTAATGTTTACACACATCTTTTGTCTAAATTTCCTGATTCTTGACAAAACAAAACACTCATTAGTTTGGTTTCCTATGTTTTTTCATAGCACAAAAAGAATTAACTTGAGCTAAAATTCATGTTCACTCATCCATTAGTGCTTAACATTTTTTTGTAGTAAACAAAAAAGTCTTGAATTGAGTTCAGCATAACCATGTACCTAGGTTTGGTTTCTTGAATGAGGAAAATTGATCTCCTCATTAAATTCAATGAAACTTACACACCATTTGGTTGCAATTTTGCATATTCTTATTAATAATACTAATCGAGTAAGTTATGCAGGAACCCATGCATGATTTTATGTGGCGTAAAATATGGAATAAGAACCCATATATTAAGCAATGTGAAGATTCTAGCACACAAAAGTAAGATTAAAATCTGCGTACACCCGACTCTCCCCACCAGACCCCAACAATTGTAATAGTCCCTTCATTCTTAATTACAGAATAACAATTCTTTCATTATAAATTTCAAAATAACAATTCTTTCATTATTAGTCTAATCATAACTTTCAAAACAGCACTATTCTGACTTCTGACTCATTTTATTTGAAAACCATAAAAAAGTTGCAAAATCAAGTGGTACCCACTACCCACTACTTCACAATTCACCACATCGATTACAAATATTCATGTAATAACACACACGTAATCTAAAAAAATTTGAGGGAGAAGTGGAAATGCAAAGGATGTAAAAAAAAAAAACCTTGCAAGCATAAAGGTCAGTGAGTATTGCACCCCATCCTTGATAACTGTAGCTGAATTGTACTATGGATGACCCAAAAAGCACAAATTGTGGACGAATTGGTCCTACCATTGATGAGACTCAGCAAAAGAAAATGTTTCTCTGACTCCAGAAAAGATAGATAACTATGAACAATTGTCTACTTGCTCCAGTGGGACCAGTTTAGCCCCCAAAGATAAGAAAAATGTTTTCAATGGATTTTTTTTGTTTCATAAGCATAAAATATTATTTTAAAAATATTTATATATAATTTAGAAAAATAATATAATAGGGGTGGAAATAGTGTTTTTCAATAAGGAGGTTCAAAAATAGACACACGGAGTAGCCGAAGGGGGTTCATATACCTAAAAAATTATTTTAACTATGTATAAATAATATAATTTTTCACCGAAGGCGGTTCGGATGAATCCCTAACTATAAGGTGGCTCCGTCACTGGGTGGAAATGCTACTTATATTTAAATCTACATACAAGAGATAGTTCAATTGCATGAGATATCTATTTCTATCATTTCAGATCGGAGTATACAGTTCACATCTCATTTTTAGAATTTTATATAAAGGGAGTAAGGAATATTGGACACCCTTCGTCGAAAAATAATACTGTATATATAAGTAAAATGATTCATGAAGTGATTAAATTACTTATTTTGGACACTCTTGATATAATAAGGTGTTGCAACCTAGTGGTTTTACATGCCTTGAAAGAGCCCTATGTGCCCATGTGTTCAAATCTCACTAGTAACAATTTTTCACCCCTTTTTTGGATACCCTTCATGAAATTCTCGGCTCCGTCACTGGGTGTATTGAACTTAGTGTAACATGTCACCCATAAACTCGAGAGGACTGCTTAGGTCCGTAAGAATATGTTAAGGGCTTGTGTGATTGATTTTGGTGGACACTGAGATGATCAGTTCTTACCTTTGACGAAGTTTGTGTATAATAGCAATTATCATTCTAACATTCAAATGGTAGAGTTTGAGGCGTTGTATGATAGGAGATATTGCTCACTAGTTGGCTAGTTATATGCATTCAAGGTCAAGCCATGAAGTACAAACTCATTGAGGAATTCTTTGAACAAGGTCAAATTGATTCAAGAGCTACTTCTCACAACTTAGAGTAGGCAAAAGAGTTATACGGAGCAAAAAGTTTGTAATGTGGAGTTCATGTTTGAGGATTAGGTTTAATGAAGGTCTCACCCCATGAAGAGTGTGATTAGGTTTGAAAAGAAGGATAAGTTGAGTCAAAGATTTATGGGCTTGTTTGTGATTTTACAGGGCATTGATGAGATGGCTTATGAGTTAGCATGGTCATCTAGCTTATATGGTGTTCATTTGATTCTTCATATCTCGATATTGAGAAAATACCATAAAGATGGGTCTCATGTGTTACAATGGGACATTGTAACACCACTCCATAAATTTGGATTAGATTTGAACTCATTTTATGCTTGTGATTAGACGTGGATTGTTACATTCCAAAAAATTGAATTAGATTTGAACTTAATTTATGCTAGTGATTAAACCTGAATTGTTGAAATTTATGAGTTATGGGATGAATAACCTATCCTACTTAAAGGTGTTCATGTCTAGTTTTTGGCATTTCAAATCGTTAAATCGAGCATTGTACAAAAAATTAAGTACATTTTTACTAAAGGTGTGAACAGATATTTTTAAGTGTTCAATGCAATAGATCATGTGACACACACTCCACAACACTGAATTTTGGTGCATTGGATGGTGCAACACATGCTCCACAACAATAAATTTGGTGCATTTAGATGGTGTGGCGCACGCTCCAGATCATTGAACTTAGGTACGATAGAGAGTGTGGCGCATTACATGTGAAGATAGCGTTGAGCATCATGAAACACATTTAGGATGTTTTAGCAGAATATGAGGTATGTCTCTTTGGACATACTTTTACTTACAAGGTTTTGGTAGGTCTTATGGGCGTGTGAAACAAACTCACATCGAGCCTTCGTAGTTGGATTTCGTACTATCATATATGTACATGAACATGTTTTACTCTATGAACAAAATTATTGAACTTGATTTCCAAATTAATGGTTTTTAGAGTGTTGATCTTTGTCGCGATTCAATTACGGGATTGTCACGCTCCGAACCTACACCCTGAACGTGACCGACACTCGAGAACCATTGCTGGTCCCCAAGTGAACCCTTGGCCTGGCTGACTACTTAGCGGAAGACTTACTCAAGCGATAAAAAGCTTAAAAATAGACTTTTTGAACATTTAAACTCAAAGTAAAAACTCAATTCAAACTGTCTATAAAATACTCAATAATATAAGTATTATAGTTTGCAAAAACATCTCAAGAAAAAGTAAATACTGAAAGACTCTTCAACTCTATCTATCTATGAAGCCTCTACTATTAAAGAAGGATGTCGAGACAAGACCCACGACATCTCAAACTACTAACTAGAAAGTAAATGTGAAGTCCTCCGGAATGGAAAGAGGCTCACCAAAATTGTCTGGAGTGTAGAGTGATCTCAACAGAAAGCCTATTGATGATCCTGAACACATGTATTTGCATCATAAAAAGATGCAGGTCGAATGACATCAGTACATTGAATGTACGAGTATGTAATATAGCCGAAGCGAAATAACTGAATGAAAGGACTCCAATAGATAAAATATACTCAAGCTGAATGTAAAGAGATAAAAGAGTCAAATCATTTAAAACTTTACAAAATACTTACTGATTTCTGAACTCAACATACTAAGTGATATATTAAAAATACACTTTAACTCTATAGGGAGATTCTCTAACCGACAACCATCACTGTGAGCTAAGTGATGATACAACGTCTTATTCACGCTGCCAGAACTGTCCTATATCGTGCCGGGATACAGGACACCTCAACTAAGTGGATCCACTAAGCAATTAGGATTTATCTAAAAAGTATGATCATGTATCCATGTTGGCAAGACATGGTTTATCGGGGCTGTGAGTTGTTTGAACTCTCCCCCATATCGGTGCTCAATACTACTTCCAATAATATATACTCTTGCTCAAATGTATAAAAACATACTTTTCTGTGATTTGAGGTAATTGCTCAATCTAACCTCTTTAAACAGGTAACTGCTCTTACTCAATCTTTCTGAAAACTCTTTTACTTTTCTCAAAATAATATTCTCTTTCTTCATGTAAAAATGAAACATTTGGGAAATACTTAGTTCCCTTATACTCTTGTTTAAATCTTGGTTAATACTCTTTCTCAAACTTCTCTTTACTTTCTCAAAAACTCAGTTTAAAGCATAAATATTGGCTTTAAAAGATTCTCAAAACTTATAATTCAAAATAGGGTTCATGTTGAAATATAGACATGAGCAACTCAACTCAAGGATCTTAATAACAATATAGAAAACTCAATACTCAAAACTCAAGAAGTCAGAACTCAATGATACTATTCATCTCAAGAATAGTCAGTTATTAGGATTCAAGCTGAAGTATAGACATGTACAATCAACTCAATCATTTCAATAAACAATGTACGATAGTTCAATGATTAGAAATAGGAATTTACTAATCAGCAACTCAAGAATTTAAAACTCAATATCAATTCATCTCAAGAATACTGAAATCTAAGGATACAACCCTAGATTACTCTTTTACTGCTTTGAAAGTAGATGTAGGGCGTGAGGATGAACTAGTCCAATACTATGATAGCCTTACATACCTGGGAAGAATAAAATTCTTGGCGAAATCGATGAAACTCGAAGAACGCTCGAAACTCTAGCTTTTCTCCTCTTGGAACCTTGCTCTAATGTCTTGAAGTGTTAGCTAGTGAACGTAAAAGAATTGATTAACACTTTCTACGCCCTTAATTAGGTGTGAAACGCCGTAGTTTAGGCTTAGAATATGGTTAAAACGACGTAATTTAGGGTACCAAACACTTTGGGGAAAGACCACATTGATCCTAACTTAAAAACTGACGAGGTGCCTCATTAGAGAGGCTTCACGAGCCGTCTAAGGCTTCATTGGCCGTATAGCCGATCGTGAAGCTTCACCTGCTTGATAGTACTTCACTAAAACAGGCATAACTTTTTACTCCAAACTTCAAATGGAGCAAACTTGGTGGCGTTGGAAAGAGGACTCAAAGACCTTTAATTTTATAGGTAATGGGTCACTTAATTCATTTTGTGCTAAGAGATATGATCATTTGAAGTTGACCCAAAACCTGAAAACTAATGGGTGACTTGTACGGACCCCTAAACGGGCCGTCCAAGTCACCACGGGCCGTCTAAGGGCTTGTGAAGGTGACCTTCACCTTGGCAGCCTTGGGCAGTCCTTCACGATGCCCAAGACGGGCCGTGGACCCCTAAACGGGCCATTTATGGTATCGTAAAGTGTCCATGGTCTATTTTGGGTTCGTGGACTTGCCCGTTTGCCCTCTTTAGCCTTTCTCAAAGTTCGAGGTGTTACACTTTGACTCCACGAGTCCATCTACGATCGTAGAAAGGTGTACGGACCGTAGATGCCTTCCGTAACACCAGTCTGAAGAAATTTTCTAAGGTATGATTTATTATTAGAATTTTTTTCGAGGTGTTACAGGGATCGTACGGGCATCTACTTTATTCTATCTAGATAGGTGAAGTCTTACCACCCATTTTCATTTAATAGAAAAAACGTGAAGCAAAATATATCCGAGTCGACAAAGTAAAACAAAAGTAAGAAAATATGTTCATCTTTATATAATCATGTAATAATTCCCATGGATCTAGATCTAAACAGGTACATGAGCTTCTAATAGAGTATAAACAAAAAGTAAAATAAAATACATAAAAAGACAGACATAACTTCCACTCGAGGACGGATCAGGTAGAAGCTAATGATGAATAACCATCATTCCTATACTTCAAACAACCAGAAACACACCTACATCAACAAAAGGCATAGCAAAAATAGTATCAGTACACCATACGTATTGAGTATACATCATAGACCTGGATTAAATCCACATAAAACACAACAAAATCAACATGAGCTACAACATAAATGTATCACATTTAACTTCTCATAAATCACACATTACCTTCTCTTACCTTAGTCCTTCACATGATTTTCACATGATATTAGAATTTCATTATTACTTTCTAATCTCAATCACTAGCCTTGTCATTAATATAATTCTCACGGGTATGCCACTACACGAATCATCAACACCTATACTATAATCAAATATTGTTATTATCCCACACCATCCATTTTCCAAGTTACTAATAGTTTCAATTATCAGACTTAGCCATTTTGAATCCTTTCTAGTCATTATTATAAGTTCCCCACAATTATTACAAACACCACAATTATACGCACACAATACTCGATTTGACCCAACATGATCATCATTTGGAACTACCTTTTAACACACCAGGGGTGAAGCCTCAAGGAGCACTAAAAATAATATACATGTTAGGGTGGAAATCATGAAATAATACATATATTAGCTACATTCTAGGAACAATAAATAAATATTGACCTAATGTCCAAATATAGAGAATGAAATTATTTTTCTTCTAAAAAAGAAGATACATATATGATTCTTATATATCTTCAAAAATACTTTCTCCCTCCTCAATTTAGTTATATATTTATATTCCTCAATATTTCATCTTTTAAACAACATTGCTTCTCAACTATTGTTTTTAAGTTTTTCTTTTGTTAATTTATCTTTTTATAAAGATACTCTAATCTCCATCTTTATTTATACATGAATTGTTCATTTTGAAATGAATATTTGTCGACATATATATAGTCTCTTATTTACCATCGATTTTAACAATTTATAGTACTCAAATTGAGGTATATTGCCTTCTAACTAATATTAATCTGTCAATGGTATTGGACACTAATATTTTGAGAATATTACTCTGTCAGATCTAACTGCACGAGTAATTAGAGATTGTTTTTATCCTTCCAATTTTATCAAATATTCTCAAAGGAGCTAGTTAGGGATTCTTTTCTTCTTTATATGGCTTCTCTAAATCGGTGGTTGATTTAAAATAGGATAATATGAAGATATCATGAAATTAATAATATTTTGAATATAGGGTTAATATATGAATTATATGTGATTTTTAGTATTAATTTGAGAAGATTTTAAATTTGGATCAATCAGACTAGGCAACATAATAAATAAATATTTAATAATTTAACTTTAGGGGAGTTGTTAAAATAAGGGAAAATATGAGGCAACAGGTTAATATCGAGGGTATTTATGAGCCAAAATATTGACGTCAGGGTATTTGGGGGCCAAAAAGTGGATTAAGGATAGTTTTGTACCAATTCAAATAGTTGAGAGGCATTTTAGATCCTTCCCCATTTATTTATATATGGATTGTTCATCTGAGATGAACACTTGACGAGACATAGTCCCTTATTTACCACCAATTTCAACAATCAATAATACTCAAATTAAGTAATCTTGGCTTCTAACTAAGATTACTCTACCAATAATATTTTTTTTACTTAAGATGCAAGGTTCATCTGAACAACTTTTTGAAAAAGGTTTTTGAGATTTGTTTTTAAATTTTGAGAGAAGGTAAGTTTTCTTGCCAAAAGTGTGGGAGATGGTGTGGTAGTTCTGTTAATGGGGCTTTTTCTTTTTTGCTAACGAACCGAATTTTACCTAATAGATAAAAAAAATTTAATTAGCAAAAAAAAAAAAAGAAAAAAGAAGCCACATTAACATATATACCACCACTTCTCCCTCACTTTTTGCAAGAGAACTTCTCTAACCTCTAAATTAAAATAAAAAAACTCAAAAACCTTTTCCAAAAAATAATTCAAGAGGTCTATGCAGCTTAAGTAAAAAATAATTATCATTCATAGGCAACATACCTCAATTTGAATACTCTTAATTGTTGAAATCGATGGCAAATAGGGGACTAAGTCTCAGCAAAGGTTCATTTTAGACGAACAATCCATATATAAATAAAAATGGAGATTAGAGTATCTTATAAAACGATACAAAAGAAATAAATTTTATCAAAAGAAAAACTCAAGAATGATAGTTGAGATGCAATGTGGTTTAAGAGATGAAATATTGAAGAGTATATATAGATAATTAGATTGAGAAGTATGTGATGATGCAATTAATATGATCAAATATGTATCTTCTCTTTTAGAAGAAAAATAATATCATTTACCATATTTGGATATTTGGTCAATATTTATTTATGGACATTTGGAGAATATTTATTTATGGTTTGTAGAATGTAGCTAATATATAAAATTCTCTCACAATTTTTTTCAAGTGTGAACATAGTTAATTGGTCAAGTCACATGAGGGTCTATATTGCGTTTCGCCCCCTTTCATTTTGTAATTTACACCCTGATATGTAGGGCTGGACATAAATATCGAAAAACCGAACCGAACCGATTTTTTTGGTATTTCGTTTTCGGTATATATTTTCATACTTTCGGTAATTCGATACGTATTTTTGTATTTTTTGGTATTTCGGTTAACCAAAATATAGTATATTATAATAATATTTCAAATTAATATTATGTTAATTATTAACATTAAATATTTTTATAGGCAAAATGTAAGTAAAATTAGGTCACCACTTTGGCACTTTTCAATTTTTCAGTTTCCACCATCAGCAGAGCCGCACTCGGCACTACCCCTTCCCACTTCCCACATCCCACATCCCACCGGCGATCAGCAGCAGCGAGCCAGCGACCGGCGACCGCCGCAACCAGCAGCAGCGAACGCCGCTACAGCAGCGATCGACCAGCAGCAGCCGACGCCCGACTAGAGCGGCGACCACCAGCAGCAGCAGCGGCGACCAGCAACACCAGTAAAATTTTGTGTGCTAACTTTACCATCTCTAACTAAAAAATCAAACTAACAAATACCGAACCAAAGTATGAAAAACCGAACCGGTTAATTCGGTTCGGTACAACAAATGCAAGAACCGAAAATTGAAAAAATCGAAAAAAAAACCAAAACCGAACTGAATTACCGAATGCCCAGCCCTACAGTGATATGTACATTCTTTAGTGATTTTAAAAAATCAAGTTATTTCGTAATTTTAAGAAATATGAAACCAATCAGTTCATTTTTGTACGCCTATACCAATTTTTGTGTTGAGAATTACTAAATCAAGAATCGCTAGAGCATATCCACATCGCCGTACAACTTCATTAACCTTCAAAAGACACAGATGTGCATTCACAACAAAGTTTATAATTTGCACCATTAGTAGGAGCATGAGCATTGAAGTTCTCAATTTTGGTTGAAATTTGCACCATTAGTAGGGCAGAAAAAACTTGTAATTCGAAATCTTATCATTGTTAAGTTATACTTAGTCAGGGGCGTATCTAGGGGGTCACCGGGTTCACGTGAACCCAGGCTCCCCTCCCGAGATCATATATAATAGTGTAATATGTTTAAAGAAATATTGAAATATAGATGTGTGAATCCATATTCGGAGTATTATATTATGTGACGATGATTGGGTGCACCTCTCTAAGTGAGATTAGAAATCTAAATCTTATATATGTATAGATATATCTGATCAAATTTACATCTTAGATCCACCTTTTTACAATAGTGCACCACTCATCTCGAAATTCTGGATACGCCTCTGTACTTAGTTATCATGCATTTCTTCCAACACACTTCTTCAATAAGGACACATGGAAAATCGAATGTTCCAAAGCTAAATCATTAGGCAAATCAAGTTCATAAGCCACCTGTCCAATATGTCTCAATACTTGATAAGGACCAACATAACAGAGACTAAGCTTCCCTTTCTTACCAAACCTGATGACACCCTTCATAGGTGAAATCTTCAATTAACCCAATCACCAACATTAAACTCAAGATCTCTTCTTCTAACATCGGCATAGGAATTTTGTCGACCTTAAGCCGTTTTCAACCCTTCTCTAATGAGTCGAACTTTTTCCATAGCCTCATGAACCAATTCGGGCCCTATCAAAGAAACCTCACCAACTTCAAACCAACCTATAGAAGATCTACACCTCCCATCATAGAGAGCCTCAAATGGAGCCATACCAATTCTTGAATGATAGCTATTATTATATGCAAACTCAATCAAAGGCAAGTGGTCATCTCAATTACCCTTGAAGTCAACCACAAAAGCTCTCAACATATCTTCCAAAGTTTGAATAGTACGCTCCGCTTGCCTATCAGTTTGAGGGTGAAAGGCCGTACTAAGCTTGACATGAGTACCAAGACCCTTTTAGAAAGACTTCCAAAATTGAGAAGTAAATTGGGTACCACAATAGGAGATAATGGATAGGGGCACTCCATGCAACTTAGCCATTTTCTTTAGATATAATCTTGCATAGTCTTCCACCGAATAAGAAACCTTGATGGGAATGAAATGAGTTGACTTCATCATACGATCCACAATAACCTAAATCTAGTCATGTTGCCACTGGGTGCAGGGTAAATCAGCAATAAAGTCCATGTTCAAATCTTCCCACTTCCAAATAGGAATGCTAATATCTTGATGAGAATTATTTTAAAAGCAAAACTATTATTTGAAAAGGGTTGTAGGCTATATATAGTTATTGTGGTGACAGGGTGGACTCTTGGTATATGTATTGTATTCGAAATTCCTTTATTTTTGTGATTATGCATTCATATTCATTCTCATGGATCACAAATTTAGTTTTATGGAAACTATGTTTCAAAAGAAAGTTGCATGCTCGAGGGAAATAATCTTGGTGGTTTTATTGTTGATTATACTGAGGATAAATACTGATTTGTATGCTTGAGGAATATAGTTCTTAGGTGGGTATATGAGACTCACGAGTCCCTCAGGGTCCTACCTCACACCGAATTCATTGACTATATATTGCATTGCGTTTATTATTATTACTTGTTGTATTTTGCTCTTGTTGTAATGACCCTGAAGGTCACCAATCAAATTTGAATACTATCTATGTATTTTATCCCGAGCCTATTTTATCACCAATCAAATTAATACTATCTATTAATCTATTGTTGAATGCAATTATCGGAACTACAAATTGCATATAGTGTTTAGCAGAACGGATTTTTAACCTTGGGCATCAAGGGGATTGTCCTACTTGATTATTATACAGGAATTCAAATAAATTCGATCTTGTTAATTCTAGTTTTATAGACATATAGTCTACACTTATGATTAGCTACCAACTACTTCAATCTGAAATGAATTAACTATTCAAAAGATTATCAAAAGTGAATTAATATATTAGCTACATTGTAAAAACCATTAATAAATATTGACCAAATGTCCAAATATGGTAGATGACATTATTTTTCTTCTAAAAGAGAAGATACATATCTGATCCTATTAATTGCATCCTCATATATCTTCAAAAATACTTTCTCTCTTCTCAATTTAATCATCTATGTATACTCTTCAATATTTCATCTCTCATATCACATTGTTTCTCAACTATCATTCTTGCATTTCGTTGTATCAAGATACTCTAATCTTCATATTTATTTATCAGAGAAGGGCCTAAAATGCCTCTTAACAATTTGAATTGGTACAAAATTACTCTTCATCCACCATTATGCCCCTAAATATCCCTGACGTCAATCTTTTGGCTAAAAAATACCCTTATTTCTAACGGCTCACACTCATGAGCTAGATGGAGGGCAATATTGTACCAAATCTCATAGTTTAAGGACATTTTAGGTCTTTCTTTGTTAAGGACATATAGAATTCTGCGGACTTGAATTTCTAATTCCTCGAGGTCTGATCTGGACTTACAAAGTTTTGGGGTGTTACAACATTCCTCAGCAACGACGTCAAAATTGAATACGCTCAAAATTATACCTTAAGATGATGTAACGCAGATGCATGCAAATATTATAACTCAAACAAGATTAGGGTCAAATCCCCTATAAAATAAAGAGAAATACTACTAATTGAACTAATACAAAATTGACAATCTAAATTGTATTACTAGAAGTTGCAGTAATAAGTTTGAGTCGTAAATTTGTATGATGAAAGCACTAAAGTTGTGTTTCCATAATGAAATGCAATGTTCTTTAATTTTCATGCAACTACAGATAATCAGACTTTTAGATATGCACCCGGTTCCTAAACCAACACTCAAAAGTACATTAATTAAGAATTTTTTGAAAGCAAGTCAACAATAATTACTCAAGCTCACGTAGATAAAGGAGTTGCAAACTCCCTTTTGAGTAGGGTGTGCATCGATAGGTTCGATTTGATTTTATGTATTATCGGTTCGATTTATTGATTTTTGATTTTAAATATGCAATAAAATCAATTCTCATAATTTCTTTACTTTTAATATAGAATTGAGGGTCACAAAATTTTCAATCTTCATTTGCAGATCAAATGACTATTCAAAAGTTACAATTATTTCTTAGTATGTGTTATATTAAAGAATTTTAATTAAGTATTTATCAATAATATTAATAATATTTAAATATCACAAAAAATTAATAAATAGATTAAAAAAACACATTTTCCTAAAAATTATTCGAAATATCACAAGTCATATAAGCACTTGTCTATATTACATTTCATCTTTCTCATTACGCAGGCGATAAGGATTTATAACACTATCAGCCAAAATCTTAGCTAAATTGTCTATACGAGAACATTGATAAAAATGAGGCATAAGACACATTTTTAGAAGCCAATAATTCTTTATTTTAGCTTCTATATGTATTTTTTCCTCCCACTTGACTTTAAGTGCATACATATATGCCAGAAAATCCTCATTTGGACCAAGACAAATATGAATGTTAATAATTACTTTCATCCAATGATTTGGGAGAGAAAAAAATAAATATAAATAAAGCTTCCGGATCTAAGACCGATATAAAATGGGAAGTTAATTCTTCTCGTTTCATCTTAAATAATTGAATATATTCTGGTATGGAAGAAGAAGGATCCATTTAGATCTCTTTAAATTCCTCATATTTTCTTCTCCCTTCCCTCTTCCAAACTCTTTGATCCCTAAATATATTTTGAATAAAACTTAGAACATCATTTCTAATAATTTTTGAATCGAAATCAGAATCAGAATCATTAATGATTATTGTTCTTCGTTGATGAACTCCTCTACGTTGTCTTCTTGTTTGATTGTTAGTATCACTCACACTTGGAGTACTTCAAGTCGGTCTCCGTCCAACCATTTCTAAAATGAGAACAAAGAAACAATCAGAACATTTATTCATAACCATTTAGTAGGCGTTATAAAAATAGTTGTTTCTACGTAATTTTCTTTATTGACCAAATTGAGAACATGGTTAAATATTTGAAATTGTATAAAATTTCCATCAAAGTCAAAATATTCAACCTGTTATCTACTCCCACAGTTCAACCCAGAAAATTCATCAAATCGGGTAACTTCTTTTTACCTAAATTATAAAGATAGGGTCTTTTCTACCCTTTTAAACCCTATCTTTATTAAACATAAATGCGATATTTTGCCTTCTTACATTTTGAATAAAAGAAAATAATTTTTTCAGATATCTATGTTTAAAATAAAGATCTTTTATGTGTAAAAAAGTGATAAAACTAAAAATAAAATTGTAATGATAAACTAGAAAATAAATAAAAAGATTTGCGCTTTGATACCACTGGGCATGTTGTTGTTGGACTTTGATACCAATGAAAAAATTAATTAGTAACATGACCATCAATTATACCTACTAATAATAACAAAATTTTCTCTGAACCAAATTAAAAATTCTTGGCACCTCTTTGACAAATAATAGATCTTCTTCTATTGATGAATATAATATTGTGATGTTCATTTTTATGTCAAAAACCATGTATCATCATCTTTATTTATAGCCTATCCAAGCTTGGCCTTATGACAAGTAGTTTGACTCATTTGATTACTTCTTTATAATATTGGATTTCTTATATCTATTTCTCATAAGCATTAATGATTTTACTTAAAGAAGACTACCTAACTACACAAATATTTCTATCATAATTGCTAATTCTTCCTATAGTTTAAAATAATTACATATTGTCACACTAATTAATAATTTCATATCAGATTGCAAGTCAGATACACCTAGATAAATGATTTTTCTACCAGATTCACTGAAATAGGGAGAGAGACGAGCGAGATTTGCTTATGCATTCCAAATTTATGAAAATCACACAAGATACATGTATCTGACATGTATCTGACACTAGTTACATGTATCAGGGATACCAGATACGCGAGCGAGATAGCAGAGTGACAACGAGAAAGGAGGGAGGTGAGTGAGATTTGTTTTATGTATCCAGATACATGTGAATCCACTTGGATACAATGTATCTAGAACAAATTACACCTAATTTTGTCTTCATGTATCCGACATACATATATTTAGATGTATCTGGATGCAGCAGATATATGTATCTGAACTCCGAAATCGGGTATGATTCATAATACTGTAAACTAGCGTGTATCTAAATAATTAGCTCCTAAACTAATGAGATTTCTGTAAGTTACCTTTACTTAATAGGGATGTAGAAAACATATCTCATTAATTTATATGAAACATCAGTAATTCAAGTTATATTTTAATAAACAAGTCTTTTATCATTTTAAATTGCTTCATGAGGATGTTTAAGAAATCAAAAACTTATATTGAACAAAATTAAATCTAAAAAAAAATTCATCGGTAAACCATCTTATTTGACTTTGTTAATTATTTTTTAAATAAGTAAGAAACTAACAACATTGTATTTCATTCACTTTTTATTAATATCAATATCAAATAGATGAAAAACACATTTTCATAAAAAATTTTCAAAATATCACAAGTCATATAAGCACTTGTCTATATTACATGTCATCTTTCTCATTACGCGGGTGATTAGGATTTATAACACTATCGGCTAAAATCTTAGCTAGATTGTCTATAGGAGAACATTGATAAAAATGAGGCCTAGGACACGTTCTTTGAAGCCAATATTTCTTTATTTTAGCTTCTATATCTATTTTTTCCTCCCACTTGTGTTTAAGTGCATTCATATATGTCAGAAAATCCTCATTTGGACCAAGACAAATATGAATGTTAATCATTACTTTCATCCAATGATTTGGGAGAGAAAAAATAAATATAACTGAAGCTTCCGGATCTAAGACCGATATAAAATGGGAAGTCAATTCTTCTCGTTTCATCTGAAATAATTGAATATATTCTGGTATGGAAGAAGAAGCATCCATTTGAATCTCTTTAAATTCCTCATATTTTCTTCTCCCTTCCCTCTTCCAAGCTCTTTGATCCCTAAAGATATTTTGAATAGAACTTGGAACATCGTTTCTAATAATTTCTGAATCAGAATCAGAATCATTAATGACTATTGTCCTTCGTTGATGAACTCTTCTACGTTGTTTTCTTGCTTGATTGTTAGTATCACTCACAGTTGGAGTACTTCGAGTTCGTCTCTGTCCAACCATTTCTAAATGAGAACAAAAAATAATCAGAACATTTATTTATAACCATTTAATAGGCTATAAACATAGTTGATTTCATGTAATTTTTCTTTATCGGCCAAAGTAAGAATATGGTTAAATATTGGAAAATGTATAAAATTTTCATCAAAGTCAAAGCATTCAGCCTTTTATCTACTCCAACAGTTCAACCTAGAAAATCCATCAAATCGGGTGACTTTTTTTACCTAAATTATGAAGATAGGGTCTTTTCTACCCTTTTAAACCCTATCTTTATTAAATATAAACGCGATATTTTGCCTTCTTACCTTTTGAATAAAAAAAACAATTTTTTTCGAGAGATCTATGTTTAAAATGAAGATCTATTATATGTAAAAAAAGTGATTAAATTAAATACAAAATTGTAATGATAAACTAAAAATTAAATAAAAAGATTTGCGCTTTGATACCAACGAAAAAATTTAATAGTAACAAGACCATCAGCTGGACCTATTAATAATAACACAATTTTCTCTGAACCAAACAAAAACTTCTTTGGCATCTCTTTGACAAATAATAGATCCTCTTCTATGGATGAATAGAATATTGTGATGTTTATTTTTATGTCAGAAATCATGTGTCTTTCCCTTTATTTATAGTCTATCTGAGATTGGCCGTATGGCAAGTGGTTTGACCCATTTGATTATTTATTTATGATATTGGATTTCTTATATCTATTTTTCATAATCAATAATGATTTTACTTAAAGAAGACTAGCTACTTAATTACATAAACATTTCTATCATAATTACTAATTCTCCCTATAGTTTAAAATAATTACATATTGTCACACTAATTAAGAATTTCATACCAGATTGCAAGTCAGATACACCTAGATACATATTTTTTGCTACCAGATTTGCTGAAATAAGGCGAGAGACGAGTGAGATATGTCTATGTATTCCACATTCATGCGAATCACACTAGATACATGCCTCTGACACTAGTTACATGTATCAGGGATACCAGATACGCGAGTGAGATAGCAGAGTGGCAGCGAGAAAGGAGGGAGGTGAGCTGGATTTGTTATATGTATCCCAGATACATGTGAATCCACTCGGATACAATGTATCTAGAACAAATTACACATAATTTTATTCTCATGTATCCGACATACATGTATATGATGTATCTGGATGCACCATACATATGTATCTGAAGTCTAAAATCTGGTATGATTCATAATATTGCAAATTAGCGTGTATCAAAATAATTAGCTCCTAAACTAATGAGATTTGTGTAAGTTACCCTTTACTTAATAGAGATGTAGAAAACAAATCTCATCAATTTATATGAAACATCACTAATTCAAGTTATATTTTAATAAACAATCCTTTTATCATTTTAAATTGCTTCATGAGAATGTATAAGAAATAAAAAATTTATATTGAACAAAATTAAATATCTAACAAAATTCTCGGGTAAACCATCTTATTTGACTTTGTTAATTATATTTTAAATAAGTAAGAAACCAATAATATTGTATTAGATTTGTTATAAATACATTGAATTGTGTGCATTGTCCATTAGATTTATCCAATAATTAATTCAATTCATGTATGTATACTATCAAGGTGATAAGAACTTTTTTGGATAACCATGTATCTACTAGTTGGTGACCTTTGGGAGTGATACCTCAACACTATAAATAGAGGTCATTCACCATTTGGAAGACACACTTGAATATAAGAAAAATTCTCTCTTCCATCTATACTTCTTGCCCTCTGCTTATTATATTATATTATATTATTTTGAGCTTTCTTTTACAATATGTTATCAGCACGAAGTTCCTACTTGCAAAGGTATTATATAAATATTCATATTTAATCCACATATTCTTCTTATAATCTCATCATGTCGAATTTATCCAAACTTGAGTTCGTGGCACTAGATATTTCTGGAAAAAAGTACTTATCTTGGATACTCGATGCTGAGATTCACTTAGCTGCTAAAGGACTTGATGCCACCATTACTCCGGGAAATGAAGCATCAAGCCAAGATAAGGCGAAGGCTATGATTTTCCTTCGTCGTCATCTTGATGAGGGCCTGAAGATTGAATATCTTACGATAAAAGATCCACTTGAATTGTGGACTGATTTAAAGGGAAGGTATGACCATCTAAAGGCAACAGTATTGCCAAGAGCTCGTTATGAGTGGATGCACTTACGATTTCAAAATTTTAAGATCGTAATTGAATATAACTCTGTTGTATTCAGGATAACCTCCCAATTGAAATTATGTGGGGAGACTATAAAAGATGAGGACATGTTGGAAAAGACACTTACGACTTTCCATGCCTCAAATGTGATATTGCAGCAACAATATCGTGAAAAGGGACAAATACTATGAACTGATCTCATGCCTTCTAGTGGTTGAGCAACATAACACTCTTTTGATAAAAAATCATGAAGCTCGTCCCACTGGAGTTGCTCTGTTACGGAAGGCAATGTGGTAGAAGCACGTGATCAATCTGAAGTAAAAGGAGATGATCATCGGGGCTATAATAATGTGCGGGGACGTGGAAAAGACAAGAGACGATACAACAATCATCGAGGTGGTGGTCATAATAATAGGGAGAACAACATGAGTTCTCAAAATAACCCCTCAAAAAGTAATTGCCATCGTTGTGGCATGAAAGGCCATTGGAAGAGTGAATATCGGACACCTGAGCATTTTGTCAAACTCTACCAAAATTCCTTCAAAAGAAAAGGAAATAAAGATGGTGCATCCTCTTCCAATGGTCGAGCAGAGTCACATTTGACTCTTAAAGATGATGATAAAGCGAGAACATCTCAGAAATATGATAAGGATGTTGAAGCAAATTTGGCTGTAAAGGATGATGTTTTTGATGGCCTTGATTATATTACTCATATGGAAGTTGATGACTTCTTTGGAGATCGAAATTGAAGTTTGATCTTTTAGCTGGGGAATGCATTCTGTTGCTACTTTTATTTATGTGTTTTTAATTATCACGTTCTTCTTTATTTTGAAGTATTTAAATTTTCGTTGTTAGTTTTGTTTCGTACTTCTTTTGATGTATTTTTATTTTTGTGAAAATTAATAAAAATTCCCAGTTTTCAATTGGATTCAAGATGAGTAATGGAGATGTGTGCCTTCTTGATAGTGCTACAACGCATACTATATTAAGAGAAAAGAAATACTTTTCTAATTTGGTTATGAAAATGGCATATTTTAACACAATATCATGTAGTACAAAATTAATTGAGGGCTCTGGAAAAGCGACTTTATTACTACCTGGAGGGACAATATTGACCATTGATAGTGCATTATATTGTAGTAAGTCTCAAAGAAACTTATTAAGTTTCAAAGTTATCTGTCAAAATGACTATCATGTTGAGACTGCTAATGAAGGAAAGGTTGAGTACCTTTACATTACTACGATTAATACAAAGAAGAAAATTGTGCATGAAAAATTACCCGCACTTTCTTCTGGGTTGTACTATACAAATATAAGTACAGTTGAATCACATACCGTAGTAAACAAAAGATTTACTAATTTTAATGATTTTATCATTTGGCATGACCGGTTGGGCCATCCTGGTTTTAATATGATGTGCAAAATAATTGAGAATTCACATGGGCACACCTTAAAGAGCCCAAATATCCTTCAGTCAAAGGAATTCTCTTGTGCTGCTTGTTATCAAGAAAAGTTGATCATTAAACCTTCAACAGTCAAGGTTGGAATTGAATCCCCTGCATTTCTATAACGTATGCAGGGTGATATATGTGGGCCAATTCACCCTGCATGTGGACCATTTAAATATTATATGATCTTGATAGATGCTTCTACGCAAGATGATCGCTTGTGTGCTTATTATCAACTCGCAACATAGCTTTTGCGCAATTGTTGGCTCAAATAGTAAGATTAAAAGCACAATTTCTAGACTATGCAATAAAGACAATTCGTCTAGATAATGCTGGTGCATTTGCATCTCAGGCATTTAATGATTATTGTATGTATACTGGAATAACAGTTGAACATCCAGTTGCTCATGTTCATACTCAGAACGGTCTAGCAGAATCGTTGATTAAACGTCTGCAATTGATAGCCAGATCATTGCTAATGAGAACAAAGTTGTATGTGTCTATGTGGGGGCATGCTATTTTGCATGCAGCAACACTTGTGTGCATAAGGCCAACCAATTATCATGAATTTTCCCCATTACAATTGGCTTTTGGTCAAGAGCCAAATATTTCCCATCTTAAAATTTTTAGATGTGCGATATATGTTTCGATTGCTCCACCACAATGCACAAAGATGGGTCCCCCAAAGAAGGTTGGGGATCCGAAGTGTGCTTGCATGGTAATAGGGTGATAGACACAATTTTTAACCAAATTCTTGCTTCTTGATTCAAGTGGGAATAGTGAAGAGTCGAATACTGACCCGAATCTTTAGTCCTGTCCCACCTAGCAATAGAGTTCACCCCACACAAAGTATGACAAATATCACGATATGGAGGCCGTTCTATCATATCTTGGAACTCAGTGTGATCACAATTAGGTCTACTTAAGAAGTCATTCAATGCTTCCACAGAAAATCCCACACGACTCCCCTGAATAACACCCCAATTACGATTCAAATGGTAAGTATCCCAATTAGCATAAAATTCTCGCACAAGGCTCAAATTACACTCACCTTGATCAACAAAGATGTATTGAAGACCCAAGGCTTGAACTTTAGCGTGAATTCGAGGAAATTCGGCTAGTAGCCGCCTATCATTGACATGCTCTTCACCCAAATACTTGGCCTCTTGTTGACAATCAAACCACTCCGCACCATAGTGCTACACCACTTGTTTGCCGAATTTTAATGGTGGCAAGCCGGTAGTAGCTCGGCTAGAATTTTCGGCGGAGGACCCTTTACGATTACGTTTACTTTCGGCACCACCCTCACTGTGCTTACCTTTAGGAGCCATGAACCTTGCCAAAGAAGAAGAAAATAGAGAAATACATTTTTTTTGGGGTTGGGTAGTGGGGGCAGTGGGGGGGGGGGTAAATGGGTTTTGATTTTTTTTTGTTGGAAATTAGTGGTAATTGGTAGTGGGGGGTGAAGTTAAAGTGAATAGGAGAAGGTTTTGGGAAGGATTAATGGAGGAATTGGAGGTTTTGGGCAAGAACTTGGGTGAAGAAGATGATTTTTTTTAAATTTTTTTTGAAAAGTGGAGGGGGACGGGGTTGGGTAGGCAGTAGGGTGGGAGGGATGAAGTGGGTTTTGATTTTCTTGGGAAATTTAGTGGTTTTAATAGTTGGGTGTGGAGGAAAAGAGGTGGGAAAAAGGTTTTTTGGGAGTTTTAATGGTGGAATGTGGGATTTGGAGAAGAAAGTGGTTGGAGAAGAAAAGAAAAAATGTTGAAAAGTTGAGAGAATTTGGGGGTTGGGGTCGGGTAGAGAGATAAAATTAGGGAAAGTGAAGGCATTTTGGGTAAGTGGAAGAATAAAAGGAAATTTGGGGTGGTTTCTTTAAACTTGTCTTTTTCTTTTTCAGGTGGGTCCCATTCAAGAAGGAAAAAAAAATTTCGATGCCTGGAGCGATACGGGGGCACTGCCCCTTCAGTACGCCAAAAAGTGGTCTCTAAAGTTTACATCTTGGCACCTCGCGCCCGAACTAAGCTTGAATCGGCACATTTTGATGGCCTGGCGCGATAGTGGGCCGGCGCGCCCGCAGTGCTCCTGCCCAGCGCTTCTGAAGTTTTCTCCTTGGCGCGACGCACCTGGCCTGCGCTCGGCCAGGGCTGAACGTCGTTCGGTCATTTTTTCTTGCTCCCATCATCAACCTTGTGAGTGGTATACCTTATAACACATGCGCATCAATCAAACTATGTTAATGGTGGGTTGCCTCCCACCCTGCGCCTTAGTTTTTGTCGTGGCCCGACTCATCTTTTTATATTTTTCTCGTTTATAGATCCTAACTATTACAATTGAATTAAAAATCAACTAAAGTCCTACCAAATTAAAAAAATGCAACTAAAACCTAGAAAAATTAAACTAACGAAAAATTTAAAAATCAAACTAAAGCAAGAATTAACTAGTTATTACAAGTTTTCATGGGTTGTCTCCCGTGGAGTGCCTGGTTTAACATCGTGGCTCTACCCAGCTTGGATCATTCATTATTTAGCTCAAGAGCTTCACGATCTCGATCCTATCCTCTCTAAAATAATGCTTGACCCTTTGCCCATTCACTAAGAATGAAGGGCCAATTTTATCTTTAAGCTCTACCGCGCCATGTTGAGTCATCCTCACAACTTCAAAGGGTCCACTTCATTCAGATCTTAGTTTTCCGGGGAACAACCTAAGTCTAGAGTTAAAGAGTAATACCTTTTGCCCTGGAGTGAAAGTGCGAGGGATTATGTGTTTGCCATGCCATTTCTTGGTCTTCTCCTTGTAGATCTTTGCATTCTCATGAGCATGGAGCCTAAACTCCTCTAGTTTATGTAATTGACCAATTCTTTTCCTACCGGCTAGCTCAGGATCAAGATTCAACTTTTTTATAGCCTAATATGCTTGGTGCTCTAGCTCTGCCGGAAGATAACATGCTTTGCCAAACACCATGTGATAGGGAGAGGTCCTATATGTGTTTTGTATGCAGTCCGATATGCCCATAATGCATCATCAAGCTTCTCAGACCAATCTTTGCGCTGCGCATTCACCATTTTCTGTAGTATCTGCTTTACCTCACGATTCTAAACTTCAACTTGACCACTAGTTTGTGGGTGATAAGTTGTAGCTACTTTATGCCGTATACCATACTTAGCCAGAAGATTCTTCACTAGATGATTAATGAAGTGCTCACCTCCATCACTTATGAGTGCCCTTGGAGTACCAAAATGAGTGAAAATGTGTTTCTTGATGAATTTAATCACCACTCTTGAGTCATTCGTGGGAAGAGCGACAGCCTCAACCCATTTAGACACATAATCAATGGCCAGAAGAGTATATTGGTTTCCACTTGATGGTGGGAAGGGACCCATGAAGTGAATACCCCACAAATAAAATATTTCCACCTCAAGAATATTATTTAAGGGCATTTCATGTCTTCTCGATATTTTTCCCAACCTTTGACACTTATCACACCCCTTCACATAAGCTATGGAATCTTTAAAAAGAGAGGGCCAAAAGAAGCCGGATTGCAATACGTTCTGAGCCGTGCGCTCTCCTCCATGGTGCCCTCCATAAGAACTTGAATGACAACTCTGGAGCACTTGCTTGACCTCAATCTCTGGAATGCATCGCCTCACCACTTGGTCCACTCCATGTTTGAACAAGAATGGCTCGTCCCATATATAGAATCTTTCTTTGTTGGGTTGTTGCGCTAGGTGGAAACACTCCATTCACCAAGAAATTCACAATGTCCGCATACTAAGGCACTTGGGAGATATCCAGAGCCATCAACTACTCATCCGAAAACTCTTCGCGTATTTGTTCCCCTTCATGCACATGCGAAAAATCTTCTAACCTTGACAGATGATCATCGATCTAATTTTCAGTACCCTTTCGGTCTTTGATCTCAAGGTCAAACTCTTGGAGAAGCAATATCCACCGAATTAATCTTGGCTTAGCATCCTTCTTGTTGAATGGGTACCTAATAGCTGCATGGTCAGTATAAATAATAACCTTGGTACCTACCAAATATGATCTGAACTTGTCAAAGGAGAACACTAGAGCAAGCATCTCCTTCTCAGTCACTGTGTAATTAGCTTGAGCAGTATCAAGCTTGCTCGCATAATAGATTGAATGGAACACTTTGCCTTGTCTCTGTTCCAATACTGTACCCACTGCTACATCGTTTGCATCACACATGAGTTCAAATGGCAGCTCCCAATTAGGAGCAAGATAGGAGCTTCAATTAAGTTCCGCTTCAGCTCCTCAAATGCCTTTAAAAACCTTTCATCGAACTCGAATTTCACCTCCTTTTCCAAAAGACTGCACATGGGTCTAGCAATCTTGGAAAAATCCTTGATGAATCTCCGGTAAAAACCAGCATGCCCTAAGAAGCTTCTCACCCCTTTGACAGAAATAGGATGGGGAAATTTTTCAATAACCTCCACCTTGGCTTTATCTACCTCAAGTCCTTGCTTAGATAGTTTATGTCCCAACACTACACCTTCTCGGACCAAGAAGTGGCACTTCTCCTAATTAAGCACTAGGTTAGTGTCTTCACAACCAGCAAGTACTCTATCAAGGTTTCGAAGACATACCTCAAAAGACTTCCCAAAGACGGAGAAGTCATCCATGAATACTTCTACAAAGTCCTCCACCATATCATGGAAAATAGCCATCATGCTCCTCTGGAATATGGCAGGAGCATTGCAAAGCCCAAATGGCATGCGCTTGAACGCATATGTGCCATAAAGACATGTGAAAGTAGTCTTCTCTTGATCCTCAGTTATGATCAAGATCTGATTGTATTCGGAATACCCATCCAAAAAGCAATAATATTATTGCCCTGCTAAACAGTCAAGCATTTGATCAATAAAAGGGACATGGTAGTGATCCTTCCTTGTGGCATAGTTCATCTTCCGGTAATCCATGCAGATTCTCCATCCAGTGATAGTTCTTGCTGGGATTAACTCATTCTCGTCATTATTCACTACTGTCATCCCCCTTTCTTTGGTACACACTGCACAAGACTTACCCATTTTCTATCAGAGATAGGATACACAATTCCTGCATCTAACCACTTAATCAATTCTTTCTTCACAACCTCCCTCATCAAAGGATTTAGCCGGCATTGGTGTTGTGCACTTGGTTTATGGTTTTCCTCCATGTAGATTCGGTGCATGCACAATGCCGGACTAATTCTATGAATATCCAACATTTGCCAGCCTGTTGCTTTCTTCCTTTTCTTCAATATCTCCAAAGCCGCTTCAACCCGTGATTCAAAAAATTCCACAGAAAGTATAACCGGTTAAGTTTCATTAGTGCCAAGATATGCATATCTCAAGTGCGCCGAAAGAGATTTTAATTCCAGCTTTGGTGCTTCTTCTATTGAGGGTTTGGGAGGAGGACCCAACATTCAATCTAATGGTTCCACTACACCATTTCGTGATCCAACTAGCGCGACATTAAGGCAAGTAGCCAGTTCTTGCGCGTTTGTATCTCCTTCTATGTCATGCCCCACCAAAACTCTCTCCAAGGGATCTTTGGGAGTTATGCAATGTGATTCTACGGCAAGATCTAATACCGTGATGGCAGACAACTCTTCATAGACAGAAGGCAACTTCAAGGCGCGATTGACATCAAACACCTCCACCTTATCATGAGCTCTCATAGTCAACTGCCCAGTTGCTAAATCAATCAATGCTCGGCCCATAACTAGGAATGGTCCTCCCAAAATAAATGTAACTTCAGGGTCGGGCTCAAAATTGAGGACAACAAAGTCCACAGGAAAGATCAGCGACCCCACTTGCACCAAGACATCTTCTACTACTGCTTCAGGCCTTGCCACAAGCCTATAAGCCAATTTGAGGATAATTGTGGTTGGTTTTGGACTACCCAACCCAAGTTTCTTGTACAAAGATGCCGGCATGAGGTTTATACTAGCACCCAAAGCACACAAACCTCGGGCATGAACACTTTGACCACTGGTGATTTGCATCGTGAAGCTACCCAGATCCTTCAATTTTTTGGGTAGTTTATTTTGAATTCTGGAACTGCACTCCTCAGTGAGTTCCACTGTTTCATACTCAGTCAATCTCCTCTTGTTCGCCACTATCTCCTTCACATACTTGGCGTACTTAGGAATTCCCTACAAAATATCAACCAATGGTAGATTAATGTGAACTTGTTTAAGGAGAGATAAAAACTTACTGAAGCATTCGTCCTCATTCTGCTTTTTGAACTTTTAAGAAAAGGAGGGGGCGGTTTTATTTGAGGGACAACCCTCTTAATATTCGCATCTTGAACCACTTCTTCAGATTTCTTTTCTTTTCTTACCACCTCAGAACTTCTTTTCTTTGGAGCTAGTTCCTCCAGTTATAATCCACTCCTTGTGCTCACCGCATTCAATTGCCTTGGGTTAGGATCTGTGTCACCCGAAAGACCTCTAGGAGGACGCACATTGACTGCATTAGCCAATTATGCAAACTGCCTTTCCAGATTTTTCTACGCTAACTGGGTGCTTCTCAACTATTCTCACAGTTTTCTATAGTGTTCCTCATTTTTGGTGTTGATTTATGTGCTTAGCTTTTGGAACAGCTCCCCATTAGTCATGCCTCCTTGCTTCGCACCTTGGTTATCTTGCTATTTAAATTGCGGTCCATTACCTTGTGCTCGGTATTGGTTTTGCCCTTGATGCTGATTTTGGTGATGATTTTGATTTCCACTCCATGAGAAATTGGGATGGTTCCTCCAACTTGAGTTATACGTGTTCCCATAATTCTGCGTACCTCCACCTCTTTGGGCATTCCCCAGATAGTTCACAGAGTCTGGGTTTGAACCGCAATAATCAGCCACATGATCTCCACTTTCGCAAACTTCACACCATCCTTGCGGTTGATGTACCGCATTTACCTGTGCTTGTTGCTGACCGACTGATAACTTCTTGAACTGAGTGGTGAAGTTATTTGCTAACACATCCAATTTTGCTTTAATGCAGTTAATTGATCCACTTCCAACATACCGGCAGCCTTTGGTGTTGTGCTCCTTTGCGTATCACCATTCCAATCCGAGTTGCCTTCAGACATTTTGTCCAAGAGCTTCACCAACTCATCATAGGTCTTCTCAAGAGCTTGCCCACCTGCTGCAGTATTCAATAGTACCCTATCATTATATTCAAGGCCTTCAATAAAGGTATGAGCTAGTACTTCATTCGCCTGATAGTGATGTGGACAAGAAATCAACATTTGTTTAAATCTATCCCAGGCTTGGTACATGTTTTCTCCGCTTCTCTGCTTGCAACTCAATATGTCACTTCTTCGCTTTACAGTTCTAGTTCTGCCTGAGGGAAATAATTGATTGAGAAACTTCTTTGCTAACTGGTCCCATGTGGTGATAGAGTTGGGTGGCTCAGAGTCTAACCATCGTCTCGCTTCTCCCAAAAGTGAAAATGGGAACAAGGTCAATCGCACATAATCAGTTGATACCCCATGTGGAATATAAGTGCTGCTTATCTCCAGAAAACCTCTGAGGTGTACTTGGGGATCTTCATGGGGTAGGCCAGTGAATTGCCCATTAGTATGGATGAGATGCACCATGGATTGTTTCAACTCAAATCTACCACCCGGTGGTGGTTTTCGTATGCTAGATATCATACTGGTGGTAAGTGGGACTGCCACGTCACAAACTGGCCTCAGAGCTATCGCTGCAGGGGTCTCCAAATGTTCCCTTTCCACGAGTTCTCCACGCTCGTCAATCGGATTCTCGTCCCGGTTTTCTAGGAGATCTAGTCCTAATTCTCGTTGTCATTCGAGATTAGCCAGCTTTCTTCGTTGCCGAAGGGCTCATTCAGGTTCGTCGTCTGGTTCAAGAAGATCACCTTTGTGAGCCAGACTTCAGATCCTAATTGTCTGCAATACATAACAACTAAGATCAAGTAATTAGCACTTCGAATAATCACTAGTAGACTTAAAAGAAGTAAATATAAATTAATTTCTAAGTCCTCGGCAGCGGCGCCAAAAACTTATTGTTCCCAAATGTACACGCAAGTGTACGTGATCGTAGAAGTAATAAATGACTCTTTTAGAACCGGGTTGTCGTACCCAAGGGACTTATGATCAATGTATATCAATTCAATTAACTCTACAACTTAAAGAACGTATTAACGATATGGTTTTGATTACTACTAGTAAGAACAATTTAAATAATAAACTAACTAACAAGGGCAACTATAATTTTGGTGTTTTAATCAATTAAGGGATAATTCCAGGGCTGCAGCATGCTTTGGGTTTCATGTATCGCATCTCATGCAAAGAATCAATTTTAGTTATCACATTACTAATTTACAGGGTTAATGTTATGATCATTATCTCTCGACCTCTAATCGCCTACTCTAACTAGCTGTCTAACTACATCGTTAACCGGGGATATGCAATCCTAATCGATGAGCATTTATATTTCATCCTGAATCGTAACCAAGCTTGGTGTTCGTCCGGGCGTCACTCCTAAACACAAATCTAAACAAGTTAGATCAAGCTCTTTACATTCTCTGGTCTGTCTACCTCTTCATCTCTCGAGTCCAAGAATAGACAATAGATTTATTTCTATGGTGGCCTAGCATGAAATACTAAAACAAGAATGTAAAAGTAATGTATATGATAACCAATAATCAGGTCAAAGTAAGTCGATGTTCAACAATAACCCGTAGCTACAGCCCCAGAACAAGGGCGTTTAGCCACTCATAATATTCATAAACTCAAAAATAATAAGTTTCATAAAATTCAAACCTAAGAAGAAGTAGAGAATTGAAAAGCAACGATGAACCAAAAATTAGCTAACCCTTTTGCCAAATAACCCTAAGGTCCTATTTATAGAGTTTTAGAAATAAAATCCTAATTCTGGCCCAAGTAGAAATCCTAAATTAACTCAATTTTGTCAAGAAAATCGGCCCAAGCTGGGGCAGTGCGCCCAAAATAAGTCTCTGAAGTTTTTGTTTTGGGGCCTTGCGCCGGCTTCTCCTTTGGCGTACTTTGTCGTCCTTGTTTCCTTTGCTCTCATCATGCGCACATGTCTCTTAGGAACCCTGAAAAATGGCTAATCATGTATATTAGTGTGCAATCATCGCAATACTCACTTAAACCGCAACAAATTGATTAGAACATGCACTCGAAACTAAGCTAAAGATGGGTACTTTGTTGTAATTTAGCATATAAATATGCCCAAGATCAGGGATATATGTTAGGTACAAATCTCCTTCAATCATAAAATATTTGGAGCCTATGACTGGAGATTTATTTAAGGCAAGATTTGGTGATTGTCATTTTGATGAATCAGTATACCCAACATTAGGGGGAGAACATAAGCAGTTGGGAAAAGAGATAGATTGGAATTTATCATCACTATCTCATTTGGATCCTCGAACGAATAATGTGAGCAAGAAGTTAAAAAAATAATTTATTTACAGAATATTGCGAATCACTTGCCAGATGGTTTTACTAATCTTCCAAGAATTACTAGATCACATATTCCAGCTGCTAATGCTCCAGTTCAAGTTGATGTCCTGACGAGACAAATTGTTAAGGCAAATGAGTCTAGACCACATTTGAAGCGTGGTAGACCAATTGGTTCCAACGATAAAAATTCTGGAAAGAGAAAAGGAACAAATGATCAAAATGATCACGATATGAAGGAAATTTCTCAAGAAGAGACCCGAGTCATAACGAATGATGAAACCTCCGAGGAGGTTCAAATTTCTGAAAAATAATGAGAATAAAGAAATTTCAATTAATTATGTCTCGACGAGAAAGATGTGGAACCAAAGTAACGTTGTGATTGACAACGTCTTTGCCTATAATGTTGCTGTTAAAATAATGCAACAAGATGAAGATTTTGAGCCAAAATCTGTCGATGAATGTAGACAGAGAAATGATTGGCTTAAATGGAAGGACACAATTCAAGCAGAATTGACTTAACTAGAAAACCGTGAAGTTTTCGGACCAATAATTAGAACACCTGAACGTATCAAGCCAGTGGGGTACAAATGGGTTTTTGTGCGAAAAGGAAATGAAAAAGGTGAAGTCGTGAGATATAAAGCCCGGCTTGTGGCTCAAGGTTTTTCTCAAAGACCTGGCATTGATTACATGGAAACATATTCTCCTGTGGTGGATGCAATCACCTTCAGGTATCTAATAAATTTGGCAGTTCATGAAAAGCTTGAAATGCGCCTGATGGACATTGTAACAGCCTATCTATATGGCTCATTGGACCACAACATTTTTATGAAAATTCCTGAAGCATTCAAGGGGTCTGAAGCATACAAAGGTTCAAGAGAAACATGTTCAATAAAGCTTCAAAAATCTTTATATGGATTGAAACAGTCAGGGAGGATGTGGTACAATTGTCTGAGTGAATATTTGCTAAAGGAAGGGTACAAAAATGATCCAATTTATCCTTGTATTTTCATAAAACGGTCGGAATATGAATTTGTTATAATAGTCGTGTATGTTGATGACTTGAACATCATTGACACTTGTAAAGGGCTTTTGGAAGCTGTTGAGTGTTTAAGAAGGAAATTTGAAATGAAAGATCTCGGCAAGACGAAATTTTGTCTTGGCCTACAGATTGAGAATTTGCCAAATGGAATACTTGTCCATCAATCAACATACACAGAAAAGATCTTAAAGCGATTTTACATGGATAAACCACATTCATTGAGTACCCTAATGGTGGTGAGATCACTTGACATTAATACAGATCCATTTCGACCGCAAGAGAAGGATGAAGAGCTTCTTGGTGATGAAACACCATATCTTAGTGCAATCGGGGAACTAATGTACCTTGCTAATAATACTCGACTAGATATCTATTTTGCAGTGAGTTTACTAGCAAGATTCAGTTCCTCCCCAACAAAGAGACATTGGAATGGTGTTAAACACATACTTAGATATCTTCGGGGGACCATGAACATGAGTTTATTCTATTATGATGAATCCAAGTCAGAAATGATTGGTTACGCAGTTGCAGGATATTTATCTGATCCGCATAACGCTCGGTCTCAAACAGACTATTTGTTTACATGTAGAGGCACAACAATGTCTTGGCGATCAATGAAGCAATTGTTGGTAGCCACTTCTTCAAATCATGCAGAAATAATAGCCATCTATGAAGCAAGTCGAGAGTGCATCTGGTTGAGATCAATGACCCACCATATTCAGGAAATGTGTGAATTTTCTTTGAAAAAGAATATACCAACCACAATGTACGAAGATAATGCTGCATGTATAGCTCAATGGAAAAGAGGATACATCAAAGGAGATCGGACAAAGCATATTTCACCAAAGTTTTTTTTCACACATGATCTTTAACAAAATGGTGAGATAGAAGTTCAACAGATCCGTTCAAGTAATAATCTTGCTGATTTATTCACTAAGGCATTGCCAACATCAACGTTTGAGAAGTTGAGATTAAAGATTGGAATGCATCGTCTCTGAGATATCAAGTGAAGCTTTCTTCAGGGGGAGTGAAATATGCATTGTACTCTTATCCTTAACCATGGTTTTGTCCCAAGTTGGGTTTTCCTGGTAAGTTTTTTAATGAGTCAACATTTAAAGCGTATTATGAGATGTGTGTACTCTTTTTCCTTCACTATGCTTTTTTTCCCATTGAGTTTTTCATAGTAAGGTTTTAACGAGGAACATTATCAATGAACATCCAAGGGGGAGTGTTATAAATCCATTGAATTGTGTGGATTGTCCATTAGATTTATCCAATAATTAATTCAATTCATGTATTTATGCTACCAAGGTGATAAAAACTTTTTTGGATAACCATATATCTACTAGTTGGTGACCTTTGGGAGTGATACACTATAAATAGAGGTCATTCACTATTTGGAAGACACACGTGAATATAAGAAAAATTCTCTCTTCCATCTATGCTTCTTGTCTTCTTCTTATTATATTATATTATATTATATTATTCTGAGCTTTCTTTTACAATAAGATTCACTTTTTATTAATATCAAATCATTTATAGGGATTTTATAATATATATACCATAAAATACCATTTAGGCGTATTCCTGAAGCTTTTTTCATGAGTTTGTATTTTTCTATATTTAACTTAATAAGGAGTAATTTGCTTTATTAATTTTATCATTAAAGTTAGTTAAATTTGAGAATCCAAATTTTTAAGATTGTGATTGTTGAACCTTTTATGGTATAGAACCCCTTTTTTACTTATAAGGATGCAAGAAGCAAAAAAACTTACGCGAAGGACGTTTCCACCTCCTTTCCATCAAATATTTATCGTTTCTCAACTAATAGGAATTGTATGTTATGTAAATGGCAAAATAATAAAATCGTCATCATATAACTGTAAACTCGAGCAATAAAAAACATATAATAGGAATTTCACAACACTTTTCAAATAACAATATATTGGAATTCTACTTGATCAGTAAAGCATAACAATAGTGTGGAAACAAAAGAGTAAATAAAATTAAAATAGCAAGGAATATATAAGTAGTGACTGGAGAATTTTAAAAATTTTTGCTAATAATTTTAATAAAATTAGTGATAATTTAGCGGCACATATTTTAAGTATATTGATTTGTTTCAAGAGAGCTAAGATCTTAAACTATACCCCTTCCGTTCCTATTTATATGTCGTCCTTATTAAAAAATAGATGTTCCTTAATACTTGTCATTTCATAAAACCAATACAAAAATAATATTATTTTCCTATTTTACCCTTGAGAGTTATTAGTCTTGAAAGTATGAATTTGACCAATAAATGAAAACTAAATGATAAATTCATGTTCATTGGTCAATATAATTAATCAAAATAAATTAATTTATGTTGATTTATTGAAAACTTGACTTCAAGAGAACACTAACTAATGATACAATGGTAAATTTACGTAGTTTCTTAAGGAACGGCATCCCATGGGTACTTATACTAAAGGCCTCATGCCTCAACTAACGAGTGAGCCTTTATCCCTAGATCCTCTTGGTGCTAAGTTAACTCTCAATCAGGGGTGAATCTACGTAGGAGTTAGGGGGTTCACCCGAACCCTCTCGATCCAAAAATTACATTGCATATATAAAGTTAGATTGGAATATTCTGTGTATATAATATTAAATGAACCCCCTTAGTACAACTGAGAGGCGTAGCCCAATGGTCCAAGGGGTTCAAGTTTCAACACTTCACTGGAGTTGCGTGTTCAATCCCCCTATCATCATATTTTGTAGTTTTCTCTATTTTTCGTTAGCGTACATTTGTGTGTATTTATTATTTAGATAGTTTATTTTTTTCATCCTGCAATTTTACTATTTTTACTTCTTCATATTTCGATCGAACTCCCTAAATGAAAATCTTGCGTCCATCACTGAGCGTAACATGTCACCAATAAACTAATGACCAGTCCGAAAGGACGATTTAGGTCCTTGAGGGTATATTGAAGGCCCACATAATTGATTTTGGTGGGCATTGAGACCATTTTTTACCATTGACAGAGTTTGTGCACACTAAAAATTATCATTCTAGCATTCAAATGGTAGCGTTTGAAGCGTTATATGATAGGAGATGTCGCTCACTAGTTAGCTAATTTGATGCATTCGAGGTCAGGCCATAAAGTATAAACTTATTGGGGGATTCTTTGGATAAGCTCAAACTGGTTCAAGAGGTACTTCTCATAAGTCAGTGTAGACAAAAAAAGTTATGCAAAGAAAAATTCGTAATGTGGAGTTCATGTTTGAGGATCAGGTTTGTTGAGGGTCTTGCCTCATGAAGGGCATGGTTAGGTTTGAAAAGAAGCTAAGGGTAAGTTGAGTCAAGGGTATGTGGGCTTGTTTGTGATTTTACAGCGCATTAATGAGGTGGCTTATGAGTTAGCATTGTCATCTAGTTTATATGGTGTTCATCCGATTTTTCATATCTCAATATTGAGAAAATACCACAAAGATGGGTCTCATGTGTTACAGTGAGACACTATAACACTTCATACATTTGGATTAGATTTAAACTCATCTTATGCTTGTGATTAGACCTGGACTGTAACACTCCAAAAATTTGAATTTGATTTGAACTTATTTTATGCTTGTGATTAAGGATTATTGAAATTTATGAGTTATGGGATGAATTACCTATCCTACTTAAAGGTGTTCATGTCTAGTTTTTGGCATTTCAAATCATTAAACCGAGTATTGTACAAAAATTATGTACATTTTACTAAAAGAGTGCATAGATTTTTTTTAAGTGTTCAATGCGATAGACTATGTGACACACACTCCACAACTCCGAATTTTGGTGCATTCGATGGAGCCACAGACGCTCCACAACAATAAATTTGGTGCATTAAATGGTGTGGCACATGCTCCGCATCATTGAATTTAGGTGCGATGGAGAATGTGGCACATTGCATATAAAGATAGCGTTGAGCATCATGAAACACGTTTAGGACGTTTCAGTAGAATTTGAGGTTTGTCTCTTTGGACATGCTTTTACTTACAAGGTTTTGAATAGGTCTTATGGGCATGTGGAACAAATTCACATCGAGCCTTCGTATTTGGATTTCGTACTATCATATATGTACATGAACATATTTTACTCTATAAACGAATTGTTGAACTTGATTTCCAAAGTGATGGTCTTTAGAGTGGTAATATTTGTCACAATCCAAATATAAGATCGTGCAGTCACTTACTCTATTCTATCTAGATAGGTGAAGCCTTACCACCCATTTTGTTTTTATAGAAAAACTGCAAAGCAAAATATATCCGAGTCGACAAAGTAAAACAAAAGTAAGAAAATCTATTCACCTTTATATAATCATGTAACAATTCTCAAGGATCTAGTCTAAACATCTAGTCTAAACAGGTACACGAACTTCTAACAGAGTATAGACAAAAAGTAAAATAAAATACATAAAAAGACAGACAACTTCCACTCGAGGACGAAGTAGGTAGAAGCTGATGATGAATAATCGTCATTCCCACGCTTCAAACAACCTGAGACATACCTTGAGCGCACTTATAATAATTTTTGGGTGTTAGGCGTGAGTGGGAGGGTTAGTGATCTGAGGCCAAAAATATATTTTCTTATCATTAATTGCCTCGTATTTATTATTTATATTTGTCCTTTTGGAGCGTGGATTTTATGGATTGTGCTAAATAGTGTATTTTATTTGTAGGATTAAATTGGTGTAAAGTTGAAGAAGTTTGGAGTTAAAACGAATTAAAAATGGAAGGTTGAAGAAGAAAATTAAGCAGGCAGCTTAATGGATTAAATTGAATATTATATTATATTTTTATATATACATATTCAAACGATTTGTTGCAAATTAGAGGATTCTCACGTGGCAGCCAATAAACGCAGCAGCAAATAAAATTGGAGTCGGCTACTGTTCACGTGCAGAGGAAATCCAATTCCTTTTGGTTTTGGATTCCTACTTTGTTTTGGACTCAATTATTTTATTCAGGATTTTCTACATCTATAAATAGTCCATAGAAATAATTATTTAGGAAGCTACTTTTTTGGTGATCAAGAGCAAGGGATTACATTTCATCTTTGGTTTCAATTCTCTATTTCTTCTTTAGGTTTGAATTTTTTGAAACTTATTATTTTTGAGTTTATGAATATTATGTGTGGCTAAAAGCCCTTGTTCTGGGGCTATAGCTATGGTTATTGTTGAACATCGAATTGCTTTGACTTGATTATTGGTTATCATATACATTACTTTTACATTCTTGTTTTAGTATTTCATGCTAGGCCACCATAGAAATAAATCTATTGTCTATTCTTGGACTCGAGAGATGAAGAGGTAGATAGACCAGAGAATGTAAAGAGCTTGTTCTAACTTTGATTAGATTCGTGTTTAGGAGTGAAGCCCGGACGAACACCTAGCTTGGTTACGAAACAGGATGAAATATAAATGCTAGTCAATTAGGACTGCCTATCCCCGCTCAACGATGTAGTTAGACAACTAGTTGGAGTAGGTGATTAGATGTCGAGAGATCATGATCATCATATTAACCCTATAAATCAGTAATGTGATAACTAAAATTGATTCTTTGCATGAGATGTGATACATGAAACCCAAAGCATGCTGCAGCCCTGAAATTGTCCCTTAATTGATTAAAACACCGAAATTATAGTTATCATTGTCAGTTAGTTTATTATTTAAATTGTTCTTAGTAGTAATAGTAATCAAAACCATATCGTTAATACGTTCTTTAAATTATAGACTTAATTGAATTGATATACATTGATCATAAGTCCCTTGGGTACGACAACCCGACTCTAAAAGAGCCATTTATTACTTCTGCGACCACGTACACTTGCGTGTGCATTTGGGAGCAACAGTTAGGTCAACTAAATTCCCCTTAATCTCACTCAGAATAGGCTAAAATGATATGATACATGAATTAAAAAAGAGAAAAAAGTTCAAAACAACCTTAAAAGAAAACTTCACCGGCAGGTTTCACGAGGTCATCTACGGTCCATGGATTGATCTACGAATCGTAGATCACGTCCATGAAAGTTACGCTGAAATTTCAATTTCTGAAGATCAATCCACAAAACCAATCTACGGTCAGTGGTTTGCCTTCTTAAAACTTAGGTTGCAAACCAAGTCTCTGAAGTTGATTCACGAGCCCATCTACGGTCCATGGTTCTATTTACGACCCATATATGGTGTCCATGAAACTCAATTTCCTGTAACTTTTAAACCACTTAATTCCTCATGTTCTGATAGGGATGGTCTGACCCTACCCTAAGATTTTTGAGGTGTTACAAAAGTTCATAAATATTGATCAACTGTCGTAAACCTCTATTACGAATTTTAATAGACTCAATCAAAATTAGTGAGTTCTAATGGAAATTGAAACTAATTATTCAACACTCAGTGATCAAGTATCATTTGAGACATTAAAGGAATAGAGCTAATATCGGTCGGTAAAATACTAACCTTGTTGATTCACATATGACAAACAATTTATTTTTTTTGCTTCATACGAATGAATTTAGAGATTCGTACTGATAATCTATTGAAAAATTAGAGCAATATAAGATATGAATATTAAAAGATTAGAGCAATAGAAATAGAGAGACAAGAGAGAACTTTCTTATTCTTCCAACAAGTATGTACCACATAATCTCCAAAGCTTATATTTATAGTGTTACATAAAAGCATACAGAAAGGTAGCCATAAACACATCCCTAATCCTTGAGAATGCGAAAAAAATTAAGAGGTGTATAGGATAAATAAAAATGCCGTGAAGATGTGTGTATTACTTCACATCAATAATCATGATGAATAGTAATAAAGATACTACATTTAGTGGACATTCACATAATAAATTTCATAACAAGATTTAAATGTATTAGTAATGTCTGCATTAGTAATGCTTGTATTAGTTATGCTTGCATTAGTTATGCTGAGATTTTTCTTATGTAGTGTTTGGTTTGGTGTACTAAAAATATTATGCATTGCATAGCTTTTTTAAAAGAAATAGTTTTTTTACAAAAATAACCTCCACAAATATAGTGGAAAGAATATGAAAAAAATTTCGAGGGACAATTTTGTCTTTAATGGTGCTAATGCATGCATTAAAATCCATTACATTACTAATGCATAGAATCTGTGGTATTAGTAATACACTCTTCAATACACAATAGAGTGTATTACTAATACAAGCATTAGTTATGTATAGGTTAGAAAAGTATACCAAACAAGGTATTAGTAATACATCTAGCTAGCTAATGAAATCATTATTTTCTCTAATACACTCTACCAAACGACCCCTAAAAGAATTAAAATAAGTTGCAAAGAATTGAGACATTTTTCATAATTTAAATTAAGTAAATTTTTCAATTTTTACCATATTTACCTTTTCCTTAAATAAAATTCTTGACTATTTTATATTTTCACAAGAAAATAATAATAAAAAATTAGTAATGTTTAATTTTTATCCTTAAATATTTTCTTTACAACCCCTTGTAAACGAATCCAAAAGGGTTAAAGCCGATGAACAAAAGTGTCTTTGACAAATCAAATACTTTCTCTTCACTAATTCCTTGTTCTTCTCTCACTGTTTCATAGCTTAGTGTTCCAGATTTGTCATAATCCATAGTGTTGGTTCTTAAATTATGAAGAGAGGTTACTCAGAATCTCCATCTTCAAGTTCTTATGGACCTCCTCAATCCAAATTTAAGCGTAACCCAGAAGGTAATTTATCATCTTCTTTGTTTTTATTAACTTTTCTTGGAATTATATGGATATAGAACAATGAAATTAGAGATTTTACTCTTATTGTAGCTAAACCCAGAAGGTAATTTTTCTCCTTTTTTTTTGTTTTCAAAAGACCCCACTTGGGTTTTACCTATCTTGGTATAGATGGATATAGCTTATTCGTTTTGTTTGTTGAATTAGTACTGATAAAGTTACAAACTTTACTTTTGTATAAGCATAACCCAGAAGGGAATTTTGTCATATTTTCTTTTAGGACAAATTCACTTGATTGTTCACATTTCTTTGTATAGATTGATATGGATACAACCTATTTGTTCATTGGTGTGTTTTTTCGTGTTTTGATAACTGTGGTGTCGGGGTTATCTTGGGCGCACTTTGACTAGTTCCCCGTGATACTAGCCACCTTCTACCAACAACACGTAACAGGTATCGGGTGACTCTCCATCTAAGACAGATGGAAAGAAATCACCTAGTGCTTTCTATATTTAATGAGATTGAGACCTTGTGATTTTCAGTTCACTTCATTGACCACTAGGCCATACCGTTGGATGCCGATCAAGTTAGAGAAGAACTGCTTTTTTTTAAAGCATAACCTAGAAGAGAATTTTCTCATGTTTTTCTTTAACAGTAACCGCATTTGATTTTCATTGTCTGTCGTTGTAGATACATAGATATAGCATATTTGTTCGTTGTTACATTAGTAATAAGAAGGATACTGTTATTTTAGCTGCTAAGTGTTTTGCAACAATTATTGTAATGTCTGAATTTTATTTACGATGCAGGGTAGTTGTTTAACTGCTAGGGGCGATGTATTATGCCCTAAATAATTGAACTTCTGATGCTAAACTTTAGGAAGTTGTAACCCTTTTGGATAAAGAAGCCAGAAGTTGGTTTTCTATTGCGGTTTGATTTAAAGTTTGAACTGGTGTCAGGCGACACTCATTTTTTGGAAGATGAGAGTACAAAAATCTTTGCCAGGAAGGTGGCTGATCATTACAGTGCGAGGACCAACCAAACTCTTGAAGAGCGCGAAGCAAGTCCTATCATCCATTTAAAGAAACTTAATAATTGGGTATGTCTTGTTTATTCATAGGCGGGGTTATTCTGCATAGTTCATTGCTAATGAGGTTTGCTGGCTTGTTAGATCAAGAGTGTCTTGATTCAACTTTATACGAAAAGAGGGGATGCAGTTCTTGATCTTGCTTGTGGGAAGGTACTTCTTCCGTATTGTACACCCCAATTATCTGGCACCACCGACCTGTTAAAATTTCTAGTTGGTAATTAACCAAGTAGTCATGCATCTTATTTTCACTTTCTTTTTAAACCAGGGTGGTGATCTCATCAAATGGGATAAAGCAAAGATTGGATATTACGTCGGTATTGATATTGCCGATGGTTCAGTAAGTTCCTACTGGATGAATACTTTTTTTTGTCTTTTTGTGCTTGCCCACTGCATGTCAGAGGTCCCTTTCAGCAAGCTATTTACATGTTTAACGTTTTGTATGAATTTCTAGAAGATACGAGCTGTTATTTGATGACTTATACATGTGGAAAGATGCTTTTTACCAGTACTTAGATGTTTTTTAGTTCAACATTATCAAATATTGAACATCTGAAGGTTACTATGCTATTAGCAGTTAGAGTGGTGCTTGCAGTGTAGTATAGTATAACAAGGATATTCTAAACCATGTAGTGAGATTTTTGCATCCCACCTGGTCACCAGGGTATCTTTTATGCACAAAGCGGTTCAAGAAAGAGAAATAAAGGAGAAAGACCTATCTTCATTCCATTTTGTGGTTCCGTTATGGTTTGGTGCCACTAAATTGATATGTATTCAGTAAGATTTCACTCATTATATAGGTTTATGTTTCTGTGTATCGTTGGTAGCACTCTGCATATTAGATTTTTTAAGATCCAACATTTCCTGTACTTTTAGCGACAGCCTAATTGCTTAAGTACCAAAGGTCTCTGCCTTTTTTTCTTAAAATTAGTTACACGCAGTTGACTGATCTTTTATATAGGAATAACTCTCTGATTTGGTTAAACATCTGAAATATTTTTCTCTTTTATGAGGTAAATGATGCTATTAATGACGGGGAAAATCCTGTGTACAAGTTGTATACCAAAAGATAGAGAACCTACACCAAAATATGATTCTCTATGAAAGAAACCCAATCATCTTATTTATTCGTCTATACACAAAGAAACCTCATGGTCATTGGTACACCAAAAAGAAACTAGAAACAAGAGACTATTTTGCAGTTTAATAAATCAATATCAACACCTTCAAAAGCTCTCATGTTTCTTTCCATAGAACTTGCATAATGGGCTGATTGAGCAACATCCCATGCTTGGTCTTCTCTTCCTCCTTCTAAAGGCCCAACTATGGGACACCTCCACTGTGATTGGCATCATCCATTCAATTCAATCCAATTTTGAAACATTCTTTTGATGAACAATGTTGAACAACTCAAGTTTGTTGATAAGAAGTGAAAAAACATGGAGGATCTCTATTTTGTGCTTTAAATTATCATAGACAGATTAATACCTTACCTTGCCCAAAAAAAAGAAGGGTAGCTTTTGCTTAGGGTGAGGATGCCATGCATCTTTCTTTTTATGTTTTTGTTGGACCGAGAAATCTGACCTTAGGTTACAAAGGTCGATATTTGTGAGGGTGCCATGCATCTGATCAAATTGTTATCCTGTATTTTTGCTAGAATAATCCCCACTACTAGCTGATCAAATTTAAATAACTAGGGGCTGACTAGAAGAATTGACTAACAAGATTGCCTATAGAGCATTGATCAGCAGGATTGAAATGGAAAATCAATTTCTTGTGTCCAGGTTCTATTTGAACCATGTGTGTGCATGCATCTCCATACATAATTTAAAATGAAAATGGACTGGAGCATGAGGTACACTGCCTTGGCTGAGCTATCCATGGACTAATGAATTATTGCCTTGTGATATTTGTTTATCCGGATACAAGGGTTGATCTTCTGTCTCTGGCAGAACTATCTCCAAAGATCTGTTCTTTTAACGAGTAATAAACATGAATAAGGGAAACATTATTGGGTTGCTATTTTAACGTAAATTTTGGATCCTTGCTTTTTAATTGGAGGTTAATCTGGATTATTAGTTAAAGAGAACGCCCCAAAAGCTTTCTTAGATTCTAACCTGTTGACATCAATTATAAATGATTCAGGCATAGAAGATGCTAGCATTTCTTAATTGAGTCCTCCATATAGTAGATTTACATGCTCGGTTTCTTCCTTTGTTTACGGGAATGAAAATCCATCTCATAGAATGTTATATTTCTCTATATTTCTTTTGACCAAGTAAAGTAACTATATTCCTCTATATATTTATTTTAAATTCTAGTTTTTGAGGTCTATGTTTTTGTTTTGTATTGTATTTGAGTGCTAGCCTAACTTTTGATATTATTCTTGAATTATGTAAAGATAGAAGACTGCCGGACCCGTTACAATGGTGAGGCAGATCACCATCAGCGGCGCAAAAAGTTCTCATTTCCTGCCAGACTTCTGTGTGGAGATTGTTATGAGGTAAATCAGCTGACTACATGATCAAGTTTTCTCATTCTTTCAGATGGAACTGAAATTCTTATCTTTTTGGTGCTTACTTGTTGTATAGTTTATTAAAAATGTATGATGAATCAGTTCCTAGACATACGATGCCCTTAGATATCATGTCACTTGATGGATGTGTAGTGATGGATCAATATTTGCTTAAAACCACTGATATTCCAAACAGCTTCGTGTTTTTATTGAAACATCAAGGAGGATGACTCTACTGATATCTTGTGTGGGGAATTTCAGGTTCGTTTGGATAGGGTTTTAGCAGATGACGCACCTTTTGATGTTTGTAGCTGTCAGGTATGTCAGTCTCCTGCATTTCCTTTAATGTAGACATTGTTCTTCAGGGAGTCAGGTGAAAAACATAGTCTGAGACTTTGTTCTCAATGAACATTTTATCATTCACCTTCAAAGATGTTTCGTACCAATCAGAAAAGTAGTTCAATTAAACCAAATTAGAACATTTTATGGCTTAATTGAAATGCTTTTCTGTTATTCCTTAGCCTATAGAGGTACATGCTATGAGTTGAATTACTTTTATAAAACTACTTCTCTTTCTACGAGCATTGTGAGGTGTTTTGGATATGTTGATGCCCTCCTATAATATCTCTTCTCAAGCTTTCATGTTTTTGGTTCCTGGCTATTTTAAATGTTTCATTTGTCCTATTTTTGTTTTTGTCCATCTTTACTTTCTATTTTGCCAATGAAACTTGAAACTTTATTTGTGTGTTCAGAAGCTTTTCCAAACTAGCTCACTGAAAAAGAAGTACAATCTACATCTTTCTTAAATTTTAAAAGGAAAAAACTTTAATGAAGTAGAGGTTGAGGAAAGATAGTTGTGAAGTGTCCTCCTAATTGGATGCATCTGCCTAGTATCTGGAGATGTGACATCCCTTTGTCCAGAAACTATGCTTGTCTTGGGTGGCCTCTTACAGATTCTAAGCTAAGAAAACTTGAAATTTGCAGTTTGCTATGCACTATTCGTGGTCTACTGAGGCACGTGCACGGCGTGCGCTGGCCAATATCTCAGCTTTACTCCGACCTGGAGGAATATTTATTGGAACGATGCCAGATGCCAATGTCATTGTCAAGAAGTATAGAGAAGGTTTAACTTTTGCTCAATTCTGCCCTGCTTTTCCCTGTTGAATCTATAAATGTGATGACTCTGATGTCTTTATGATATATCCTTGCTCTCGTCACTAGTTTTTCAGTTAAAAGGTCAAGGAGCTGAAGTGCAACTAGAAAATTGTTCTTCATTTATTTTTTTTTTCTCCTTTTTTGTTCAATTCTGCCCTGCTTTTCCCTGTTGAATCTATAAATGTGATGACTGTGATGTCTTTATGATATATCCTTGCTCTCGTCACTAGTTTTTCAGTTAAAAGGTCAAGGAGGTGAAGTGCAACTAGAAAATTGTTCTTCATTTATTTATTTTTTCTCCTTTTTTGTTTTTTTGGGGGGTGGGGGGTGTGGGGGTGTGCTTAAATGCTTAGATTGTTGTCTAATTCATCAATCATTCAACTATGCATCAAATTTAAATTAGTTGGGTTGGCTATGTGAATCCTTTATAGCCTCTGCTTGGATCTATTTCCTTCCAGTATTGACAAATAATTGCTTGTAAGACACATAAAAATTCCTTCAGAACTATAAGTTATCTAAACCTAACTCTTTTTCCTACCCTTACAGACGAGTGTCCAACTAGACAAAAAGACTTCTACCAAACATGAGATCTTATGCAAGTTACGTCTGCAACAAAACTTCAATCGTAACCTGTTGGTACATATAGGTCCTTTGCTTCTATTGTATTCTTTACTTTGTTAAGCATGCACCAATTTTGAGATTTTAAGTCATTTGAGACAATTTTCCTTCATGTGGTTTTAGGTCTACATCGTTCCTTTTTTTAATCATCATAAAAGTATCACACCTACAAGCCTGGTGCATTTAGAGGTCTATGTAGGATGTAGCCAAACCATCTTAGTTTACCTTTTCTCATTTTATCTTCTATGTGTTTTATTTAAAACCTCTGTGATTATTTCTAATATTGTCCAGTTTTTTATGACCATGTGGCCATCACTCAAGACTACTGGAGTGATGGTGACATTGCAAATTTTTGAAATGTGTTACGTAGTCTCTTTTTTATAAAAGAAGTCCAGATCAAAGATCTGTTGATATATGGCTCCTGTTTGTCTTTGGAAGTGCAGCTGAGGGGCTAGCCTTTGGTAATAGTGTCTATTGGATACGTTTTGATGAAGAATTTTCAGAGAAGGTAACTTGTGTTAGCATTTTCTAGCAATTTTCTAATTTCTGTTTTTTCCTACTAGAAGTATTCGTACATTAAGATCTTCTATTGTTGCAGAAATTTAAATCCTCAAATCCTTTTGGCATCAAATACAAGTTCCATCTGGAGGTGTGTACACCTTTATGCCTTCCTATATATCTTAGCTGTGTCCTTTAATATTATTGCTGTTGATTAAAGTGTGTACACGCTCTTTTGTCAATTTTAGTTGCAAAGCACAAATCTCAGCTTCCATTTGAATAATTTATTTGTTTTATAGCTAGTCTATACATGTATGGTTTTCAGTTTTTGCGTTACGTGTTTAGAATCATGCACATTGAAGGATTTTTATTTGTCTTTTAGCCTCCATGATTTGCAAGTTCTAGCAGACTAAATAACTGTTCTTACTCTATTATTTATGGATTTTGCATGTGCTATGAATGAAATTAAACACTATTTTGGGGCTCAAACTCATTTATTAATTTTTGATCAGACAATAATTTATGTACATATATCAACAGGTGGAGAATTACCATCTTAACACGACTTACAAAGGATTATCTGTATTATATGCTTGGAATGTTATCATCTTCTTATTAAATCCTCAAAAACCAACATAGGGTTATCCTCCTATAAAATCCTGAAAACCAAGCTATGGCTCTGATATTGAAAATCCTTTGATTGCATCTATGTGTGAATATATATGATTTATCTGCTTTTCAACAAGTAAACTGTCAATATTTGGATTGTAGGATGCTGTTGACTGTCCTGAGTGGATTGTTCCTTTCCCTGTCTTCAAGGCAATGGCTGAAGAGGTATAAGCACGTGTGCCTCCCACTTTTAGTTGTTGACATGTTCTGTACTACAGGTCAATTGTTTTTTGACTTTATATATCCCTTTTATTTGAATACGAGAAATTGTAGGTGTATATATACCCTTTTTTGCCTTGTCAAAAAAAAAAATATATACCCTTTTTTGATCTTATATTATTTTTTTATTTTAAATAAATCAAGACCGTGGTAGATTTTCTTTTATGTAGAGAAGGCAGTTTTCTTGATTGAGAGCAGTGTTATCAAAAGCAAAAAAGCTCCAAGGTCTGTTGGGACTTTAAGCGCAAAGAGCAAATAAAGTGTAGGCATTAATGAAAAAAGGCGCAAAGGGAGAAAAAGTACAAATATATATGTTTAGTCCAAGACTAATAATTTATAAGCATGATTGACAAATATATGAACAAAGAAATTGAAAAATAATTACGATAAAGTGAAATATCAATTGTTTAGTGTCGTCTCTTCAGAAGAGGTTCATTGGCAAGGAAAAGTATGTCTTAGAACCTTGATGACGACATTGAAGTGCACATTAAGCGCGCCTTTGATAACACTGATTGTGAGCGCACCCTAATGTTAGTTATGAGACAAAATAAGGGAGTATCTTAGACATTGTTCATAAACCTTATAGGTAGTTAGAGATAATTTGTGTATAGTATACGAGGCATAATTGCTGATATTTCAAGGATTGCACTGCAGTAGGCATAATAATTAGCATTCAAGAATATAATGCAGTTGTTTCTTGCCTTCTCGTTTGTTCTGACAGCGTTATTTATTTTCTATTTTTTATTGCAGTATGACTTCGAGCTAGTTTTTGTGAAGAACAACCATGAATTTGTGGATGAATACTTGAAGAAACCAGAGTTCATTGAGCTAATGAGGAGGCTCGGTGCATTAGGTGATGGGAACCAAGACCAAAGTAAGTTTTGGTTATCTTAGATGCTGAATATTAGTGCTGTTCTCTTTCATCCAAGTATTTTTGATATTTGATGATTGTTACATATGCCTACCCAAAAATTGTGTTATGACATATTTTGCTAATTACAGGTACTCTATCACCAGACGAATGGGAGGTAGCCTACCTTTATTTGGCATTTGTTCTAAGGAAGGTATGAACATACCTAATTCATGTTTTAATATTACCATTGTTTGTTAAACAGTAATCCACGACCCAAACTTTGGGGGGTGGGGGGGCATGACTAGCATCCGACATCATATTCTTTGTTGATCGAATTCTTATCCCTTAACCTAGTCACAGTCTAGGTACCATATAAGACACCAATATATGTCAACACAACAACCACAATAAAAGTAATTACTTATGCAAAAGTAGGCCTTTGCATGGACGATGGCATTGATTCTTGTGGTTGTGATCTTTTGTAAAATCTTGTTTATTTTGCAGCGAGGGCAGCCAGATCAAACACAAAGAAACCCCAGACGAGACAAAGGCAAGATGCAATTGACAAAAGACGATATTGAGAATGTTAACGGTGCAGTGTAGTGCTTTGCTCCAACCTTTGAAACTGAAAAGACTGTTATGGGACATGAGGAAGGATCTGAAATGAAGAGGAACAATAAACACAGTGCCCATTTCAAGTCTATAAATCCAGCTGCTAATCAATTTTGCAGAATAAAGACTATAGTTTTCGCCTTATCATTTGTTACATCATCAACTTGGTATTATACTCTAGCATAACAAGTTGATGTGGGCAGAGGTGGCTGGTTCTAATGATGCTAGTCACCAGTGCAATGTTTGTTTGTCCACTTGCAACTTACCATGTAACTCTCTGTACCATTACATATTTAAAGAGAGAAAATAGCCAAAAGATCAATCTGGAATATTAAGATAAAAATGTTTTAGAGATCTAAGACAATTGAGCACTGATGTCTCACACACTTGAGAGTAGCTTATCTGGTTTTCTTCTTTTTTTTTCACCCCTCTCTAGGAGCTCCAACCCTTTTTGTTCCCTTGGTGACTTGAACCCGCAACCTTTGGATTGGAAGTGAGGGGTGCTTATCATCCAAGCTACTCTCTCGTCAACTTATCTGGTATTCCATTTCAAAGTTCTTGTATCAACAACTCCAGTGGAACCGACCTATTGATTGATTTTTTGGGACTCACTAATTTACTTTGAACAATACAAGTTTTATATATCCAGACAAAAAAAGGATTGGGAAGTATGGTAGTAGACAACTCTCTTGGTTCAAATAATATTCAATCTATACATGTTCAACATCTAAAATACTAAAATCTTGATGTACATGTCATCAAAACATAGATACAAGTTCATACTCTAGATAAGAATAATTCAAGTAACAACAGAGAAAAAAAAATGAAGAAAACTAATAAAGTTTATTATCATACATATCTTTCCCATTCTCATGTAGGAGATGAATAAATCCCTTGCAATTAAGGTGACGTCTTCCCTTAATGATATCATAAAAGGGCTCCAAGCCGAAAGCACTCAAATCCCAAAAAAGCGCACAAACTTTGGTAACGTATCGAAGCCACAGAACTAGGGAGATGAGACTATCAACCAGGCCGCCCAGCCATACAATCCACTCCAAGGTGCGTCAACCGCCCAGCTAGAAAGAGTATCTCGGGGGCGTGTCAACTCTGTAGAGGATCTCAGATATACCAGCTGACCAACCAGTCAGCCCACTCCAGGGGCATCAACCGCCCAGCTAGTTTGTGCATGGCCAACTCCCATAGTGTGATGAGCGGTGTGTACAAAGCCGATGATTACCAAGTGATTCCAGCTTCAGGCTTCTCACAAAAGAACTCAACATCCCTCACATCCCATCATCAGTTTCTATATTCTGAATATGAGTTATCTCAGTCCAATCAAGTTCAAGACAAGGACACATCTTGATCTTCAAAGACTCTAGTGATGACACTCTTTGCAGGAGACAATATGGAAGGCTATTAAGCTTTTCACAAAAATTTAATTCTAACTCCTTAAGACTAGGCATTACTGAAAAACCAACTTCTGGTTTTAAGTCTGTCCATTCTGCCCACTCTGAACAATATGAAAATCTCAATTTCTTCAACTTTGGAAATGTGTTGATGGTTCCTGGCAACCCCAAGAATTCATTTCCTACATGTTTCAATTCATCCATAAGCCTTATCCAAAGAATTTCAAGAAATGGCAACTTACCTAAAGGTGGCAAAAAGGTGCAATTAAAGCACTCACTTAGTGTAAGAACTCTAAGATTATTAAGGGACAGTGTAATCCATGTTGGGAATTGAGTGCCTCTGTATCCGTTGATTGTCAAGACTCTAAGGTTTGGAGGTGGTATTAGACCTTCCATCACATCCATTCTTACCTCACTTTCCCAGTAGAAATTCAAACGTAGTTCTTTAATGTATGGCTTCATTCTTAATGCTGCATTTTGTGCTTCAACTACGTCTTCTGCAGCGTTCAAATTGTCAATCACATGGATAGATACATACCCTTGAAGCTGGTTCAATTTTCCGATATATCCTAGCTTGCTCGATCCTTTCCCAACTACAAAGTCACTCAAAGTTCTGAGTTGAGTTAGATTTCCAATTTCTTGAGGAAAAGATTCCAACTTGGGTGTGTCAGTTGTAATGAGGTGTCTCAAGTTTATCAGTCTTCCTATATGTTGAGGAAGTCTTGAAAGACGCTTACATCCTTGAAGATCTAAGGTTTGCAGATTACACAAATGGCAAATGGCTTCAGGTAAGTTCTGCACTCGGCTGCTGCTTAAATCAATGTACCTCAGATGAAACATATTGCCGATTTCTTGAGGGAGTTCTTGCATTCCACAGCCATGTAAATTTAGACTTCTTAGACACTTAAGACCTTTGAATAGATCATGAGTAAGATCTCTTGCGAGCAAGTGTTCAGCAAAAAGACTGTGGATCTTTCCAACATCACAGACAGAAACAGGAGTTACTGTACTATCAGTTCTCTCCCAGCATAAATGATGAACACTAAGAACTTTTTCTGTGCTTTTGGTCCCTGTGATGCTATAGCAGTCATTTCTTGAAAGAAGCTGAGCAAAATCATGCACTACATCATGCATTTTGCAAGATATTATCACATTTGTGTTTTTATCATCTGTCTCCAACTCATGAAAGAAAGAGCGCATAGCTAAGTTCATGAAGTACTCACGCCCTCTTACTTCCTGCTGGTTATTTTCAACTGTGTTGAGATAACCTTGTGCCATCCAAATTCTGACCAACTTGTCTACATTTATGACAGTATCTTTAGGAAAAATGGCACAATATGAGAAACAACGCTTCAAGATTGGGGGCAAATCGTTGTAGCTCAAGTACAAATGACGAAAAAGGTCTTCTGCCACTTCTTCCAGTTCCCATATTTGATTGTCTAAAACAGTTTGCCACTCTTGTTCTGTAAACTTAAAACGTAGGAGGCTTCCCATAGTCTTTGCAGCTAGTGGCAATCCTTTGCACTTTTGAACAATTCTCCTTCCAATATCTTCTAAATTCTCACGATCCTCGTTAGTCCTTCCTGAGAATGCTATCCGACTAAACAATGCCCAGCAATCTGAATCTGATATCTGTCCCAACCTATGCATGTAAGAACTGCCCATCATCCCCACAACCCTCTCACTCCGGGATGTAACCAAGATTCTACTTCCAGGAGCTCCATTCTTGAGGGAGTTCTTCAACGGTTCCCATTTAGAATAATCTTCAGACCACACATCGTCTAGCACAAGAAAGAACCTTTTCTTAGAGACACATTCTTGAATTCTTTCCAACAACATATGAAACTGAGACAGATTCGGAGAGCTTTTAGTTAGCCCTTCAAGAATAGCTTTTGCAATTTTGACTTCATCGAAAGGATCAGATACACAAATCCAAATTCTTTCATCGAAATGACCCTTCAATTCCTTATCACCATAAGCTAGTTGGGCAAGTGTTGTTTTTCCAATCCCACCTATACCCACAACAGAAACAACAAGAGGGACACTTTCTTGATCACTAATCTCAACCAACTTCCTCATTACAATATCTTTATCAGAATCCCTACCATGTACTTCTGATACATCAACAATACCTGTAGTCATAACTTTCCTAAACACATCTTGATCAGAAACACCACCACCACCACCAATTGCATTAACTACAAAATTGAACTGATCTTTTTCCCTCACAATCTCTCCTAACTTCACATCCAATTCCTTTATTTTACGAACAATATCGCGATTAACCTCAAGTTTCTTGAAAGTAAAACAACAAGGCAGTAAAAAGCAACTTACTTTCTTCCTAGGAATTGAAACAACACCAGCACCAGACTCATCTCTTTCAATTTCTTGCTGGAGTATTCTTGTGCGCCATTCATCTAACACATTATCTGCATCATAAGAAAAACTTTCAAGAACTTCTAACCAATGTTTAACATTTTTATCTTTGACCCTTTTTCTCTCTGCATCATCCAATGCTTCTCTTATCATTTTCAACTTCAAAGATAGACTTTGGATCTCTTTCTTGATCCCAATAGCCATTCTCAGCTCCTCTACTTGTCCCTTAACTTGTTCCACAATGAAAGTGGCCAGTTGCTCAAGCACAATGGAGACAAGTGCTTCAGCCATGGCTATTAGTTTCTTGATTGGTTTGGTTTGGTTTGTTTGACACAAAAACAGAAATTGAATAAGATTTTGTGGAAAGAACCAAGTCTGTCGATATATTAAATAATAGCATAAATGATCTTGTCTTACAAGTCATAATAGCATAAAGGATCTTGTCAATTAATAGAATAAATTATACGAAAAAGGGTTAAAAATATTCTTAAATTATGCTGTAATATTGAACAAAAACATTCTTCGATAATAATTGTCTCTTAACAAAAAAAAGAGGGAAGGAATTTGTCTTCCTTTTCCCTTTTTCTTTTGTCCCTACATTCATTAATCTCATCAACGCGCAGCGTACATATGCCAGGTCCACTCTAGACATATGATGCCTTTTGTTTTTCTTCTTTCTCCATTTGTTAGTTGACTTTATATTTTCTTAAAAGGCAAACTTAAGATTTAAGATGACAGGTGCATCAACACTAACGGTTGATGCACATTAGTTAAAGTATGCCATTGAATGTTATTCGTATAATAATTTTACTACGCATTGAAATATAAAACTAATGTATTAACGTATAAATATAAATTAAATGACTCTACAAGGTAAAGTTTACTTTGTAGAGTGGTGATTTTGAACTTTACTTTGCACCATCAAAAAATAAGAAAAGTAGTAAATGAGACTCAAACCCCGTAGATCTAAAGTGTGCAACATTTAAACCATTACACCAAGAAATAGTTTATTTGTCTTTGGGTGCCTAATAAACTATATGTTATATCTCAGGGTATTTATATATATATATATGATTTTTTCGAAGTTAGCAGGTGCACATGCACCTTCACGAGGACACGTGGATCCGCCTCTGACTTTCTTAATTATATAATGTAATTTAACTGAGTGTAAAGTTTAAGAATAAGAAAAGATATTGCGATGTTATAAGAATATCTTAAAGTAAATGAACTTTAAAATAGAACATCCGTCTTTTTTTTTTGTCAAATAAGTAAGACTCAATATGGATAAAATATTAGAAATGTCATTAAATATTTATTAAAATATTTTGAGAATAGAATATCTCATATGAAATAAAGAGAAAACATAATATGAGTTGAAAAGCGAAACATAATATAAGTACGAAGAGTTAGGAGAACGCTGAGGGTATGGAAGTCGTATTTTGTGACCACTAAAGATACGATTTCGATTTTAAGTTTTGAGTATAAAATTTTTTTGATATAAAATACTTCCCTCAAATAAATTATATATGGTATGAATTTAAATTAATCAGACTTCAATATAAATACCTAATCCTAGATGGAAAATCAGGCAAAAAAATTATTTTGTATTTAAAAAAAAGTATTTTAATAAGGGAATCAAAGATGAACAAATAATTCACTCAAGGAATACTTTATATGTCCAAAGTTATGCTGTTCTTTATATCCAAAAAAGAATTAAAAAAAAGTTATCACTTTAGGGAATCAAACATTACAAAGAAGTTAATTAATTTACCTGGCGTGACATTTTGGATCATGAATTTATTCTGTACTCATAAATATTTGAATGCTCCGTAATACTCACTCCGTTCCTTTTTAGCTGTCATAGTTTCTTTTCTGAGAGTCAAATAATATAAATTTTGACTAATATTTCAAAATGTATTTTTTCATCATATTGATATGAAAAAAGTTGCAATTTATAGTACTTTCCGTATAGTTTTTGAATATCTAAAATTTTATTTTAGAATATCGAATTAATATAATCTAATTTTAGCTTGAAAAATAGTCAAATTAACTCTTAAAAAATGCAACTTAACAACTAAAAAGAAACAAAGGTTGTATTCTTCAAGATTTCCCACAATTATAGAAAATAGCTACCAAGATCTCTATTAATAATAATATGAAATGTACTTTAACTCAAAACAGAAAAACTTATTTTTATATAATTTCGACTGTAAATTCTTTAGATATAAATTAAAACAATAAATTCTAATCAATTTGATTTCGTCCTCCAACTTTAAATTATTGCTTTAACATTTTCTCTCGGAATACAAAGTTATATATTTAATTGCTGCTGGGATAACATCTCAAATGGTCATTCAAGTATGAGTAGTTCTCTTAAGAAGTCATTCCATTTTGTTTTATAATCTAAAAGTCGTCCAATTAAAGTTAGTTTTCTTAAAAAGTCATTCAACTATGTTTTATAACCCAAAAATCATTCAATTATTTATTTTCACCTAGAAAATTACCAAACCAATTTAAATAATTTTTTCATTAAATTTTTGTTAACATGAAATTTTAATTTTTAGCTAAAATTTAAGAAATAAAAACGTGCTCATTTAACCATTTTATTGAGGCATCTATCTATCTATACTATATTAAAAGTATGAAGGTCCTTAGAAATGTTGTTTGAACTTTTTGCCCTTCATTAAAAGATTCCGTTTTAAACAAAATCGTTTTTTCGCCTTTTTGACTCCACTTTAGACAAAATCGTCTTTTCACTATTTTTCTAAAAATAATTTTCATTTAATTATTATTCTAATATTTAAGATTTTGAAATTAATTAAAGTTATAACTATTAACTTTTTACTTATTTGTAATAGGTAAGAACTCCTAATATAATCTTGAATTTATATAAAGAGACTATTTTAAAATAGATTTATAATATGTAAGAACTCCTAATATTTAGTACTCTAAAATTGACTAAAATTTAGCTTCTTAAATTTTTCTTTATTTGAACTATGTTATGTCACGACCCAAAAATGGGCGTAATGACACTTGTCTATTCTCACCAAGACAAGTCATCCTCAACCCAACAAAACGAAAGAAATGCGGAAAGTAAAGCAAGAATAACATAAGAGCGGAAAACTTATTCATTCTATATTATAACCCCAAAACTTGGTTGTCACGTGTACAAGCCACTAATATAAAAAGTGCGGAATTGAAAGATAATTACAAGTCTCAATGTCTTTACTTCTCAAATAGAACAAAATATAAGGTAAGGAACAAGAGAGTCCGCCGGGATGACAAGCAGCGACCTCTCAAAAGTCCTTTGACAAGCCTCGGAAATAGGAGAAGAAGAAGAGTAATCACACAGTACCGGGCTCAGAACCTATACAAGTGTAAAAGAAAGGAGTGAGTACCAATCAACACGGTACTCAACAAGTAACCAAATAAACAAGGCAAAATTAGCTAGAAAACGAGTACTCATTTCATCCCAATCGAACCTCCTCAGACTACAACCTACATAGAAATCAGCCCAACCTAATAGTTTCACAATACACAGTTCACAAGGCTTAACAACCGCAGTTCAATAGTCACAGTTCAACAACCAACACGTAGTAAGCATGTCAATCACACGTAACAAGTAGATCAATCACAAGTATCAAAATACATCAAATCACAATAATCAACTCTTGCCGGAATCATTTCCCTTCGACACAATATCACTAGCCGGAACCATTTTCCTTCGGCTTTATATCACATTACTTGCCGGAACCATTTCTCTTTGACACATTATCACTAGTCGGAACCATTTCCCTTCGACTTTATATCATGTCACTAGCTGGAACCATTTCCCTTCGGGTTTATATCACATCACTAGCCGGAACCATTTCCTTTCGACTTTATATCATGTTACTTGCCAAAATCATTTTCCTTCGACATAACATCACATGTGTCATCACGGTGCACAATAATATCAATGTAAACAAGCAATTTCATACCATAAGGAAGAGACAACAATTCAAGTCCACATTAATGCCATCAAAGCATTACATCAATCAATCAAATAAGGTTCACAACAAGGCAATTCACAAGCATTATGATCAACACATTGCCTTTTCATTAATCCCCTTTTTATTCATTAAGATTAACCAAGTGGAACAATGAACCCATCACCTCATTTCCATGACTCCCCACACACACAATGAAGGAAAATACACGATTCTACTAGATTTACAAGGTTTAGGAGATCACTTGCCACAATTCAATCAAATAGTCAATCAAATAGTCAATCCAAGACTTGAGTCTTCCCTTTTTGAACAACGTCCAAAGCCACACAATCTAATTCAATCACGTAATTACAATAAGATTCCAGAAATAACATTACTCATATCATACTCTTTGAAAAATGGGTCAATTAACTCAAAAATTCAATTCCGAAAATGAGGTTTGAATCCAAAAATCTTTACTTGAAAATATTACCCAAGGCATTTGAAACTCATTAGTGAAAACCATTTCGAAAAAGAAATTAAAACCAGTTCATAATCACCATTTTAGTTTAGAACTCAAGTTCTTGAAAAACCTTGTCATTTGCCGATCAAAATTTCAAGTTTTGATGTTAAAATCCATAAATGATATAAGGGAAATGAAGTTTTAGGGTCACAAAAACTTACCCAAATGATTTAGCATAAGAAATCTCTTCAAAATCGCTTCCAATGATTTTACAAAGCTCAAAATGAGGGTAAATGGCTAAACCCCCAAAAATAGCAGGCATAAAGTGATCTCAGATGTCGCTTAAGCGAATCCGGATAAAAATCCAACCTTCGCGATCGCGAACAAAACTTCGCTAAAGAGAAGGTCACGATCACACACACCCCATCGCGATCGTGAAGGTTAAGGGAACTGGCCTCTCACGAACGCGACCAACGGTTTGCTGAAGCGATGCTCGCTAAAGCGAAGCACACAGACACCAGAAAATATCAGCCAACTCTCAAAACATCATATAGACCCTCAGGCTCGAAACCCCGTACACACAAATCATATATGCAAATAGAGTAAACTCGATGTTCCGGACTCAATGGAACCATCGAAATACGAATCTGAGGTCTCGTTGACCCGAAACTCGTGAAAGTCGTAAAAATAAATATACCGCCTAAAAAGGCTAAATCAAGCTTGGGACCTCTGAAAATTCAACCAACACCTCACTTAGGCCTAAATTCATCTCTCGAATCCAACAAAATTATCGAAATTTCGATCCGAGCATCTGAACCCAAAATGTTGACCAAAGTCAACCTAAAGGCTAAAATCACAACAACTTCCAACGTAGGACCTTAAATCCTAAAAAAGAATCTTAAACTGACTACCTTCTTAGACCAATTTTCACATTCCAAGATTGATGAAATCGACGAAATTTCATTTCAACACTCGAAATTCCAAAAGACACCAAAAATCACTTTTAAACAACTTTAGCCTTTTCAAATTTAAAACCTTACTAAATTCTCAACTTTTAACTCAAAGCTCGAAACCTATTTCAGAACTCAATCAAAACTGACTCAGGGTCAATATCGGGAGGGGCAAAATGATAGTTTTATAAAATTTTCCAAAATGACCAACCGGGTCATTACATGTTAAAAGTCCTAACATTTACGACTTTAAATTCAATCACAAATATTGGTAAAAGAAATACTTTACCCTAAGAAGAATTATGTTTTTGGATATATTAACGTATAATTATTTATACTATATTGAAAGCAAGAAATCTTGACTATTAAAAGATTTCATGGTTGAATAATGTACTGATTTCAATAATTATCTATCTAACTATATTATGAAGGTCATTAGCGATACTGATTGAATTTTTTGTCTTTTATTAAAAGATTTTATAATAGATAAAACTGTTAAAATTAATATTTATACCTTTTATCAGTACGGAAAAGGTCCTTAATAATGTTGTTTGAACTTTTTGCCCTTTATTAAAAGTACGGAAAAGGGTCAAATATACCCCTGTACTATTCGAAATAATTTAAATATACCATTCGTTATACTTTCGGTTCAAATATACCCCTCCAGTTATACTTTCGAGACAAATATACCCCTCTCATTAAATTTTAGCTCAAATAAACCCTTAATTTTAACGGATGGTTAAATAAAATCATATATAAAGGTAAAAATTGTAGATTACAATTGTATAAGTATAATCAACATATAATATTATAGTCATGAAATTTAAAAAATCATGGAACGTAAGTGTTTATTAATAATATTAAAGTCATGAAATTTTAAAAAAAACTTATAGTATTTTTTTAAACCAAACTCATCAATACGCAAGTGTTTACTAATCCATTTTCCTCATATGAAATACTCTAATCCACATATCAAAATCTATTATTTTAAACCAACAATATTTAAGTTAAACAACGAGAGAGACGACCGCATATTGGAAATTGATACATAATAGATATCACTTTATGTAGTTCGAGGTCAGGGAATAACTATGTCATTAAAGAGGAAAAACAACATATTCAAAAGAATGAAGAAAAGAGCCTATCATTTGTTCGAGAGTTAAAATTAAGGGTAAATTTATGCCAAAATATAATAGGAGGGGTATATTTGGCCCTGAAGTATAACGGAAGGGGTATATTTGGACCGAAAATATAACGAATGGTATATTTAAACTGTTTCTCATAATAGAGGGGCATATTTGGCTCTTCGCTGTTAAAAGTATCTTCTTTAGACAAAATTATATTTTCACTCTTTTTTAAAAATTATTATTTAATTATATTCATAATATTTTAAATTAAAGAATCCTAAAATATATGCTAAAATATATTAGGAGAATTAATTATTACGAAATCTTAAAGTAAATGAAAAAGAAAAATATATTTTAAACAAAGTTATTTTAACTAATAGAAGTATTTCATACCTTAAATTAAACTAAAATTTTCTTGTGATAGAAGCCTAAAACTTTATGATGAACGTGTTTGATGTTTTTGAAATAAATATTGACATTGTGAAACGAAGGAAATGACATAGAAGTACAATAATTACATACAATTGGCAAATTTTAGCCTAGAATCAATTAGCAGCTTTTAGTCAAACAAAAATTAGTAACTATTAGCCCAATACTAAAAGCAGGGAAATATTTTAGGTTTATTTTTAAAATATGTGTCTGCAACTAACTGTCAAAAAGGGACGTGGGTTGATTAATGTTCCTCATTGTTTATTAACTCCTACAAATAAGAAAAAGGAACGTTTCAGTTTCTCTAAAACCCTAACCCAATTTAGAAACAGTGAATTCCAAAAAACATTCAACGCGACATCAATCTTCAAACACCAAGAGAACGATGGCAACTTTGCTTGTTTTGATTCATTATAACGGCGAATGGGACAGTAACAACAATTTTGTAAACTATTTCATGGAAGGGGTTGTTATCAATACATATGGTACTTTCAATGGATTCATTCAATTGATTGCAAATCACCTATATTGTACTAATAACATCAAAAATAAAAACACAAACTAAGTTGAATTCCAGCAATTATTAACTCTATAGATAATAAATTTATGCATATACACTTATGCTTCATTGTTTATGTTAAGATTAAGACGTACGAATCTGAATAGATATCTGAATATTAAGATGTGCATTAAGATCTAGATGTATAAATCTGAATATTAAAATATTGTCTTTGGATTTGAATACTAAATGATTAAGATTGTTTGTTTTCAATATCTAAATATGTATATGAAATTGAATATTATATCAATAAGATAATAACATATTATAAAAATCTCCTTTTATACAAAATAATATTATCTTTTAATAGAAAATAATATTTTGAATGTTGATATTTGATTTTAAAAAATTAACTATCTGATATGCAAAAAAATCATGTTGAAATTGATAAAATGTTTTACGAAGTTCTAACTTGAAACTATTCATTTAACATCTTCTTGAAAAGTAATGTTTATTTATCCTAAAGGCCAAAAAATAAAAACTTATTGATGAAACAATATCTATTTAATTGTGTATTTTTTCATCCTCGATCGAAATTTGGGTTGATTAGAGCTTTATTGTTTATTGCCAATTAAAAGAATTTTTATTTCAACCTCAGATACATGACTCTTTGTTTCAAGTTTCAACCATGCATATGAGACTTACCGATGTGTTTGACAATTCACTTAAATTGTTTTCTTTTGGTGCTTAAACTGGAAGTTTCTATAATATCCTTATTGTTTTTTATAAAGAGTTAATTGGTAATTTAAATCGACAATAATAATAATTATAAAGAGGAATAAAGAGAAGTGGGCCCAGCCAATTATCTTAAAACAGTACCAAATTAGGGCAATTCTTTCCAGTATTTTGGGAAGAAAGTACGTAACTTCAAAGGGGAAGTTTGGAGCATTATGGGAAAACATGGGCTTAGTTACTTTAAAGTCATGTTTTCAATTGTGAACAAGTTTTTGACTAATTTTTACTAATTTATTTAGGAAAGGGACTTCCAAATATAGAAAAGGTTTATGTCGCTTTTTGGATGGTTTGTATGATTGGTTTATTGAAAACGACAACAAACACTATTGGTCATTACTTTATAATAGAATATAGCAGCGAGTCAAGCCCGCCATTGTTTAAGTCCACTTTAGGATTCTTTACTCCAAAAAATTATCAGCGTTAATGATATCAATACAATATATGATACTGACTTAGTATCAGTTACGCAAAAATTATCAGCCTTAATAAAGGGGGTATGAGCTGTAATTATTTATGAGAGAATGAGTATTTCTTGAAGTACTTTGAATTTGGGTATGAACATGTGCTTGTTGGAGAAAATGATATAGAAGTACAATAACTACATACAATTGGCAAATTTTAGCCTAGAATTAATTAGCAGCTTTTAGTCAAAAAAAAATTAGCAACTATTAGCCCAATACTAAAAGCAGGGGAATATTTTAGGTTTATTTTTAAAAAACGTGTCTACAACTAAGGGACGTGGGTTGATTAATCTTCCTCATTGTTTATTAACTCCAACAAATAAGAAAAAGGAATGTTTCAGTTTCCCTAAATCCCTAACCCAATTTAGAAATGGTGAATACCAAAAAACATTCAACGCGACATCGATCTTCAAACATCAAGAGAACGATGAAAACTTTGCTTGCTTTGATTCATTATAATGGCGAATGAGACAGTAAAAACTTTGCTTTCAATGGATTCATTCAATTGATTGCAAATCACCTATATTGTACTAATAACATCAAAAATAAAAACACAAACTAAGTTGAATTGTAGCAATTCTTAACTCTATAGATAATAAATTTATGCACACACACTTAGGCTTTATTTGTTTCTCTTAAGATTAAGACGTCTGAATCTAAATAGATATCTGAATATTAAGATGTGCATTAAGATCTACATGTTTAAATCTGAATACACATCTGAATATTAAGATGTTGTCTCTGAATCTGAACACTAAATGATTAAAATTATTTTTTTTTAATATGAAATAGAACACTATATCAATAAGACAATAACATATTAACATGATAACATAAATTCAAAAGCGAAATTCAGAAAATTCTAACTTTTTGAAGCTTTCACACAACTGATTTACAAGTAAGGAATTCAGAACTCCAATCTTTTACTGTTTTCCTGATTATCTTTTCAACTGAATCTCTAGTGTAGACAAATAATTTTTTTTTGGAAAGAGATCATTTTCTCTTATGGAAATTATCTTTATTTACCCCCACAATTCTCTAGATAAGGGAAAGAAGAAGAAGGCTTACGTTCACACACATTTAGGGTGACATATGCAACGGAAGGTCAATCACAAATCAAAAATACTTACATATTAACATGATAACATAAATTTAAAAATGAAATTTAGAAAACTCTAACCTTTTGAAGGTTTGACACAACTCGTTTACAAGTAAGGAATTCAGAGTTCCGATTTTCTACTGTTTCCTGATTATCTTTTCAACTAAAACTCTTGTGTGGGCTGGTGATTATTTTTTTTTTTTGAAAAAAGATCATTTTCTTTGATGGAAATCACCTCTATTTATTCCCACAATTCTCCAGAAGAGGGGAAGGAGAAGAAAGCCACGCTCACAACTTCACATGCATTTAGGGTGATTAATGACAATTAAAACTATTTTAAAACCTATAAATAGTTTAAAATATTTTCCCCTTTAATAGAGAATATAAATTTATTTTTTCAATCAGCAATTAACTATTAAAAACGAATTGATTTTATTCCTTACAGAAGACCAGTAATATTATTTCTTCTGCAATAATTCTTTTCTTTTCCAAAATTGATTAATTAATCAGGCACATTAGGGACCACATACTTATTAACTGTGTCTTTCAATTATGATATTAATTCACAAAAGTATGAATTAACATATCATAATAAATTATACATTATTTCACTAAAAATATGTAATTGCACTCCTCGATTTAAATTTGAAATCTATCATTACATCTTATTTAACTCCTCATGTTAGAATTATCGACACCAATAAATTAAATTAATTTTTCTGAATAATTAAATCATTGACTAATTTAATCTTTTATTATTATACTTAACTTATTCCACATGACAGATATAAAATCCACCTGAAGAGTTTTCACGTGAAAACTTATAAGTAATCATAAAGGGGTGTCTTATATCTTAAGCCTGAGACATGATTCTATGAACTAATTATTATTTCACTAATGTGATTTGTTATTACTCAATCTATTAGGAATATATTGACTCACAATAAAGTCTCACCTTTTAATAGATTAAAATAATAAATCAAACTACATAGATCACAATAATTATATCAATATTAAGAGTATAAGTACATGTAATGTACTAGAAAATTTGTTTATTAATATTCAAAACATAAACAATTATATTTATTTGGTTTGTTCAATACATACAAAGTGTACTAGCATAAGAAGTTGGAATTTTATCATTCTCATAATTCAGATCGAATTATATTTAATCTTGTACTACAATCATAAAGATGTTTGTCCATCTTCATCTTTGATTGTGAACATTTAATTTAGGGAAAAGGGTCTGATATACCCCTCAACTTTGTCATTTGGAGCTGATATGCCCCTCGTTATGAAAGTGGCTCATATATACCCTTACCGTTATACAAACGGCCCACATATACCCCTACCGTTATAAAATGAGCTCACATATACCCTTCATTTAACGGAATTGAAAAAATTAGTTTTAAATTTATATTTTTGACTTTTAATTTTTTTTAAAAATCATTTATGATCCTTCTAGCAAAGTTCAAGGTATATTATATTCTTTTTCATACATAAATTATTTTTTGACTTCTTTGATTATCATTATTTGAGTTTCTTATTCTTATTTTTTTTTTCTTTCATTCCATAGTGTAAAGAAAAAAAATTAAAACTATTTTTTGTGGCTATATTATAAATTAAAACTATTTTTCGGTTATATTGTAATTTAGTTTTTGTATTTGAAAAAAAAATTAGGTCATCTATAATAAATTTTAAAAGAATATTAGTGAAACATAAATAAATTTGTCCATCAAAATAATAAATCTAAATTAGTCATTGAAACAAAAAAAGTCAAAAAAACATATGTTTGAGGAGGATTAAATATACTCATATGCGATTATATTTTTTTAAAAAGATAATTAAAAAATTAAATTTAAATTAATTTTTTCACTTCCATTAGAGGAGAAGGGTATATGTGAGTCATTTGTATAACAGTAGGGGTATATATGAGCTACTTTCATAACGAGGGTATATCATCTCTAAATAACAAAGTTGAGGGGTATATCAGGTCCTTTTCCGTTTAATTTATAATTTATAAGAATTGACAATTTTAATCTTCCATGTATGAGTTAAATAGCTAAGGTTAATGGATATGCTTTACCTATCTCTTTCCAATTCTGTGTTGGTATCCTTTTTTCTACTCTAAGTTCAGAATGCGACCCTTGAATTGTGATACTTGGGTTTAGGATAATCATAGAGAGAACAAAAAAACCGAAATGCAAATTCTACTTTAATGTTTTGTTTGTTCTCTTGAATGAATTTGGTTTTACGGTTTCCAGTTTATCTTCTAAACTGCCCCCTTAAGCATCTTTGTCAGCAATATTTCTGCTCAGTTTACCTTACTTGTCAAATCTCAAACCGACAACTTTGTAGTTCAGCATATCAGCTGTAATCTGTATTCTGATTGCCTTTTCATCACTGGCAAATGGTGGGATCTGGTGTACTCCTAAGAAAACTTATTCCAAGCTATTTTTAGCTAAAATACTGCTTGCGTTTTTGCTTCTATTAATCAGCTATGGATTTTGTTGTATCCATTTGCTGTCTATTTGGTCTCTTTTTGTTCCAATGCAGATATTTCGTCTTCCAAGGCTTCTAGTTGCTTTGCTCCCCCCCTCCCTCCCCATCTTCCATTTGATCTTTAAAAAAAAGAAGCAGATGTGGGGTCCTTTGGTGTTCTGCCTTTCTAAATCAATATTCTGTATAGGTGCTACCGCTTGAACTCTTTTGTTTCTGAATCTAGTATGCATCTCTTGCGAATCTTTTGGTTCGTCCTCGTGTAGATGTTGAAACTTTGACCATTGTTTGTGATTTAGTTCCTACTGTTGTTATCATTAGCTTACTTCCTGTTCCTTCGTTAAATTGCAGGACAAAGCTTTAGTTCCTACTGCTGTTATCGTTAGCTTACTTCCTGTTCCTTCGTTAAATTGCAGGACAAAGCGCGTGAGGTGTTGGGGATGCAGTCCGATGCAGCTGAAGATGGTTTTGCTGATCCGGAGCTGTTTTCTCTAACATTGATGAAGGTTTGCCCACTTCACTCTTCTTAGTTTGTTAATTCATAGAAAATGCAACCCTTATCATCCCCTCGTAGTACAAACATTTGTGGTTGAAGGTTTGAAAGAGTTTAAAGGGGTAGGAAGAGGTTATGAGAACATTTCATTCATGGTGGGTGATGGGAGTAGGGTGAGTTTGGGGACATAAGTGGTGTGGGAACAACACATAAGGGCTCGTTGAGTACGAGGGATAAGGGATAACTCATCCCGAGATTAATTTTAGGATGAGTTTATCCCATGTTTGGTTGGAATAAAATCGAGGGATAACTTTGCTGTTAAGCTGAGTTTCTGGCCCATATATTTCAGTGCAAGAGAGATATGACAAGGAATGTGATGATGGAACTGCTGAAGTAAATAGCGAAGATGACGGAAATGACCTATCTGCCGATGTGGACTCCGATGAAGAGCGCAGAAGGTAACTAGACAGTTTACTGGAACTGTATCAAAAAACTATTATTTGACTTTGTACTAATATTGGAACTTGTTCATTTAAATTTTCAGACGTGACGATGAAATAGAGGGGTTGCTTGAGGACCACAACAAAAGGTATATGGCTCCAGGGGAAAGAAAAACAAAGCGATCCAGAATTTCCTATTTGGATGATGATAAACTCTTGGAGGTATAGTAATTTGAGGAAGTTGGTATTTCATGTGTCTTTTGGTTAACTTGATAACAAAGATGTATTTACTTTTCTTCTCGATTATATATATAATGCATATGTTTAAAGAGAAACAAAAATAGATTACGAAATAAGAATATCATACTAGTAGTTTTCCACAGCAACGATAACTAATATAATAAGCACACAATATCCCACGCATAGCGAAGGGACATAGACTGCATTATTCATAAACATAACCCAAATTAAAAGAAATCATAAACACATGTATATCTCACCGCATAGCGAAGGGACATTATTTTACGACATACATTAGTGCCGGACCCTAATTAAAGCAAATCATAAGCTCTGACGCAGTTAGGGTGGACCTCCTCAACCACAACATCGTAGGTGATGAACATTCCTCCATGACATGACCCACATAAGCAGGTTGAAGTAACAGCGTGCGTGCAAGGTATGACGAACCACTCTTGAGGGGGTAGTTGCAACAACCAAATAAACTTTGAAATCAAGCTCTTATATCTAGTAGCCACTCAACAAATAACATCGTACATAGACAAATTTTTATTTGCATAATAAACATACATAAGTGTTACATTGTCTAAATTAAAACTTTATAATAGAAAACAATTTAGCTTTTTGCATCCAAGAAAATAAGTTGAATTAGAAGTATTGTCCCTTAAACTTAGGAATTCAATTGTTAGTAGAAATTTTTTGCTATATTATATTTTGGTCATCTTTTGCCAATTATTTGAACTTTTCTTTGACTGTTTTTTTGGTCTTCATGCTTTTAATATAGTATAAATAGATGTGAAGTTGTGAACTCAAAGGAATAAGGTACTGGATTAATATTTAATATTTACGTATGGGTAAAGTAGTAAATTACTATAGTCTTAATTGGTTATCGATTTACCCAATAAATCCAATATTAAAAACCAAAATTGAACCGTTCACACGATAGTTTTTTTTATAAAACCACTAAAAAATCGTTAACTCAATAACAATAAACCAATAACAAATTTTTTGATTCGATTTGTGCACACCTCTCTAATCTTGAGTAATACTAACCTTTTTTATTTGTCTTTTTTTCTACAAAAATAAAATCTTAGTCGGTAAGCAAAACTTATCACTCTTTTAGTTTGCCCGTATGATAGACATTTTAGAACATATTGTATATGGTCCGTGAGAGAGTGGATTCTATATAAAGGTGTGTGTTTTCATGTTATCGATGTCACTACAATATCACTTCATTTTTCTATTGTGTTTGCAATATTTCAAAATAATATCAAATGGCTGCTAATAATGATCTTATGAGGTTCCCCTTTCTTGAACTTATTATTGGTAGGACGTGCATGATTTGGCTGGAGAATTTCCACTTACAAAACTATTCAAACGATGGCACAAGAAGTGTCATTACCTTCATCCAGGGAAGTCATGGACACCCTGCTCACATGCGGTGTTTTATGAACTGCATAATTCATGTGGAGCAAGAATACGAAGACGCTCGTGAACATCTTTACAACACTGGAACAACATGAGTCCTCTAGAAGCTGCAAACTTCTGTCAAGAGCGACTCAGTCATCTTCGCCACGTCAATCTCGTTTGTTTTGTATGCAGAAGGCCGCTCAAAGTAGACGATTTCATTCACCTTACCCTCATCTGATTCCCTCTACCCAACATCTCCAATTGGCCCCGGTTAACATCCCCATGGAGCTGCATTTTACACTTCCAAATTAGCGTTCTGGTTGTTGCAACTACCCCCACTTGCCTCACGAGTGGTTTGTCATTACAGAGACGTGTCATCACACCTTGCACACACGATGTTACCTCAACCTGCTCATGGAGGAATGTTCGTCGCCTACTCAACCCCGACAACATAGTCTGGTGCCCAACCAGCGATGTTGTGATTGAGGAGGTCGACCCTAACTGCATCAGAGCTTACCATTTCTTTAATTAGGGTGCTGCACTAGTGTTGTCATAAAATGAATAATGTCTGTGTCCCTTCGCTATGCGTGAGGGATATAGATGTGTTTATGATTTCTTTTAATTTGGGTCTGGCACTAGTGTTGTGTTGTATGTCAAAATGAAGATGGGGAGGGGGGGGAAGCAATGCAACTAGAAGCCCTGGAAGACGAATTATTTGCATTGGAACAAAAAGAGACCAAATAGACAGCAATTGATAGAACAAAATCCATAGCTAATCAAGACATAGCTGATTAATAGAAGCAAAACGCAAGCAGTATTTTAGCTGAAAATAGCTTGGAATAAGTTTTCTTAGGCAATTTGACAGTGATAAAAAGGCAATCAGAATACAGATTACAGCTGATCTGCTGAACTGCAAAGTTGTCAGTTTGTGATTTGACAAGTAAGGTAAACTGGGCAGAAATATTGCTGACAAAGATGCTTAAAGGAGCAGTTGATAAACTGGAAACCATAAAACCAAATTCATTCAAGAGAACAAACAAAACATATAAGTATAATTTGCATTTCGATTTTTTTGTTCTCTCTATGATTATCCTAAACCCAAGTATCACAATTCAAGGGTCGCATTCTGAACTTAGAGTAGAAAAAAGGATACCAACACAGAATTGGAAAGAGATAGGTAAAGCATATCCATTAACCTTGGCTTGTCTTTTAGCTAGAACCCTTTTTTCTCTTTTCGTCTTTCTCAATTCAGTTTCCTTCAACTCCTCCATTTCTTTTACAAGTCTTGTATCTTCATCCTCTTCTCTCTCACATTCAATTACTACTTTTGGATTACTAATTTTCTCTGAAGGAGCCAAAGCTTTCCTCACAAGCTTACGCCACCTACAAGTCAAAGGATATTCATGCAAAACTGATATGAAAGATGTCATGTCCCCTCTTACTGACGGATAAGAACCTAAACTGATTAGATCCCATTAACAGGTCTAACACATGCTTTTCAAATGCAAACACCAAAATCTAAGAAGTTTCTTGTTCCGTACTTTTAAAGATGTTTGAGATCTTGCTCCCCCAGAACGCACTAGTCCTCACATAGTATTCTAACCTGGTCCAGAATTGAACTGTAAGGCATCAGATGAATAAAGACTACAAAGGATGCTACTGACAAATATAAAAACCACCATTTATCAGAGTTATACCTCTTCCGTCGTCAGAGGATGATCTCTCATTGGCAAAGAAGCAGGATCATCAAACTTTATCGAAGTAACTTTGCCAAGGCTCTTGATATCAGACCACACAAAATCAGCAGCAGAGCAGACCTTCCTTTAAGACTGTCTCCCCATCTTCATACCTGCAACATCGGTTTTAGTTGGATACAAAATAGATATAGAAGAATATACTCATGTTAATGCAAAAAGGATAAGAAGTAGAAACTAGTTAAAATTATAGGTTCAAGGCAAATCATCAGATCAAAGTGAACTAGAATACAAGAAAACCAAATAAAAGAAGTCATTTAACTGTGACAAAAGATAAGAGTATGTCCTCTGACACAAGATGACAAGCCCACTACTTCATCAGTTTTGACTCGGTTTTTAAGGCATCCAAGAGGTCTAAAGCATGAACAACATTTGTTTTCGAGAAACGGCCAATATGAAGTCTTTGGCATGGACAAAAGGTGAATAATGTGCATAAGAATAAAAAACATTATTGATAGATGATTTACCCATCCTGGTGTCTCTTCTGCTTCGTCGCTCTTAGAACATCGACCACCTATTCAAACATACACATGGTCATTTTATTGAGGGTCTATACTGCAAGTGCCAATAAGAGGATAAAGAGAGAGAAAGTAGAAAAGCAAAATGTCAGTACCTTGAGAGGTTCTTTACCACCTTGAAAGAGGTGCTTTATATCAAGAAGGCGAGGGTCAATCTTAGCAGGGGCCTTATATTTGAAACCAATAACATATATTTTGGCAGATTCTGAACGACTTGCTAAAGGTTTTTCCACTTCAACTTTCTCAAAAAGCTGGCAATCAAACACAAAGGTGATAGTTCATTTGATCCATATAATCCGTAAAAGTGATATTGAAAGGAAGGAAATACCTGTCTTAGACAGTAAAGAACTGCAGTATAGTCTTGAGATCTAAAAACCTAAAAGTAGATAGAAAATCAGTAGGCTTGGTTTGTATCTTTTATGCAGCAATAGCATCAAATGAATGGAATAACAGTAGGAAGGAGCTTAGAGGGAAAGGCAACACAATGAAAAATAATAATATAATACTAAAAAATTATTTTTTTAGAATCAGAATAATATAATACTAACAAATAATATACTAGACATAGAGTTCGACAAAAATAAACAAACAAATTGCGTAACAAAGCTTAGCTCCATCCATCCCCAAACACATAGACAATACACATATAACATCCGAAATACATAGACAATACACATATAACATCCGAAACACATAGACAATACACATATAACATCCCAAACACATAGACAATACACATATAACATCCCAAACACATAGACAATACACATATAACATACTATTAAGTATAAATAATAAACAAGACAACCAGCTTCCCAAACAAAAAAAGAAAAAGAAAAAAAAGAAGAGTTGGAAAGTTGCAAGGATAAAGTAAATAACATCCATTATGATATTAAAATAATATTGGCGTGTGAAGTAGCAACTATAAATAATAAATAAAAAAGTGCACATACATGATAATCAAAGACGTACCTTGGTAACAAAAGTGCCATTAGGAAGCAAAAATTGAGCAGCAAGCTTAACAGAATCAATGACGAGAGAATTCTACACAGTAGCTTCCATAGCCCAAGCACCACCCATATTAGGAGAGCCATCATGAATTATCAAATCAAAGCCACTACAACCTTTTTCAGCAATTATTCTTTTAATGGTGGATTTACATTTTGCAGTAGTAATATCTTCCTGTAGAACAATTGCACCGGGAATTGGACTGATTGGATCTCTATCAACGCCAATAACAAGGCTGCCGACGGGTGCTTTTTGGACAGCGACTTGCATCCAACCTCCGGGAGCAGCACAAAGATCGAGAACAGATTGCGATGATCTGAGAAAGGAGAATTTGGAATTTAGTTGCTTCAGCTTAAATGCAGCCCTTGAACCTCTATATATTACAAAATATCCAACAGTATTCCCATTCTCTTGCTAGATGGTAATACATGTCTCTACGATGTTTTCCTTTCAATTTCCCCATATCCTAACCTTCTTCGACTTGCTGCTGGAGTTGGGCGACAATTCACTTTTTACTGGCCTTTGCTAGGGTTAGGGTTTATTTATCTTCTCACTTCTAACAGACTTTCACAAAATATTTTCTTTAGGAAAAATTACATATGTATTTAGGAGCCGTTTGGTTACTGGTTAGAGTCATGCAGGTATTAGTTATGCAGAGTTTAGTTATGCAGGTATTAGTTATGTAGGGTTTAGTTATGCATGTATTAATTATGCAGGGTTTAGTTATGCAGGATTTAATTATATAGGTATTAGTTATGCATGGTTTAGTTACGTACAAATTACAATACAGTAAACTAATTTTTATTTCTTAATTCCAGAAATGTTTAGCGAGCTAATATTTATTATATCCATTAAAATAAATAACTATCTTAATAACACATTAAAATTTAAAAAAATGTCAATTGCTAAAAACACTAAAGTAAATAACAAATAATTAAAAGCAGTTAAGTAATTTGTATTGAATAGGATAAGTAATTAAGTAAATAAGAAATAACTAAAAATATTATAATACATGTATTGGCCGTGCGTTGCAAAGTAACTAAGTAAAGAACTAATTACAATTAACCGGCACTATCTTATAGCCAAAGAAAATAATTAATAAAAAATAAAGCAAAGAAACTAAAAATAATTAAGCAACTATCAAGACAAAAAAATCAAAGAAAAAAATTGATAGTGCTTTTTTTTTTTTACATATAATAATTATTTGATTTGTTATAAATTAATCTACATTTAAAAGTAATATTAGGGGTAATAGTTCCTGTCAAATTCCTTTGATGTGCAAGAACTTTCGTTCCAGAAGTTGGCACCGAGTTTTCTACTACTACTTAAAATGTTTTCCATTGTGCAAGTAATGATCTTGAATTTTGATCGTCTTTACAGTGTGCAACAGTGCAAATAATCTCATTTGATTGTTGGAGTCGAGAAGAGCACTTATCTCCAGACTCCAGAGTACACCATCTCTTTTATATGATTTTTAAAAAAATAAATAGTATAACTTTTTTAAAAGCACACATAATTAAAAAAAATTAAAAGTTAATTGATAAGGGTAAATATGTAAATATATTATTTAATCCATGTATAACTAATACCCATATAACTTATTCCACATTCTACCCTGCATAAAATTATACATAGATTTCCTCATAAGTTATGTGAGTATTAATTATGTAGAATTACTAAAACACAACCAAACACCGTATAAAATTAATACATGAATAACTTTTATACAATATTTGAAACCTACCTACCAAACATTGTATAAAATTAATACATGAATAACTTTTATTCCATTTACAAACCAAACAATGTATAAAATTAATATATGAATAAACAAGTTATTCATGTATTAGGTTGAGCTTTAACCAGCTACCAAACGGCCCCTTACTACTCTTTGACAAATTATTTTATCATTGTAATATAAAAGGATTAAAATCATTCTCTTTGCTTATATCTATATCTAATATATAATATAAAAGTAGATAAAAGAAAAGTGATGGGCACAAAAATCTTATTTATCTTCTTTTTTTCCTCAATTTTTTGACAATTTATCTTCTTCTTTTTTTTTATTTTTTATTATTATTATTATTATTATTATTATTGTATAAAAATGAATACATCAATTACTACTCCATTTATTCATAATATATAATATAAAAAATTAATATAAAAGTAGATAAAAGAAAAGTGATGGGCACAAGAATCTTATTTATCTTCTTTTTTTCCTCAATTTTTTGACAATTTATCTTCTTCTTTTTTTTATTTTTTTTTTATTATTATTATTATTGTATAAAAATGAATATATCAATTACTACTCCATTTATTCATAATATATAATATAAAAAATTTAATTGTCTTTATTTCCGTTATTCTCATGACTTTTGATATTCATAACTCCCAATTCATATTAATAGTCATGTTCATGATATCTTTTGGTATTTCATATAATATCCTATAAATAGAGGTATTACAAGATTTTGTTATAAAAGAAACGATCAAATTTATATGTATAATAGAGCTAAGGATTAACTAGGTGAAGCAATCTCATCTTTTTGGCCAAGGATCTCAGTCTTTTTTTGTAACTTTATAAAATAGCATTTTATAGCTTATATATTGTTTTCAAATTTTTGCTTATATGATATTTGATTATTTTATTGCATGTGCTTTTTTATTGAATGGAAAAAAATCATTTTTTTCAAGACATTTGATTAACGGATCGAATTTCAATCTAGTAATTTGGTGGGAAAAATCTAAACCTGCTCCCACAAAATTATTGGCTTATTTTTCTTTTTTATTTACATGTAAGTCGTACTTTTTATTTAATTGAATTTTATTGTAAGAACTTGACAAGAATTTTAAGTAATGCAAATTTTATATCAAAAGCTCATTGTAAAATTGCTAAAAAGTCATTTTTGAATTTATTTTAATGTAAAACTTAATGGTCTTTATTTTAATATTTCTCATGAATTTTTATTACTATAACTTCTAAAATAATTAATAGTCATATTCATGATATTATTTGGTATTCTATATTGTAGTCATATAAATAGAGATATTGTAAAATTTTGTTGAAATGACATTAGCATTTTAAGTTGTCAAGTTTTTTAGTGCTTATTGTGATGATGTTTTTGTTTGACTTGAAAGAATAAGATGAAGGCTATTGAATGGTGATTGTGGCTTGTAAAAGTGGATATCGACAAGAGCTCAGAAGATTGTATATTGATTTTATATATTTTTTAAATGTTTTAATGAATAAATCATAAGAATTATATTGTATTATTTATTTATTCATTTCAGTTCTCTCATTTCTTTATTTTGTATTTTATATAAAGTTTTGATTGTCGTAAATTTATAATTTCTTTTGGTTCAAAATAGTAACTTATGACTTTGTTGGACATAATTATCTCTTCTTCTTTTTTTAGCCTTTTACTTTCTCAAAAATATCTAAATATAATTTTTCTTTCCCATGAATTTTCAATTATAAATCATTCACTACAAGTTTTAAATAAGAGAAAATGGCCAAAAGCCCCCTCAATTTATAGCCGGATTTCCAACTACACACTCATACTTCACGGGGGTCCTATTACCCCCCTAAAGTATTTCAAATAGAGATATTGACACTCTTAAACGGTGATGTGGCATAGCAAGTGTGTTCACTTTCTTGTTGGCAAGTATGAGGCAAATAAGTAAGTCAAAATTAATTAATTTGACAGTTGTCACTTCTTAATTGGATACTATAATAATTAATAAATTAATTAACTAAAATCACAAACACACACACACACACACACTCTCTCTACCCTCCTCTTTTACAAATTGCATCTCTGCAACTATCAATACAAGAATATAAGGATCAACTCTGTCGGCGGCCATGGCAAGTATCAATACAAGGATTTTATCTTCTCATTCTTTCATCTTTAATTTACTAAACACTTTTTCAGTAGCAACACCTTCAAAATCTTTCCCTAAAAGTAGACAGAACAATAAAAGAAAGAAAAAAGAACCCTTTAATTTCTTCACCTCGACGAAAATTTTTTTTGCTCGAATTGCAGCTTCCATCGGAAACATCTTTCTATTACAATAGCAACCGAAGTTTTCTTGACTGCAATTGAAAGAGGCTATTAGAATTTGAGATTTCGCAAGAAAAATTTCATCTTCAAATTCATCAAAAAGTGCAATTGGGAACCAACAAGAAAAGAACTACCTTCAGAGATAATGATGATAGCAAATTTAACAATAATAGCTGAGTTTTGTGCAAATAGATGATTGAAAAGACATTTAAAAAAAGCCAGAGGTTGGTGGGTGTGGTGTGGTGTAGATGAAGGTGGAGATGAATGTGGACTGAAGGAGATGAGACTGCTTGAAACAATGAAGAAAAAAAAGAAGATGATTTAGGAAGAGGAAGAATGGTGATGAGATTTGACAATGGTGATTAGGGCAAGAATGGTGGAGAAAAAAATGAAAGGATTATTTTTTTCTTTTATTTTTGATTCTGAAAAATAGGCGCGTGCATTACACTAGACAACAAAGATTTGGGGGTGACATTTTAAGGGTGTTAATATCTCATTTTAAAATATTTTAGGGGGGTAATAGGACCCCCGTTAAGTATGAGTGTGTAGTTGGAAATCCGACTATATGTTAGGGGGGCTTTTGGCCATTTTCTCTGGTAAATAACACTAAAATCTGCACAATAATGTCTCGAGTCTCTTGAGTTCTTTACTATAATCTTTGGCTAAGAATTCTATTTATTTTCTTCTTATTTTTTTTACAACTTTTCTAAAAAAAAAATTATTGTAGGATAATAAATATATCAATTAATTGTTCTTTCATAATCTTTAATGCAAAACTTAATGGTCGTTATTTTCAGTACTCCCATAATTTTTAGTATCATAACCTGTAAAATAATTAATAGTCATATTCCTGACATAATTTGTTATTCATATTATAGTCCTATAATAAGAGGCATTATAAGACTTTGGAGAAATGATTACATTGGCTTTTTAAATTGTTATGTTTTCGATACTTATTTTATTCATTCTTTTGTCTGACTTGAAGAATAAAATGAAGGTTGTTGAATGGTGATCGACTTGTGGGAATGGATGTTGACAAGAGTTCAAAAGATTGTATGTTAATTTTGTATATTTTTTTTATATTTTAATGATTGAGATTGTAAGAATAATGTTGCATTTTCATTCTTTTATTTTTACGTTAGGGGGTTATGCCAGTCAGGCTACCTTAGATTCAGATGAGGTTTTGAGGTTTTCTAGTCGTGTTTGTGTTCTAAGAGTTAGGGGTTTGATCCAGCTGATACTTCGTGAGACTTATGATTCTAGATACTCTATTCATTCGGGCACCACAAAGATGTATCATGATTTGAGGCAGCACTATTGGTAGAGCGACATGAGTAGAGATATTGCAGACTATGTGTCCCATTGCCTAAGGTGCCAGTAGGTAAATGTCACAACCCGAGCCTACACCTTGAACGTAGCCGGCACTCGAGAACCATTGTTGGTCACCAAGCAAACCCTCATCCTGACTGACTACAAGAGGCAGACTAACTCAAGCATACACAAGCATCAAATTGAAAGAAATGCTAATAGTGTATCAAATCTCAAAACTCTCTGAATATACTGAGTATTAAATATAAGTTTTAAAGAAAACCTCTGAAACTGAAAGACTCTCTATATATGAAGCCTCTACTATATATAGACGAGTGTCTGTAAAAGACCCACGACTACTCAAAATGCTACTAATACTAACAACTCATAAACTGGAGTCCTTCGAAAGCAAGGAGACCTCACTCGAAAGATGACGAGCGGATGAAATGATCTCAACAGACTCTAGTTGAGGATCCTAAGTACCTGTATCTGCACCATTAAATGATGCAGGTCGAATGACATCAGTACATGAAATGTACGAGTATGTAATATAGCTAAATAACAAATAACTGAACTGAAACTCTGACTGTAACTCAACTAAAATATAATATAGATCATGAAGGAAAAATTATTTAAACTCTTACCGAAAGAATTGCAATAATAGCATATGCTGAATTGACCGGGCTGAAAGAAATACTCAATTCAACTCAATGTAAAGCATAAAATAGAGATAAGATCATTTAAAGCTTCACAAAGTACAATATAATAACTTAAAGAAAATTGTATGTGAAAATACAATGAAAATACTCTTTACTTTATTAGGGAATTTCTCTAACTGACAACCATCACTATGAGCTACGTGATGATACAACGTCTCGCTCACGTTGTCAAAATTGTCCTATACCATGCCGGGGCATAGAACCTCTCAACTAAGTGGATCCACTAAGCAATAAGGATTCATCTAAAAAGTATGATTCTTTACCAATGTTGGCAAGACATTGTTTATGAGGATTTTGAGTTGTTTGAACTCATCTCCGTATCGGTGCTCAATACTCCCAATAATATATATATACTCATGCTCAAATGTATAAAATATACTCTTTCTCTAGTTTGAGATAATAACTCAAACTATTCTCTTTAAAGAGGTAGTCTCTGAAATATTTCTGAACTCATAAACTCATTTAGAAATCAAAGTTTCTCTTTTCTCAATGTAACAAAATGATACATTTGGACTACTTAGTTCCTTTATACTCTTTCTTAAATCATTTTTCAAACTCTTTCTCAAGACTCCTCTTTGCTTTCTCATAACTCAGTTTAAAACAAAAATGTTGGCTTTAAAAAATTCTCAAAATCATAACTCAAAATAGGGTTCATGCTGAAATATAGACATGAACAAATCAATTCATATAGAAAACTAGCAAAAAATGATACTATTTTTTGAAATATAAACAAAGGCATGGCAACAACTATAATATTACTCATTACCTAATTTTTACCAAATGACAACATGATTGAGTTGTTGCTATCTGATAAGTGAAATATTTGGAATTTTTAACGCGGCAAAGCTCTGTTTGCTTTCCCCCAATTTTTAGGTTTCCACTAATCTCTCCTCTGATTTTCTTCTGCTGCGTATTGCCCAAAGTCCGGTGAGTTATTGCTTATGATTTAGTCTCTACCCAAAGCTTTGTATGATTTGGTTATCGTGTTCTTCTTTTTAATTTGTGGATCCTTAAATGAGTCTGTTAAGTTCTTTTTTCTTTTGATTGAATCTGGGTTTGGTAGAACTAGTTTTTTCAGAGAAATTGTGACAGAAATTGTTGTCAGTCTTCATGAATTCATTAGTACATTTTGTATCAGAAAACATTACTTTGAAAACAGAATAATTTTCATGAAATCACTGGTGAATGAAAATTTGTCGAGTGGGTTTTTGCTAATTGCTGCTATAAATCTAATTATAAAGGTTCAATCAGATGTTGGCTCCAAAAGGAAGTAGAAATCACTGATGCTTCTACTGTTTAAAATGTTTTTGTAATGAATTGGCTTCAATATCTTTTTTTTTTTTTCTTTTACACCTTGGTTTTTTTTTTTTTCGTTTTTGTAAATATTACTAGAATTTGAAAAGAAATAAGCCAATTGGGAACCATTGATAGACATAAAAGTTTTGATGAAATCTCCTTTGGATTGAGAATCTTGATTGTCTAGAGAGTAGTTTTTTTAGTGGAAGTGATTGTTTTGAGAATCTTACAGCTTGTTTGGATAGTTGTTACCTATTGTACTGTATTGTGGTGTTAGTTTTACTGATACGAAGGTTCTGAAATCAGAAGGTGTTCATTCTTCTGTACAATCAGTCTTACTCGTTCAAGGGAAACATATGGCACGGATATAAAAATTTGATAAGAAATAAAACCAAAGAACCAGATTCAACAGTTCTATGACTTGTTCTTATAGGTTAAATCTTTAAAAGTAAAGTCCGATGTTATTGAGAATCTTATGTGCCCTAAAGATACAAATGGCTGTCTGAATTTATTCTCTACAATATCGGATCGAGTATAATTTCAACGAACCGAGTTTGAGAGCCAGTCATAGAACTAAAATGCCAACCTAAACACCTACAAGGTGGCAATCCTGACTGCAGGAGCAGAGCATTGGCTTTTGGAGCAATTCAGTTATAATATAAATGAAACTATAATCCAAGAGAAGCCCAAATTGAAGCGGTGCACAGATACAAATCTTTGTACTGTTTAATAATCCAAAATATTAATTGTTAGGAAAGTTAGCTACTGATTACGGGATAGATCAATGTAGTAGGCCTGCTGTCCATTTACTGGTATTAGTGACTGTTTGTAACAAAGGGGAATCGAACTGACATGGAGCACGGTAATCACATTCATTCATATAGGAGTTCATTGTAGAAATAAAAACAAAAGAAAGAAAGGAGGAAGGTTCCAGAGTAAGTCTGAAAAGCAACTAAGAAAATGAAGAGACAACTTCATAGCATAACCCTAACAAAATATATCTTCTTCTATATATAGGCATCCTCGCAAAGTGTACCTACCCTCCCCAAACCTCACTCGTGGGATTATACTGCATATGTTGTTGTTGTAGTAATAGTTGGGCAGTAAATCCGTTATATTATTCTAAATGTGATTGGCTTTAAGTTGCTCCTCAAGGTCGTAGTCAAAGTAGATGCTACAAAAGGTTTGAATATGGATTCGTATGTGTAGATGTAAAGTAGATGTAAATGACCCCATTACACTAATGATCCATACTTTCTAGGCTCGCAAGCTCAGTCTATGTATTATGTTAAACATGGTCATAATGAGAAATGACATGCAATGTTAAGGGTAAGACCATGAAATTTGTATGATCTTCTCGAACAAAAAGATGAAAACCGCATCAACTGATTGACTTAGTTGAAAGGGGAGAAACAATTCCTCAAGTAGAGTCGATGATGTCATCAGAATACAAAGAGAAGATATTTATGGAGTGAGTGTTGAAACACTTTCTCTCAATAAGAAGTAGACTTAGAAGTTGTAGATGAGTCTGATCATGAAAATGTGGATGACTTCAGTGATTCTGCAATAGATGAAGATACTGATGAGTATGATGAAAACGACGGTGATGGTTGGTTGTGATTTTTCAACTAGTCTTTAGCCTAATTTTGCTATTTTAATCGCTTTCATTGGAGTTCTTTTTTTTTTTGAGAATGAAAATATTACAATTTATTAGTTGGAGTTCTGTTTTCCATCACCTTACTGAAATGATTAATTTCTATTTTCTACGTTTCCTTTTATATCTTTATTTTCTTGCTTTGTAACTTTATTTGTTTATCCCAATTTCTTAGCATCATTTTTATTTGTTAATTTCTATTTTCTGCCTGTAATATAATTTTTTAAATATGTTGCAGCCCATCATTATGACAAATGTGCATCTTTCTAATAATGTTGGAACTGCCGATGTAATTGCAACCCCACCACCAGGTAAGTTGATTCATTCATTAAACCATTCCCTTTAAAGTTTCTAGCTTGTATTTGTTTATATACACTTAAATATTTTTGTATATTGCTTAAGGACAAAAAAGAAAGGGAAGGGGGAAGACAACAGGACTTTCAATCCAAAAGAAACTCAAGGAAAGTGTCAATGGAAAGTTGAAGGTGATTATCCCACCAGATCGAACGGTAGCAGTAGGTCCCGGAGCTAAAGATTTTGTTACTGAGCTCTCAGTGACAGTTCTCCATAATGCTAGGCATGATGTCAAGAATTGGAAGGGAGTTTCTAATCTAGCAAAAGATAGGATTGTTGCTCATATGCTGGTAATTCACTTTCTTTCTATTAAATAAATAATTTTTTTGGTCCTTGAATGAATAAAAATATATAATTCAACCAAAACACTTGGTAAACCAAAATAGAGAACACCTCCCTTAACACAAGAGAATGAAAATGAGACTAATAAACCATAGGCTACTCAGATCATCAAAGCAACATACATTTCAGAATCTTGAATTCCCGGTGCAGATTTCAACTTCTTTATTTGGATTTAGTTGGTTAATTTTCTTGTTCTTCGCTTTTACAGTAGCGCGCATGAAGTCGATTTTGTTCTAAACGTTTCTCTTTTTTTCTTCCTGCTCTCCCCTTGCCACCACCTCCATCACCCTATGTTCTTTCCCAGCCACGATCTTCACCATTATATTTACCCATTCTCTTCATCTTCTATTTCCCCAGCACCATCTCCACTACAAGATAAAAATTATGGTGCAGATAATGTTGAAGCACAAGATAGGTTAATGAAAAACCATCTTCAATCTATAAACTATCTAATATCTATAGTCAAAATTCCAAAGAACTGGAATTTTTTTAACCTTGTTAATTTTTTTTTAACTTGTTAAACGTGAGATATTTCTTTAGCTCTAATATGTTTCTTCATCTTCTTAATTCTATTAGATGGTTGTCTCTTCTTCATCTTGAAGTTGGATTAGTTCTCTGATTGTTATGACTTTTTGTGCCCTTTATTTTCAAATTTAGGAATATCATTCCTCGTTGAACTCAGTCTATCCAACAAAGCTACTGTCTATATTTTTTGGGCTCAAAAACCTTTTTTCAGACTCAAATTTCAAAATTCATGTGGTATGCTTTGATTAGTTAGTTTTTTCTACATCAGTGTGAAATAATACAGCATATCCAAGTTCTATTTTGCTCCAGTTCACTGATGTCATTTATATTGTTCCATGCCATTTTGGATTAACATGCAAGTCAACTTAGGTTAGTGTAGTAATATTTTCATCAGGTAGTTTTCTGTGCACAGTACTGATTATGATAATCTTCATGAGATTGAATTTTCTCTTGGTATTGATTGCATCTAAATCCGTTGCATCTGTAAAAGATCCATCCTAGAAACAGAGCTATCAGATTGCTGGAAGCAATTATTTACTGGTGTTGTAAAACGAAATGCTTGCTGATTAGGCAACCGCGCACAAGCTTGATCTCTTCTTTTTTTTTTTTTTTCGTTTCTTGATTGGTACTAGCTAACTATAGTGAACGTCAAATCTGTTTGGTTAATGAAATCCAACAGATTCATCGCTCAAAATCGTGGCAGGTACGCTTTTATGGTTTCCGCGGACTAGTGGTGCTGAATACATAATTTCAGAACAATACTTTCCTTAAGCAGTCCTGATGAATGATGTGTAAAGTAGGTTTTGTTTCTCATAACGACAATGAACTTCATATCCATTTTCCATCAACAGACAATGAACTTCATATCCATTTTCCATCAACAGAGGATCATTAGTGCAATTCATCGAACAATTGTTATATCTTTGTCCAAACAAAGTATTCATTCATGTCATATTTTTAATTTGTTCAAAAATATCCGATGCAATTTTTACTTCAGAGAACTCAAAACTGAAAAATGAAGAAAGGTTTGCAGATCAGGTAATGGTGGCAACAAGGAACAACTTAAGTCAAAGAATTGAAAGCGTACTCATAGGAGAGTCTGTTGGCCACTTTCAAAGCTCGTGAACCATACACAGTTCTTTCGAAAATGTGTTGGCAGAATGTCTATAAAAATTTTGTTTCAATACACAGTGAGTTCAGAATTATGGTTTTAGATAGGGAACTAAATAATACATCAGAACAAGGATTGAAGTATGCAAAAATGTATACTGATAAACCAACTTCAGAGCATTTGACTCTGAAGCATCCCTCAGTTTATCGACAGACAGTCAAAGTTCTATTTTAATTAAGCTCACTTAAATTTTATTTTGGGTGCAGGATACCTTCCAGCTTCCGGACATACAACATAATCGAGATACTATCCTTCAAACAGCTAAAAATTTATATCGATATCGCCGTAGTAGGCTACATGATCATTTCAAGAAATTTGCTACAAAAGAGGTAAGGTTGCAAAACATGCCAGCACAGGTTAATGAAGCTGAATGGAAATTCTTGGTGGAATATTTCAGCTCTGACGATTTTAAGGTAATTAGGAGTACAATGGATTTAACTTTATAATATTGTTTATTTTCTTTTTCTACTTCTGATACTTAAAATCAAAATGAATTCATGGACTCAAAATCAATGCAGAAAATGAGTGAAAGAAATAAAAGTAATAAGGCAAAACAAGAAGTGAATCATATTTGCGGCAGAAAATCTTTCCAAGCAGTATCATTTGAAGCGGTGAGATATGTCTTTCTTTTATTTTATTTTACGGTTTTTGATTATTCTTTTATCAATAACGTAATTTGATTTGTTTTGGTAGAGGGACACAAACACCGGAAAAGAGCCGAACTCTCAGAAATTTTGGGAAATGACTCACTTGAACTCAAACGGGCATTGGGTTAATGATGCTTCTGCTGAAGTGGATGTACATAGAGAAATCTTATCTTTATTCCTAGAATGAGTAGGTCGAAATAAATCTTGAAAGTTAAAGCTAGTATAACTTGCTTGTAGGATAAGGTGAAAGAAGTTGTTGCTGAACAAATTCAAGAAATTGAAGAGGGTACCGATGTGGACCTTATTGCTGATGCTGCATTTATGCAAATCATGAGAGAAAAAACAGGGTATGTTCGTGGTCAAGGATCGGGAGTTAAGCCAGCGAGTAGGAGATCCAGAGATGAAATTCAAGAGCAACTGGAAGCACAACAAAAGGAGATAGAAGAAGAACGGCGTAAGCGAGAGAGTTTAGAAAGCAAGCTAATGGAAGTAGAAAAACAGCTTGAGGAGGAGCGGAGAAATCGAGAAATCATGGAAACTCGTTTAGTGCATGAGCAAAAATTGTTAAAAGAGGGTGTCATGGCACTAGTATCCCATATGCAAAGTTCCATGGTATTTATTTAGTATAAGCTGCTAAACTAGTAAATGCTACATTACTGCTATAGCTTGTCACTCTCACTATCTCTGCTTCTTCCTCGTTCTCATATCCTTCCTTTATATGACAAACTAAATTCTATAGTTGTACCATGTTCAACAGAATGGACTTCCTGCTGCAATTTTCAACATCATTAATAATTCAACTGGTTCTGACGAGGCAAGTCCTATAAGTCTTATGGATAAAAACTAGGTAAGTAAACTTTATCTGACTCATATAAAATGAACTAGGTTGTATGCAAAAATGAGTCTTTAATTGCTTGATTAAGTCTTGGTATGTTCTGTAGCAAATTTTCAAGTCATTCTATTTTGTAGTTCTGGAAGTCATTGTTATTTTGTAGTTGTATGTCTAAGAGTCATTCTTATATTGGTTGTATACATAATCATCTATCAAGTTTTATTTTTCTCTATAGTAAATTATCTTAAGCTAACTGAGAACACCCTCTCCTGTTAGTTTTCTAACAGAGACATATCACCTGCTGCTTAAAAAATGAAGACCATCTCTCTTTCACCCTCAAGTCAGTCAATTACCTTCATTTTTCAAAAGTACTTCTACCTAGCCTTTCTGATATTTGCATTGGCATTTTCCAAAAACGTTTGTTTGCTTTTAAGTGATCATATACCATATACTCTGAGAGTTTTGAGTTCATTATAAAATTTTGTTATGCTAAACTATAAGTGACTAAAGAAAGGTGAAAGTAATGAAAAGAGTTGACAGCAACTATAGCTGGTGCCTGAAATTTATATCTGCTGAAATATATAGGGACAAAAGTTTAAAGCTTGAACACAATTTTATATGGTTATAGCTTTTAATCTTTGAAGTTTGAGTCTGGATTAATGCCTTAAATCTCTTTTTATAGCTGTACATCATGTTTTTGTCATAACTAGATCAGGTTTTGGAACTATATACTACAGTAGAATTAGCTTTCAAGTGTTAGAGATATTACAAGAACCAACAAAGAGAAAATAAAACAAGATAACTTCATTTTTTATAGCTTTATGAGTGATAGAAACATTATTACTGACACATCAACGAAACCTTGCAAATTATAGTAATATAGGATTATAAGACAAATCAGGGAATTTTTTTGAGTGTATCAAGTATACAGTTAGCTACAATATCACTGCAAAACAAGCTTACGTTCCAACTTCCAACTACGAACTTGTGTAGACTGTAGCTTAAGATAATGCAGTGGTTAATATCATATCAAATACAAGACAATTAGAGTTTCATATTTGATATATATGTGAAGCTACCGAGGATTTTTTTTTTAACTGTTGTAACAAGGTTTCAAAGTAAGACATGGAACAGGGGAAAGGGAGCGTTGGGGAAGAAGATCCAAGCAACAACTTTCTTTTTGTCTTGTCATGTGAATAACATGTATCTGTTAGTTTTTTAAATGGTTTAGCCACATTTCTTTAGTTGCCCACATTTTGCAAACTCGAGGTCAAAGTTAAGCCTGCCCTCAAAGATACGGGACAATTTTGGCTGAAAACTCGTAGTTGGACAGCCCAAGCATACCCCAAATTGTAAACTAGACACTATTCTTTAGTACTTAATTAGATTTAAGACAAACGTAGAATTGGTACGTTCTCTACTAGGAGTTTTTTTCTTTCTTTCGAGTAAAGTTCTCTACTAGGAGTATTTAGTGTAGGTATTTGGTGCAGCTTTGTTTGGGCAAATATTTAGCTTTGTGAGGAAGTTTTTAATGTTTTTCACCTTCACCTTATTCATTTCTGTTTTCAATACTTCTCTTGGTTTGATACTTTTACAACTTTTTGTGCAATTTTATTGTTACCTGAATGTTTCTACCCCAATCATTCTATCGAATGTGAACTTCTCGTGATGCGATTAGTTGCAAAAACCAGTAAGATTATGTGGTTCCGGCCGCCCTCTTTTGCTCTTTAAATATGTACTCTGTGTACTTTATATTTTACTTTTTCGAAATATAATTATATTTGTCTTTTATTTGTAGGATGAACATGCATAAATCAACATTGCTAACTATATGGTTCATGTAATGCACAAGCTATTGCAAGAAGATTCTTTTAGACTACTCTTGAAATTAGAATGTAATGCCTTGCTTATATCCTTTTGTACTTTATGTAAGTAAAAGTATATGTTTAGGAGTATTTAGTTTTTGAAGTTACTAAATATCTGGTGCATGCATCAGTTTTATGCATTGATCTTTGCAAATATATATTCTTTTTACTAAAGGTGTACATAAAATAACTAATTTAGGCATAATACATAAATATTCGGTATACCCTTTAACTTGATTTCAATTCATATTTATGCCCTTTGAAAAATTTTACTATGGTAGAGGCACAACAAACAAAAGTTGTGCAAGGCTCCATTAATCTTATGACACTTGGACAGTGGGTCCATTCTTAAACTTTAAACCTTACAATAAAATCAAGAAGAGAGAATATTTTAAATAGCATAAATATAATATTGTAAGTCATAAATTATAAATTGTAGGGTTGTACATGAACTGATTTGGTTTGAGTTTTTAAATATCAAATTAAATTATTTTTGTTGGATTTTTAAATTTGTACATTAAACCTCAGATTTTTTTGAATATTTTTCTAATAAAATCTTCATACAAACATATAATTAAGTTATGCTTCAAATATTTCTAAGGATTAGGAAAAAATTGTCAATTTCTAATATTTGAAAAATATAGTTTTGATTTAGATAGAATTTTCAGTTTAGAAGGTATTTTTTTCAAAAAAAGGGTTTTGATTATCCTTTTTTTTTTCTATCATCTGTCACAGTTCATGATAGTTACAAATATTTTTTTTCCTTCAAAAAAATTCTTTACTTTTCCTTAATTAGATTTTAATTATTTATTTATTTATTTTTAATTAAATTTGAATATCTACTCCTTTCATGTCAATTTTTAATTTAGGAAAAAAGGACAAATATACCCCCCAAACTATCTTAAATGGTATACAGATACCCTCCGTCATACTTTTGGGACATTGGTGCCCCTGTCGTCTAAAAACTAGAGCATATTTGCCCTTCACTCTAACGGAAGACCAAATAGGGACACATGTCGCAATCCTACAGAGGGACTCGGTTCAACCAATTAATTAAACCCAAAATTTAAATAACCATCCATATATGCCCATTGACCCGATTAACCCACCCGTATAACCCATTACTTACCCTTAAACTAACCATCCAAAAACCTAAAAAATCCCCTGAAGCTTATGGTTGACCACTTGAGTACCATCAATTCATTATGTGTGGTGCTTGGGGTTGATTACAAACAAACTATTGCTGAGGTTGCCCTTGTAAAAGATTATAATATTCCCAAATTTGATCCCTCTGTCGCTTTGTCTCTCGCCTTTTCCCCTTTTACGTCAATCTTGAAATCTTCATTCACAAGAAAAACTAATAACAGAAGAAAGAAAAGGAGAATAACCCTTTTTCAGATTTCCAGTGTCTTCATCAGGGTCAATTGCAAATTTATCAGTTTTACAATGCCTCTTTTGGGTATTTTTTATTTTTTATGTTGAGGTGTTTGTTTGATAATTTGAGATCGTTTCAAAAGGAAAGCCATGACGAAATTGATGAGCAATGGTTTTATGTTTCCTTCGTCTTCTGATTGTGGTGAAGTTCATCATCATTGTCGTCTTAATCTACATGGGATCTGTTCTTTTCCCAATAAATCGGTCAATCTGTGAGGAATTGGGGATTTTTTTGGTTATTGGATGGGTTAGTTTAAGTGTAAGTAATGGGTTGTACGGGTGGGTTAATCGGGTCGATGTGCGGATATGGGTGGTTATTTAAATTTTGAGTTTAATTAATTGGTCAAATCAGGTTCCTCCGTAGGATTGCGCCACGTGTCCCTATTTGGTCTTCCATTAGAGTGAAGGGCAAATATGCTCTAGTTTTTGGATGGCAGGGGCACCAATGTCCCAAAAGTATGACGGAAAACATCTGTATACCATTTACGATAGTTCGGAGGTATATTTGTCTTTTTTTCCTTTAATTTAAATATCTAATGTATGGAGGTTGGACTTTTTTAGTCTTTCATACATATTACGTAACAGAAATTCTTAATGTACAGAAAAAATGATTATTTTGTCCTTCATTTATACTACCTTTAAAGGTAACTCTTGTACCAATAATCAATTTTTATTTTTTATTTCAACCAAAACCCACCTTAGTCCCTCAAGCAATCGCGAAAAAACAAAGGAAAGAACTTTGAAAAATTTCAACCAGAATCCACATATCTAGCAATACTGTGTAAAGCAGACTAAGAATAGATAAATGAAAAGCAATACTGTCTAACAAGTCTTCAAAAATCAAGTGCAGCAAATCAGAACATCTGATCTGTGAACAAGTCATGCAGATTAAAAGTGGTTTCTTTGTCAACAGCGAGTGTTTAAATTGCACCATGCTCCAACACCAAAGTAAGATGGGGGGGGGGGGGGGCAGAGGGAGGTAACTGAGCTGAGCCTCCCCTGCAGCTGCATAACCGAACATTCCGGTATGAGCAGTTGGTTCTATCCCAATATCAAAAGTCGGTGCTTTCCCAATATAAAAAATGGAACTGATATCATTGTCTTCTTCCATGGGGTGACGGAGTAATGCTTCAAGTTCACTCTCAATTCTAGGGATAGGATGACTGGAGGTTCCACTGCTAGCGTCAACATTCACAAATGCAACATTTTGGCCTGAGAACTCTCCTCCGACAATTGCTGCCATATGCTCAGCATTGGTGCTTTCTCGAGGCAACATGCTCTCTCATTGCTAGTGTTTGGCATCCACAATGTTTGAAAGTTTGGAAGTTCCAGCAGCTTCAACATTCACACTAGTTATATCGAGAACACTTGCTTTTGTTCTTGTTCTTCTGTTCCGTTTGTTGTTGGCTTCGACATGCTTGAAAAACCTTTGGACATGGCTGGCCACCTGTGATGTTGTTCTTGTAATCACACGGTGCCTAGATATGCTTCTCCAGTCATCTTTTCCATATATATCTAATCCCCGGAGAAATGACCTATAGCAGGAAAGATATGGAAATAAGTTATTATCCAAGAAACAGGATCGCATGATAACATTTACTTAAGAACTTTACTCTCTCAAAGCCTTCGGCATGCACCGTGTAAAATCACATACAACACCCCAAAAAATTTTAAAAAATAAAAATGACCAGACTCCCCAAAAAGACGAGCAAATAAACCCTTTCCATTCGTTGCATTGCTTTTCAGAATCTCACTCTAGATGAAATAATATTTTACTTTTTTTTTAGTAAGTGAGTTTCACTAAGGTTCCAGAATAGCACATTGTTGTAACTAATCATCAAGACATCATATATTATTAAACGTAGAAAGTTTTAAAATACAAAGTTGGATTACCATTTTGCCCCTACACTAAATTATAATATTATAAATCATTTAACTAATCATTAAATAATAAATCATGTATCATATTACAAGTGAAAAAGTCCTAAACGAAAAGTTACATTACAATCAATCATAGTATCATATTTTTGCATTTTTTTTCACCATTTTTAATAAATATTTACTGCCTTAGTGACTTAATAAAATCCTTACACCATAACGGGTCGTTTGGTAGAATATATAAGAATAATTTTAAATAGAGTGTATTAGTAATGCTTGTATTAGGGTCTGTTTGGATGGGCTTAGAGCCCGTTTGGATATACGGAAAGAAAAGTAGCTTTTAAGTCAAAAAATTAAAAAAACAAACTTAAATGACTTTTAAGTCAAAAAATAAAATGTAGGGGGAATCCTAATTTTGGTTTAAAACTTATTTTAAGTTATTTTTACCTCTGCCAAACACTCACAAAAATTAAAAATTGGTCAAACTTTTAAGTACAAACAGGCTCTTATAAAAAGTACTAACTTATAAATCAAAATTTAAAAGTCAGAAGAAGATGGTACCCTACATTTGACTTTTGAATTATTTAAAAAAAAAATTTGACCTAAAAATGAAAGTGGGTGCTTTAAAGCATTTTATAACATTTCTAAATACCTCCAAAACTTAGAAAACTACTTAAAAGTCAAAAACACATAAAAATAAGGGGAAATTACATAAATGGGCCATAAAATTCAAAATAATTACATGTTCATTCTCCAATCCAAAGTAATTCAAGAAATATCCATTTTCTCCAAAAAAAATAAATTACAGCCCATACCATCATTCATTCATGCTGATAATTTCGCTTAACTAATACCAAATTAGTATATATATACTGTATTGGTATAATTAAGACTGATACTTTCGCTTAATTGATACTAAATCAATATATATATTGTTTTGGTATCATTAAGGTCTCTTGTTTAGAAATTACTCATTAGTCAATGATACTATAAGAGTATATGCATATTCTTGTGGTATCATTAAGGTCTCTTGTTTAGAAATTACTCATTAGTTAATGATACTATAAGAGTTTATAGTATCATTGACTAATGAGTTGGGTGTGAACAAGAAACCTTAATGATACCACAAATATATATATATATATATATATATATATATATACTGATTTAGTATCAGTTACTATCAGTTAAGTTAAATTGGTTTGGGGGGTGGGGGGTATATAGCGTAATTATTTAGTGGGGTATGAATGTAAGGGAGTATATGTTTGTAATTATTTTATTTTTATAGGGTATTTGCTTAATTTTTCCTAAAAATGAATTAATCCAAATGGACACTTAAGTTATTTCTTATGCATTGTTTGGTTTGGTGTATTAAAAATAATTTGCATAGTTGCATTGCGTAAAAATATTTATTTACAAAGATACCCTTCACAATTATGGTGAAATTGATGTAAAAAAGATTTTGTGGGCAATGGGGTCTTTAATCATGCTTATGCATGCATTATATTACGGGATAAGGCACAAGTACCCACTAGACTATGACCGAAATCCCACAGACACACATTAACTAAACTAAGGTCCTATTACCCCCTTGAACCCATTTTTTTTGTAATTTTGTACACCTTTTTGGCTTACGTGGCATCCAAACATCTCTCATGCGCCTCAACTATGTGGAGTCACGGAGTGTGCCATGTAAGTCAAAAGGTGTATAAAATTACAAAAAAAAGAGTGAGGGGGGAGGGGGGAGGGGGTTAATAGGACCTTAGTTTAGTTAAGGTGTCTTTGGGATTTTGGTCATAGTCTAGGGGTACTTGTGCCTTATCCCTTATATTGCTAATACATTCTACCAAAAGACCCCTAAATGTTGAAGTAAATACCACGTAGCAATATCTTTAAGATAAAAATTCAAATAACCACTTAATACCACATATAATACTAATAAATTGATTTGCATTTAAACGCAATTAGGAGTTCTTTTTTTCTTTTTGCATTATCTCTTTCAGGTGGACAAGAAAGCATTTACGTGCAAATTATTATTTAGGTAGACAAATGCATCTCAAATCTAATATAAAAGTTGTGTGGAATGTTCTACGTAAAAACACATTTTAAAGGTATTTTAGGGTAATTAAATACACCTCAAATCTAATATAAAGGTTGTGTGGAATGTTCTACAAAAAAAACACATTTATAGAAATATTGTATTTTTTTACATCATAGAGTAACATGTATGCACATATAATATAAAGTAACTATTATAAATAGTATCAAAACTACCTTAATTTATATTTCAACTATGCAAATATTAAATCCATTTTGAATGCAAGTGTAAGGTAACTAAATTATAGGATTAATATTCATCATTCTTAGAAACTTGCATTTTCGATATACTTTAATTTCTATTTTTATCATCTAACATATCAGTTGAAATTATAATAGAAGATTTTGATACCAACTAATGGGATATACGTGCAACGCACGTATCTAGAATTAGTAAATATAATAATATCAGTTTAGAAGATCAGGAGCACACAATGTGGTAATTGAGAAATAGAAAATTTTGAAATTTTGTTCTAGTAAAAGTGTAAGTCGTTCAATCAATTATAAGACATGACTATAAATTCATATGATTAACGTCGTCCTAAAAAATTGTACAAGAAACCCACCTGTGTTCCTCTCTTGTCCAAGGAGTCTCTCTTCGCCATTCGACATCTGCTTTTGAATTTGGGTTGGCATTGCTTTGCATTTCTGGATAATTAGGTACTAGAACACGTCCAGACTTGATGGCATCGATATCTATTAAGAGTATATTATAATGATCCTTGATATCATCACGTATTCACGTGATTTCCTAGGAAGTGCTTCTTCTATTTTCATCAATAGATTGTTATCATTAAAGTAGATCGCTAGGGTATTCTCAAAGACTTTATCTTCCTCACTAGTCCAGAAGGAGTTATTGCGTATGCGATTCTTCTCAGTTTTTTTTAGATCTACAAGAAAAGGCTCAAGCATGAAAAGGGGAAGTCTTTGAGTTATTTATGACTAAAATAACTATAAATATCGGACAACTATAATAATTTTTTTTGTAACCCCTGATACTTTGTAAACAAAAACAATCACAACAAGACATGCATTCTTTTAAATCAGTTATGGATACTAAGAGAAGTAATAAAAGAATGGTATAACAAACAAACATGAAAATACAAGTGGTATATACTCCCCACAGAAGTCCCAGAGATACGAAAGTCCCCAAGATACAAAGTATATTATGGAAGATGGGAGGTTTTATAATAAGAAAGAAGAGTACAAAGAAGAAAACTATTTGCAAGAAAAAATTATATCACTGATATATTTGTTTTAGTTCTTGTTAGTGATGCAAAAAATAATGTATTGCCCTGTACCACATAGCGGGAAAGAAATTCTACCAATCCAACATATGTTATCAAAAGAAATCAATCCTCATATGTTTTGAAAATAAAAGCATTATTCTAGAGTAATACTGAACAAATTTCTCTCCTAAAAAAGTAGACATTTAACAAGTAGAATGTAAGCAATATCAAATAGAAATGTGTCATTTCACATCCCTTCATAATCTACCCCAAAATCCAAGTCAATCATTTTGATATTGTCAATACATTCTCTCCGGTATCTTCTTATTACTTTTGTATAACTTGAAATAGCAAATAGAAAAGGAAAAGCCGGATTCCCTTGTCACACATTCTAGCCACTTAAAACTAGAGAACGTGCACTGACAAATTATATCCAGGACAAGAAATCAAAAGGAAAGCTATACAAATTCATTTTTTTTCATTTATGAGAAACACTCAAATCTCTACCCATTAACTTTCAACAATAGAAAGCGTGTTAAAGAAGAGTCTCCGGAAAATGATGACACAATTTTTCTTTTCTAAGAAAGTACAAACAAGATGAATCTCATGATATTCAAGTAGGTGAGTAACTGAGTACACTTTGCATTTCTTCAGAATCAATCATTTTGTGATTGTTTGCACATTTTGTTGTGTCTTTATTACCTTTATACATCATGAAATAGTAAATTATTGTTCATTTGAATCGCTGATTTACAAAAACCAACAACAACAACATGTCCAGTGTCAAGTAAAGTCTTGGGATGGTATAATGTAGTAGATCTTACTCCTAACTCGGGAGGTAGAGAGATCGTTTATGATAGACCTTCGGCTCAAGGAAAAGCATACAAAACTGATCGAAAAAGGAAAGATTTACAGAACCAACAACATATCTGCGAATCCCACAAGTGAGGTATGGGGAGGGTAGAGTGTACATAAACCTTACCCCTACCTTGGGAGGTAGAGAGGTTGTTTTCAGTAGACCCTCGGCTCAAGGAAAAGCCTATCAAAGCAGATGAAAAAAGAGATGATTTGTGTAATCCCACAAGTGAGGTATGGGGAGGGTAGAGTTTACATAGACCTTACCCCCTGGAAGGTAGATGGGCTATTTCCGATAGACCCTCAACTCAAGGGAAAACATATCGAAGCAGATCAAAAAAGGGAAGATTTACAGAAAAAAAAAACTCAGTGTAATCCCACTAGAGAGGTCTGGGGAGGATAGGTGTACGTAGACCTTACCCCAACCTTAGGAGATAAAGAGGATATTTAAGATAGACCCTCGGCTCAAGGAAAAATATATCATAGCAGATCACATAACCATGACAACAAACCAAAAAAAGGAAAGCCACAAAAGATCTTACTTTTTCCCTTCACAGAACTAGTAATATCTCTATAAATATTTTCCAATTGACCCTTGGCCTAAGGATAAGCATGTCAAAGCAGATCAAAAAAAAGAAAGATTCACAGAACCATAACACCAAATTAAAAAAAGGCATAAAAGATCTTACTTTTCCATAAAAATCATATCTCTATAAATTAACTTTCATAAACATAAAGCATGGTAAAGAAGATTACCGTAAAATGTCGGCACAACTGGGACAGAATCTGATGATCGCAAAGCACAATCAAAGAAAGCTTCTGGATGAATCAAACTACAGTGATAAGCTTTATCATCTATGTATACAAGTATTCAATCAAAAGGGAAATACACATATACATATATAATCAAGAAAAAAAACTAGAGAATTTTGGGCGAAGATATTAATTTCACATTTGCGATTTTTCCTTACAGCAATTCTAAAGCTTCTTATACTTGTTACTTCACCGAAATATTTCTTTTAGGTCATTTCATCAAATATTTAAGGAGATAAAAATATCAAGATTACTGTAATCTGAAATTTTTTAACAGTTAGTGTAATACAAACAAAAAGTTTAAAATGTGTTGACCTGTGCTACCTAATAGAGGCGAACCCACGATTTAAAGACTTCAGGTGCACCAATATTACCTTTTCAACTACTTAAAATAAAAACAGTGAAAAAAGACTTTAGCTAGATTCAAATTCTGGTCTCACGGATGGTTCCTCTAGCTTGTAAGTTGTACCAATAACACAAGGGCACTCATATGCTTCTCTTGGGTGCACTGTTAGTTATATTCTAGTTTCTGCCAGTTTCTTAAGATAAATATACACACACACACACACACATCTATATATATATATGTACATGATTTTTTTCGAAGTTAACGGGTGCACTTGCACCCCTACATACAAGTGTAGGTCCGCCTCTGCTACCTAACCTTCCAAAACACAACAAATGGTTTTGTGGTTTCAAGGGACATTGTGGTAAGGGATAAAGTTGAAGAGGGAGTGATCAATGTGATGAAAAGGAAGAGCTTCCAAAGCTTCCCTTCTTTATTTTTTGCCTTATTTGTAGAGGAGAGTTGTTTTCTTATTTGATGGCCAAGTCGGGTAAGATACTCCCTAATAAAGATGACCTAGTATACACAGAGAGATAAGTTTGCTCTACCATTTTATTTTTTATGAATACAACGTATGAATAGAAAGTATGCCATACTTCAACAATTTGAAGGACAAACCCATAAAAAAGGTAGGATAGGGGAACCTAGATAGATTATGAAAAGATAGGATAAAAAAATTATTAGATCATTTATTTTTTTGATTGAACGAACACATTGTATTCAAAAACATCTGGAGCATCATTACAACATCTCATACAACTAGTCTCAACTTGAACCAAAGCCAATACAATTCCTCTTATATCAAATTCCCATCTTTTGCACAAAAGTTTGTGAAATTAAATGTTCTATATTTTCAGGATGGTCACCACATAACAAGCATGATGTATCCTGTCACATATATTCATCGATCTTATCCAATCTCTCCCTTGTCAACAGTCTTCTATGCATTGCAATTCAGCTAATAAAACTATGCTTAGGGATATTTTTATAGCGTTGCGTTCATTCATTTCCTCTGTGGAGGCATTAGTGGGGAATAATCCCAAGTCTGTTACGAGGGAGATTTTCACTGACACCAATTAAAAACTTGATTAATTATAGATTTTTTAGTTCAAATTTTGAAGAATATATGTTTTTTAAAGTTTGAAATGGACTTGATTGAATTTCATTCATTTTAATCAGATGTTTCAAGTTTTTAGAATAGAAAACCTTTCGATAAACAAACTTCACTAGTTGATTCTTGCAGTGAGATTACTCAGTACAACACTACAACAAATTTGCAAGAGTTACTTTACGACAATAATATAACCGCCGCTATATTATATTTAGAGGTAATAATAAATAGGCATAATACATAAATATGTTCTTTAACTTGGCTTCAGTTGACATCTATGTCCTCCAACTTTAATTTGAGTGTACACAAGTAGGCACTAAAACTTGTATAATATTTAATAAGTCATCTCGATAAGCCTCAAACCGATAAGTCATCATCATATAGAAAATCAAAAGACGAAGAAGTAGTAAATTATTATGCCTCGTCTAAATGAGCCTTTTTTCCCCATATAATTATTAAGCTAGATACAGTTTATCCGGTTAATAGAAGCTCAAACGATCATGTAAAAGTCACCAAAATTGCACATATAAAGCACGTGACTATAATAAAAATAGAAAAATCGAGGAGTGAAAAGAACCACTTTTTCTAATAAAAATACAAAAAGGGACACTTATTTTTCCATATAACTAAAACGGACAAGTTGTACGTTGGGCTTTGAGCAACTTGGATAAATTTCATATTTTATTATTTTATTTAGAATTAAAATATAGTATATATTTTTTGAAGTTCAAGAATTAGTTACTAATTGTCATTATACTATATTATATTATTAAGATGTCCTTCTTTAAATAATTGTATTTTTATTTTGACGTATCTGTAAGTTATTAATTGTTATTATTTATACCAATTTTAATAATACTATCGAGAGAATTATAGTAACAGAATTTTTATATCTTCTTTGTCTATAAATATGCATCCTGTAGCTACATTTGTCTGTACATCTTGGTACTCTTAAACCATATCTAAAATTTCAACGACATACCAAGACATAACTAAGGTCCTATTAACCTCCCGGGTTCATTTATTCTATATTTTTCGTACTCTTTTTATGAGGACGTGGAGGCAAGATTCAATTCAAGTACCTGGGGTGATATACACGCGCCACCACGTGTATAAATAATTTTTTAAAAAAACAAACTTGTTATTTTATTTCATTGTATTTGAACTAAGTTAATACACGTAATTTTTTTTAAAAAATTGCCTTGTACTTAAATTATTTTTTTTATTTTATACCTTCATTCATGTTTTTTCCCCTCTTTTTTTTTTGATTTTGTTTATTTTTTTTTTATATTTTTGGTCTTTCCTTTTGATTTGATTTTAATTTAATTCCAAATATCTTATATATAAAATAAGTTAATTTTGTACAAATATCAGGTGAAGGAAATCAGATAAACATAAAAAAAAAATTAAAACATTAAAATTAAAAGAAACTTTTTTTAAAAAATATTTAAAAAAAAAAAAACATATCTTAAATAATTCACGTAATTTTTTCAAAAATAAATTAAAGTGAAAAGATAAGAAACTAATGAAAAAATTAAAACATTAAAGTGAGGAGGAAAATAAATATTTTAGCAAGAATGAAATGAAAACAATTAAATATATATATATATATAACTACTTCTAAAAATTCCAATTAAAAAGGACATATGACTAATATTGATCAAATTTTCTTATGTTTTTTGTCTCTCACTTGCTTCCAAGAGAGTGGATACACTCTTCATGCTACTTCAGCACAAAAGAAGCGAAAAAGTACATAAATAGTTTATTTTACCATGTTAATTTTTTAATGATAAATTTAGTTGAGTGATTTTATTGATACAAATAAACTTGAATGATTTTATTCATACAAAACAAAATTTAATGACTCTGTTAAATAAATTTTCGTAATTAAATTACTTTTTGGGAAATTAACTCTTCAAAATTACACTTTAATATATGAAAGTCACATGACAAATATATTAGTAAATTCAGTTGAATTTGGTATTCCATATAGACACACAGACATGTTGACCTTTTATCTGGTTAACTTCCTTTTATAGTATAGTTAGAAAAAAATTGTTACAAAAAACAAATAGATATTTTGAAAAAAAAACAATTTCACTCATTGATTAACGACCAAGAAAAATCTCATCAATTATTTGTGGTTACATCTAATGATATGGGTAGAACCCACTAACCTATAACTTTAAGAAACAAAAAAAAAATCTACAAAAAGATTCCCTTATAGATGTTTGGCCCAAAAAAAAAAAAAACTTTATTTGACATTTTGGAAGTTGAATTTGTGTTTATCCATAGTTTTTACAGTTAATATTTACAATTTAAATGTATTTTTTTAAAAATATAAAATATTATTTGAACATGGAATATAATTTAAATGAGGTTATTTCATGAAAATAAAAAATAAAAAATAAAAAAAAAGAAAGTGAAAACAAGATTTTTGGAGTTTTTCAAACTTCAAATACAACTTCAAATTGTATTTGAAATTTTCATGGTCAAACACTAATTTTGAAATAAAGTGAAATAATTTGCAGAATAAGTAAAAATTTCTCATAGCCAAAGTTTATTATGTTTTCTTTTAGTTGAATTATTTAGTTTTGAGTGTGAGGACAAGAGGTGTAATTTGGTGAATAATGCTTATTTGTTCAAAATATTTTAAACAATTTTTTTGTATGATGAAATATTTTGCATTCGAAGATATTTTCAACAATTTGAGAATTAAAATAAAAGAATATGCCAAGCACTTTTTGGAATTATATTTGTACAGATAAGTCATATAGTTATTTTTATCTGGCATTATAATCCTTCCATGCTTTGTAATTGAGGTAAGGATATTAATCCCCCTCTTAACTTTTAATTCAAAAAGTCGAAAAAAGTAAGTAACAAACTAATAAAATAATAGAAACATAAGCTAAAAACAATTTTTTTTTTTTGTTATTCAAAGAGACGTATTCAATTCTAGTTGAAGTATTCGATTTCAGTTAGATTTCTTGGAGGCTACTCTAACCCTAAACCATAGCTTATGCCCATATAAAGGTTATTATATTCCCTTAAAGAGAAATCTTGAAAATTCCACCACAAATTCATGAAATATTCATAAAGAGATCGAAATCTCTAATATTCCGCAAATATGAAATATTGAGATCAAAATCAATCATCCTAGTTCGAGAAATACGCCACTAACGGCCCTCAAAGGATAAACCTTATGAGAGAGAAATCAATGGATCAACAGATTTGTAATCACAATCTTGATGAATAAAATTATGTTTCTTCAGATTTTATTTGTGATTGCAATTTATATATATTTCTATCACTTAGTGGGACCAAATCTGTCCTTCGTCTCATCTCTCACAAATCAAATATGTAAATCTGAAGTCACAAAACCCCAAAGGTGGAAGAATGGTGTACTTAGTTCAAACCTCGTCTTTGAGTTTTATCAAGTCTACACTCCGACAAGCCTTGAAGCATGGGGCATTTGTAGACATTGAAAATTTGTGAGACTCTCTGCAAGACGTATTCAATTCTAGTTGGGACTTTACAAGAAGTATTCGATTCCAGTTAGATTTCTTGGAGGCTACTCTAACCCTAAACCCTAGTTTATGCCAATATAAAGGGTATTATATTTCCTTAAAGAGGCATCTCGAAAATTCCACCACAAATTCATGGAATCTTTATAAAGAGATCGAAATCTCGAATATTCCACCAATTTATGGAATATTCATAAATTGATCCAAATCAACCCTAGTTCGAGAAATACGCCTCTAACAGCCCTCAAATCATGGATAAATCTTATGAGAGAGAAATCAAGGGATTAACAAATTATGTTTCTTCATATTTTATTTGTGATTGTAATTTATATATATTTCTGTCACTTTAAAATATGTTGTGAACAAATTCCATCATACAATAGAAAAATAAATAAATAAAAATATTTTGCATATGAACTTAGTCATGTTAAACCTGTAAAACGAGCATTGTAAATTGAAATGAAAATATATAAATGAGTTGGACCATCCTTCAAATTATTTACAAAATATATGATATATTAGTTTCAGTTGAACTTGGTGTCCCATATAGACACATAGACATGTTAACTTTTTATCAAAAGTATAGTAAAAAATGTTACAAAAAAATAAATTGATATTTTGAAATTTTGATTTTTTGTAAGATTTTTTAGTTGAATATTTTGTTTTGAGTGTGAGGACAACAGATGAATAATTTGGTGAATAATGCTTATTTGTTCAAAATATTTTTAAAAATTTTCTGTATTACCCTTCCCAACCTGATGAAATATTTTGCATTCAAAGATATTTTTAACATGATAATTAAAATAAAATAACATGTTAAGCACTTTTTGATATAATGTTTTGTCTTACTTTTATGTATATTTTTACAGTTATTTTAGTCATTTTTATCCCCCTCTAACTATAAGGCTCAATAGTTATAGTTTCGATAATTGCGCTCCATAGCTATAGTTTCGTTTGCTATGAAGGCTACGATTTGTATATTTCGCCCGGTTTGTATATTTCGCTTGCTCATTTGTATATTTCGCTTGTGAATATACAAATAGAGTAAGTATATACAAATTCTGTATTTATACATTTAGTATTTTTTAATAACTCCTTCTGTATATTTTGATTGCCAATATACAAACAGGGTAATCTATTGTGAATTTTTTATAAATCGTATACAAATAGCTAGGGTAAGCATATACAAATTCTGGATTTATACAATCAGGAACCGAATTAGACAAAATTTTGATTTATACAATTAGACGAATTATACAATTTTAGGCGAATTATATAAATTAAACAAAGGAAAAATTAATCAAGTACACACCTTTAAGTATATTATTTTCCATTTGTCCATATATTTTTTAAAAATAACTAAAATTCCTTATTTTAATAATGTATCCGTATTAATGTATCCGTGCTTGTATTAATGTATCCGTGCTTTCATTAATGTATCCGGATTGGGTTAATTTTTATTTTAATAATGTATCCGTGATTGTATTAATGTATCCGCGCTTTCATTAATGTATCCGGATTGAGTTAATTTTTATTTTAATAATGTATCCGTATTAATGTATCCGCGCTTTCATTAATGTATCTGGATTGGGTTAATTTTAAGGGATTATTGTAATTAGAAAAAAAGTAGGGATAAATAGTAATTTCATCTTTACACTATGTGATTTATGTAACTTACCCTTAACAAATATCAAAATTTGGGGAAACTATAGCTGCGAATCACAATTTTTCAAAACAATGGCTATAGCATTTAATATCGTTTAAATATTTGCTATTCTGCACAATTTTCCCGAGAAAGAATACCTTGCATATGGGCCTTGAGCCATGTTAAACCTGTAAGACAAACATTGTACATTGAAATGAAAATATATAAATGATTGAAATATCCTTCAAATTATTTACAAAATATATAAATATTTAAAAGTATTTTTACACCCTCTTTATTTAGGCCTTTAACTTTTTCCTTTAAATTTAATATTTGCACGAATTCAGGTTTGGGGATTTGGACAAAAATATCACTCAATGGATATTTTCAAATTTATTTTCCCTTTACATTTTTAAGGATCAAACGAATTTTTTAATATCTCTAATTGAAATAAAAGGCGAGCTCTTCATAATATCATAATGCACAAACATAATGGAAGAGGGATGCAAATACTAAATTGATCCATAATATATATATTGAAACTCCACTCATACATAACAACATTATAAAAAAATCAAAAGATATTTTTGGACTTAAGATAACTAAAATACATATGAACTTAAACATTAAACATATTACTCAATCGAATGAAGTAATAGAAAAAAAGTTATTAAAGAAATAATAATTACTCGAAGAGTCATAGTTCAAGGCCACTCCCTAGAAGTTTTAAGCTGGTAATTTTATCTAATTTCTCTTCCATTTCAGGTGTCATGTAATTCTTCCAATCACCAATAATTCCTTTTCTGAAAAATGAATTATTGGGAATACTATAGAAGATTGATCCACTCTTATTAACCTCCAAGCTCTTAAGCCTCTCCAAGCTACTCTTCTTCAAAACTATCTCCAAATCCTCTTCATTTCTAAAAGGTTTTCCAAGAAACAAGGCTATTTTTTTCAACTGCGTTTTAGGGTCCATTTTCAAGTTTTCATACTTTAAAAATAATATTTTTTGAGGCGTTTTTATACTTTCTTCCCAGTATTCAAGAACATGTTCAAAGAATGGTCCGTAAAGATGAACCCCATTGCAAAAGGACTCCACAGCTTCTTCTAAAGGGGAGGGATTTTCTAAACACTTATGACTATAGTTGATGAAATGCCACATGGAAATTAGGGTATCTTTAGGATTTCTTGTTATGTATATAATTTTGCAATTATCTGAATTTTTGATTGAATTTGGCAAAACCCTATAAGGTAAATGAGTGTGAAATAGTCTTGGAGAGGGCATTGTGTATAGATCATGAGTTAAAGCTTTTGTATAATACTTCATGGACTCTATTGTTGGAACATGAAAATGAGGATTATCCTTGACCAAAAGATCTTCTTCTTCCTCTTTATTACCTTGCATGATGCATACACATATGGCCTTGAGCCATGTTGAACCTATAAGACAAACAACAAACATAAGAATGAAAATATATAGTTGATATGTTGATAAAATATTGAAAATAGGAATAGAATTTGATATACATAACTTGAGATCAATATACAAGTATTAGAACTATGTGTGTGTTTGGTACGAAAAAAATATTTTTCAATTTTCTCATGTCTGATTAGTTAAAAAAATTTGACAAATATATTTTCTAGGATAGATCTTGAAAATCAAAAAAATTACTTATGTAATGAGAATAGGAAAATAAGTTTCATAAATGGAATTTCACGCTAATCGTTTCTTCCCTAACCCCAAAAAAAAAACCTGTTTTCATGGAAGATGCCAAGAGAACATCATTAGGATATGATTTGAAGGTTTCCTTGAGGCCCATGGCTGCCTTTATAATAGAAGGATTGGACCAAAAACCTTCCCACTGACATAGATCAGATTTGTTCCAAGAAAGAATTTTGAGTACTTCATCATCCATATCCATCAAATTATTGATAATTGGTGATGATTCTTTGTTACTCATTTTGAGTAGTTGTTCAAATGATTAAATATAATAATTGCCCAAATGATATGTATGCATGTATTTATAGGGAAGGAGCTAGGAAGGACAGCTCAAATACATTAGTGACTTAAACTCTAAAGCCAAAAGTTTGAAGGCCTTAAATTCATTTTTATTTTTTTATAAAGTTTATTGTAGTCAATCCATTTAATTTTTTTTGAAACATAATATTCTAAATTTATCAAACTTCTAATAATTTTTCCTCTTATATGAAAAATTTATATTTCCTACAGATAACATTGTTTTTTTAAAAAAACACCTATAACCTATATTACTACTTAACAATAAATAAAATAAAGCCCCTCAAATTTGGGGCCTAGGCAATTGCCTTTTTCTAAAGAGAAAATTTCAAAAATAGCAAAGATATAGACATAATAAGGCTCTATAGCTATAATTTCGGTAATTGCGCTTCATAGCTATAGTTTCGTTTGGTATGGAGGCTGCGGTTTGTATATTTCGCTTGCGAATATACAAACAAATTAAGTATATACAAATTCTGTATTTATACATTTAGGGGTCGTTTGGTAGCTGGAGAAGGCCAAAGTTAATACATGAATAACTTGGTTATTCATGTATTAATTTTATACCATGTTTGGTTTGTAAATAGGATAAAAGTTATTCATGTATTAATTTTATACAATGTTTGGTTGACAGATTTTCAAATGTTGTATAAAAGTTATTCATGTATTATTTTTATACGATATTTGGTTGCATTTTTTATAATCTTACATAATTAATACTTGTATAACTTATGAGGGAATCCATGTATAATTTATGCGGGATAGAAGGTGGAATAAGTTACGTGGGTATTAGTTATACATGTATTAAAATGGTAAATTACACATTCGCCCTTATTAATTTACATTTTTACAACAAATCAAATATGTTAAACAAAGCACTACCAATTTTGTTTTTGAGTTTTTTTTCTTGTCTATTGCTTAATTACTTTTAATTTCTTTGCTTAAATTCTTGTTAATTGTTTTCTTTTTTGTTAAAAATTCAAGTTCTAATTTGTTTTGCTTAAAAATACAAGTTTTGTTTTTTTTAGTTCTGTTATTTATTTTAATCTTAATTGCTTAATCATATTGAATATAAATTACTTAATTACTTTTCGTTATTTGTTGTTTACTTTGTTATTTTTAGCTATTGGTATTTATTTAATTCTAATGAGTTATTTATATAGTTGGTTATTTTAATGGTTATAATAAATATTAGCTCACTAATTACTTTTAAAATTAAGAAATAAAAATTAGCTCACTAATATATTGTAATCTCTACATAAATAATACTTGCATAACTAATACATATATAACTAAACCATGTATAGCTAAACCCTGCATAACTAATACATGTATAACTAAACCCTTCATAACTAATACGTGTATAACTAATACCTACATTAATAATACCACATTACTAATACCTGCATAACTCTATCTAGCTACCAAACAACCCCCTAGGAATTTTTCAGAACTCTGTTTGTATTTTTTGCTTGCCAATATACAAACATGGTAATTTGTTATGATTTTTTTTATAAATCGTTTACAAATAGTTATGGTAAGCATATACAAATTCCGGATTTATACAATTAGGAACGTAACCGAATTATACAAATTCTGAATTTATACAATTAGGAAATCAAATAGCAAAATTTTGCGAAACTATAGCCATGAATAAAAAATAATCGAAACTATAACTATATTACATAATATACTCTAAATGTTCGTCATTTCGCATAATTTTCCCAAAGAAGAGACTTATATATGTTTGATGTAAGTTATGTCATTATAATTAATTGGGATAAAGCATAAGTACCACCCTAAATATGATCGAAATTTCAGCGACATACCTAAACTTAATTAGGATTCTATTACTCCCTAAATTATTTTAAAATAGAATAAATACACCATATATATTTTCATTTCTTTCTTTATAAAATATTTATTTCCCTCCTTAATTTAAACTTTTTATTTTTTTTCTTTTATTAATTTTCACTTTTAATTATTTTTTTAAAAAAGATAATAATAATTGTTTAAAAAAGTGTCCTTTAATTTTAACGTTTGATTTACTTTTCTTCACTTATTTTGATATCTTTTCGAAATTAACTTATTTTAAACACAAGACATTTGGAATTAAATTTGAAATAAAATCAAAAGGAAAGAAAGAGAAAATAAAATAATCAATAGAAAAAAAAAGAGAGAAAAAAAATAATGAATGAAGTTAAAATAAAAGTCTAAATATAAGTTTTTGTTATAAACATATTAGAGTTATAGTGAATGTCTACTATGTGGAGTCCTCTTAGGATATGGTTAGGAATCCTACTTGGGGACTAAGTCAATTTTCCCCTATAAATAGAGGGGTTCTCTTCATTGTAAAACACAAATGTGAATCCCTAAATATCAATAAGAAGTCTTCTCTTTTCTCCCTACTTCATTCTTCTTCTTGTTCTATAAAGTTTCATAACACGTTATCAGCACGAGACTCTTGTCACACCCCGAGCCTACACCTTGGAAGTGGCCGTCACTCGAGAACTATCTCTGGTCCCCAAACGAACCCTTGGCCTGGCTGACTACTTACGGAAGATTTACTCAAACGGTAACAAGTTTAGAAATTAAATTCAAAACATTCAAACTCCAACAAATACTTAACTCAAACTGTCTGAAAAATACTTAAGTTCAATAATGATAATACTTTGCAAAACAGTCTCAAAATATCTTAACAAAAGGGAAAAATATTGAGAGACTCCCCAACTCTAACTATCTATGAAGCCTCTAAATACTAAGATAGATGTCGGGACAGGACCCTCGACAACTCAACAAAACAGGAAATATAGTGTGAAGTCTTCTGGAAGGCAAGGAGGCTCACCAAAGCTAGCTGAAGTGCAAATGGTATCAACGAAGCTCCTATTGATGACCCTGAACACATGTATCTGCATTATAAAAAGATGCAAGTCGAATGACATCAGTACATTGAATGCACAAGTATGTAAAATGGCTGAGTAAAGCAATGACTGAACTGATAAGACTAGGAGAATACTCACCTCAACTCAATGCAAAGCAATAGATAGAGATAATATCATTTAAAGCTTCAGAAAATTATATGTGAAAATACAATGAAAGTACTCTTTACTCTATTTGGGAGTTTCTCTAACCGACAATCATCACTATGAGCTACGTGATGATACATCGTCTCGCCCACGCTGCCAGAACTTTCCTACACCTTGCCGGGGTATAGAACACCTCAACTAAGTGGATCCACTAAGCTCTACCCAAAGGCATAAGGAAATCATCTAAAAAGTATGAATCATTTTCCTATGTTGGCATACATGGTTTATGAGGAATTCGAGTTGTCTGAACTCATCCCCATATCGGTGCTCAATACTACTCCCAATAATTATATATACTCATGCTCAAGTAGAAATACTCTTTCTCTATTTTGAGATAATTACTCAAAAGGTATTCTTTAAGAGGCAATGTCTCAATTATCTCTCGAAACTCTTTTAACTCTTTATGAAAATCAAAGTTCTCTTTCTCATTGAAAAAAATGATAAATTTGGAAATCAATAGTTCCCTTAAACTTTACTCAAAATATCTCTTTAAACTTTCCTCAAAACTCCTCTTTATTTTCTCAGAAAAGTTAATTTAAGATAATCGTTCGGTTCAGGAGATCCTCAATAATAACTCAATGAATACTCAAATTATAGGGTTCATGCAGAAAATTAGTCATGAACAATCAACTCAATAAGTAGGGTTCATACCGAAATATAGACATGAACAATATCACAATAATACTCAATGATATGGATACCATAACTCAAGAACTGAATTAAAATTCAACAATAGGCTTAACTCGAAATTTTTCAAAAACAAGGAATAAAATCCTAGATTGTTGTTTTCTGAAATTTTGATATATGTAGGGCGTGTGGACGCACTAGTGCAACACTATGAAAGCCTTACATACCCGGAAAGAACAAGGTTCTTGGCAAAACTCGAAGGATCTTGAAGAATGTTTGGAAACCCTAGTCGTTCTCTTCTAGGAACTTTGCTCTAAATCTTCTAAGTGTTAAAGAACGTAAAAGAATGTTTTAACACTGTTTAGACTCTTAATTAGGTGCAAAAATATCGTGGGTTAGGCTTAGAAAGGGTGGAAAAAGACTGAACTGCCCCTCTTTAAAAGCTGATAAAACTGTCCACGGAACCATTTATGGTTCGTGGTTTGATCTACGGACCGTAGATCCCATCCGTGGAATTGATATTGAATTTTTTCAACTCAAAACTTCATCCTACAGGTCCAATCTATGACCTGTTGAAGTTCCTACGGACCGTAGATCCAATCCGTAGATTTAATACTAAATTTCAGCCTCAAAAGTCCATTTACGGGTCCAATCTACGGCCCGTAGAATGGATCCGTAGAAAAGGAACCCCAAAATTGTGTCTCTGAACTTTTGTCACGACCCAAGCCTAGGGCCTAGATGTGACCGGCGAATGGGGAACCCGAAGGAACCCCAAACAAGCCTCATAGCGTATCATTACACATCCTTGGTCGCGGAAGCAATTAAATGACCATAAGCGATAAGCATAATCAAGGGGGAAATCGGGACTAAGGGAGCAAGAAAAAAAAAAGAAATGATACATAAATACCATAGATGAGTCAAGCTCAAGCATAATACACAACTTGTCCAACACCACCTCTAAACATGAGTACTTAGCGGGGGCCAAGACAAACTACCGGGCTCACCCTCATAGTCAAAACATAACTAGAAAGGAAAAGTTTTATACATAGCAAAAGATCATGAGCAACGTCCCCGAAATGGAGGACTCACCAATAACCACTATAGAAAATCGTACTAGCCACGCGGAGGAGGATGGTCAAGCGGTGCTCCGGTCCCTACATGGTGACATCATGTAGGCATAGAGTATGCGTTAGTACATTTGAATGTACTAAGTATATGGGATGCAATGCAATGCTACATTAGATGGACATCATAGGAAAAATGCGTAATCATACCCAATAGATAGCATATTAATAAAATAATATGTATAATGATGCTTACATAAAAATCATATTTAGTGGGACGTAGTACATGTGTGGCGAGTGACCATCAATATAGTATTTCCAAGGCCTACCACCCCCTTGGAGAGGCGAAAGAGGTACAAACCCCTCAATATGGTTACACGGGCCTACCACCCCCCGTGCTAGGGACCAAGGTACAAACCCCTCGATATGGTTACACGGGCCTACCACCCCCGTGCTGGGGACCAAGGTACCAACCCCCTCGATATGGTTATACGGGCCTACTACCCCCCGTACTAGGCAACCAAGGTACAAACCCCTCGATATGGTTACACGGGCCTACCACCCCCCGTGCTAGGGACCAAGGTACCAACCCCTCGATATGGTTATACGGGCCTACTACCCCCCGTACTAGGCAACCAAGGTACAAACCCCTCGATATGGTTATACGGGCCTACTACCCCCCGTACTAGGCATGGTCGACTCACAACACTTATTTAGAGAAAATCATATACATGTGTCCATTTCATCATCATTTCAGTAATTACATAACCATCCGTCTCATAGGACGTACCTTGGACCTTCCCTTTCCTAAGAATTCTATAAATGGGCATTTTATCAAACACAAGGTGGGCAATTGTTCATGTAAATGAAATCATGTATTTCAAGAATACTAAGTCCAACCAATTCCAAAATCCATATAAATCAGCCCACCAAACAACATACATATATATATCAACCTTCATAATTTGATCATGGAAGCATGTAAACCATAAACATCACATAAAAATTCCATTTCATGATAATATGCAAAAAAGGACCATAATAGGGTGTGTAGTAGTAATTCCATAATTCAAGAGTTCATAATTGATCATGAGGACCCATAAATTTGAAGTAGAAATAGAGGATAAATGGTTGGACTTGTGGAAAGGAAGGTTTCCACAATCAAACCCACATACCTCAACTTTGGAGAATCCTTGATGAAGATTGGAATGGAGAATCAAAGCTTGAGATTGAGTCTTGAATCCGGAATTAGAGCTTGAGATGTTTGAATTTGGTTGAAGATCTTGGTGGAATTTTTGGAGAGGGCTTAGAGAGTGTTTTTGGAGTTTAGAAAATGACTAAGTATGGGACATATCCCCTTTTTATAAAAAAATGACTCCAACCCGCCTAGAAAATTCGCTCACTGGAATTGGAAATTCTGCACAGACAGGTTTTACGAAAATGGTCATAACTCCCTCATCCTAACGCGGAATAAGGTGAAACCAAGTGCGTTGGAAAGCTAACTCAAAGAGCTTTAATTTGATAGGTTGCAGCCCTTCCAGTTCCTTGTGTGCTAAGAGATATGCCCCTTTAAAGTTGACCCTCAAAATCGCAATTTTTGCGATTTTCGAATTTTGATACGGTTGCTCTAAAATTCGGGTTAGACCCATTTCCCACTCAATTTGACCCCACGAATAAGAATATGAAGTCGAATTTCCGAAATCATGCACGGATTTTGAGATATATGGAAATTACAATTATAGGTGTTTCCGAAGCACATTTTCGGGCATTTGGGTCGTTTCAACTTTTTTTGACGATTTGACAGTACGAGTCGTAGTTCCATCTACTGCCCGTACATTGGACCTGTAGTTCACAGACTCAGAAAACTCTAATATGACAGTCTCTGGTAAAATGGCCATAACGTTTTACTCCGAACTCGAAAAAAGGCAAACTTGGTGGCGTTGGAAAGAGGACTCAAAGACCTTTAATTTTATGGGTCATGAGCCATCTAATTCATTATGTTCTGGGAGATATGATTGTTTGAAGTTGACCTAAGTAGAATCTTATGTCAAAACCTAGTCGAAAATGAAGTTTTCAACTCAACTTAGTGCTAGGGGGTCCTTGTGACCTTAAGTCAAATCCAAATCCATTCGAATGCAAAGGAAATGAGCTTTACATATATGAGCAATTTAAGAATCACCCGATATGATTTTACATACAAATAAAGAGTGGTTCGGGCGTTAGTTTAGAAATTTTCAAGGTGTTACAACTCTACCGTCTCAAAGAGTAAAGGTTAAGTTTGAAGAATTAATAAGGTATTATTTATTCTTTTGCTTTTAATTTTAATGGCCAATCTTAAGAAACTAGAGTTCGTTGCCCTTTACAATTCGGGCAAGAACTACCTTTCATGGGTGTTGGATGTTGAAATTCACCTTGATGCAATGGGTCTTGGAGACACCATAAAAGAGGAAAACAAAGCATCAAAGCAGAACTGTGCACGGGTTATGATATTTTTGCGTCATCATCTTGACGAGATTCTAAAAATCAAATATCTCACAGTTAAGGATCCACTTGTTTTGTGGAGTAGCCTAAAAGAAAGATATGACCACTTGAAGATGGTCATACATCCAAAGGCACGATATGATTGGATGCATCTAAGGCTACAAGACTTTAAGTCTATACATGAGTATAATTCTGCCATGTTCAGAATGTTGAAACTATGTGGAGAAACGGTTTGTGAGACTGATATGATGGAAAAGATGTTCTCCACTTTTCATGCCTCGAATGTGCTCCTGCAGCAACAATATCGAGAGAAAGGTTTCAAAAAGTATTGTGAACTAATTTCTCATCTTCTTGTGGCTGAGAAAAAAAATGATTTATTAATAAAAATCATGAAAACTGTCCTATTGGATCTGAACCACTTCTTGAAGTGAATGAGGCATATGCCCACCATGCTAGGCGTGGAAAAGGTCGCGGCCCTAGTCGTGGTCGTGATTATGGTCAAGAATGAAATTCTTTTCCTGGTGTTAATCATTCATCAAATAAAAATCAAAAGAAAAAAAAAAGATGAGAAGTGTGAAACAACTAGGGCAGGTTGTTTTCGATGTGGTGGAAGAGGTCATTATACACGTGATTGTCGTATTCCCAAACACTTGGTTGAACTTTATCAAGAATCGCTAAAGAAGAAAGAGTAAAATCCTGAAGCGAATTTTATCTCTGAAAATCAAGTTGACATTACGCATTTAGATGTAGCAGATTTCTTCGCGCATCCTGAAAGAAAGATAGATCACTTGATTGGTGATGGTTTTGTGGCCATGGAAGAGTGAACATGGAAGAATGAACATTTATTTATTTATTTATTATTATTATTATTGCTAATGGTAGTAGTTATTAATAAATTCCATGTATTGATAGTTGCTTACATGAGTACTAGTATTTTAAATTAGTTTAGTCGTATTCTTGTAGTTCATTAATTCGTTCTATCTTAATTAGATAATTTATATTTTTCATTGATTTATTTTATATGTTTTTGTGAATGTGTCTTATAGCTAGTAACGAATGAATTGTGAATTGGAATTAACAAGGTTAAACAAAACTAATTAACTGCAACTTCATATTTAAATAGCGAAAACTACCTAACTACACATACATTACTACAATATATACTATATTTACCTCTAGTTTAAAATAATTACACATACTACCACTTTTAATATTTATACCATACATTTTAAAAGATTTAATCAGATACACAAATCCCTTAAATATGGTATTGAATAATTATCTTAAATTTAAACTCCTTAATTAATGGTTCATTAATAAGTCAAAAAAATTCCTTCCACAACATTTGTCATTTCTCCCCCACCGCCAGCCCTTTTCTTCCTTTATCTTCTCCCTCTTTCTTCCTTTATCCTCTCAATACATGTTTGCATGTTCAAATCAACATTATACGTATAGGTTTATTTCTATTGTTTTATTATTCTCATGTATCTTGATTTTGTATCTGAGTTAAAGTTCAATTTTAAAAAGTTTTTTGTATTAGGTTTTATATTTTTTGATTTTGTTGTTTCTCAAACACTTTAATGGCTGACCATTCCTAAAATCGGATGATTCTTGTTAAAGTTATTACACATTAACAACATTATACTAAATCAAGCAACTTTTATTTGTTTATTTTCACTCATGAATTTTTCATTGTAGGGACCAACTCTTCATCCACCAACATTCAAGCCGAGAATAGATCAAGTATAGAAACGACCCAAATCAAGATGGAAGAATTACGCCAAGCTTTAATTAACAGAACAAATACACCATTTAGTACACATCAAGTGCAACAATGTTGGATACACATCAGGTGTACATGTGTATCTAGTTAAGAGTTCGTGAATCTGAGTTAAGATTATATGTATTTATGAGGGAAAAAATTCAGATGCTAAAAAAAGAAGGAAGAATTTTGAATTTTTTAACCTTTTTTTTTGGATTAATGATAAGACAAATATTGATCTACCGTCGTGATTTGTTCCTAAATTCAAGCATTTTAGTTACATTTCATATTTAGATACACATAATTATATGTATATGCTTACTATGTATCCGAGATACATATTTTGAATATAATGTATGAAATTGATACTTGATACATCAAATTAACACTGGATACATATAAAAGATACATGAAATTAAAATTAGATCATATAAATAGATACATGAAATTAATATTAGACAATATAAATAGATACATGAAATTAATATTAGACACATATAACAAATACACGAAATTAATATTAGATAGTAGTTCTATGATATATATGAATGTACTTGTATGATACTCATGTATCTAAGTGTTTAGTTTGTTGGATACATCATATATATTGATAATAGATACATCAAATTAATGAATTTATTATTTTAAGAGTAATAAAATGAAATTAATCAAATTACATGACCAAGATATACATGTTTTTGTCTTTTATTAATAATATTAATGAATTTATTATTTCAAAGAATAATAAAATAAAATGAATTAAATATAGATACACTCCTTGATTTCCGCCTTATATTAAGGGATTTGATTAATTTAAATTTTCAGAATTAATTGTCGATTTGGCAGATACATGTATCTGACGGATTCAAATTCATGTATCCTAAGCATGAAATATGGTAGAGGAAGTAATATTTGAAACTATCGGGAATCTTAGTAATTAGGACCTAAACTAGTGGGATTTATGTAGTTTATTCATTTATATATGTACTGGGCCCAATAATTTATTTGCTTATTGATATGGATACAAAATGATCTTCTCTTAACCAATTAAAATTAGTTCCTTTTTGTAGTTAAAAACAGTTGTATTAACTTTACAAGTTAGTAACAAACAAATGTTATAACTACAATATAAAAAATAAAAAAATTTAAAAATGTCGAATCCTATTATGTGTTAGCAGATTTTAGTGGGATAGTTTTAGTCAAATACTAAATTCTATCATGTGTTTGTATTATATTAGATCTTAACTTGATCTAGTGTTGAAAACATGCAATTTGTTATTCACTAGGATTAAGTAATGATTATTTTTTTTCCTAACAACATATATGATATTGGCATAAAAAGAAGTCATAAATTAAGGCTCAACTATTAATATGTAATTATTAGTTTATTACATTAATTAATATATTGTATCTCTTTGACAACACTAATATTTAATATATGTTTATTTTGTGTATATCATTTCATGTGAAGATATGGATAATTCTCAAAGCATGTTATCTAATTATGAATACATTTATTTGATTGATTCTGGTACAACACATACGATATTAAAAAATGAGAAATATTTTTCTCATTTAAGCATGGGCAAAATAAATGTTAATACAATTTTTGGTAGTACTAATATGATTGAGGGCTTTGGAAGGGCCATTATAATTTTACCCAAGGGAACTAAACTCATCATAAATAATGCTATGTTTTCTCCTAAGTCTCAGAGAAATTTGTTGAGTTTTAAATATATCCGTGAAAATGGTTATCATATCCAATCAATGGATGAAATAAATTTTGAATATCTTGGTATCACCAAGAATGTCTCTGGGCAGACAAGTGTTATAGAAAAGTTCCCTACTTTATCTTCTGGCTTGTATTGGACAAGAATTAGTGCAATTGAGACACATTCTAAAGTAAATAAGAAATTTACTGATTCCAATACTTTTGTTCTTTGGCATGATCGTGTGGGACATCCTGGGTCTATAATGATGAGACGAATTATAGAAAATTCAAAGGGACATCCATTAAAGGACCTAAAAATTCTTTTAAATGGTGAATTTTCTTGTACTGCTTGTTATCAATGCAAGTTAATTGTGAGACCATCACCAACGAAAGTTGAGATTGAGTCCCCTGCGTTCTTGGAATGTATATATGGGGATATTTGTAGACCTATTCACCCACCTAGTGGGTCGTTTAGATACTTTATGGTCCTAATAGATGCTTCTTCTAGATGGTCTCATGTGTGCCTATTGTCATCTCGTAACTTGGCATTTGCAAAATTATTGGCACAAATAATAAGATTAAGGGCGCAGTTTTCTGATAATCAAATTAAGTCTATTCACCTTGATAATGCTGCAGAGTTTTCATCGCAATCATTTAATGATTATTGCCTATCAATTGGGATAAGAGTTGAACACCCTGTTGCTCATGTTCATACTCAAAATGGTCTTGCTGAGTCATTAATTAAACGTTTGCAGTTAATAGAAAGACCATTGCTTATGAAAACTAGGTTGCCCACTTCTGTATGGGGTCATGCAATTTTGCATGCTGCAACACTTATTTGTCTCAGACCGATAAATTGTCATAAGTTTTCTCCATTGCAATTGGTTATGGGTCAAGAACCTAATATATCCCATCTAAGAATTTTTGGATGTGTTGTACATGTGCCTGTGGCACCACCAAACCGCACTAAGATGAGCCCTCAAAGAAGGTTAGGAATACATGTTGGGTTTGAATCACCCTCTATTATTCGCTATCTTGAACCATTAACTGGAGACATGTTTACTGCTCGATTTGCAGATTGCCGGTTTGATGAGACAGTTTTCCCAAATTTAGGGGGAGAAAATAATGAAACAAAAGGAGAAATTTTGTGAAAAAATTTATCATTGTCTCATCTTGATCCATGTTCTTCTATTTGTGAGCAAGAAGTACAAATGATTATTCACCTGCAGAAAATTGCAAATCAAATGCCAGACGCATTTACAGCTTTGAAAAGGATTACTAAATCACATATTCCTGCAGAGAATGTCCCAATTCGAATTGATGTCCCTATATGACCATCCACTAGTGTCATAGCTAATGAGTCAAAAGCACGCCTAAAGCGTGGTAGATCATTGGGTTCTAAGGATCAAAATCCTAGAAAAAGAAAATTAAAGGCCAAGATGACACTATGAAAGAATCTTATATGGAAGTTCAAAATTTGAATAATTGTAGAATTTTATATGGAAGTTCAAAATTCGAATACTTCTGATATCCATGAAGGAATCAATGAGCTTGTGACTCAAGAAAATAATGAACTATCCATAAATTCAAGAGATGTTGAAACTAATATGAATCGATCAGAAATAGTGGTTGATTATGTCTTTGCATATAATGTTGCAAGAAAAATCATGCAAGATAGTGAGGATCTTGAACCTCAATCTGTTGTAGAATATCGACAAAGAAATGATTGGCCAAAATGGCAAGAAGCAATTCAATCAGAGTTGAATTCACTTGTCAAGCGTGAAGTTTTTGAACCTATAGTTAAAACACCTAATGGTACTAAACCTGTTGGTTGTAAATGGATTTTTGTGCAAAAAAGAAATGAAAAAAGTGAAATACAAAGGTATAAAGCACGCCTTGTTGCACAAGGATTTTCACAAAGGTCTGGTGTCGATTATGAAGAGACATATTCACCTGTTATGGATGCAATAACATTGCGTTATCTCATTAGTTTCACAGTCCATGAGAGACTTGAAATGCATTTGATGGATGTGGTTACATCCTATCTTTATGGATCACTTAATAATGAGATATACATGAAAATTCCTGAAGGATTTACGATGCCTAAAGCATGTAGTTCAAAATCTCGAGAAATGTATTCAATTAGATTGCAAAGATCATTGTACGGTTTGAAGCAATCTCGACGCATGTGGTATAACCGTCTTAGTGAGTATTTATTTAAGGAAGGTTATACAAATGATGCAATTTGCCCATGTGTTTTTATAAAGAAAACAACATCGGAATTTGTTGTACTTGCTGTTTATGTTGATGACATAAACCTTATTGGAACTTCAATAGAGCTTCAAAAGGCAATTGATTATTTAAAGAACGAATTCGAGATGAAAGATCTTGGAAGAACAAAACTATGTCTTGGTTTGCAAATTGAGTATTTGACGAACGGTATTTTTGTTCATCAATCTGCCTATACAGAAAAAGTGTTGAAAAGATTTTGTATGGATTAAGCGCATCCATTAAGTACTCCGATGGTTGTTCGTTCACTTGATGTGAATAAGGATCCATTTCGACCTCAAGAAAATAATGAGGAAATCCTTGGTTCTGAAGTACCATATCTTAGTGCAATTGGTGCACTAATGTATCTTGGTAATACTACGAGACCCGATATAGCCTTTTCGATTAATTTGTTAGCAAGGTATAGTTCTGCCCCTACTAGGAGACATTGGAATGGGATCAAACACATATTACAATATTTAAAAGGGACTACCGATATGGGTTTATTTTATTCTAAAAATTGCAGTCCCAATCTTGTTGGTTATGCTGATGCAGCATATTTATCTGATCCACACAAAGCTCGATCTCAAGCAGGCTACTTGTTTATATGTGGGGGTACTGCCATATCTTGGAGATCTACAAAGCAGTCTATCGTAGCCACTTCATCAAATCATGCTGAGATAATAGCCATTCATGAAGCAAGTAGAGAATGTGTGTGGTTGAGGTCCATGATATATCTAATTCGAGAAAAATGTAGATTGGAGTATGATAAAATGCCCACTACTTTATATAAAGATAATGCAACATGTATAGCACAACTAAAGGGAGGATTTATAAAAGGAGATAGAACAAAACACATTTCGCCGAAACTTTTCTACACACATGAACTCCAAAAGAATGGTGATATAAATGTACAACAAATTCGTTCAAGTGACAATGTGGCTGACTTATTCACCAAGTCTCTACCAACTGCAACTTTCAAGAAGATGGTGTACAAGATTGGAATGCAAAGATTTAAGTCTCTGGATTGATGTTCTCATTAGGGGGAGTTAATACACGCTGTACTCTTTTTCCCTTACGAGGTTTTGTCCCACTGGATTTTTCTTGTAAGGTTTTTAATGAGACAGCCTAGATGCGTATTATTAGATATGTGTACTCTTTTCCTTCACTAGAGTTTTTCTTTTTCTAAATTTTTTTTCTAGTACGGTTTTTAACGAGACACATTATCTACCAAATAGACATTCAAGGGAGAGTGTTATAAACATATTAGAGTTATAGTGAATGTCTACTATGTGGAGTCCTTTTAGGGTATGGTTAGGAATCCTACTTGGGACCAAATCAATTTTTCCCTATAAATAGAGGGATTCTCTTCATTGTAAAACACATGTGAATCCCTAAATATTAATAAGAAGTCTTCTCTCTTCTCCTTAATTTATTCTTCTTCTTGTTCTATAAAGTTTCATAACAGTTTTTTTTAGAGAAGTATCAAAACATTCCTAAACTTGGCGCAAATTATTAGTTTCGTCCCTGAACTATTGACAACCTTAAAAACACTCCCATACCTGACTAATTAAACTTAGATACACCCCCAATACACTCTCGATATGCCACATGACATAGCAAGTGGTCTCAAACTCTTGTAGGAACATGGGGTTCTTAATAAAAATCGAGAGAAGTGTTAAAAACACCCCTAAACTTAATGAGAATTTAAGGGTGTATTTCACTAATGTTACAAGATCAGGGGTGTATTTAGCTTCAATTAGTCAAGTAAAGGGTGTTTTTAAGGTTGTCAATAGTTCGGGGATGAAACTAATAATTTGCGTCAAGTTTAGGGGTGTTTTCGATACTTCTCTCTTTTTTTTAAAAAAAAAGAAAGTCTAAATATAAAGCAAAGAGAATTTAAAAAAAAATTACGTGTATTAATTTAGTTTGATTACCAGATAAAGAAAATAACAAGTTTCTTTTAATTTTTTTTTTTTAAAAAAGCACTTATCAGTTATCATACATGTATTTCATATTAGAGAAAAGACATAAAGTGACACTTAAAGTTATTCCGAATTTTTAAAAAGACACATTAACTATTGAAATGTCCTATTACCCCTCTAAACAATCCTGAAATGATATTATTACATCATTTTTTGTCCACCTGGCATAGAGAGTGTATGCACTCTCTTAAAGAGCGTGAACAAATTAAAATAACGAATATAATTTTATTTTTACAAGTATTTTGCTATAAAATATATTTTCTTGTTTTTTTAAAATTATTTTAACTTTTTTTCCTTATTATTTTTTCTTTTTCTTTCTTCCATCTTCTTCAAAAATTCATTGTCAGATCAATTGAAGTTTCTCACTTTCAATGTCACTTTTTACCATAACTCCATCATCCTTTTTTTACTACTATTAATTTAACTCTATTCAATTTTAAAATTATATCTAAATATTATTTTACATTTCGAACAATTTGATAAACCCATTAGATTTCACGATGATTAGTAGGTATCATTTAGTTTTTTTATCCGAATTTTAATTAAGCTTTTTCATTTTTTAGGGAATTCATTGATTCTTTCAAAATTATTTTTTCTAATTTTGAAGTTATATGATAATGAGATAAATTAATTGGTGATACCTTAAAAAAATCACTAAAGGAAAGAAATTTGATGGAAAAAGAAGAAGAAGAAAAAAAAGAAGGAGGGGCTCAACTTGGGTGGGGTGAGGGTGGGAGATGAAGAAGAAGAAAGAAAGAAGGAAAATAGAGGGAGGCGTAACTTGAAAGTGAAGGTGGAAGATGAAATAGACTTCAAAATAAAATTAAAATAAATCAAAAAGTAAGAGAGAGAAACAAGGAAAAATTTAAAATGAAAAAAATATATATATTTCAAATTAAATTAGCAGGTGTCACGTAATGATTAATGTGTGATAACACTTGTTTTTTAAAATTTGGAACTAGTCGAAAAATAATGTAATAATATAAGTTCCAAATTATTTAGGGGATAAGCCCGTATAGTTAAAGAGTCTTTTTTAAAATTCAGGACAACTTCAGGTGTTACTTTATGTCTTTTCTCTTCGTATTAATCTAATTTCATATTTTATATTCAAACAGATCTATACATATTGTTGAAAGCATAAAAAGACTTCAAACTAACTGCCACCACCATCTCGCCTGCGACTCCATCACCACCATAACTCAGGTGAGTTTTCTCTTTCTCTCTCTTCCCTTCCCTTCTTCTTCTTCCTATATCGTCTCTTTCCCTGCATCCATGTTTCCCTAGATCCATGGTAATTCGAAAATACTGTATGTGAATCGGTGAAAATGTTGAGCTCCTGTTTTGATTTGCTTCCTGATGTTAGGGCTTCTCAATGATTAGCTGCTGTACCGAACTATAATTCCCGAAATTTGGGAGGGCACATGACCCCTCCCCTGTCCACTGAATATGTTGTGCACATGAGGTGCTCGACGAATTGTCACACTGGAATTCTCACACTGCAAATCCTATTTCTGTCAGTTTAATCAAGTTGTTGTCTCATTTTACATTTTAATAAAGTAAACCAGTTTACAAAAACGTATAGGGGACCTATGAGTTTTAATATTTCTATTAGGAACTACGAAATTTGGACTAAAGTTATCTTATGTTAAGAATTCTAGAGGAGAAAAACTTAGAAGGAACAAAATGGATTTCTTTTTAACTCATTTGACAACTCTTCTACAGTAGACTTGGTTCCTAAAAGGAGACTAACCAAACATGGAAATGTTTTTTATTTTTATTTTGCTATTTGGTTACAACAACATACCGAATCTTATCCCTCAAGTGGGGTTTGGGAAGGATAAAGTGTACGCAGACCTTATCCCCACCTCAGGGAGGTAGATAGATTTTTCGAAAGGGCTCAAGTGTTGTAAATCAAAATAGTTATCAAAAAAGAAATATGGTAGTGAAGAAAACATGACAACTACTATGGAAAGCAGCACAGAGCAATTTAGAAAAAAGAACAGTAACAACAATGAAATAATGCAGTAATCGAAACATAATAGGTAACAGAAATCAAAAGCAAGAAACTATATGGGTAAGGTTAATACTATGATAGACACGGTGCTCCAGACTCTCACCAAGTCTAATTCCGCCAAAAAGCGAGACAACACTCAACTACCTACTAACATTTTCCGTGACCTCCATACCCTCCTATCTAAGGTTATATTCTCGGTAAGTTGAAGTTGCGTCATATCCATTCTAATCACCTCTCCCCAATATTTCTTAAGCCTACTCTATGTCTATCTCTCCTCATACCACCATAACCAACCTCTCACACCTCCTCACTAGGACATCTGCGTATCTCTTCTTCACATGTCCAAACCATCTCAGTCTCGCTTCCCTCATCTTGTCCACCACGGAGGCCACTTCCACCTTGTTCCGGATATCCTCATTCCTAATCTTATCTCTCCTAGTAGACCCACACCTTTATTTCAGCATCCTCATTTTCGCAACTTGCATCTTCTGAACAAGAGAGTTCTTGAATGGTCAGCACTCCGCCCTATTCAACAAAGTGGTCTAACATCTACTCTGCAGAACTTACCTTTAAGTTTGGTGGTACTTTTTTATCACACAAGTATCCAGAAGCGAGTCTCCATATCATCCACCCCTCACCAATACGATGTGTGACGTCATTGTCGATCTCCCAATTTGTCACAACGTTATATATGACCCAAAGATAAGCAGAGTAATCAAGTCTACTTGCCTAGGAAAAATCTCACATGCACTTTAACACTGTTTACCTCCAGATTTTTTCATGGTAAATACTTAAACTCTATGTTTGTACCAAATTAAATCAATTAATCATGGTTAAGTGATTTTGATGAGATGAGAATAAATATTTAACATGGTTAATTGATAAAAGTTTACGTGTGAACACATGAACATAGAGTACAAATAAATTTTTACTGTTCGAAAGTAAATCATTTTTACACTAAAAAATACATATATTGTAAGTGAAATATATGTATTTTTTAGTATAAAAATGATTTACTTTCGAACTTAAATTCTAATTTGTCATTGTAGTTAATTTAATAGAGTTGTGGGGCATTAGGTGTAATAAGATCGGTAAATACAGCTCTAGAACACATGCGAGTTTCATAGATGTGTTATGACTATCTTTGTGTAGTCAGAATTTTACATATCACAGCAGCAGAAGCAGACAAGAAGTGGAGCAAAAGAAAATATATGAATTTTCATGAATTTCACTACAAAATAGAAAAACTTATCCTTAATTAAAAGTAAAAAATTTAATAATCTAAAACACTTGCTCCATCACTCGTTATGTCTTCATAGCTCCAATATTACTTCCTTAATCAGCAACTTGATTTCTCCAAAAGTACCTTACAAAGATTTGGAGTAACCATTAACATTCCTCCAATATTGTTATCCTGTAAGAACTCAACTTCTAAACCTTCACAAGAAGCTTGGAGTGCTTCCAGTTTATGGGGGAATGTACCTCATGATGGCTCTTTGAACTTTCCCATTTAAACTTACTAAAATTTAGTGGAATAGCCTTTTTCCCACAATTTGCGTTAAATCTAACGAACATAAATTGTTAAATCTTTGACGGAGACGAAAAGTGTAACTTTTGGCAAACTTAAAGGACCAAAACTGTTCAGTGCATACCTTCTCAAACTGTTCAGTACATACTAAGGGACTAATTTGAACCTATCCTCAAACATAAGAGATCATTTTTTTTTTTTCATTTTCTAAAGAACTGCAGATGCTAAATTTAGCCAGTTTGAACTTCTAACTATATTGCTCTAGGTTATACCTGTTCTCTTCAATGGATTAGTAGTTTTTTTTTCTTTTTCTGTAAGCTGAAGTTGGATTATGTTTGCTGAAACTGGTGCTGGATAAGATGAATACCCATATTACCCATCACTCGACCCATTATTTATCCATGAAATATGGTGAGTTGGATAATTCATCCGTTTTTGTCTAACCTATCCATATTCAATTCGACCCGCTCATTTGGCAGCTCTAGTCTACATGGTAAATTTCCCTTTTATTTTGTATCCAGTGATAAATAGCCTAACTTCGAGGGTCTTCACTGTCCCCGTTGCCGTGAAGTAGCTCGCCAGCCCCGTTGAAGGCAAACAACGACATTGTATGGCTATTCCTCTATTTCGAGGTTTCCGAAGACTTCCGTTACTTTCACTTCGCAGGCCTCTGTCCTCTTCCTCTACCTCTTACAGGTAAAGCTAACGTCTTTTTTAAAAATTTCTTCACTTTTTTTCTGATTGATTTTGATTATCCAGAGTATGTCCGATTTAGTTTTGATTATCTCCCACTATTGTCTCCATATTCAGGTCAATTCTTGGAAACCCAGAAAGATTTTTGCACTTGTCAAGGTTTGTGCCTCAGAATAGCTTAATCCGACAAAACCCATGTTGGGAATTGAGGAACTTTAGCCATGGAAGTGTGAATTTTGTTATAACAAAAGATGGGAAACCAAAGTTTGAGACACATGAAGTGGAAGCACCAAAGAAAGAGAAATGGAAGACAAAGAAGAGGCTGAAGCTGCAAAGGAAGAGAGAGAAGAAGAAGAGAAATGCTGCAAATAAGAGGGATCCAAGAAGGCTTGGTCTTAAAGGGAAGAAGAAGAAGCAGAAGTTTGACACTGCTGAAGAAAGAATTAAGCAGAAAATAGAAAATGTGAGCTAATGGTTTTCCCTTTTTACTTAGGAGACAATGATTGATTTTTGCCATTAGTACTCCTGCTGCTTCTGAGGATGTATATCGCCTACCCCAACTTGTTTGGAGTTGAGATGTAGTTCTTGTTTTTTTAGCTATTACCACTACAGCTACTGCAACTATGGCTCAATCCCGAACTATTTTGTCTTGACTGTATAACTTCTCGATATCCATCCCGTTCCATTTGGACCAGTATGATTGTTATCTTTATTTTAGCTTAATAATCTGCAATAGCATAAAAATGAACTGAATTGAAGAACTTGGGCAGAGTAATGATTTAATATGAATCTTGGGAATAAGCTTCAACCTATTTTCTTCAATTTTGGTTGACAAGAAAAGAAATTAGAAGAGGAAGTTTGAAGGAAGATGTAGGAAGCTGATGGAAAATGACAAAATAGATCTATACATGTGTTCTTTGTTGTTATTGTTAAATTTCTTGAGTAATATTTTATATTACTTCTTCTCATTTGGTACTCAGAACTTAGAGTGAGGTTGTAGAAGCATTATTGAACCCGGCTTTGTCTTTTTTTTCCTCATCTTCTTGGCTATATTGTTGGAGCTTAATCTTAGTAGTATTGCAACAATCTCTTTTGTCTATGATTTCAGTGTGGAAATACTTATTGAGTTCAGTTATTTTCTTGAAGAAAGAAAGGAGCTTCTTTACTTTCTGAGTACTTTCAACTTTTGTGTTATCTACTGAAAACCAAGATACAGCAAGTGTGCCTGTTTGTGTGGTTGCTCCTCACTGAAGCATGGATGACATTTCGTAGTTAAGGTTTTATATCTGTCTTACCTTTTTCCTGGTTTAGGGATGTGAAGAATTTGGTGTGGTCACCCTATATTTGTGTTAATAGAAGCTAAGATTTGTTTTATTCCCATTTTCCATTTGACTGCTATATGAAAACAAATGTAGTTTCTTATTTTAACAAAAGCTGACATGTTTTGGCTTGGGTCAGGCAAAAGTCAAAGAAGCCCTGCTAATTGAGAGACTAAAGCGATATGAGGTTTCCAAAGTTCAAGGTCCTGAGGTTAAGCCACACTTTCTCACTGGTGAAGAACGATTCTATATCAAAAGGATGGCCCAAAAGAGGTCTAATTATGTGCCAATTGGCAGAAGGGGAGTCTTTGGAGGTGTTATTCTTAATATGCATTTACATTGGAAAAAGCATGAAACTGTCAAAGTCATATGCAGACCTGGTCAAGTCCAAGAATATGCCGATGAAATTGCAAGACTGAGTGGTGGCATCCCAATTCAGATAATTGCGGATGATACAATAGTTTTTTACAGAGGAAGGGATTATGTGCAACCCGAAATTATGTCTCCTATTGATACACTGTCGAAGAAGAAGGTAAGTTTGTTAGAGCTAATTTTCTTCAATTACCAAGTAATTGCTTCTCATCATGCGCGCGAGGTCACCTTTTCAAGTCTTAGGTGCATAGTCCTTCTACCATCAACCTCTAGTCATTCCCACCAGCTTTCTCCGTCATTCTCTTTCGATTGATGCATGGATCCTTCATTTTCTCAATCTTCCTGTGCCAAACAGGTATGCAATAGGTGTGGATACTTGTGTGGATAATTTAAAAAAATTCTAAAAATTATCAAAGCACGTACCCGTAACATATATGTATATCCTATACATACCGGTAGCTGAATCCATGTAAAACAGCTTATTGTTGACCTGGCTCATAGATGCAGCTGGGTTAATATATCAGGGTAGATCATCTGAAATCCACCTCAACAGCCACTCTCCTACCCTTTTGTGACTTGTGTTATTCACTGTACATCACAAAAGAACCACACCTTTTATTGCACCATAGATACCCCATTACAGTTTGCACTTTCATAATTTTCCATCAACATTCTTTATTGCTTCATTTGTCATAAATTTCCACAAAAAGACCGGGTTGGTTTTTGAAATTGTTTGGTGAGGGTTGGAACTGTGAGAGTTTGTTGCAGAATATTTAATTCATTGATTATTGTTTAGTTTGAAATTGAAACTAAAAGTTGTGAGCTTTAATCATCATTTTTTTTCCTCGGGGGATGTACACCAAAAATGACTTCTATTTTACTCAGAGAGATAACAAAAGAGAGATAACAAAATTATCTGTTACTTTACATCCAGAAAAGCATAGTAGCGATCTTATTCTGCAAATAGGCCTTTGGATACTTAACTTACCATTTATGCCATCACTGTCTACTCACAGACATTTATTAGTCCCACACTCTGTTCCTCACATGTTTACTGCTCCTTTGGGAATCAGTTCACTATACTTATGGTATAAGGATTTGACTATAATACTGTTTGACTCTCTCCTATTTACCTATATCTTTGTTTTATCTATTTTGCATCAACCATGGTAATAATTACTGGTCAATTCTCTTTCTTCAGGCATTGGAGAAATCCAAATATGAGCAGTCTCTAGAGTCTGTGCGACGTTTCATTGCCATTGCTGAGAAGGAACTTGAACTCTACTACAGACATATTGCCCTATATGGTGACCCAAGTAATCGGAGTGCTTACTCCATCCTTGATGATTCAAAAAGCACAAGAGGAAAACGAAATGCCGAGATAGGAGAGGAGAACTATTCAGCAAGCGAATCTAATCTGTCGGATCTTGAGTTGTCAGAAATTGATGATAATTGTTCTGATGACAGCCAGTCTTTAAGTTAATTTGAATTTGAGGATACGAACGAATCAAGTAGTGATGACTTGGATTTTGGGGAGGGGAGCACTAGTAATTACTTAGGTAGCATAAAGGGAACTACTAGTAAATATTCCGAAGTTAATCCTGGTAGTCAAGAATTTCTTGGATTTGAAGACTGAGACCTGAAATATTGTGGTTTTAAATCTTGGTCTGATAATTGACGGATCAGAATAGAATAGGATTTTTCAATTCCAAATCTTCTGTTTGGTTGTCCTGAAAGTGGCACAAAAACTAGAATTTGATCCTAAATTCGCCTGACCCAATTGCATGAACTAATTCTATCGTCTAGCTTAAAATTTCTGCCTCTAAGTCATGCTTGACTGTTCCAATCGGTTTCCTTGTATGGACGCCGGACTTTGACAAGAAGGATTGCTGGTGAGATAATCTAGGGGATCCTCCTCCTTGTATTGGCAATATCTGACCTGATTGGCTGATTGTTGATGTTTGTAACTTGACAGTGAAATCCGACTTTTATTTCTTCAAGTGATGGCTGAAAGGATTTCCTTAAAGCTTCTATAAAATCTTCGTGGGCAAATCTCGGCTACACTTTTGATTCCTGCAGAACTGCAGTAAATGGCATTCAGGTTGGTTGAGGAGAAGGGCCAGATATTTTCCTGGTAAGTTTTTGCTGTACTCGTATATATCTTTACACCTTATCTTTTGCTTACAGGGGTCAAATTTGGAATCGGTTCTGCACTGTTTTTGGTCTTTTTTCCCTTTTATCCCATGGGGGAAGTCATTTTATGCCTTCTAATATTTTGTTTAGGGAATCACTATTCTAGAATTCAAAGCTTGAGCTTCGATCCCAACTCTCTTTTGTCTTGATTTCTTGAATTTCATATTTGGTTTTGATAGTATTGGGGCCAAGTCAGTAAACTTGCTATACCTGATCATCTCATGGATGCTTTTTGACAAATTTAAGCCCTAATATAGCTTGATGTCCTGCTCAATTTATCTCACTTCTCACAGCATAGTGTTTTTTTGTGATACTCGACTGTATGTTAGTGATCAACCTTATCTTGCTTCTAAAATATGAAATGCCAATTATGAACCAGCTCTAGCAAAATATACTATTGTTATCTACTTGAACTTTAAATCCTAAGAGTTCACAATATGCCTCTGTAAGACCTTTCTGCCCTTTCGCATTGTTGCTAGATACTTTGTTCTTTGAATATGGTATGGATATTTTATGCCTGTGTCATGTTTTTCTTAAGGTTCATTCAGCAATGGTGGCTGAATTTTGGTAAATGGTACAACCACCTCATTTCGGAATTAACTAGGAAGTAGTAGTAAGTAGTAACACCTCAGTTTTTATCTGTTTATCGCAACTTTCTAACCACATAATATATGAAGCTGTTAATTAGCAAACAATAGGTGGAGTTCTTTCAGTACCTTTTGAGTTGTTCTTAAGCAACTTTGCTAAACCGATCATTTCATAATTTTCAATCTCTTCTATAGATATATTGTGGATCAACTTTACTTTTGTCCCTGGATTTCTTGGCTGATATTGATACTTTTTTTAATCTTTCCTCACCCTATTGTCCAGATAATGGCTGCAAAGAAAAGCATCATGTCAAGGTGGATAGTATGAGTTCAAATCATAGCAGTGACGAAAATGCTAATTGAGTTCTTCTCATCGGCCTAAGCTTTAATAGACAGAGTTACTCGGTACATGTGCTTTTGTGGGAGCGAGGAGGTAGCAGATATTCGGTGGAATAGTTGAACTGTGCAAAAAAGGAGAAAAAGAAAAGTTCCTTTGTAACCATGTTTTGTAACATTTCTTAATTCTTATTTATTTTAAGAGGCAAAGACAGCTTGATTTCTCCTTTATTAAAAGATATGGAAATTTAAAAGAACATATTTGTAAGCTGATAATTAAAATATATGTATCGACTACATGTATTGTTAAATAGAAGTGGATTATTTTGGTCATTTTATAATTTTAATCTTTGTATTCTTATTTCATATATCCTTTGTTCCACATAAAAATACATAAATCCTTGCGTAACTTATGCATACATAACTTATACAAATATTATTTATGAAGCTAACAGAAATGACAATCAAATAGTGTCATGGATAATCTTGTATTTTATGCAAGTAAACCAAATGTAGTATAGTACATACGGAGACACCTAAGCTTGGCTGGAGATTCCACCTAGGCACCTAAATTTAGGAATTATCCTATTGACCACCTACAAATTTAGAATCCATTTGGTCATAAATATATTTTGGGAAAAACTTAAAAAATGGTATTTGGCCATACAATTTGCCGTTACTTGGCAAATATATTTGCCAAATATCCAAGTTCAACTAGTATTTGGGCTAAGTTCTAATATTTGAAAATTTTTAAGACTAAAAAATTATCCCAAACTTTTATATTTTATAAAAAATACTCATCATTTATTAATTCAAACTAATATTTATCTACCAAAGTACTCGATTAATAACTAATAACGAGATTGAGGAAAAAGAACAATTTATTTTTAGGAAAAATTACCTAAATACACAACTTAATTTATCATATTCTCTAAAATTCCCTACCATTTGAAAAAATTACAAAAATCTCTACTCTCTCCTATTCTCGGATACATCACTTTACGCGATGTTTCGGGATGTACGTGATGTATCGGGAAGTTGAGTGATGTATCCGAAACCGAGACACGATGTATCGGGATGTATCTGAAACCGAGACGCGATGTATCGGGACGAATTGAGATGTATCCGGATTCCACCAAATTTAAGGGATTATTGTAATTTAGAAAAGAATAGAGATATGATGTAATTAGCTCTTAGCATTATGAGATTTGTGTAGAATTCCTTTGTTTTTAATGGATTATAATTCATCCTGAATCAATGATAAATTTGAATATGCTATTAATGTATTGCACTTGCCCATATTGTTATTTTGTTGTTGTTGATTGTTATCAATTATGTTATAAGGTTATTTTCTAAAGGAACATGTTCATTATAAAATGATTATACAAACTTAAAGGTATTTTAAATAATTTTTAGAACTTATGGGTATAAATCATATTTTTTGAAATAGTCAAATATTTCTCCCAAAATTTATAACAAAACGCAAGGTGAAACTTCACCAAAAAATTATTTACCAAGAATATCTGAGAATTTGAGGCAGATGGTCCTATATGTAGCGTAGCCACAAGTAATAAAGGGTGGTCAATTGAATATCCTTTCATTGAAAATTTATACTATATATATATATATCCAAAATTATAAGAAGAATACAAATCAAAAATTATTTTTTATGTGTATATATTAAATCTTGAATATCTTTAAAAAAAATTTGTCATCACCACCAAATCCTACTAAGTATCATATCCAGAAGTTCAAAGCTCCTACAAGTGAAATTTCAAGAGGACCAGGACCATGTCTTCTTGATTTACTCTTTAACTTATGAAGTTGGTTTGGAACTTGCTTTTGACTATACAACTGGCTCATTGCATAACTTGTTAACAAAATCTGTATAATGCAAGCATATCCCAATGAGTTTGAATACTCCCTCAGTTTTGATTTATTTGTCATGTTTTAATTTGATACATAGTTTAAGAAAGTAAAGAAGTTTTTTAAATTTTGAGGTCTTAAATTAAAGATACATCAAATTTATCAAATATCCTTTAATCTTGTGGTCTTAAATTTACTACGTGGAAAGCTAAAACTAAAGAGTCGCCAAAAAAAGAAAAAGACATTCTTTTTAAAATAAACTAAAAAGGAAAGTATGAAAAATAAATTGAAATGGAATAAGTACTTTTTTTCATTCTGTTGTGAAACTATAGTTTTGTTTTCACATCTTAACTATAGTGTATAGTTTGCTTGCTCTCTTAAAACCATAAGTAATTTATTTTTAGTTTCTTAAGAAGTGTGCAAAGTCTAGAACAAATATTGTTGGACAAAGGAAGTATTTGGGAACAAACTTTCCTGCATATTCTTGTGCGGATTAATTATTTGTTCCAAGTTTCAATTAATGTATGTATAACATCTTGCTCAAATTTCAAGAGGCAAAAAGGTATTGGATACATAAATATATGAAATTGTGAAACACAGATACATTGTGAAATATAAATACAGAGAAGAAGAGGGATAGGAGAGGGAGAGAGGAGAGAAGCGAGTGAGAGAGTTAGTATATTCCAGATACATGTGAAAAAGGTTGTAGATACAATATATTTAGAACAAATTACGCCTAATTTGACTCGCTTACATCTCAAATACATATATTTGTTCTGTACGATATAGAAATCAAATTATTGTTTCAACGTGTAATTAACACCAATAATAATGTATTTTATATTGTTTCCTCTAAAAATTAAGGTGATAATTACATCACTCAACCATAATTATTAATTAATAGATGAGTGATAAACAAAAAATATATGTATTTAATTTTAACAAAAAATCGGATATGAGTAAAGATTTACCGATAAAAAATATATTTACCGTACTAATATTTGATGTACACCATGATTACTATATCAAAAATGATCCTTAGCGGTAATTAATTAACAGTAGTTAGCTTTCTTTGTAAATGTTCATAAAGTCTATAGCGATATTGAATCCAATGACAATAAATTAATGCCGTTAAAGATTTTAATATTCTTTATTAATATGTATATTTATTGCCACTAAAAATTATTTTTGTGGTACAGTACATCTAGACAATTTTTCACTAGCTAAAAGGACAAGTACCACATCTTTCTCTTTTTCCTCATTTATTTTGGGTTTTTGTTAGGGTTTTTTTGGGGTTTTGTGGGGAGAAATTTCCTGGAAATTACATTACAACAGATCCTGTAGTCCCTACAAATTACTTGACATAGACCAATATCACATGTCATGCATTCTGCATGCACTTGTCTGGATTTGAAGCTTAAAATCACAAATTTGCATACTTATCTTAGCATTTAGCAACAAGGCAAAATATATGATTTACACTATGTTTGGAATTTGGATGACTGTTACATATTATTTTAATTTTCACAATGTATTGTATTGTATCGTATCATATTGTGTTATATTGTATCGTATTGTATTGATGATCATACAACATGATTTGGATAAATTGTATCATTCTCTGTCGCTACATAATGTTACGTTAATAATTTGAGTTATAAACCTACAAGAAAAGTAGGGCATCAGGTAGAGCTACTATAAAAAGGTAAGGTAAAGAATAAAATAAAATTATTAAATAATAAGTAAAGACAAAATGAGAAAATATTAAGGTAACGATGCGATCACGCTGAATCGATCGATATATATAATGGGACTTTTCGTCGTTACCTAACGATATGATACAATAAATTTAGATAACAATCAATACAAACATGATATTTAAACTACGTACAATACAACCATCAACAGGTAATTACAACCATTAAAACTAGATGTTATAGTCTCTTAAACTTGTCACTAAATTTTACTTAGATATTCAAATAATAATTTGTTGTAAATAAGCCTTAAATACAACAAGTTTGAGGTCTTATGACTTATTTAGGTTAATACATACAATTAAAAGATACATATGTTTCAAGTGATTAAGTATTTAACCGGAACAAATTGTAGTTTGAGTGTCTAAATAAGGCTATCAAATATCATTGTACCCTATCTAGAAGCAGTTTCAATTTGTTTGTCTTAATTACTTTCCTTTTTAGTTTATTTGTTTCAAAAGAATGTCTCTTTTTTTTTTTACGCTCTTTAATTCAAAAAAAATTCAACATAAACATAATATCATAAGATGAAAGGACATTTTAGTATATTTTACATCTATGTAGATGAAAGGACATTTTAGTATATTTTACATCTATGTAGTTTAAGACAATAAAATTCAAAAATAATACTCTTTACTTTTTTAAACTTCATATTAAATTAAAATCAGATAAATAAATTAAAATCGATCGATTGCATATGAGTTATCATTTAGTTTGTGTTGGGTGATGGGAGGAGTGGGGGTGGGTGGGGGTTGGGGGCAATCAGAAATATATCATCTCTTGTCTTTTATTGTCAATCATTTAAAACTTATCCTCCAAATCCAAATATCTTAGGCCTTCAAATATAAAACTAGGAATGGTATATAGTCATAGCATCTTAATGAATGTCTCCAACTTATCTGTATTTGTTATATATATATGAACACAAACTGTCTATTTGGCTGTGAAATGATTGATTGTGGATGAACTGTCTTTACCCCTGGAAGACAATAAAGGAAACTTCCTAAGAACCAAAGCTTGGGTAGGGAAGGCATGGACATGAGGATCATATTGATTCAAGTTATATACTTTAAGGTGTCTTTTGGTATATGGGCGGAGCCATTTTAAGTGAGGATAGCTTAATGCATACTCTTTCGTCAAAAACTTATGTGGTTTATAGAAGTTAAATTAAATGTCAATTATTAGGATTATGAGGGTATATTTATTTTTGTACATCCTTCACACAATTGAAAGGAAAATTTAATTAGCTTTTGCTAATTTCTGGCTCCGCTACTGATATGATAGAGTATAAAAATAGTGTTGAATATGATTTATTAATGGCATAATACATAAAGGTGCCCCTTAACTTGGTCTCATTTCACATTTACACCCTCCAACTTTGGGTGTACACATGTAGGCATTTAAACTTGTATAAAGTTGAACAAGTAGACACGTGAGTCCTACGTGGCATAATACATGTAGAACACCATGTAGGATGTGATATGCAATGTAAGATGCCACGTAGGATGTGTGTGTCTACTCGTTAAATTTTATAAAAGTTTAAGTGTCTATTTGTGCACACCCAAAGTTGGAAGGCATAAATGTGAACTGAGGTCAAGTTAAAGGGCATATTTATGTATTATGCCTTTATTAATTAAGTAAAGCTGATATTAGTCATTTTGTTATTAGTTATGCCTGCATTAATTATGTTGAGATTATTTCTTATGCAGTGTTTGATTTGGTGTATTAACAATAAAATGCATTGCATAATTTCTAAGTATTAGTTATAAACAAAGCTAATAGATGCATTATTTTTTCCTACAAAATATCCTCTACAAATACAATGGAAAAGATGTGGAAAAGATTTTGAAGGACAATTATGTCTTTAACCATGTTAATGCATGCATTAAAGTCTGCCCTTTACATTGCTATTACCATAATTTCCTAGCTAGTTAGCAATACATAGCATAACATCAAATAAAGTATATAAATAATACTTGCATTAGTTATACATAAGTTAAAAAGACTTATGCATAAATTATTTTTACTAATATATTCTACCAAGAGATCCCTAATAATATAAAAAGTTCATAAAATCTATCAAACCGTTTATATTATTGGCCATAACATGTTTCACAGAAAATAAAAAGGGGGAAAAAGAACTACGAAAATATGTTATTGTCAATTTTTTAATTAGAATTTAACTTTATACACTACTCCATCCATATATATGCAAAAGAATTATGCAATTGTAAGGTCATTTAAAGATCTACAGGTTAATTAATTATTCACAAAATGTTGAATAAGTACTAAACTAGTATAAAATAAGATAATTAACCAACGAGTGTAAAAGTTTATAACATGTTAAAAATGTAGCCAAAAAAGTCTTTCACTAGTATGATATGTTTGACATATATGATTGACGTCTATCGTTAACTTGTCGATCGTCAATCTCTAGACTATGTAATGTACTCTATTTGTTGAGCTACGAGTGGACGATTTTAAAGCCGACTATCGACCCATTCATTAAATAGAGAAGATTATCAAAATTTTGCGATCCGCTGTTGAACTTATTCCAATGATTCGGATCAAATCAGTATTGATATACCGATTCGATCCACCTATAACCTATTGAAGCTTTGATAGAAAAACACTAATGTTAATTGTATAGGACATTGTAACGCAAAAGACACTACAACATTATAATACATATACAATTTTTTAATGTTAGTTCTAATTTCTTTTAAATTTGAATAGAAAGTGAAGATAAAAAGCTACTCCCTCTCTCCCAATTTATATGACACATTTTGTTTTTTGAGAATCAAACAGTTTAAGTTTAATTGAAAATTTACTCATGGAATCTTCAATTTTTTTAAAATGAAATTTATATATTTGTAAACTACATAAAAGTACTATAAGTCACAATAATTGATAATTTAAAATATTTAAAAGATATATGAAAAATTAACTGTCAAAGATAGATTTGTTTGAATCTCGAAATTCGAAATGTGTCAAATAAATTGGGACAAAGAGAGTATATGTTACTCGAATATTTCAAAAAATTATATCGTACTCATGTTGAATTCTCAAAATGTATAACTATCGAAAGATCAAAAGTGGACACATAATTATTTTTGAAAAGTCTCAATAACATAAATAAAAAATATATCTTAAAATCTGTAGTTTTATGAAGTTGAAAGTTTAGAATATGGAATCAAATTTGAGAGACCTACCAAAAAAAAAAAAGGTACCTGGAAAATATAATATTGAAAACATCTGGTGCTCCATGTTTTTTATTTTGATATGTAATATAATTAGCAAAAGCTGTCAAGCTCTGTCTGTGTTTTGTGCATATATATATGCACGAAAACATATGAGCATTAAGGTATTTGGAGCTATTATAAATTAAAAAAGGTACTTGGAGCTAAAAAGAGTTGGAAATAACAATTTTAGGGTGTGTTTGGTAAGAAGGAAAATATTTTTTATGATAAATATTTTTTAAAAGATTAAATGATTTTCTTACTTATTTTTCTATTTGATACTTAATTAGAAAATTTTACCCTAAAAATATTTGTATATAATTTAATTATGGAAGTACTTGGGGAACCGTAGTGGAATCAGGATTTTTAAAAAGGGTGTGCAAACTTTTTTTCTCAGTTACGTTAAAAGTGTATAAATAGGAGGATAATTTTACTATATCACCATTTGATGAATATAATAAATACAATGTCTTGAAAAATGTACTCCCTCTGTCCAACAGTACTTGTCCACTATTGATTTTGCACACTTCTTAAGAAACTATAAATAGAAGGGTAATTTTACTATATCACCCTTTGAATATAATAAATACAATGTCTTGAAAAATGTAATAGAGAAATGACTATAATTAATGTAAATTAGGAACTAAGTGTAAAATTATCCATTGATTTCATAAAGTGGACAAGTATTGTTAGACATCCCAAAATAATATAGTGGACAATTATTGTTGGACGGAGGGAGTAATAGAGAAATAACTATAATTAATGATAAGGGTAAATTAGGAATTAAATGTAAAATTATCCATTGATTTCATAAAGTGGACAAGTATTGTTAGACATCCTAAAATAGTATAGTGGACAATTATTGTTAGACAGAGGGAGTAATATTTAACCTCTGTACACCACATATTTTTTTGACAAAAATGTGCACCAAATCACCACCTTTCGCCTAAGATGGCTCCATCCATGCGTTTGGGAATGAGGGTTCGGAGTACAGAGGTGGTTGGGAATGAGGGTGCATGGGATATGGAGCGTGAAAAGGAGACAATTAAGATAGAATGCCACATACTCCCTCCGTTCAACAATACTTATCCACTATTGACTTTACACACTTTTTAGGAAATCATAAATAGAAAGGTAATTTTACTATATCACCCTTTGAATATAATAAATACAATGTCTTGAAAAATTTAATAGAGAATTGACTATAATTAATTATAAGGGTAAATTATGAACTAAGTGTAAAAATTATCCATTGATTTTATAAAGTGGACAAGTATTGTTGAACATCTCAAAATAATATAATGGACAACTATTGTTGGACGGAGGGAGTATAATATATTATTTTCTCCATTTAAAAAAGAATGACTTATTTTTCTTTCTTCTTTCCTTTTTTGGTAACACTTTATTTTCAGCTTTTCATGTGACATGTTTAAGGTCACAAAATTAAATGGCATTTCGATATATATATTTAACATAACTTTATTTAGGATTACGAGATTGAAAAGTCTCTTTATTTTTTTAAATTTCCTGCCAAATACAAACTAGGTCATTCTTTTCTAAACGCAAGAAGTATAGTAAGATCGTCCAAATAAATAGTGTTTGGTATCTAATTAGAAAAAAAAATTGTATATAATTTAGACAAATACTATGAGGGTACTTGACGATGTGGATTAATTAGGGGTGAGGTATATTGGAGCTAAGGTGGGGAAGCGACAAACATTAATAATATAAAATATCACTTGTGGATATATTATAATAATATGGAAAAGGCTCAAATGTGTTATCGAATTTTGAAAAAAAGACTTATTTATGTCATCCGTTAATAGTTGGGCTCAATCATGCTTCTAACTTTACAGAAAAAGTTCATTCATGCCATTATCTTTTAATAGTTAGATTTTGTGATTTTGCAAAATCATTTTTTCCACGTGACATCTTATTAGAGATCCACATCACTAAAATTAAGTAGGTCAAAAAAGTTTAAATACTTTATCAAACTTTAAGAAAAGATTCATCTATATCGTTCATTATTAATATCAATTCATCTTATTAGCTTTTTATTCCTCCCATTTCCTGTTCAATGCAATATCAATTTTTTATTTCCTTAGTATTTTGTAATTAATATTTTAAACCCACATTCTTTTTCTACAATGTATAATAATGAAATTATTTGTCAGTTTCTTGCTAATTGATCGATCTAAGGGTCTTGGGAGAAATAAAAGGGAATGAGTTAGGGTTGGTTGGATATGGTGTTAATGGTCAAGTTTTAATTTCAAATTCAATTAAATTAGGTCGATTTAATTTTGGCACGTAAACCTTTGATAAGAGGTTACTTGAAAAAAATAATTTTGCCAACCATTAAACTTAACCATTAAAAAATAGAACGAATGAGTCCTTTTTGTAACGACAGTGACATGGTTGAGTCTAACTATTAGCGGATGACATAGATAAACATTTTTTCGAATTTTGATGACATATTTAAACTTTTTTGACCAGTTTAATTTTGGTGACTTGGACTTATAATAAAAGGCCAAGTGGAAAAAATGGTTTTACAAAACCATCGAACTTGACCGTGAAAAAATAATCACAAGTATGAACATTTTCTGTAACGGCAATGACATTATTGAGACCAACTATTAATAAATGATGTAAATGAGTCATTTCTCAAAGTTCGTTGACATATTTAATTGTTTTTTTTAAAAAAAAGATATATTATAAGAAGGTCACCCTAAAAACATTTGCAAGTAACTCTCATAAAAAATTAAGGTATATTATAATGATAAAAATAAAATAAATTATTTGTTAGACACCACGAAAATATAAATTATTTCAAAATACTTATTTCTCAAAAAACACTTATTTCACCTCCACCACCTAAAAATTATGGGCGGAGCTACCGTTTTGTTTATGGATTAGGTAGTATTTAATAGTTTTGATTTAAATTTTTGATTTATATTAAAAAATTATTAATTCAAAATTTAAGAATTAAAGATTAAATTTTGAATTTATATACTTCAAATTTTAGCTTATCCTTGGCTTAAAATAACATTGTTTTAGCCGCTAATATTATTTTATAAAGTTGGAGTCAACAGATATCAGATTATTCAATTTTTATTTTGTATTTTTTATTTTTGACATTCAAAGATCTCTATCTTTTATAAAACAAAAACGTAATACAAGGTACTTAAAACTTTTACATGATGTAATACAAACAATTCAATACGAGAAAAAAACAAAACCAAAAAAAACATTCAATATAGTTTTTAGTAAAGCAAGATGACATTTCAATCACAAAATTAAAAATTTTTAAAATGATGGGCATAAAAAAATTAATTACTAGAAAATAATCAGATCAACATATGAGAGAATTATGAGATGAAGACCAATATAAACAAATAAAAGTGGTCCATATAGACAATGATTGAGATTTTAATTAGTCGAAGTGATTAATTAATAAGTAAAATGTTTTGGAACATAACAATTAAACAAGTTAATTTACGTACTAGATATAAAAAAAATAATTAGAAAATAATAAGATCAACATCAACACATGAATATAGAAGTACTATATCTCTAATGATTAAATCTTAAGTCGAAATGGTTACGCAATTGTTCAATTATAAATTTATATTTAGTTACAGAATTGTGATGAGATGGATAAAATATAATATTTAGTTACATATTTAGGAAATATTTTTTCTTTAAATAAGTTCTACACAGAACGAATAAAAATTAATTAAAATTTCAATACAAATATCGAATATACAATTAAAAAAAAAACAAAAAGAATGATTAGACAAGAAATTTCGAGGAAGTTTCGCTAGAAAGTACAAAAGCCGTACATCATCCTTATTACGGCTCTAGGTGTTCATAAGTTTCTGCCGACAAAGATATGAACAAAAAATAAAATAAAATTAGTGGTTGTCAAATGAGGTGATAAAAATAAAAATAAAAATAAAAATAGAATCTAGGTTTCAATTTGGAGTAAACGTTTTTTTTTTAAAAAAACCATCGAATCGTTGAAATTCATATATATATATATATATACTCAAACTTAAAATCTTTAATTAAAGGTTAAAGTCCTAACATTGTCGGAGCTATATAAAGCCAAAAGGGTATAATTAAATCCCTCTTAGAGAAAAATGATACTGTAAAATATAACAAAAGCACTTTGTTGTAGTCATATATATATATATTGGGAAAACTTGCATAAATATGTTATATTAAGAAAATATTTATTATTTATAGTAATAACATTTTTTTTTTACTTGGACACTTATAATACATAGGGGCGAATCTATGAGGGGCCAAGAGATGTCACGTGAGTCGTGACATTGCTTCGTCGAAAAAATAATATTAAAAAATAATAATATATGTATATATATATATATATATATATATATATATATATATATATATATAAAGGCAAAAGAATATATAGAGGATATATTTAATAAAGGGACACTCTTTAACACAAAACTGCAATCAGCTTAATTGGCTATACGTGTTAGTTCCACGGTATAGTCCATTCACCCTTCTTATAGGCTTATATATAAAAATATTAAAGATATAGTAATGAGAGTGAATTATATTTTAATTATATTATGTTCTTTTTTAAAAATATGGTATCATATTATTTTATTTATTGTTTTTCATTTTAAATAGTGACAATTCCTTACGAAAAATCTTGTATATGCCACTGATAATACATTATTAATATAATTTTAATACATATTACAGAGAACAATTTATAAAACACATATAATACAAGTTTTATTGATGGATAATACATTTATCACACATTTTAATGCACTTATAATACAGTGTGTCAATTTCTAACCAAACAAACATAATTCATTTTAAAACACTTAAAATACGTCTATATTGCATGCACAATTTTGTTTTAATTCATACTGCAAATTTATCATAGTATTGCTATTTATCGCTATAAATAGTTATAAATAAAAAATATTACTAAAATCAATAATTATTTATTAAAAAGTACTCAGCCCAAGTAATTTTTCTTATATATAAATTGTCAAATTTGAAATAAGAAAATAATCTAATGTGGTGTGAATATAAAATCAAAAATTAAGATGGGTTATAGGTTTATACAAATCTCATGAATTATAATATCTTAATATGAATTTGATTTTTCTACAGAAAAAATTTCGACTCCGCCACTACGTTGTTATGATCCATTACATCACATCTAGATAAAAATGACAAGACGCCAAAAAAAAACAACGTGTTCTATCTGCAATTTAAGGTACATATGACCTCATACTAATATTGTGTTCTCAGAATAATGAGCTTTGATTTTCGCTATTTTTGGTGAAATAGAGAAAAATTGTAAGTAAAATTTATTATTTGAGCACTTCAAATATTTTTTGATCAATTTTTTAATTTATTAAGCGTTTGGACATGTAATATGAAATTGCAACATGAAATTATGAGATGAAATCAGCATTTTGACATACGATTTCATGCTGATCATGAGATGAAATCTCAATAATTCTCCAAAAATCGTGATTTGAAAATTTCAAATCATGATTTAAGATTTTTCAAATTCAAAAATTCCCACAAGTTTATATTTTGTAAAAACAACCCCACATATATATCTATTAACCATTTATTTCATATGTAAATAAAATTTATAATCCATATCATTACTTTTTAAACCATTTATATCTCATATAATGATTATTCTCACTAACATAGAATCTATTATTACTTCAATTTATACTTTACCATTTATATTCATCAAATTCATTATTTTTTTTATTAAATATATTTACCAACCAAATCGACCAACAAATCTCTCAAAGTAACAATGTTGATTCATCTTTTCAATCATATGAACGAGAAATACAAGTTCAACGTAAAAAGATTGTCCGAAAATTTAGTTTTGGACCAAACGAAAGTTTCAATAATTCAATGATACCAGAACTCCTATTTAAAGGTGTGGGTATTTATTTTTGTCCATGTAAATAAATAGATTTAGCGTGTATAGAATTTGTATTCTTATAAATAGATTTAGCGTATATAGAATTTGTATTCTTTCTATTTTTTCTCACATTTTTTTCGTCATCTTTCTATGTGTGGTAGAAATTAAAGATCCGTTACTTATTTGTGATTGGTTTAGTTGTTAAAATTTGAAAACTACATTATTTTTGTCCATGTAAATAAGTTTAGCATATTATATATTCGCTGGAACTTGTATTCTTTCTCTCTTTTTTTCTTACGTTCTTTTCGTCTTTTTAATATGTGTGGTAGAAATTCGTTATTGGTAGAGCTCGATTATGAAATAAGACAATTGTAGGAGGAAGGGGGGGTATTGATTGTTGATATTTTTGTTGAATCTTACCATTAAGAATTATTGAGATTGATGTTGGAATATTAGATTATTTGGAGTTGATTTAAACCAATTTCCAACTATTTCGAAGGAAAAAATGCATTGATAAATTAATAATGGGACTTGTAAAAAATTTGTTGTACAATTACGATACAATTTGTACTAAACCCATTCATTTGTCACAAACCAATTTTTCTAAGTAACGATTAGGGTGGGCATGATATGGTAGATATTGAATATTATATTGAAATTGAAAATGTTAATATCTTGGTGTGGATATTATGATATTTGGTATAGTATTTGGTATGCATTTTTAAAGAGTTTGGAATTCGGTATGATATTTGGTATTTATAAAAAAAATACTGAAATACCGAATATCGTACCGAAGCATATATTTACATATAAAATCCATATATATGTAACTATATAATACTAGCAAATATATAAAATAGTAACTAACTATTTAAATGTTGAAATTTTGAAGACTTTATCTTGATTGAAATGTTTTTTTTGGCAGATTGATTATCAAAGAGGATTGTTTTTACTTTATTTTGAATATTTTTACATGTATAAGGTATTAATATAATACAATTGAGATATTTCTTAAAAAGTCAAAGTCACAAGTTTTTATCATACGAATATATGTAAGTTGAAGTCGACCAAACTATGATAACCTATTTATCGTACCATAAAATATTGAAATCAAACTTTAAAATATCGAATCATACCGAATTAATTTGGTATGATAATAATATAGTATTCTTAAATATCGTAAATCGAAATCGAACTGAACTTTTTAATTGCATACCATACCATACCATATCCACCCTTAATAACCATGACCCCAACCACCCCATTGAATGAACAAACCACATAAATAGATAATCATCACAGAGAATAAAGATATCAAGTCTTTTACGAAAAAAAAATAAAAATAATACATCTAAGACATAAGAGGAAGTCTCATGACACCATATATAGGAGCTGATATCACTAGTCTTGAGTTATTCAGAACAAAATACAATTATATATGTATAATACATCAATTATTTGAAAGAAGGGAAGAAAGAAAGTTGCATATATATAGTGCATGAAATAAAAAAGGGTCGCGGTAGATGGGTAAGTACTCCTTCATTCGTATGAAGTCACCTTTGTTAGGGAGTGATTTATCCGTGATGTAGGATTTTTCGACGTGAATCCAAATTTAGTCAGACTCCAATATGTCCAATGTGAATACTGCATATCAAATGAAAAACAAAAAAAATTAAAAAGGACAAGTACAGAGAGTACTCAGTAAATACATTGTCCCAATAAAATAGCATCGAACATTAAACAAAATAGTTTGAATACAAGTAAAAACAGTTACAAAGCAGAAATAAAATAAAATTCAACCCCAAGTCCCTAATATCTGTTTTTTTTTTTTGGGGTGGGGGGGGGGGGAATTTCTGGGGTGGGGTGAAGTGTGTGGAGATACTATGTTTTTTTTCCTTCTAAAAAGTGATAAACTCTACTCATTAAATGTGATGGAAGTAAACTATCTTCTAGATCAGTGACATAGTGATAAATATAGTTTGATTATCACCTACTTTGTAGTCTTGTATATGGATTTTCTTTACCATAAAGTAAAAGTTTGTTTGAATTAATGAAATATCTTTTCTTTTACCTTTGTATAATAATGGAAGCTAAGCTATGTCAAGAGACTGGTTGACTTGGACTTGAAATTGAAGAATGTGGTTTATAAAATGTCAAGAAACACAGATTTTCACTTGTTAAATTATTTTCTTGTTGACCTAATGTTGGTGATTATGCATTTTAATATTAAAATTAAAATATTAAGTGCATATGTTAGTGGGTATAAGTTGACAAGAATATGGCCATTAATTATTTTGGTATAATTCTTGTAACCACTATTGCTATTATCTACCACTAATTCCACCCATTATTCTATCTCATTATGGTTGTAACTTCTGTAATCTTTGGGCTATTTATTTACCCAATTTACTATCCATTATCTTCCTATTCATTTGCAAGGAAGAATTCCTATCTATAAATAGTGTGGTCTTCCTTTGTGTTGAAAAAAACAAGAGATATGAGATAGAGTGTTGCCAAGTATGAGAAGTGTTGTATTGTGTATATAATGAGTTAGTGTAGTGAAAGAGAGAGTTGAGACAAAGAATAATATTCTAAGTCTTCAACTATATTCACTATACAAAAGAGAGTAATTATATGTTGAAAGAAGGTGTTCTTTTGTGGAGCTTTGGACTCTTCAACTAATCCGGAGTTGCTTGAGTTGTACGACGTTGTTGGGCTGTTGTATCCTGAAGGAGACAAGTCAAGAGTGATACTGATGGATCGGTATAGATTACTCCAGGGTTACAAAATATTATTTACTTTTTTGGAGTAAGAACCTAGCTAGTTATACAAAGTACTTATACACTAAATCAATAAATGCACCTGTCAAAATATACAGAGTTACCACTTAATCATAATAAATTAATGTATATTTTTACTTCACTAAATTAATTAACTATGATAAGTTACATTGGTTGATTTAAACACTGGATGGGAGTAAGTCAGTAAGTATTTTCTCTTTCTTTGAGGAAGGCTTTACTAATATATTTTACCAACCACAAAAACTCTTAAGAGTTCTTTTTTTTTACTTACTCAAAACACCTTCAACAACTATACCCTAAAGAATTTAAAATTGCATAAATGGTAATATAACTATAATGTTTTCCCCATTAAAATCACATAATTATATTTTCTAACAGAAAATCACAGAAAATTCACCCTACAAACGTAAAGGTCACAATTATCGAAAAACTTAACCTTCCGATGAGTAATACTTTTTTACTCTGCCTTTTAATTCTTTAATTGTTTTTAACCAAATGGGTGAGGGGATTACAAGATCGGGAACTTTCACACTGTTAAATGCATGGATAATTTTGATTTTGAGGGCTCCAACATTGGGTGAGATGGAACTTATCTCCGATACCATGGACGTAATTCACACACCCCAAAAGATAACTCAAAGGGAGGAGGATTGACCGGATCTTATAAGGAGTCTACACATCTCATTAACCACCAATGTGAGACTTTTGTCAATCTTTAACACGCACACAAGGTGAAAGTGTAGATAACTAATCAAATGAGCTACAAAGATTTTCCTGTGTTAGAAATTAAAGCGCTAGCTTTACCGTCCGATATAAAACTTTTCGAACCGAATTCAAATTTAATCGTGCGTCAATATTATAAAATATCAAATACCTTACATATGAGAAACAAAAATAAGAAACTTCTTGGAAATTTCTTGCGACAAATTAAGCTATATAATCCTATGCCAACCCCATACTCATACAAGATGAGAGTTATCACAACATAAAACCAAAATACACATAATAAGTTCTTTTCCAAAAAAACCAAAACAATGGCTTCATCATCACCACCAGCAGACTCATGGCTCTTAGAAAATGGAAATATTAAGCCTTTAAGCAAAGAGATGCGTCATGGCCATGGTCGTAGCCATGGACGAACGGCTCACAACGTATCATCTTCGTCTCTTAGGAAAAAGTCTGATCTTACCCTTGTCCGGAAAGTGCCTTGTGCCATTATTAGAGATGTTCTTGCTAATGTTCAAGAGGTTATTTTGGGAACTAAGCTTTTTGTTCTCTTCATTGCCATACCTATTGCCATTGTTGCTCATTACAAAAACTTTGGAAGAGTAAGTTATATTTCATTCGATAGTCACACAATTTAATATGATATCAGAGTCGATAACAAGTTGTTTTGAATATAATTACATCGTCTCTCAAATAAAACGAAATGTATTTTCACGTGTTTAGGTTAATTTTAAAAATGAATCAGATACACACGTGAGGGCAAATAGTGGAGTCAGAATTTTTTCACAAAGTGAATTCAAACTAATTAGAAAATATACATATGAAGAAGTTAAAGGGGTTGAGCTCAACATCAACTCTATATGCACATAACTTAATTTTAACCCTATATAATATACAATATACATTTTCAGCGATGGAAATTTGGATGAATCTCTTCCACCAACTTATAAGCTTCGCCCATGCATTAGGGAACATGTTGAATGCATAATATAATTAAGTAATTAAAAGCGTGCTTTATTTAACAACATAAGTTATTTTCTCATGTTTTCATATGAGATGGTTATGAAGTAAATGTGACATTAGAACAAAACATTTTTAAAAAATTGTTTTTTTTTCTTTTCTTTTTGAACGACTAAAAGATCCGTTGTATGATATGGATCTGAGAATATATTCTAAAATATCTTTTTTGTGATTTCTTGATTAATTTATTTCATAATACTGACATTCTTCTTTTAATTTTTTTTTCTATATTATATTAGTCATGGGTTTTTGGATTGAGTTTACTTGGACTTACTCCATTGGCTGAACGTGTCAGCTTTTTGACAGAGTAAGTTAAATTGTTTCCCTATTCTATAATTTGATTATTATTAAAAATGTTCACGAATCGATTTGAATCGATTATTATTAAGTGCCTTATTATTAATATTTTTTATTGTTTTGAATTGCAGACAAATAGCTTTCTTTACTGGTCCAACAGGTACTTTCCCATCATTTTTAAAAAAATTCCTTTCTTGGCTTTTTTTTAATCCACAAACAAAAAAAAAGGTTATCAATAATAATAACATGATAGTGAAGGACCACAACTAATATTAGGAAATAAAATTAAACCAAAGAAGAATTTCATCAAGGACATTTATGTATATAGTACATATAATATTTTATAAATACATTAAAAATTTTCGATGAAGAATGTTGCATTGACCACTCTCTGGTCTATGTAGCTCCATCAATGAATTGAACAAATATAAAATTGGGAAATTCCTTTGTTTTTTTTCCTTTTAATACTACTTTTTTTTTATCAATAACAATGTAACAACAACCTCTTGCTAGTTTAATTTGACACATAAAGAGGAAGAAAAAGAAATTAGTTTTTTTTTTTATTAATTCTAATTATTGTTTGTTTAATTTGTTGTATTGATCAGTTGGAGGGCTTCTAAATGCAACATGTGGAAATGCCACTGAACTTATAATAGCAATATTTGCTTTAATCCAACACAAAGTGGATGTTGTGAAATATTCACTCTTGGGATCTATTCTTTCAAACCTTCTTTTGGTTCTTGGCACTTCACTCTTTTGTGGTGGCATAGCAAATCTATCCAAGGAACAAAAATATGATAGAGTAAGTAATTTAATTTCTTTTACTTTATCATCATCATCTTGATTGTCCAATCATTTTAAAAGATTGTATAACACTATAAAGAAAATTGAAATTAGCTACGAACTTTTATCGTAAGTCCCTCACTAATTTACTTGTATATCTAGTACCGAATTTTGTGATGATGATATTTTATTGTTTAGCTATAGAATGTGTTGGTCACTAATTTTGATGTTATTTTAGTGTTGAAATTTTTCACAACCTAGTAAATAAGAAATGGCCACACCGCACACGTGTTATCTTGAAGTCACACTAGGTTTTGTGGTGTACATTACTTAAAATTCTGAATTCGTCTGAAGTAAAACTGAAACTTATGTTTTGTTGTGAAACTTTAACTGTGTCACGTATATTGAGACGAATAGAGGTTAAATTGTTTTGGTTTGATGTGATTGAACAGAAACAAGCAGATGTGAACTCTCTACTTTTACTGTTGGGATTATTATGTCATGTGCTGCCTTTGATGTTCCGTTATGCTGGAGTTGGACAATCAGCAATAATAACAGCAGAAGCAACACTCAATCTATCAAGAGTCAGCTGCATTGTTATGCTTCTTGCATACTTTGGTTACCTTGTTTTCCAGTTGTGGACTCACCGACAACTTTTCGACGCACAAGCCGTAAGCAGTTTTTGTTTTCAAAGTGAAAAATGATATTTGGTCGTCATTAAGACAAATTAGAGTTGTTTTTTATTTTTTATGAGTATATTAATTTAAGGACATTGAATTAATATACAATAATAATATAATTGGATTCATGTCAAATAGTAATATTTAATGGATTTTTTAATATGTATTATATAGGAGCTAGTTAAAAGCTAATGAGTTCTCCTGAACTCGATATATTCTACTCTAGATCCACTGTTGATGTTCCGGGATTTAAGTTTGATGGTTTCTAATTTTAGATTCTTACCACTCTATCCATCACTTTTATAATTACGAGTTCAAATTTTAATATTTCTTGATTTTTAGTGATCTTTTAGATATAATAATATTTATGCTAAAACACTGAATTTAGTTGAACCTATTATTTATATGCCTCTCTGATGATTACCTTAATTTAGAATCCTATAATTCAACGATTACGAAAAAAAATATTTATAATAATATTAGAGTATATATGGTAAACTCTTCGTCATTAATCAGGAAGAAAATGAAGGTGATGATACCGAAGATGAAGAAGCAGAGCTTGGATTCTGGAGTGCATTTGCATGGTTGGTTGGAATGACTATTCTTATTGCTCTATTATCTGAATATGTTGTTGGTACCATTGAGGTCAGTTTTTCTTAAATTTTTTTAAATTTTTTTAAAAATTTAAATTAAAAAATTTTGAATTATAAAGTCTTGACAATTTTTTTAATTTAATTTATAAATTAAATAGGCAGCATCAGATTCTTGGGGAATTTCAGTGAGTTTCATCAGTGTTATTTTGTTACCAATTGTTGGAAATGCTGCTGAACATGCTGGGGCTGTTATTTTTGCTTTCAAGAATAAGTTGGTATGTACAATTTCCAATAATTAAATCACCAATTTTTATTTTATTTTTAAAAAATATATTTATGCACTAATAATAATTAAGAGAACTTATATATTAAGGGATTATTGCATAATGCAGGACATTACTTTGGGAGTTGCCTTAGGTTCAGCAACTCAAATTGCCATGTTTGTGGTAAGTATCTTACTTGAGTTATTTCGAGTTTAATTTCTATATACTGATATGTAATAGAATTTTTATTCTATCAGATAACTTAGAAGATACTCAAATAATGAGTAAATAGAAAGTAGTTCGTAATTGTAAGATGATAAATAAGGCAGATTACCTGCTATAACATGTTAAAATATATTGATAGTGTAATTTACTTCTTTTTTTTTAACCACAATGTGATAAGTTTCTTCATTTCCATTTGTTTTAAATTAAGTAATTTTTCTAATCAAAGATTTTTATATTTTTCATTTTTCAACTAATTATGATAATCTTGTGGTTTTTGATTATTCAGGTTCCATTATGTGTGATTGTATCATGGATTATTGGTGTGAGAATGGATCTTGATTTTAATCTTCTTGAGACAAGCTCCCTTGCTTTGGCAATAATTGTCACAGCTTTCACTCTACAGGTAATTTTAGGTGACAATATATATTTAATATATATACGAGGGTCGTAATGGAGTGGTATTCGAGTGACCCTAAGAATTAAAAAGGGTTGTAATGAAATGGTATTCGAATGACTCTCGATATTGAGTTGACTTTGTTAGAGAACACTTTATCCCTCAAATGGTACTTCTGACACGAATACGGATTTAGTCATATACCAATGGGGCTACCAAACAGAAAAAAATATAAAGTAATTATGAACTTTGTCGCTGATCCATCATTAAATTACTCATAACTACTGAAATTTTAAAATAATCCATCTTCAGTGTTGTATAGGATTAGCGATGAATTTTGTTATTTAGCTGTATAATTTGTCCACGCTAATTTCTATTTAATTTTTCAGCAAATGACATATTAAAGTAAATAATGACACTTATAATTAATTAATTTATATTGCAGGATGGAACATCTCACTATATTAAAGGATTAGTCCTCCTGCTCTGTTACATTGTCATTGGTGCATGTTTTTTTGTATCCAACATACCACAATGTAAGCTCTCCATCTAATTTTCTTTTCTAATTTAATTTACTTACGGTGCAATTTAACCTGTTATAATTGAAATAATTCAGGAATAATAGAATTCTTGAAAAAAAAATATATATAATTGACAATTTTACTATAGTTCAAGAGTAATAGGATCTCTACGAAAAAATGTATCGCTAATTTAATTTTTATTTTTTTGTATAGACCAACCAAATGGTGTCATTTTGGGTTCATCAACTGAGGGAATCATGAGAATTTGATGATCATCACAAACTAATCAACAAAATGATAGAGACCAACAAAAAATGGATGCATATCTTATTCTTTGATTGGGAAATATTGGGTTTAATTGAATCATATTATGAGGGTTTGATGTACTATTTCAATTTTTGTGTGTTACTAAATGATATGATTGAATCATGATCATATAAGTCAATGATGTTTATATATGTGTTATTCTATAGTTGCTGAGGGTTTCTTGTAATAGCAACTGGTTGTAAGAGTTTCACTTTATTTACAGTTTTTTTTAAAGAATAAATGAAATATTTCCATTAATGCATGTATAAAGTTCATTTCTCCCTCGTTGGTCATGAAGAAAAGAATTTTTGTGTTTAGATATTGAATCACACATTTCATCTACCTTTTAAAGATTTGAGAAGTTAGTCTCCTTCGCGCTGTCTTCGTCGTTCGCTTGCTCGCTCTTTGGCCTCGTCCTTTGACTTTGACTTTGACAATGATGTGATTGATTGATAAATTTTTTGGAAAAAATTATTTTTTTTATTTTCACTAATTAATTTTCTTTTTTGATATTAATTCGTGCGAAAGTATATAAAATTCGAGGAATAACTTCCAATAAAATTTTGGAAAGGACCTATTTGTTCCGAACAGATACTACCCTTGAACAAACACCAAAATGTTTTCAACAAGTGATTTTCGCACCATTTCAACTCACATTTTTAGTTATAGATACATAGGTTTATCCTTAGTTTTTAGCATCCACTTTTCTGAGCTTCTTTAGCATATATTTTTACACACAGATATCGAGTCTTTGTGTGATTTGTTACTTATTTTGAATTTGATGAAGTAATTAATGTTTGAGGTTTTGCTACAATAACAGGTATAAATTTATTATCCTGGGAGTAAATAATCTATAACATCGAATATAATGAGGAGATTAAATTTCTTAAGAATACACAATGAATTTTATGGTCTCGAATATTTTTTTTAACGCTGTTGAGAGTCAACATATTACCGAAAGTCATCTACATGTTTATCTTCCCACTTCCTTCAACTTTGACTGTTGCCGTATTTCTCATTTCTGCGGGAGTATAAGTAGCAAAGGCTTTGTGGTCAACTTTTTAACAATTGTAGCAGTTGGTCTTCAACTTTTTCTTGTTTTCTTTTGTCCCCAAGACATCTTCCTCTTCTTGCTGTTTGGAGCAATAAATTGGGATTTTTCATGCAATGTGTTTTCAATAATTTTTTTTATCCTCTTCTATTTTGAGATGAATCACAAGATCATCCCACAACATTTTTTTTATATTTATTAAGGTAATTTTTTAAGTCCTTTCATAAATGGGACAACTTCTCAATTACAACAACAACCTGAAATGCCTCATCAATGATCATACCTTATGCAATAAGATTATGTAAAAGAACTTTTTTTTTGTTTTCTAATTAACGTGGATGGGAACCCAGAAAGGTGATAAATATATCTAGTACGGGGGACGGGGGGGAATGCCTCATCAATGATCATACCTTATGCAATAAGATTATGTAAAAGAACTTTTTTTTTTGTTTTCTAATTAACGTGGATGGGGAACCCAGAAAGGTGATAAATATATCTAGTACGGGGGACGGGGGGGAATGCCTCATCAATGATCATACCTTATGCAATAAGATTATGTAAAAGAACTTTTTTTTTTGTTTTCTAATTAACGTGGATGGGGAACCCAGAAAGGTGATAAATATATCTAGTACGGGGGATGGGGGGGGGGGGCACGGAAGATTTGTCCGCTCCGAAAAGCTGAGTTTTTCGGTTCGCGGAACCAACCTATATTTATTGGGGAAGGTTTTGATTCTTTGCTCAGCTTGGATCGCGATTGAAAACTCTCCGAAAGGGGGAAGTCACAAACGAATCCTCTAACGGCTGATGAAGAGTTTTCTGAGCCAGGATCACATCCTCAAACCCCTCCTAGGTTGTGGCAACTTTCTACTCCTCCTGAGCTGTTTTTGGGGTTTTTTCATGTGATGTGTACCTCTGTCTTTGAAGAAACATAAGTAGTAAGGGGGCTGTTCGCCTTTTGAATCAAAGAAAGTAAGTAGTAGGGGCGTTCAGCCACTTGACTGTAAGGAGAGGGGCTTCATAGCAACTTTCCTTCACGCTTTTTCCATCACGATTTTCCTTCGAATTCTCCTCACGCTTTTTCCATCACGATTTTCTCTTCGAGAAGACTCACCTCGTCGATTCTTCCTCTCGTTGTTTGCCCAAACTAATTTCCTTTTTTTTAGAAAGGTATCCTTGTGGTTAGTGGAGAACAGCCATCGGACCGGATTTGTCGTAAAATTGAGATAATTTCGTTTCCTTCCTTATCAGAGAGGGGTCCGTGGGGCTTATTTATTGAAAAAGGGGGAGTGAGGTGCGCTTCCCTCTTTTTGTTGATTAAAGGAGCTATTTCATCCCTTCGAGCCTCTTGCAGTGACAGAGGCAGTCCAGTTGGGTCATTCCACTCGCACAACTAGTGTCCAGCCCCCCTTTGCTATTGTAACTACTGGTACCTGACCCCGTCGGCTCGACATTTTTGCAAGTAGACCTCTATTTCGGTACAACGAGAAGGAGTTTACTATGGTCAGTGCAGTGAGATTTGTGGAACTAATCACGAAAGACTTTCCATCCCATCTCTGAAAGTTTTGCAATATAAGTGGCCCTGCCAATCACTTCAACAGTGCCAAAATGCCCTATTCCTTCAGTCACTGGAACCGCTGACCCCACTTACAAGAACCCCCGTACTTCTTATGAGTCGGGTCGATTTAGTAGTCTGCTTTCTTTCTCCGGGTATGAACTCCTCCCTTGAGGAAGGCCCCCGTTGTGGCAATTCGAACTTGGATGTCTTAAGCATTAGTTGACTTTAGTTCCTCTTTCTTGCTTGGGCTGTCGATAGGTGGCAATTGGCAAGGAACTTGATCCCCCCCAAAAAAAGGGGGAAGCCGCGATCGAACTCAAATTCTGGAAATAAGGATTTCTGCCTTGTTATCAAAAAGGGAGTTGGGTAAAGCAAATTCTCTCCTTGGAGGAGCACGGGAATCTTCCTTTTCTGATTGAAAGTAGCAAGCCACTCTACTATTGGTACAGAGGCTAGATAGAAGGTTGCGAGCCACCCGGTGGTGTGGTACGTAGTGGGTTTAGTACGCCCCGCCCAAACAAATTATTCTTTTGAAGGTATGGGACCCTATTGAGCCAGTCTGAAAGATCGATACAATAAAGAAAAGCCCCATTGTCTCCGACATGGACCCGGTGAAATTGAATTCTCCGTGAAGATGCGGAGTACCAATGGCTAGACTCCTCGTTCCGCCCTTCCTATTGGGATAGCAGCCTTCGGGCTTTGCCTGCCCTTTCTAATAAAAAATTCCGGCTCACTGATCAAAGAGCAGATTTTGGAGAGATTCTTCATCGATCTAGTGGCGGGTGAATACTGATCAAAGAACGAGCAGCCGCCAGGTTTCATGATTTGGTGGGGAGTTTTTGAGCTTGGGCTTCAACTGAATTGTTGTCCATCATTTTATAGTTCAAAAACTTGCCAACTACAAACTTCTTCAATTATGCAGCTTCAGTCTTATACTTCTTTTGATGTTTTCACAAAACTATAGACATTGTATCAGCCATCCTCTAAAGCACTTAGGATTTATCTCTTGCACAAGAAGTCCGAGTGTGTCCAAGCTTCAAGTACTATAAAATGTTGGTTTTCGGGTATATTCCTTCTTCAGGAACAAGAGGATCTTCACTTGTAAATCTTTGCATTTCAAGTATAGTTAGCCAAAAGAACATTCTTTGTTATCAATCTTTGAAATTCATACCAGAAAACTTTTCTGATTTCTCTACTGGTGCAATTACAACATTTGAACGGCTCGACGAGATAATATTAGTTGCCTCAATATTTGTCATTTAAGTATTGACTTCAGTTTCATTAGTCATTTTGCTATCAAAATTTGATACATAACTTAGTACATTAGAATACTAACAATAATTTTTTTTATCTTTATTAACAATAATTTTAGTCAACGACACATTTTTTATATTCTTCAATCGCTAACTGAATGCACTTTAAATCCCGACGAAGTTTTATATTCTTCAAATCAAAATAAAATTCAAACGGAGTAGAAACTCATATGATTTTAACCTCTAGAAATCAAAATACTGATTTTACAAAAAAATATTCTTTAAGATTGTTATCTAGCTTAAATCTGTATTCAATAAAATATGAAGAACAAACACCATATTAAAGAAATAATAATAGTAAATAAGATGAAAGAATAAAAAATGTAACCCATTGAATTTACAGTGTATCTTTAAGGAAAGTATTCCTCTCAATTATCCGAGGTTATGAAATATATCCTTCTAAGATATAACGAAGTAGTACCTCAAATTTCACTAAACTTCAAACTCATTTAATGATTGCAAATCACACTTGAATTTTTAAGAAAAAAAGAATAGAAAACTTAAAAAATTATTCATTGTTGAAAATGAGAGAAACCCCCTCTATTTATAGCCAACAAAGGGTAGTATGAACATGTGTTTATTGTACCCTATCAGAAAAATCAAACTCTTTGGAAAAGTCACAATCTTTCAAAAAAGTCACAACTTATCGAAAAGGTCACAACCATTTAGAAAAATCACAACCGGTCAATGTGAAAATGTGCTATCAAATTTTATCTTTTCTCTTGGTGTTTTTTTTTCCTCTTGAAAAGACACTTCATTTTCCATTCACACTTTTTAAAACCCAACAATGTGTTCCCCTTTCAATTGAGAAGAAATAATCTCTTATAGACACTTACAAATTGAATAGAAGAAAATGCCATTTAAAATTTCTTATGTATAAAATTAAAAATCTCTTATAAAAATAAAATTAAAAATGAATTTATAAAAAAATTATAAAATCAAATCCCTTCTCACTCATTGATCCCAAAAATAGTTATAAATAAATGAAGAGACAGACACCTTTAAAATAATTTTTTTAAATGATTGATTTTGAAAGATGGGCTTGAAAAATATATAATTGCAGGAGAAATGTAGTGTACCCCAAAAACGCTTTTTAGCCACGCGCAAAGCTGTGGCTATATGGTACCCAAACCATGGCTAACACTTTATGGCCACGGTCATTTAGCCACGGTTAGGTCGTGCCAAATAGGGGCGTCGCCAGGACATTTGCCACGGTTTTAGTCTCCGTGGTAACATTTTTCTAGCCACGGTATCGATTATTTTTAGCCACGATCAACCCATGGGTAAATTTGCCTGCAATAAATCATGACTTAGCCATACACTAACCGTGGCTAATGTAGGCGTTGGTAATTTGTTTATACCTTTCGTACAACATATAAACTAGCTACGGTTCAACCGTGGCAAAAGTGCGGTTTTTATTTTTTTTTAAAAAGCAATTATTTCCCTGCTATATATCCCAATACCAATACATTAATTGATAGGCATTCACTGATAAATTGACCATTATACACAAAAAACTAGCAATTATACTAACGATCAAAGTTCCAACATTGTTCTACATATAGTCGCAAAAGATCATAGCTTCAAACCTTGAATATTCATACAAAATACCACAAATACTAGAGTAATGGAAATACTAAAAGTTCAAAGAAACACCATATATATAGTTTGTTTAATAGGCTAAGACGATAAGTTGAAAATTAGGCAACTCACTACCAAATTTAGCTTGTAAAAACCTATGAAGAGTTGTCAACTGATTCTCATTATGCATAAGCCGATTCTTGGTCTACTCAAGTTGTTCTTTGGTCTCTTAATATCCAGTCATCTTTTCTTTTAAGGTTTCTACATGTTTCTCTAGGTCTCCAACACGTTGATGAGCCATACCACTAGAGCTACCAAGATTCCCATGACTAATTGAATGTCGAGGCATTCCAAAAGCATTTGAAGGGAAACTGTAACACCCTAAAAATTTCTAAAGTTAAGACTTGAACCATTCTTGAATTGCGTATAAGGTCGTACCGAGTGATTCTTAATTGTTCTTAGATTATAAGGTCAATTCATTAGTGTGGAAATGATTTTGGATATCAATTTGGGTCACTAGAACCCTCTAGCACAAAGTTGAGTTGGAAGCTTCTCTACCGAGTGAGTTTTGACATAAGATTCTACTGAGGTAAACTTCCAATGATTAAATCTTTCAGCACATAATGAGTTAGGTGGCCCATAAGCTATCAAATCAAAGGTCTTTGAGTCCTTTTTCCAACGCCACCAAGTTTGCTCCATTTGAAGCTAGGAGTAAAAAGTTATGCCCCTTTGAGTGAAGCCTCTCTAGATAAGGTTTTTCATCCGTTTAAAGAAAGGGTAGTTTGGTCTTTTCCTTACCCCAATAGGCCTACCCATGTTTTTCCTCACTCAATTAAGAGTCTAATCAGATGCTAAACCACTCTTGGTCGTTCCCAAACCCTTAGAAAAATAAGAGAAGAGTTCAAGAGGAGAAAGAGCTAGGTTTTTTAGCATTCGTCAAGATACCGTCGATTCTCACCAAGAACATTATTCTTTCCAGGTATGTAAGGTTTCCCATAGTGATGGATTTGTTCATCCTCACGCCAAGCATGTAATTCTTTCGTTAATTCACCCATATAATCATTTATGTAAATATTCTTGAAGAGTTCTTGAGTTTTAAACTTCATTCTTTAACAATGGAGGTTTTGAGTTCTTGAGGTGAGGGTTTTGTGAATGAGTGGTGTTTCTTGATAGAATTTGAGTGGGATTTCGATAATTTCATATTGTGTTTGTGAATCAAAGAGATTTTAGAAGAAACCAATCGATTCTAGATGAGTTAATACCCGAAATTGAGCAAGAAAATTCGTCAAGTTTCTGGGTAGGGATCTGGCGTGGCACGCCACCATAGCGCCAGGATTTCTGATCAGCAGTTTGGGGCCTGGCGTGCCACGCCAACAGTACACCCCAAACTCTGGTTAGTAGTTTGGGGCCTGGCGCCCCACGCCAGCAGTACGCCAGGGCTCCCATGCTTTTTTCCTTTCGTTTTTCATTTCGAACGTGTTCCTTTGAGTTGTGACTATATTCCCACACTATATTAACTCCTATAAGCTCCATTTATCATTGAAAATTATGCATTATCCTACTCACATGTCTTAATTTACATTCCAAACTAAAGTAAGTTTAAGAGGTCTTTTTGAGTCATTTTGAGAATTCTTTTGTAATTATCAATGGTTTTTAACTAAGTCTTGAGAAAGTAAATATGAGAATGAGAAGAGTTGTATTCACGATTGAAAAAGAATAAAAGGGAACTAAATATTTCCAAATGTAACACTTTTACATTTAAAAGAGAGAAGCATTGATCTTTAAATGAGTTTATGAGTTCAGAGATGTTTCAGAGTATTACCTCTATTAAGAGGATCTTTTGAATAATTACCTCAAATTGAGAAAAGAGAATGCTTTTAAATATTGAGCATAAGTATATATATATTTATTAGGAGTAGTATTGAACACCGATATGGGGGAGAGTTCAGACAACTCACAGCCCCCATAAATCATGTATGCCAACATGGGTAAATAATTCATACTTTTTAGATGATTTCCTTAGTGCCTTCGGGCAGAGCTTAGTGGATCCACTTAGTTGAGAGGTTCTATACCTCGGCAAGGTATATGACAGTTCTGGTAGAGTGGACAAGACATTGTATCATAACGTAGCTCATAGTGATGATTGTCGATTAGAGAATCTCCCAAATAGAGTAAAGAATACTTTCATTATATTTCCACATATTATTTTCTTTGAGTTATTATATTATATTTTGTGGAGCTTAAAATAATATTATCTTTATTTATGTTTTACGTTGAGTTGAGTTGAGTCGAGTCGAGTCGAGTCGATTTGAGTTGAGTATTTCTTTCAGCCTAGTCAGTTCAGTATATGCTTTTATTGCATAATTTGAGTAAGAGTTTAAATGAGTTTTTCTATCATGATCCATATTATATTTCAATTGAGTTGCTGCCAGAGTTTCAGTTAAGCTATTTTGTTATTCAGCTATATTACATACTCGTTCATTCAATGTATTGACGTCATTCGACCTACATCTTTTAATAATGTAGATACAGGTACTTAGGATCATCAACAAAAGTTCTGTTGAGATCACTTCATCCGCTTGTCAGCTTTTGAGTAAGGTCTCCTTGGTTCCGAAGGACTCCAATTATATAGGTTGTTAGTAGTAGCTCTTTGAGGTGTCGTGGGTCTTGTCCCGATATCCTTCCTTAATAGTAGAGGCTTCATAGATAGACAGAGTCGAGGTGTTCCTCAGCATTTACTTTTTTTTGCGTTGTTTTATAAACTATAAGTATTGCTATTAAGTATTTTTCAAACTTTATGAGTTGAGTATTTGAGTTCAATGGATTTCATTCGGTTGTAAGCTTGCTTGAGTTAGTTTTCCGCTTGTAGTCAGCCAGGATGAGGGTTCGCTTGGGGACCAACAATGGTTCTCGAGTGTCGGTCACGTCCAGGGTGTAGGCTCGGGTCGTGACAGAAACATTACCTCCTAAACCACGCACACTTTTCCAATGGCATCATTAGGATGAGCTCGTGTCTTCATAGGAACACCTGAACTGGCAGCAAGTTCCTGATCTTTAGGTAGATGCTCCAATATCTTATCCTACAAGTAAAATAAAGAAATGATATATTATCGTAACAATAAGACCTCTCTATTGTAGAGTTGAGTATTAATTCAAGCAATTGTCCCTGTAAATGTAGATGCTAAATAAGCAAAAATAACATTAAAACATAGTGCATCATTAAAACATTGTGTTCATCTTTACATATTGCTGTCTTGAATTTAGCACACTCTAAAATGAAAGAAGGTCCAATTAATTCACAGGTTGACTACAAGTTTCCAGAAAATTCACAACCTTAGGAAGAAACATATAGCAAGTAGGCAAAAACAAGTTAAGACTTGACAATGAAAGGATACTTTCACAATACTAAAAGCAAATGGACCGCATCCCAAAGCACTACCACTAACAGAAGTTAACAGAATCTGTACAAACAAAATATTAGCAAAAGTATTACTACAGGACATCAACTATTTTGATTAAAACTTAAACAAAAGCCACTTCCTAATGTGTAATGAGAGAATACAAAGCAAACGATCATAACTTCAAAGTTATTTGACGAGGAAAGATGAAGAGCATCCTAGGCTGTCTACATTTATAGCACAAAGGCAACTGCTAGAACAATAAGCTCACTTCTCACCTACATTAGTTATTTTTTGTTTTTATTCTTGGATAGCTAGCTGAGTCTTATGCTTGGCTATTGACCAAAGAAAAAAGCAAGAATAAATCAACACCATAACTGAAATTTGAAAATGGACAGGTATATAAATTTTACAGCTAAAATCTTCCCTTCTTCGTTCACACAATTACCATCCTTCTTCAGTAAAGTTGACAAAATAACCTCACTCCGACACACAGGCCTTCCCAATTTTGGCTCGTATCATTAATCAAGTATATATAAATAAAAAATAAACATGAAACACATTTCACTTGATACAATAAAATGATTTCCAAATAGAAGTCAAGGTTATGAAACTTACCGTTTGACGGCCCCTCCTTGCATTGCTTTTGCTACCACCTGCATGCGAGACTTTAAGTTTCTTTCTATTTTTTACATTTTGTGCACTTTGTTTCTGTAATTCTCAAACATCAATTTAATTACAAGTAATAGAAGGGCACAATTTCACAAGAAGTAGGACACAAGCTCTTAAAGCTATATAAATTGCTTAACACAGCTAATACTACTAAATGAAAGCAAACAACAATCTTTGTCTTAAATTTTCAGAGTCACAATGATTTTTATAACACGTTCATTTAGATTACTCAACAAACATACAACTATATCCTATTTCATAATTGTTGGCATCTTATAAGAGTATCTACATCCACAAAGGCTGCAATATAAAATATAAGAGGAAGATATCGGAGTGAGAAAAGAGTTTAAGCTCTAATGATGTTGAAGAAAGGGAGAGTGCAAAAGCAGACATCGCGAAGCTGAAACAAGAACTTACCAACATTTTTGAAGCATTCATTGACATCACATAGGTTTCTTATAAGTAACTAGTAATTTTCAACCATTTTTGTCTCTAAAGATTTAGCTTATAACTTCTATTTCTTATTGTATTTATAGTTGAAAGCAGATTTAATTGTACAAAATGAGTTATACTGTATATGTACAGAACATAGGAGTTAGAAAGTTTCATATTTCTTCCTTTCCATATTTTCCTGTAGTAAAGTTTGTTATGTAGCAGGAGTCCAATGGAGTGGCAGGGTGAATTACGATGGGCTGAAAGTCAATGCAAAGGAAATGTTTCATGGGATGTTATTTACAGAATGACACTTACAAGGATAATTTAACACTTGTGGAAGAGGTGTAACTGAGGATATTCCATAGCCAAGAAGAATAGTCGAAGTCCTGATCAAAATCATCATTCAAGAAGTATATTTGAGAACAAATTTGAGACCTAAGTCGGCTAGGAAACTAGGAGAACTGAATGTATACCCAACGTAAACTGTGTTGAAATTATTTTTTGCTTGGAGTCTACATATGCAAGCCTAGAGATTTCGCATGAATATCGAACCTAGTGCTTCTGCTTTTTCTTTTTTCCTTGAGCTGTAAAGTCCATTTTGGTTAATATTAAAAACTATTTACCCAAAAAATAAGAGAAATAAAGAATCAAACTATGAAGAATAGTTACCTTTGTCTTATCTTCATTACAGTGATGCACAAAGGCAGTCCAATCAATAGAATCCACATTTTCGGGAGGCTTAGCAAGTAGCTCTTCTTTACTTTTGTTGGGGTAGAAGTTATTACATTGTAACTTATATTTATGGGCCCTCCACCTCTCGCGTAAAGATTGCATCACCCATTTAAATCCAACATCATAATCAAACTCAAAATTCTCCTTCAAATATGTTGTTATTCACAAATCAGTATCTATTGAAAAAAGATAACATTTATTGAGTGGCAATAATGTTAGCTAGTTACCTCAATAAGTTGCCACTGTAGTTTTGTTTTCTCATATGGCATCCTATCCCATCTCTCAACTGACACGGGAAAAAATACGGTCTTTTGATAAAGTTTGCCAAGAAATCTCACAAGCAAGTTTGAACCGTTATCACTTCCTTGTCCATCACCATTTAGTTTCACCATGATTTTTTTTTCTAAGTTCCAAACTCGATCTGGTTGCATCTTTTGAGTAGTAACTTCTCCAGTCGAAGTATCTATCATTTTAACAAGCAATTAACACAAATCAAAAGTAATAATAACAACAAAATAATTATAAAGAATAAAAAGCAACAATCAACTCTAATATGAAATTACTTCTAACCTCTAATGTGACAAGTAACGACACATTTTTCACTTGTGAGCTGGCTTCAATAGAGCTTGAAGAAGAAATTAAATTGCCATTACCGAGAGTAGGAGTTGTAATATTCTCATTCACAACTTCGTCATCTAGTTGATCCAAATCTTGAGAAATTGTGCTATTGTTGTCAGCTTGCCGTCCTCGTAGGCTTGTTAACAATGATTGTGCTGACTTCTTACGTTTTTGCTTCATATTCTCATAGAAGAAATCTCTTCACAAAGATAGTATAGAATATGTTAGAACTCTTTAATTAAAGTGCAATGATGAATCTCCCAAGCTACTTAGAAACAACACAAAAACTCTCAACAGAAACTTAAAACAAGTAGGAATGTATTTGATCCCAGAGAGGCACAGCTCTTTAATTTTTCAAGTGTTGGACTTAAATTCATGTTCCTTATACCGAAACAAAAAATAACTAGAACATGGTTCGAAATGCACAGACCAAAAAAAAAGGAGATCTAATCAAGCAAAATTTCACATCTCTGCGAAGATTTATATATAAGTATTATAGGTTATCGATTTATGGTAAATAATTCCTCTAATGTATAATCTTATCTGCAAAATTCGTGGTGGAAATCTATTCATCAATCTTTTCAGAGGTGTGAGCATCATTTTTCCAACTTCTACGACATGAATAAAGTAGGATTTATAACCTACCACTAAAATTTATATTCTTTCAACTAGAAAACCCAACAAAACACATCAAATTGCAGATTTCAAAAGCTCATAACTTGAATAAACAAAAACTTTATCCAAAACCCTACTTTCAATTTTGACTTTAACGACTCTAGATTGCAAAGATTTGTTACCTGAAAGAAGCGGTTTTTGGCAGAAATCGATTTTGAAGAAGAAAGTTGAATTTTGGGCAAAAATCGATTTACATTTTGGGTGAAGTGAGAGAAAAGAGAGTGAGTAGAGGGAAATAATAGAAAAGGAGGCAAAATGAAAAAATAAAGGGAGTGAATGAAATCTTACCCGCCTATTTTAGCCACTAATGTTTAGCCACAGTTAATAATGCGTAGAGAATTTTTTATTTTTTAAATAATTTTGCCACAATATTTGAACCGTGGCTAATAATTCATGGTTAAAATGCGATTTTTTGGTCATATGCAACAAGAATGGACAAACTTTGTGTAGATACTCCTTTATTGCACATTTGATGAATAATATACTCACTTTACTTAACATCAATTTTATATTTATAAGTAAATAAAAAATGTAGCTTTAGGATTACTTGGAAGATTCTTATTCAGGATCGACTTGATTTTCTTTGAATTTTTAATTCTTGGACTAGTGTATTTGCCTCAATCATATGGTATTTACCAATTTTAAAAAGTTAAAACCACACTTCATATTTGTCTATTGGAGATGGCACAAATTTCAATTTCTCATAGAACTATGATAAGATATGCCATCATTAATTATTATCAGACGTATACAATTATCTGAACTGAATTATCTTATTGATCGTTGCTTGTACATAACATATACATGGTATATATAGAATTCTAAATACATGGGATAAGGGCAAGTAGAGATATAATACAACTCTAACTAGTATCCATATATCTATACCAGAAGAAGCATCTAGACATAATATCATTTCTTTTCTCTGTGTTTTCTCTATGCCCGATCAGTTCCTCCATGGTGACCAATGTAAAACAGAAATTTTTTGCTTCGGTTTCTAGCAACCCTAACACCTCCTCATCTTTCTACTTCTTAATTCCATTTATTCATGCTTAAGTTCTTTTTGGTTTCGGGTCTCCTTTTGTTGATTTTCCGTTTGATTAGCTTGATTTTTGTTTTAGTTTTGCTGCTTTATTTAGTACCTGCACTGAATTATATTTCATTAGTTGTTTCCGAGGGTTTGCTCTCCTCCTCCTCCTCTCCATCTTGTCCTTACAGGTTTATATTTCAAAATTTGTTTTTCCCTTTATTCTTGGTTATTGAAATGTAGTGTTTCTTTTCCAATTTATTACTCGCAGGTGTGGATATTTTCATTTACTTTGAGGAGAAAGGGATGAAGTTTCATAGAAATGATTACAGTACAGGTACACATGGCTTAATTATATAGTGAAAAAAATATTATAATAAAAGTATCTTACTATGTGTTTGGTGTATAAAATGTTGGTTATTTTCTGACGAATATTGTTCTTTTTTTTTACCCGTGATGATTTGTTATATGATCACATTTTCATTTTATCTTTTCTGATAGGTAGCAGTGCATTTGAATTTTATGTCTTCATATGAAGTTGAAGATATCATTCTTAAAAATAATAATAATAACATTCTTTCTTGACTGAGAAGCCTAATGTTTGAAGTTCTTGCTTTATGTAACTCTCCAAAATTATGAAGTTTTGATTTTCATCACGGAAATCAATTTTATGGGTTAGTGAGGAAACTATTACTATCGAAGATCAATTCACTATACTATGAGTCTTTTATAAATTTGACGGATATGTCGCTATCATCACTTAGAAGTATGTCTCCGCTGGAAAAGCTGTGAATATTTTGGTTGCCCTCGGGACTTGAATTCTTTCAATGCATTTCTCGATGTGCTTTGCAAATCAAAATGGGTCGAGGTGGCTCTTGTTGGATTCATTGTATCACGTGTGAATGGATAATAGTACATAGAATAAAGATTGGTGCATTAAAAATGTGCAAGTGCTGCAATTATGAATAAAGTTATTCCATTCATGAATACACATGTCAAATGAATGTAACCTTTCGTATTTCCATGCAACCTCTCACATTTCTAAGTCACCTTTTCACATACAATGTATGAATCATTGTGGGCTATAAATATCTGAATTCTTCTCAGATATTGGGGAGCAATTTTAAAACATAAGTTAGAAGACTACATAGTAAGAAAAAGTTTTTGTTTCTCAAAACTTCAAGTGTGATTACAAGCCATTGAGTGGTTCGCCGGACAACAAATTTGAGGTACCGCTATTTGTCGTGAGTCATTTTATCCTGGGAGGATATATTCCATAACCTCGGGTACTTGAGGAGAATAATTTCCTTAAGGTAACTCTGTGAATTCAGAGGACTTGACTCTTCCTCCTTTTCATCTTGTTGATTATATGAATTTTTTGTTGTCAGAATTTAGTTAACATTGGATATTTCATTATTTGTATGAAATCAGTTTGAAGTCACTTTGCACTACGAGACTAACAATCTTAAGGAAATTATCTATCTTATTATGTAATTGTTTATTGGAACCATACTGTTTTAAACTTTATAATGGGTTTCTGGAGATTAAAACATTTGTGGTTTTATGCTCTGTTTGAACTTGATACTGACTTGGAGAACCTAAAAAATTCGTCAGAAATCAAAGTTCATTCGGTTAACGATTGGGAGTTATAAACCTCGTCATTAAACTAGAAACAAATCGAAAATAAAGATCAAGTCTTTATTTGAAGATACTAAGTGTTCTTGTCTCTTTCTGACAGCAAGATGACTAATGAAATTGAAGTCATGGATGATACGGCATCGAAAATTGCTGCAATGAATATTGCTTCGTCGAGTCGTACAAGTGTTGCCTAATTTTGAGTGCAATAAAACACAATGTCAAATATGTGTAGAAGCTAAGTTTGCTAAGCATCCCTATAAATCTGTTGAAAGGAATTCCAATCCTTTAGACTTGATTCACACAGACATTTGTGATATGAAGTCAACACCAACGCGTGGTGGGAAAAAGTATTTCATCACCTTTATTGATGATTGCACTAGATATTGTTATGTTTATTTGCTATCAAATAAGGATAAAGCAATTGAAGCATTTAGACAATACAAAACTGAAGTTGAAAATCAGTTGGATAAAAAGATAAAAATGATAAGAAGTGATAGGGGTAGAGAATATGAATCTCCGTTTGCGGAAATATGTTTGGAAAATGGAATTATCCATCAAACTACTGCCCCTTATTCACCCCAATCTAATGGGATTGCAGAAAGGAAGAACCGAACTTTGAAGGAAATGATGAATACCCTACTTATAAGTTTAGGTTTACCACAAAACTTGTAGGGGAAGCTATCCTTACAGCAAATCGGATGCTCAATACAGTGCCCCATTGTAAGACACAATCTATTCCATATGAAAAGTGGAAAGGAAAGAAACCCAACTTAAAATATTTCAAAATGTGGGGGTGTCTAGCAAAAGTCCAAGTTCCTATACCCAAAAGGTTGAAAATAGGACCAAAGACTATGGACTGTGTGTTTATTGGATATGCTATAAATAGTAAAGCATATAGATTTTTGGTTCATAAATATGAACATCCAGATATTCACGACAATACGGTAATTGAATCAGATAATGCTAAATTCTTTGAACACATTTACTCGTATAAAGTTAGATATGAAGAGTCTAGTGGGGGGTCTAAACGACCTCAAGATGAACCAAAGGAAAATATGCAAAATGAAGAAAATCCAAGGCGTAGTAAGCGTCAAAGGATTGCTACTTCCTTCGGATCAGATTTTGTAACATTTCTCATTGATAATGAGCCTCAAACCTTCCAAGAAGCAATGTCCTCTACTGATTCATCCTTCTGGAAAAAAGCTGTCAATAGTGAAATTGAATCAATCTTGAATAACCATACTTGGGAGTTAGTTGATCTTCCTTCGGGAAGTAAGTCTTTCGGATCAAAATGGATCTTTAAAAGAAAAATGAAGAGTGATGGTACTATTGACAAGTACAAGGCAAGACTTGTAGTCAAAGGCTTCAAACAAAAGGAAGGCCTTGATTACTTTGATACATACTCACCTGTGACAAGGATTACATCTATTCGGATATTGGTTGCACTAGCAGCAGTATATGATCTTGAAATCTATCAAATGGATGTAAAAACAGCTTTCTTAAATGGAGAGTTAGAGGAAGAAATTTACATGGAACAACCCGAGGGTTTTGTGGTTCCTGGTAAAGAAAGGAAAGTGTGCAGACTTGTGAAGTCACTTTATGGACTAAAACAAGCACCCAAACGAGGCATGCAAAGTTTGAACAAACAATGTTGACAAGTGGATTTAAGATTAATGAGTGTGACAAATGTGTTTACATTAAGGACACTCCAAATCATAAGGTCATTGTTTGTTTGTTTGTATGTGGATGATATATTGATCATCAGTAAGGACTTAGCTGACTTAAATGCTACTAAGCAAATGGTTGCTAGTAGATTTGAAATGAAAGACCTTGGAGTGACTGATGTTATATTAGGAATAAAAATTCTTCGAACTCCACAAGGATTGGCTTTGTCGCAGTCTCACTATATTGAAGAGATACTTGACAAGTTCAAGTATTTGGATGTCAATATTGCCAAGACTCCAATAGATGTGAGCTTTGCACTTCGAAAGAATAAAGGTGAAAGTGACTCACAATTGGACTATGCGAGAGTGTTGGAAAGTTTGATGTATATCATGAACTGTACACGACCAGTAGCATGCGCTATTAGTAAGTTGAGTCGGTACACGAGCAATCCCAATCAAACTCATTGGATGGCGATGAAGAGAGTTTTAGGGTATTTGAAACATACTCAAAACTATGCTTTGCACTATGAAAAATATCCGGCAGTAATTGAAGGATATAATGATGCAAATTGGATCACCGGATCAGATGAAGTAAAATCCACAAGCAGATATGTATTTACTCTTGGTGGTGGAGCAGTCTCTTGGAAATCATCCAAACAGACATGTATTGCTCGCTCCACCATGAAATCTGAATTTATCGCTTTAGATAAAGCTGGTGAAGAAGCTGAATGGCTCCGAAATTTCTTAGAAGACATTCCTTACTGGCCCAAATGACTAGCACCTGTATGCATACATTGTGATAGTCAAGCTGCAATAGGTAGGGCAGGGAGCATGATGTATAACGGTAAATCTCGTCACATAAGACGGAGACATAATACCGTCAGAGAACTACTCTCTAGTGGAATTATCACAATCGACTATGTAAGGTCAAAAGATAATGTGTCGGATCCACTTACAAAAGGCCTAACTAGAGAGGGAGTTGAAAGATCATCTAAGAGGATGGGTTTAAGGCCTAGGACAAGTCAAGCATGATGGTAACTCTACCTAGCAGACTGGAGATCCCAAGAGCTAGGTTCAAGGAGAACAAACAAAGTTGTGTTTGATGGTCCAACATTGTCAAATAACCGAACCCATTCTCATGATGATGACAATGTTCATTGACCAAGGATAAAGCTCATATTGAAGCTTTTTAATGATTTCTAAGTTGGCAAGGCATGACCAAATAGTTTCTCTACCGGAGTAAACATTTAGGAATCACCTATATGAGAGTAAAGTGGAAGCCGCTTCAAGGAGAATGTTAGTAAAGGCCGATTCTCTAAGCTTTCATGAAACCAGGAAGTGTTCATGGCTGAAACGAACAAACCCATGAGAACCATAGATGGTAAAAGGCTGGTGTGTGACTTATATTGTCTAGGTGCACATTCAAGTTCGACGGTTCAAAGATATCGCATCTACCGATTGATTGAGTGCATCCGATATAAGTTTACTACGGAAAGTTCAAAGGAAAACCCACTTATCCTGATATCACTAGTCATTATTTGTAATCACACACTAGTCCGTGTATATCTATCTTTCGTGTTATAGCCATTCCCATTCATGTGGGGGATTGTTGGGTTCATTGTATCATGTGTGAATGGATAATGGTACATAGAATAAAGATTGGTGCATTAAAAATGTGAAAGTGCTGCAATTATGAATGAAGTTATTCCATTCATGAATACTTATGTCAAATGAATGTAACCTTTCGTATTTCTATGCAATCTCTCACATTTCTAGGCCACCTTTCACATACAATGCATGAATCATTGTGGGCTATAAATATCTGAATTTTTCTCAGATATTGGGGAGCAATTTTAAAACATAAGTTAGAAGACTACATAGTAAGAAAAAGTTTTTGTTTCTCAAAACTTCAAGTGTGATTAAAAGCCATTGAGTGGTTCGCCGGACAACAAATTTGAGGTACCGCTATTTGTTTGTCGTGAGTCATTTTATCCTGGGAGGATATATTCCATAACCTCGGGTACTTGAGGATAATAATTTCCTTAAGGAAACTCTGTGAATTCAGAGGACTTGACTCTTCCTCCTTTTTATCTTGTTGATTATATGAATTTTTTGTTGTCAGAATTTAGTTAACATTGGATATTTCATTATTTGTATGAAATCAGTTTGAAGTCATTTTGCATTACGAGGCTAACAACTCTTAAGTTGTTCAAGATGCTTAGGAGCAAGTTCAAAGATGATACATTTGCAAATGGTTTTTGTTTAATGAAGAGGACAACCAAATCACAAGAAATTTTGAAAGAAATGGTGGAGAGAGGTCTGAATCCGATCAGAACCACATATAATATAATGCTTAATGGGTTCTTTAGAGCAGGACTAATTAAGGAAACTTGGAAATTCTTTTTGCTGATGAAGAAGAGGAAATGTGATATTGATGTCGTGACTTACACTATTATAGTTCATGCATTTGGTGCTGCGGGTGAGGTTGAGAAGGCTTAAAAGTTGTTCAATGAAATGGTGGGGGCTGGTATACTTTCCTCTGTTGCAACTTATAATGCTTTGGTACAAGTTATGTGTAAAAAAGATAGTGTGAAAATGCTATTTTTGTGTACAATGAGATGTTGAGGAAAGGTTATTTGGCTAATGCGACAACTTATAATTCCTTTTTTTAGATGTAAACACCAGAGGCGTATTCAGAATTTCGGGATGATGGGTGCATTATTATAAAAATGTGAATTTTTAAAGTATATATATATTTCGAGTGTGACTTTATACATCTATATTTAATTTTTTTTTAAAAATATAACATTACTATATATGATTTCAGGAGGAGAGCATGGGTTCACGTGAACCCTGTGACCCCTCCTGTATACGCCCCTGGTAAACACATCATAGGGTGAGATAGCACCGTGCCACATTTCTATCTTCTCGATCCTTCCTCTCAATCTCCATCTCCATTTCCTTCACTCTCTGTTGTCTGTTTCTATCTTCCACTCTGCTTTCATCTCCTTTGCTCAATACTACTATTGGGATGTGTTGGCAATTGATAATGGGGATTATGCCTCTTTGATTCTAAATTTTAGGTGAGTTCAATATGATTTTTCTATTTTGTGTTCTTAGTTCTTGATTTAGGAATTTTCTGCAACTTTTTCTTGTTTACATTCTAGGCCATGTTTGCTTTATATCAGGTGCATATGTGGAGTTTCTTTGTTTCTCATTTGGATTTTTTAAAATTTATATATATTTTTAAAAAATTTAGCATGCGATTCTTTATCGGAGTTCAAATATCATCTTTTGTTTTTTGCATAGAGCTTTTATCAAGTGTGCAATAAACAACATCTTTCTATGTGTAATAATCTAAAAGTTGGAAGTTAGTTGCCAACTTTCTGTTACTAATACTTTTTCTTTGATTTAGCTTGCTCCGATTACAGATTAATTATTCCTTCTTTACCTTTTGTGTCAGTTGGCTATGAATGAACCTGTCAACATTGTTTCTTAGTCATTGGATGGACAAAGTAAATTAGAAAGTTGTAACTCAAGAAGGATTCAGAAATAGTTAAGCTTACTGCAATAGTAGAGTAGATAACGTAAACTCCTGCGTCAAAAAAATTGAAAGTTTTGATAGGGTTTTATATTCAGTGACAAAGAAAAATTATTTGAAAGATCCAAATTAATTATACTATTTCATAATGATAAGTCATTTTTCTGTAGGCCGTACTCTCTGTAGTCATAAAAGAAAAATGGATTTTAATATAATTAGTTCGAAAATATGATCTACAGATTATGAAGTGATTTGTGACTTCAAAATAATTGTAGTTTAAGAGATGAGTACAACTAAACCTTTGCATCTGCTAAATACATGTGTATTACACATGAGGCAAAGGTGATAATGTAGATGTAAAGAGAGATTCTCAAGGGTCAGGGGCGTATCTAGGGGGGTCACCGGGTTCACGTCAACTCAGACTCCCTTCCCGAGATCATATATAATAGTGTTATATTTTTTAAGAAATATTGAAATATAGATGTGTGAACCCATATTCGGAGTATCATATTATGTGAAGATGATTGGGTGCACCTCTCTAAGTGAGATTAGAATCTAAATCTTATATATGTATAGATATATCCGATCAAATTTACATCTTAGATCCACCTTTTTACAATAGTGCACCCCTCATCTCGAAATTCTGGATACGCCTCTGTCAAGGGTCATAATGGTTTGCTAATTGCCTAAATTAAGATTGTCTATGTGTTTATTCATATCTCCATAGTTTGATGTTCAGTTGTATGATGAACATTTAGACTGCTCTTTATGGTGTCCACTCTTTTATTCCATTTACTAACGTAGAGTGATTTGCGTTGAGGAGCTTTGGTTTTGTTTTTATCTAGGTTTATACAAAATCATTAAAGACGAAGGAGAAAATGTTCATTAGAAAAAGAGATCATATATTCATCAAAGAAAAATAGATTATATGTGTTTGAGCTAGAAATATTGATAATAACAGTGATGACTCTTGCATTAGTCAATTAGAGATAATACATGATAAGGCACATTTAAAAAATTCTAGAGAAAACTTGACCATTTCAGCTGCAGTTCACTTTCATTTACTTTGATAAACTGTACCTTTTTTTTCTATAAATATACAAGAAGCTTAAACAGATTAATCTGAGCTCCATGGCTAAAGCCACAGAAACGATCCTTCAATTGAAATAAGGTACAAAACTAATATTATCAAAAGGGGAATGTTAGTAGCTCAGTTGATTGGTTACATGAACAATTTTGTTGGTGAGGGTTCGATTCCCTACCTTGTAATCCCCTTCCCTACCCTCATTAAAAAAATTGTCAAAAGTTTTCAAAAACTATGACAATCTATAAGAGTTCCTCCGATCTTTTTCAGTATTTGGGTTTGAAGCATTTAATAAGTTAAGAAAATTAATCCGGAGTATATAATGTTTTAAAGCTGATTCTTGGTATATTAGATGTCTTACAATTTTTTCTAATGTGTACATTTTGCATTTAGATATCAGTTAAGTGATGCAAATTTGCAAAGGAACTGAATACAACTTGGACATTTTTTTGGTTGCATTCGTTTGGTAATACGTGAAATAATTGATGCTTGAATGGGGATTTTAATGACTTTATGTTCTTTGATGTACACCCTAGCCTGGTGTACAGAAGAAACACTTCAATAGATTGAAATTGACTTAATCATTTTAATATTTCTCCTGTTATCAAATAAAACAATTCTTGATGTCGAAACCCCAATCTTTTTTTTTCCAATTAAGTTGATTAATAATTAGAAGGTGTATAATGTACATGGTGTCTGAGGACATATTAATAAAAGGCATAATACATAAACATGACCCTTAACTTGGCGTCAACTGGCAACTATGACCTTTAACTTTGGGTGTGCACAAGTAGGCACTTTAACTTGTATAAAATTGAACAAATAGACACATTCGTCTTACATGGCACCTACATGGCAATTTTGTGTCTTACGTGGCTTCCTACGTGTATTATGCCATGTAGGACATGTGTGTCTATTTGTTCAATTTTATACAAGTTAAAGTGCCTACTTGTGCACACCCAAAGTTAAAGGTCATAGTTGCCAGTTGACGCCAAGTTAAGGGTCATGTTTATGTATTATGCCTTAATAAAATATGTAAAGTCAGAAAGCTCTAAACCATATTTGTCTTTTATTAGATAGAATGGATAACTGAAAGTGATGAACTTTTATGTGAATAGCATGAAAGATACTAATGTAAATACAAAAATTTAACGTCCTAATCCAACTTCTTTTTGCCTTGGAATCATTTCCTAATAGATAGATATATGAATAAGAAAAGGAGGACGGTAGTAATGTGGATTTGATGCGAGAGAATAGGAAACATCTGACAGAGATGTTGGAGGTTTTCAGCGAGGAGTGTGTGACAGGTCCACTTTAGTTAGTTCCAGCGAAAACATGTTAGATGTTGTATTTTACAGTGTCGGCCTTCTTCAAGAAAGGAAAGAGTTCACAATGGAGAACGGTAGTAATGTGGCCAAGCCTTGACGCCAACGAGTTCTTTAACCTTCTTCACAGGTTAGTTATTTTACTGCTCTCTTTGTTGTTCCTCTTCCTTGTGACTTTAGTTTGGCCAATTTTGGGTCTCATGAGTATATTTAAAATAGAAGAGTATAACCTGGCTCCAATTTGTTGTTTAGACTACTTTTAACACTCCAATACTACACATATTTAGGTAATACACAGAGGTGACTTAAAACTGTTAAGAATTTTTAGATATAATTTGTTTTTAGAATTGTTTACTTGCTTTGTTTGTATGTATTACATAATGTAGAATATTTTCTAATGTTTCTTCCTATATAAGCCTAGGAAGTTATGTTGAATGATCGAATAAACAACAATTCGAGACTATAGAGAGCATATCAATGAGAAGATTTGCTTTGGTTGTCCTCTTAATTAAACAAAAACCATTTGTAAGTGTATTATAACTAATTGTATCAGACTTTGAACCTGCTCCTAAGCATCTTGAACAATTTAAGAGCCATCTTGACCCATTTTGATTTTCAAAGAGCATCGAGAAATGCATTGAAAGAATTCAAATCCTGAGGGCAACCAAAACATTCACAACTTTATCAGCTTTCGGAGACATACCTCTCACATATCCGTCAAATTTATTTCCATTATGAAAATCAAAACCTCATAATTCTGGAGAGTTACACAAAGCAAGAACTTCAAACATAAGGCTTCTCTCTCAAGATATAGATCTTCAACTTCATAGTTTTGATGAGAATGTAAAATTCAAATTAGAAAAATACTTATTGCTTTTAACCTCCTCTGACATACAAGGCAAGTAGTATGCATAAAGAATGTTGTCTTTTCTGTCTATAGTGATAAATCAGATAAGTTGTATATAATGTATCTTTGTTTGCTTGGCAGTGTCTAGAAGTGGCATAATGAGCCATTTGATCTTGTATTCATGGTTGTTGACACCAAATTTTGGTTTGATATTTTTTAAAGTTAATAGTTTTTAACATTTTATTCATTAAATATTTTAAAATACATGTTTTGCAATTTTAATGCAATTTTTTGATAATTATCCTTATTTTTCAAAATATTAAGATTTTTATCAGTTAATTATGGTTACATTATTTTTTCTCACAACTGGTTCAATATGTTGTTAATATTTATTCAATTTAATTAAATCATTATTTTTGTTAAATTCATGCCATTGGTTCCGTTTGTTATATTTTTTTTAATATTCATTTTATTTGTTAAATTTGTTAATATTCATTTTGATATTTTGCACAGTCTAGAAATTCATTCAAATATGGATAATATTTCATACACATATATTTTATTAATCAGTGATTTTGGCCCACGGTTTTAAGATAATGGTATTGTAATATTGATGATTTTCAATTTTCTATTTAAACAATAGCTTGATCATTAAGTTAGGGGATGGTGAATTATTTTTCAGATTAGGATTTTGAGATTTTTATTCACAAAGGTTTCACTATATCTTAATTTTCCAATCACACCACCCCGGAATCCGGTGAAGCTCCGGCAAAGCAAAAACCCCATTGTTATCTTTCTTTGTTCTTCAAACAGCCTCTCTTTCCTCCGTTCAACAACCACCAAACAAACCCAAGTGCTCTTTCTCCCTGTTTCACCCTCACCAGAGCATTTTCTGACGAGCCGCCACCACCCAAAGGAACCCAAACCCCATTTTCCTTCTTCTCCTTTCCCAGACGCTGGAATCCGACAACTCAAACGAGGATAACAACAACTCGCGACCCAACGCCACCAGAAAACAATCAAAAAGTCGCCGAAAACAACCTCAAACTTGCCTGAAACCCCAAACCACCATAAACCCACCAGCGACCTCCAATACCGGCAAAACTCCGACCCAAAACCACCACAAACCACCAGATTCCAACCCCCTTTTCTCCTCATTTTCACTGTTCTTCTGCGAACAATACCAAACCACCGCCGGATCTCCACCCTCACACACGTCGTGAACTAGACCCCTTCCCCCTTTCGATTTTATGTTTATTTTGTTGAATAAGTCTTAGATTATTTCAATACAGACCTATTCTCCAGGGTTAGAACAGGTCAATTTCTGTTTGCTATTTTCTTGTTATTAGTGGAGCTAGTTGAGTCATTAGTGGAGTCGTGTCCTTTATTTTCGTTTTTTTAATTTCTCATGTATTTCCTATAAAAGGCATTGGAACCTATGAATAAATAGATCATTCTGGTGCATTTGCTAAGTCTCTGAAACTTACAGCTTACATTGTGGTATCAGAGCCAAAGCAAAACAAAGTGATCCAAAAGAGAGAAGATGAGCGACGACAAAACACTCACCAAGATTCCACAGTTTGATGGTCACTATGACCATTGGAGTGAACTTATGGAAAACCTCTTGCGTGCCAAGGGTTTGTGGAGTCTAGTGGAAGAGGGTTACACCGAACCGACAGAGGGAATCGAAGTGACTGCAGCGTAGAAAAGGAATCTTGAGGAGCTCAAGATGAAGGACCATCAAGTGAAGCACTACCTGTTTTAGGCAATTGACCGGGTTGTGTTTGAACAGATCTTGAATCGCAAAACATCCAAGATCATTTGGGATTCGATGAAGAGAAAGTTTGGAGGCAACGAAAAGGTGAAGCGGTCTCTTCTCCAAACCTTAGATTTTGAGGTTCTTAAAATGAAGAATGAAGAGAACATCGATGATTACTTTGGAAGAGTAATGTCTGTCTCCAACAAGATGAGAAGCAACGGAGAAGACATGTCAGATTCGAAGATTGTTGAGAAAATACTTCAAACTCTGACTGACAAGTTCACATATGTGGTGGTGTCCATCGAGGAATCAAAAGACACAAAAAAGATGACGATTGACGAACTGCAAAGCTCTCTGTCTGTACATGAAAAGAAATTTAAAAGGATCAGTCATGCAGAAGATGATCAAGCTCTCAATGTCAGAGGCAGAGGCAGAGGGTCATACAGGGGTCGAGGCAGGGGCAGAGGACGCTCATTCAACAAAGCAACAATCGAGTGTTACAACTGCCACAACCTTGGACATTTCCAATATGAATGTCCAAATAGGAACAATGGAGCACATTTTGCAGAGATCGAAGAAAAGGATGAAGTTCTTCTCATGGCGTATGTGGAACTTCAAGGTACTAGAAGAGGAGATGTGTGGCCATATGTGTGGAGAAAGAGGTATGTTCTCAAGCTTGGACACTAACTTCACACATAATGTTAAGCTTGGGAACAATCACAAACTGATGGTTGGTGGGAAAGGAGTGGTGAAAATAGTGCTTAAGGGAATAAGCTATGTGGTCAACGATGTGTATTATATTCCGGAATTGAAGAACAACCTGCTAAGTGTTGGACAACTTCAAGAAAGGGGTTTAGACGTACTATTCAAAGGAGGAGATCGAAACACATGCAGCATCTTTCATCCTTCAAGAGGAAAAATTGCAGAATCTGTTATGAGTACAAATAGGATGTTTATCTTGCTGGGTGAATCAAATGACAAAACAAAGGAGGAGAAATGTCTGCAGGTTGATATCTCAGACAAGGTAGAGCTGTGGCACCATCGATATGGGCATCTCAGCTACAAGGGACTTCACACATTATGCAGTAAAGAGATGGTTGTGGGTTTACCTGAAATTGGAGATGTGAAAACCACCTGTGAGGCGTGTGTCAAAGGGAAACACCATCGTGTTCCATTTCCAAAGCAGAGCAAGTGGAGAGCCACTGAAAGACTGCAGCTTATCCACTCTGATATCTGTGGTCCGATCAATCCACCATCAAACAGTCAAATAAGGTACTTGCTAAGCTTTATTGACGATTTCTAGAGAAAGACATGGATATATTTTGTGCTAGAAAAATCAGAAGCATTTCATCAGTTCAAGGCATTCAAAGCGCTTGTGGAGAAGCAAACTGGATTGTTCATCAAATGTCTGAGAACGGATAGAGGAGGAGAATACAACTCAAATGCGTTCAAGAAATTCTGTAGAGAGCATGGAATCAAAAGACAGCTGACCACCGTCTTCACGCCTCAGCAAAATGGCGTTGCTGAACGCAAAAACCGCACAATCATGAACATGGTGAGAGCAACGTTATCAGAGAAGGAGGTACCAAAAACTTTCTGGCCAGTTGCTGTGCAATGGGTGAATTATATTCTTAACAGATCTCCTACACTCATTGTAAAAGAAATGACCCCGGAAGAGGCATGGAGTGGAAGAAAGCCATCAGTCGAACACTTTAAAGTTTTTTGATGTATCGGATATGTTCATATCCCTGATGTTAAAAGAAGCAAGCTTGATGACAAAAGCGTGAAGTGTGTTCTGATAGGTTTTAGTAGTGAATCCAAGGCCTTTAAGATGTTCGATCCTGTGGAGAAAAAAGTTCACATCAGCCGAGATGTGATATTTGAGGAAGAAAAGAAGTGGAATTGGGAATATGTTGGTTATTCTGGTAAAGAAAGCATTGAACTTGAGTGGGAAAATGATTATGAAGACGTTGTGGATGCGGAGGAAGCGGAAGAAGCAGAAGAATACACTGATGACGTTCCTTCACCAAACAATCCACCAACTGTAGAAACGACAGCAACAACGGGCAGGGTGAGAAAACCACCAATCTGGTCTGCAGATTATGTCACAGGAGAAGGACTATCAGATATAGAGGAAGAAGCAAACATGGCTAGAGTCGAGATTGAAACTCTAGCTTTCATGGTCATATCAGATCCGACCAGTTTTCAAGAAGCCGTAAGACATCAGAAATGGAAACAAGTGATGAATGCTGAGATACAGTCCATCGAACGAAATCACACGTGGTCGCTGACTACACTTCCTATTGGAGCCAAGGCTATTGGGGTTAAATGGATTTACAAGACCAAATTAAATGAACTAGGAGAGGTAGACAAGTTCAAAGCTTGGCTGGTTGTAAAAGGGTATGCTCAAGAGTACGGAGTAGATTACACAGAAGTATTCGCACCGGTGGCTCGAATGGATACAGTGAGGATGATCATTGCTGTAGCAGCACAAAGAGGATGGGGAATCTATCAGCTCGATGTCAAATCTGCCTTTCTACATGGTGAGCTGAAGGAAGACGTATTTGTAGAACAACCACAAGGTTATTAAGTAGCAGGGAAGAAGGACATGGTTTATAAGCTGCATAAGGCTCTTTACGGACTAAAACAAGCACCCAGAGCTTGGTTCAGTCGCATTGAGGCTTATATCGTCAAGGAAGGGTTTGTAAGCAGCTCTAGTGAACAAACATTATTCATCAAACAAAAGGGAGGTAAAATTCTAATTGTGAGCATTTATGTTGATGATCTATTGTTCACTAGTAATGATGAGGAGTTGTTGAATGAATTTAAGCGCTCCATGAAGGATGAATTCGACATGACTGATTTGGGGAAGATGAGATATTTTCTTGGCATTGAAGTGATGCAGAAGGCTGATGGCATCTTTATATGTCAAAGAAAATATGCTGCTGAGTTGATCGAGAGGTTTGGGATGCAAAATTACAACTCCGTTTGCAATCCGATAGTTCCTGGACAGAAGGTTGGCCGAGATGAAGCTGGTGTGAAGGTCAACTCAACGCTATATAAGCAAATGGTGGGCAGCTTAATGTATCTCACAGCCACACGACCTGACTTGATGTTTGTGGTAAGTCTTATTAGTCGTTTTATGGCAAATCCTACTGAGTTGCACTTTGCTACTGCAAAAAGAATTATGAGGTACTTGAAGGGAGCTCTGGGATCTGGGATATGGTATCAACGTGAAGGGAAGAGTGAACTCTTAGGCTACACCGACAGTGATTATGCGGGAGATGTGGATGACAGTAGGAGCACTTCAGGCTATGTTTTCTTAATGAGTGGAGGAGCTGTGGCATGGTCCTCAAGGAAGCAACCAATTGTCACTCTGTCAACTACTGAAGCAGAGTATGTAGCAGCAGCTACATGTGTCTGTCAAGCCATTTGGATGAAAAGGATATTGAAAGAAATTGGGCATGAACAAAATGAAGAGATGGTTCTGTTCTGCGACAACACGTCCACTATCAAGTTGTCAAAAAATGCAGTCATGCACGGAAAGTCAAAGCACATAAGGGTTCGATACCATTTTCTCAGAGAATTGACAAATGAAGGTGTCGTTAAATTGGTCTATTGCAGCACTGAGGAGCAGCTGGCCGACATAATGACAAAGCCTTTGAAGATGGCATCATTTCAAAGGATCAGAGAAGCATTTGGAATGAGTATTGTGAACTGAAACTCTTGATCGAGTTCAGTTCAAGGGAGGAAGTGTTGAATAAGTCTTAGATTATTTCAATACAGACCTATTCTCCAGGGTTAGAACAGGTCAATTTCTGTTTGCTATTTTCTTGTTATTAGTGGAGGTAGTTGAGTCATTAGTGGAGTCGTGTCCTTTATTTTCGTTTTTTTAGTTTCTCATGTATTTCCTATAAAAGGCATTGGAACCTATGAATAAATAGATCATTCTGGTGCATTTGCTAAGTCTCTGAAACTTACAGCTTACATATTTTTCACAGGTTACCAGAAGCTCAAACACGAAACAACCAAATCGACTCTCATCTTCGGCAAATAGACTCCTGAAAAACCAGACCCACGTTGTGAAGGCAACAATTCCGCGCCTTACAGTAATCCAAATATTTTTTCCATTTTGTTTCTGAGCTTAGCATTTCTTATTTGTTTATGTGCTCACTAGAATTGTTTTGTTGTATTTTGATTATTATTGGTTAGTTTATTTATTATTTATTATGTTATTAGCATGATGTATTTGGATAATTTTTCTCTCACTGTTTCTTTTCTAGTATTTAGGATGAAGTCGCTGGAGTTCTTTTTTATTATTATTTTATTTTTGTTGGATTTTGATTGTTATTATTGGTTTGTTTTGTCTTCATCTATGTATATTTCCATTTTTAATTGTTTTGTTTAAGTTGATTTTATGTTAGTATATTTTCAGTAATTTATTCATTAGGATTTCTTAATCATTGTTAAAATTAGTTTGTTTTGCACTACATTACTTTGTTGGAATAATATTGAAAAATACACTAGTTAAAAATGGCATATGAAAAAATCTCTCCGTCGATTTTAGAGGCCTCCCCAATGTTAATAGATGAAAATTTACTTATTTTTATATTTTTTTATATGTTAAAAGTGGCCAATGAAAAAATCTCTCCGTCGGTTTTAGAGGCCTACCCTTTGTAAAGGACGAAAATTTAGTTTAAATTTATATTTTTTATGTTAAAATTGGCCGATGAAGAAATTACCGTCGATTTCCAAGATCTCCCATATTAATAAGGCGGGTTTTTATTTATTTATTTTTTAAGTTATTATTTGATTCATTTATTTTTATTCAGATTTATTTATTACTAACTGTTTTACTAAGTGTCTTTACAGGTACCCAGAATTGCTTCCCATTGAAGCTATTCGAATGAAGTTTGAATTATATTATTCATTGTTTTGTATATATTGACGTTAAGCAAACTTAGGCCGTTTTTTATATTATTGTTTTACTTCATTATTTGTTTATATTTCATGTTTATTATACTTGTACATTGTTGTTATCTCCTCCTCAATTTGAAAAAATGAATTCAGTCGGGAACCACAATTGTGGATTTCGAAGGATGCCTAATACCTTCCCTTCGGAATAACTTGAACCCTTACCTAGAATCTATTGGTTTCGTAGACATTTTTTATTAATTGGTTTCCTAGTTTTCCTAAAATTAGGTGGCGTCTCCCTTTCCCTTTAATCCCCCTTTACCTTTATTTCTTTTAAATTCTTTTAAATTTGAACTAGTTATTATTTTTTGAGTCACCGCCACGTTGCTCCTTTTTAGGGATGTCAACAATGGTAACCTAAGCGACATAATTACTATTTGAAATGTGTGATTGAACATATGTTGGTCCTCTGCATATTGCCATCTTTACTTCGTTCAAGTTATATCAAGAAATCTGATGATGATAAAATGAAGTTGTAGGAAGGATTAACTTTTTGCAACATTTAGTTTGAGATATTCATTCAAGCAGTTTTATTCTCTTTATTCATAAGTTTTCCTTATATGTGACTCTTTCTAATTTTCATTTATGTACTTTTTGCACTTCTATTGCAGGTAACTTCCTTTTACCAACAGAGATGTACAACTTTATCAAGTGCGTGCTTTTTTTCACTGTTGTTGCCTTCTTAGGGAGCTATTGGTTCGAGTTACATGGCATTCACTATGTCAATAAAAAACAACTTTGGGAATAGATGATCACTTAGGGGGGGTGTTGGTTTGAGTTAAATGGCATTCAACATGTTAATTAAAAAAAACCTTTGGGAAATAGATGATTCATTTGGCACTCAGGATGAAGTTTTTCTAATAATTTTATACTTTATTAGGTTTCTACTACTCAAGTTGAGTTCTACGGGATGAGAGCTTAATTTCCAACGAGTACTTAAAGGCACCATAAATTTTACATTATTGTATCAACTATTTCAGATATTTGGAATGTCAAACTTTTGTGTATCCTATGAGCTTGGAAGAAACTCATTTGTACTCAATTAAGTACATAATATTATTTTATTGTACTATTAGACAACCTTGGTCCCAATGCTTGGATTAAGAGCTATTGGTGCATCTTAATTTTAGACATTGCTTTCAGTGTTTCACGGATTTCTTTTTGCCGTAGAACTTTTCATTGACATAGTACAACTTATAAGAAACCGAAGCCACCATTAGATCTCCCACATGTAATGATCGGGCCTCGGCCTATATATATATGCAATTTTTTGGTGGTTCTTTTGTTTTAATTTGTTTTTTTTATATAGTTTTTTATATATTTAAAAATTCTGTAAAAATTATTATAAATCATGATAATTAACAACTTAAAATATTTTTAAGAAAACATATAAAAAATTGATTGATTCATAAAATTAATCTATCTGTGTCACATAAAATAGGACAAAAGAAGTAACATGTATTATATTTAATTTGAAAATTACATAAAAAGTATTGTAAATTTCAATAATTAACCATATTTGATTGACTATTGAAATTCTATCTGTGCTACATACATTGAGACAAAGAAAATAACATAAATTATTTAAAAATTACAAAAAAAACTACTATAAATTACAATTATTAACAGCTTAAAATTTTTAAAAGTCATATTAAAATTCTATCTATGTCACAAAGAAAAAAAGAAGAAGAAATAATATAAAAGAAATGAAAAGTGCAACCTGAAACCCTAAGCGTTAGATATGGCACAGAAGAAGTGTGTATCCTCCCAGCGCCATGGAAATTTAGCAAATACAAAAGCTCCAAATAAGAAGAAATCCATTGTTTATACAAAAAAAGCAAATCTTTCCAACCAAACTATTATTACCAACACAGAAAAGTTTAATCAGATTAACAATGGAGAAGAAGAAGCTACCCAAAAATTTAATCTTTCCAGATGCCAACACAAGAAGAAGAAGAAGAAGAAATCAGTACGTCCCTATCGAATTTGCCAAGGTATCTACTCTTTCTTTCTTTGTGCGATGTGTGTGTTTTGGTTTTTTAATGGCCAGCTTGTACTGAATTTCAGGGAAGAGTACTGTGGAGCCTTCTAATGATAATACAGACCAGATGCAGATTGATCAGGTGAGTTCTGAGTTCAATTGTTAAATGTGAGATAAAAATCATGATTTGAAATTATATCAAGTTTTATTTAGACATACAATTTGGATTTTTAAATTATATTTTTTGAAATTTGAACTAACTTCTAGTTGTTGTAGCTTTCTTTTTCTGATATACTCCATGTATTCTACTTGTTTAATCTAGGTCATAAGAATTCATTTCCAAGAGGAAATAATGATGGACATCCTCAGCAGGTTACCTGTGCGGACTCTTCTTCGGTTCAAATGTGTTTCAAAATCTTGGAAGTCATTAATCAATGATACTTACTTTAGGATGAAACATTATATTCATTCCAGGAATGACCAAAATTCCCAAAAATTTCTTATTACCGAATCGTTCTATGATAAGGATGATGTGTGTAACTTCTCTACTTCTTCTTTATCGATGGTTCAATTGGTTGAGGATGAACAAAAGCTTGATTGTCCTTCGATCTGCAAACCAAAGAATGTCATATTATTTTGTTCTTGTGATGGATTGGTTCTTATTTTTGTTTCTTCTCGAGGACTCTATGATTCTTCTGCAAGACTCTATGAGGAACTTTTGTTGTGGAACCCGTCCACAAGAGAGTCAATACTACTTCCCCATCCAGAATTTCGAGTGGAATATTGTGTATGTGGATTGGGATATGATGCAACTAGTGAAGACTATAAGATCCTTGCAATTAACCTGAATGCAGATGATAGTTTCAATACTTCAATTGAAGTTCTCTCTCTAAAAAGTGGTTCCTGGAGAAGAATTGGTTATCCTACTGGCATTCAGCGTGTTAGTGGTTTTAGGAATTGTGGTATGGATTATTTTGCATTTCTACATGGAGCATTTCATTGGCTTGGTATGTCACTCTCTGGATATTATACTACTGTTTCATTTAATATTTCAAATGAGGTGTATGGAGAGGTACCGTTATTGGAGCAAATGTATCATGTATGCCCCAGTTACCGCTTCATCGACCGTGGTGTTTCAGTATTGAGAGGAATGCTTTGCTTTTATTCTACGTATAATTATTGGAAGATGGGCTTGGACTGCACTTTTAAGTTGTGGATAATGAAAGACTATGGTGTTAGGGAATCTTGGACTAACTTTATTAAAATACAAGATACTTATCTTTTTCATTCAGCCAGACCAAAATATATGTTTGCGGATTGTGAAGTGTTGCTACACTGCAAACGTCTCGGATGTGTTTGTTCTCACGACATCTAGAGGACCATTTAGATTATACTGCCGTCAATGTCAATGTGTTACCGTTAAGCAAGGAATTGCTTATGCAGAGAGCTTGATCTCACCTAAATCATTTACTTAGTATTTGCATATGCTTTTTTCCTTTTTCTTCTGTCGAAGATTATGTAACAACCTCTCATTTTAATGAATTTATTTATTGCTGCTAAATTTTGGGTTCTGAATGTATTTATCAAAGTTGGTCAGTTTATTTATTTTATGTCCTCAGAGAAGCGTGCCACTGGAGCCATTTTCTTTGCTAACAACTGATTGATTACCTATTGTTGTTTGTCTAATCGTACATAGTAATTACGACAAGCCTACAACTAGTATACTGTTGATTCCTCAGCTGTAGATCAGTGGAACGACTCCTAGCTTGATTTATGTGAGCTGGTCCAGATGATTGTACTGCTCAACGTATCATTTTATAGGTTAATTCTACTCTGTTATCTCCTTAACTTGAGATTTCGTCCTATGCTTAATGATATGCCTACAATCCGGAAAGATGTCAATGTTTCCCTCGAGTCCTATATGCCAAGGTTGAGGTACACAAAAGTGCAATGGACTCAATTTCCCAGTTGATCGTTGGGCTATGTTGTAACACTGATGGGGCTTCACGTGGGAATTCTGGCCGTAGCAGAGTAGGAATTTGTTTGGAATCGAGGCGTAGTTGTAATGTCTCCCTGTCTCACTGTCAGAGTGACAAACTTATCAATATTTCCACCTTTACCCGCTAAATTTTGGTTGTGCTATCTTGTCATGCATTGTTATTGCAAAAACCATGCCTAATCCTAATAACCAACTAATTGATGTATAATCTTTGTTATATTGCATTTACATTATTATTATTAGCTATTCTAATATATTTTTGATTGTGACCAATGATGTTGCAACTAAATTAGCCCTCTTTGTTTCACCATTTGTATCAATTATGATTATCCTCCTGTAATTCTTTTGCAATTGAGTTCACATTCCAACTAGAAAGATTTTTGTTGATGATTGCACCCTAGCAGAAATCGCAATAGACAAATCAACCGACAACGATTATTAGTCGAGTGGTAATTATTATTTAATTCTTAATCAGAGCCTCGATCAGAGTCGACTCCTAGATATGGAGTTGTCTTTAAACTAAAATGCTGTATTTCTACTAACACTGCAATACAATAGGTAACAACCATCCATACAAGCTGTAACTGCAGACCTTTATCCTGTTGCTATATGTCCGAAGTATGTTACAATGTGAGCTTCTCAAACCATAAACTTTTGTGCAGGGAGAAGATAATGTAAGTAAGGGTAAGTTTCGTCTTGCTGTGGAGGAGTACAAATCAGCCTTGGCGTTGGACCCCAACCATTCTGCAGATAATGTAAATCTTCATCTTGGTTTGTGTGAAGTCTTGGTGAAGCTTGGTAGGGGGAAGGATGCTATATCAAGCTGTTCAGAAGCCCTTGAGCTTGATGGAGAGCTTATTGATGCTCTAGTGCAGGTTCTATCGTTATCCGCTACTGTTTTCAACCTTTAAATAAATACAGTTGATGACATTAGGATGACCGAATTCTATTAGACCATATTTCTTACAGAGGGGTGAAGCCAAGCTTCTAATAGAAGATTGGGAGGGAGCTGTTGCAGATTTGAAAGAAGCAGCTGAAAAATCTCCTCAGGTTTGTTGGCAATTTTTCTCGGTGGTTTTGTTTGTTTATTTGTTTTTTCCCTGTTTAAACCTTTCTTCATGTAGTTATACTGCATCTAAGATGAGAGAAGACATTGGCATGACAACTCGATCATGCCATCACATTGTGGTTATATTGATATGATGTCCTTTTTTTGGGGGTTGGGTTTGAGTTTTGCACATAACAAAGATTAGATTTTGCAAGTTTTGTGATAGCCATGACTAGTGGCGGAACCAGAATTTTCACTAAGGGGTGTCAAAATATAAAGGAATAAACCCAAGAAGAAGCCAAGGGGAGTCAATATATGATATAATATGCATAATATACACCCGTTGAAATGCATGTGGCTCCGCCACTCCAAGTTGAAGTGAGCTAGGTCCTTCCTTTCGACTCAACCAAGTTTGCTTGGTTTTTTTTTTCAAGAGATTTTTTGTTGCTTATCTGATATTTTCATTGCATACGAATCCATCTATATATGTGTGTGTGCGTGTGCGATCCTTTCTGTCAAAGTTTTATCTTTTTAGCCTTGGTATGTATGTCAAATAATCTGAAGTACACTTCTATAGGATAGGAGTATTCGTAAAGTGCTGATGAGGGCTGAGAGATCATTAAAATTGAGTCAACGGAAGGATTGGTAGAAGATATTGGGAGTGTCAAAGACATCATCTGTATCAGAGATCAAAAAGGCATACAAAATGCTTGCTCTGCAATGGCATCCTGACAAGAACGTTGACAACAGAGAAGAAGCAGAAAACAAGTTTCGTGAAATAGCAGCTGCATATGAGGTTTGTTTTCGTTTTCTTTTCCATTACTTTCAACTGAGGCATGGATGAAGAAGATGAAGTGGGAGGGAATTGGAGAGTTTTTTGGAGGCGGAGTGGAATGTTTGGAGAGTGAATGACGAGCTTGCTGGATGTATGCAGAAGTGGGAGAATTTTACCCATGTTGTGGTAATGAACGCAGGGTATCTTGTCCCTACCAACCAGGCAGTGAATTCTCAAGCGATGATCGAAGGTTGGGTATTTGAAAAGGGATTGTTCGCCACAAGGCTGATTAAGCAAAAGCCAAGCTATATGGATAAATCACTTTGAGTTCTTTGTGGCATGTGCTATTCTATTGTGTAGTTGTACTATGACTTCCTAGAAATTTGAGTTTTATGTTATTGTATCAGATCCTTACACGTTTGAATTGTCTTACATAGAAATAAAAGGTAAAACTTTCTGATAAATGCTTGGAGTGCATTTGGCTATCAATAATTTCTCTTGCTCCCTGTGCTTGTTCATCCTTGAGTTCTTCCTGTTTTCTGGGAATGAAAGACTAAAATGCTGCATCCTAACAATTCAGATGCACTGCAGTTACAGGTACCTGTTCGGCTGTTCCATAGGATATATGTGATTTTACGAAGAATAGTAAATTGTGGAAGTTTGTGATATTCAATATGCCCCTGCTGAAGCTTTGTGATAAATGTGACCCAAGAGTCGACATAGAAAAGAATCACAAATCACGATTCACCAAGTTAGCATGTTTTTTTGCTCAAGCGATTTACTGTTGGTACAAGATCTTGGAAGTGTCAACAACATATGTGTTAGAGGTCAAAAAGTCGTACAAAAAGCTTGCTCTGCAATGGCATCCTGACAAGAATGTTGACAACGGAGGAGAAAACAAGTTTCGTGAAATAACAGTTACATATGAGATTGGTCTTTTTGCATCTTTTCAGTTTTCTTTTGATCTGTGTTGTTTCTGTTCTTAATTGGTTCTGGAATTGTCGTAAAATACCTGATATAATGGTGGACAAAATTTTTAATATCTACAACATTTTTATTATTTTGGGATCATCTTTGTTTACTCTACAAGCTATAATTGTGGTGCATCAGTGGTGACGAAATCGTGCTTAAAAGTTTTTGACAACCCTTTGTCAATCTGGTCCTTTTACTACTGTCTGGGTTAATTTTCCAACATGTGGTTTTCTTGTTCCATACATAGTGAAAATATTTGTTAGTAGCTACCTTTTAATGTTTTCAAAATCATTTTTCTCGAGCTGGGGGTCTATCGGAAATAGTCTCTCTATCTCACCTTGTGTGTGAATAAGGTCTGCGTACACTCTATCCTCTCCAAACCCACTTGTGGGTAACTTTGGGTATGTCGTCGTTGTTGTTATTGTTGCCTTTCAATGTTATATTGATTGCATGAGTGGTCATTTCAGATAATATAGTTTGAAAATATTGTGTCAGTGCATAGTGACACTACTAGTTGAGTTTGTATACCAATGTGTTAACAGATTGCATTGAATAAATTGGTCTTTCTTCAGCTTTTCTCCCCCTTAGCTTCTTCTCTGTTAGCATTTTCCCCAATGTTACTTTGCTGCAATTGCGATTTAAAAAAGGATGACCTGTTTGTACTTTTTGCTATTTGTCTCAATGGCATGCCTCTCTTAAAAACCTTCTCGGCGATAAAGAGAAAACGTACATGATATGACAGGGGAGACGGCATTGTGACATGGGTTCAGGAATGGGCGCTGAGGATTCAACCCATTCTGTGGAGGAGAGGAGTTCAGGAACGGGCGCGGGAGGATTCAACCCATTCTTTGGAGGAGAGGAGTTCACGTTCCACTTTGAAGGAGGGTTTCCAGGAGGGCATTTAGCGGATACCATTTTTTACCACAATTATGTTTGTTTTTCATGTTTTCTTAAAGGCTTTGCCAAGAAACTATAATGACCTGGTTGGTCATTTTTGAAAACTTTCGTAAATTACTGTTTTACCCCTCCCGATATTGACCCTGAGTTATTTCTGATTGAGTTCTGAAAGTTGGTTTCAAACTTTGAGTAAAAAGTTGAGAATTGTGTAAGTTTTGATTTTGGAAGGCTAAAGTTGCTTAAAAGTGGTTTTCGGAGTCTTTTGGAGTTTCAAGTGTCGGAATGGAATTCTGATGATTCCATCAATCCCAAAGTGTGGAAATTGGTCTAAGAGAGTTGTCGGTTTCAGATTTGGAGTTTTTCTTGATGAGTTGAGGTCCTAAGTTGGAAATTGTGGAAGTTTAGCCTTTGGATTGGACTTTGGTCAACATTCGGGGTTCGGATGCTCGGATTGGAATTTCAAGAATTTAGTTGGATATGGGGAAAGATTTTAGGTCTAAGTAAAGTCTTGGTTGAATTTCTAGAGGTTTCAAGCTTGATTTGGCCTTTTAGGCGTTATGTTCATTTTTTATAACTTTTACGAGTTTCGGATCAAGGAGACCTTGGATTCGTGTTTCGATGGTTCCGTTATGTCCGGAACATCGAGTATAGTCAATTTGCATATATGATTTGTGTGTACAGGGTTCCGAACGAATTCCGAGGGTCCATTTAATGATTTGTGTTTGGCTATGTTTTGATGGTGTCTGCAGGCCTAGCTTTTGCAAACACTTGTTCGCTTAAGCGAACTAGGGGTGTGCACTATTCGGATTAAACCGAAAAACCAAATCAAACTAAATTGAATTTTAGTTTGGATTGGTTTTTTGGTTTGGTTTGGATTAATAATTTACTATGTTTGATTTTTTGGTTTGGTTTGGGATTTAGAAAAATAAAAACCAAAAAATCACAAAAACTGAATAATATATATATATTTAAAAAAATATAGGTTTAGAATTTTAAGCTGAAGTTTACCACTTTTGTCCCTTTTAGTTATTGTCTTTTATTATTAAGTTTATATTTTATATTTGGATCTCTATAATTGGTATACTTATAAGTATTGTGTTTTAAGTTTTACTTATGATTTATATTAGGAAGTATATTTAAGAGATTCAATATTATATATAGTTTCAGTTTTCAAATTGTAAATATATCTTTGATTATGTTATTAATTATTAACATAATCGAAAAAATCCAAACTGAATAGAGAAAAATCGAACCAAACCAAATTTATTTTGGTTAGGATTGGGTTACACTTTCTCAAAACCAAAAATAAAAAAATCCAAACCGAATAGTACAAAATCAAACTGAAAAATCGAATGCACACCCCTAAAGCGAACTTCACAAAAGGAAGGAGGCTTCGCTTTTGCAAGAGGCGCCACTTTAGCGGGGTTCACAAAAGCGAACATGTGGTTCGCTTTAGCGCACCTGAGTCCTCTTTTGCGACATCTAAAAGGGGCTTTGAGCAGAAATTTTGGGATTTAAGCCCCACTTTTCATTTTTGAGCTTTGTGAAACCCATGGAGGTGATTTTGAAGAGATTTTTTATGCTAAATCATTTGAGTAAGCCTTTGTAACTCTAAAACTTCATTTCCCAATAATTATTTATGGATTTTAACATCAAAACTTGAGATTTTGATTGGCAAATGGCTAGGTTTTTCAAGAACTTGAGTTCTAATCTAAAGTGGTGATTGTGAACTGATTTTAACTCCTTTTTTGAAGTGGTTTTCACTAATAAGTTCCAAATGTCTTCGGTAACATTTTCAAGTAAAGATTTTCGGATTCAAACCTCATTTTCAAAATTGAGATTTTGAGTTGATTGACCTATTTTTCAAAATGTATGAATTGGGAGTTGTTATTTCTAGAATCTTATTGTGATTACTTGATTGAAATAGATTGTGTGGCTTTGGGTGTTGTTCGGGATGGGAAGACTCAAGTCTTGGATTGACTATTTGATTGAATTGAGGTAAGTGATCTCTTAAACTTTGTAATCTAGTAGAATCGTGTATTTCCCTTCATTGTGTGTGTTGGGGAGTAATGAGAATGAGGTGATGGGTTCATTGTTCCACTTGATTAATCTTAATGAATAAAAAGGGGATTAATGAAAAGTCAACTTGTTGAGCTTAATGCTTGTGAATTGTCTTGTTGTGAACCCTATTTGATTGATTGATGAAATGTTAATTATCTCTTCTTTATGGTGTAAAATTACTTATTTGCATTGATATTATTGTGCACCGTGATGAGACATGTGATGTTATGCCGAAGGAAAATGATTCCGACAAGTGACATGATATAAAGCCAAAGAAAAATGGTTTCGGCTAGTGACATGATATAAAGCCAAAGGAAAATAGTTTCTTCTAGTGATAATGTGCCAAAGGAAAATGGTTCTGGCAAGTAATGTGATATAAATCCGAAGAAAAATGATTCCGACTAGTGATATGGTATAAAACTAAAGGGAAATAGTTCCGGCAAGAGTTGACTATTGTGACTTGATGTATTTTGATACTTGTGATTGATTTACTTGTTACTTGTGAGTGATCTACTTGATACTTGTGATTTGACACATTTGACACTTGTTGGTTGTTGAAATGTGACTACCGAACCTTTTGAACTATGTATTGTAGAACTGTTACGTTGGGCTGATTTCTATGCATGCTGTAGTTTGAGGTAGTTTGGTTGGGATGAAAGGAGTATTCGTTTTCTAGCTAGATTGCCTTATTTATTTGGTTACTTGCGAGTACCGTTATAACACCTCGAAAATTCCAACTCAAATCAGACCTTGAAATTTTTTTCTTGAGACTGGTGCCATGAAAGGCATCTACGACCCGTAGAAGTATCTACAGACCGTAGGTGGGTTCATAGAACCATGCTTTGAAAAATTGTTCTCAGATTCGATTTTTATGGACTAGACTACGGCTCGTAGAACCTTCTATGGTTCGTAAAAGGGCCTCGTGAAACCCAAGTCATGAAACACTCTAGTAAGTTTTCTACGAATTGAGCGGGACGACCCATCAAAGTTCTTACGGGCTATTGAGACATCATTATGTGATGGAGTTGGATAACTATACAACTCTAAAGAGTACCTATTATAAGTGTAGTTGTGATATATCTAAAATACCTTAACAACTCATAATCCTTATAGAACTCATCATAGAACTAGTACTATTCCTATATAAGATGTATTACTGGCGTGTATTTATTATTGAAAGAAGAGACACCTTCTTCACATAAAGAATTTTGTGTATTTTAACATGGTATCAGAAGCCGCCATGCCCACCTTTTCTTCCACCTCCCAACCTTTGATCATTGTGTTCTCTCCCTCGACTCCCTCCCATCTTAACCATGCTCATCACTTTATTTTTATCAAATTAACTTCTACTAATTATCTATTTTGGAAAACTCAATTGTTACCCTTTTTCCGTGGTCAAAATTTATTAGGATATGTTGATGGCTCTTTTCTGTGTCCACAATCCCATATCGTCATAGAAGGAAAAAAAACCCTGAAATTGATTCTCGTCATGCCCAATGGTCCAACAGGATCAACTCATATTGAGTTTTCTTATATCTTCTCTTTCGGAAAAGACCTTATCAGTTGTTATTGGTCTCGCTACCTCCAAACAAGTTTGGAATGCTTTAGAAAAGGCTCTTTCTTCCCCCTCCAATACTCGAATTCTTAATCTCTATATGTCCCTCAAGCAAGATGATCTTCTTATCACCTAATATCTTCAAAAGGCTAACCTTATTTCTGACGAGTTAGCTGTTGTTGGTAGACCTCTCTGCCTTGCAGATCTTAATATCTATATTTTTAAAGGTCTCTGTTCTGACTTTAAGGTCCTTGTAACCGCTCTTTCTGCAAGGCCTGAACCTGTGACATCTTCCGAACTTCATAATTTGCTACTAAATCATGATTTCATACATGGACACATCTTATATTCCCTCACTATATCACCCCTTCCACATAGTGACCAACCTGCTGCTCACTTCAGTCAATGATCCAACACTAATGATCGCTCTCAAAATAATACCTCTAATTATTGTGGTCGTGGAAGAAACTTTAGATGAAGAGGTGGAAGAGGTTGCCATTTCTCGTCCTCCCGAAATACTTCGAATGGGCAACCTTGGCAGAACTCTCTTGAAAACAAAGCTTGCTGCTAAATATGCAATGGCTACAATCACTTAGCGAACACTTTCTTTCAATGTTATAGTCACACGATTAATCCTTCCGCATCTCTCTCTCATCAAGCACCGATTCCATTGACTCAATCATTGTTCCTAGACACCGGAGCAACACACCATGTAATGCCTGATTTCTCTGACATTCATCAAGCAGAACCATACAATGGGGTTGATTAACTGCAGGTTGGCAATGGTACTGGTCTACCTATCCACAACACTGGTAACTCTTTCTTTCATTCCCCAAATAAATCCTTCTGTCTATCTAATGTTCTTCATGTTCCACTAATTACAAAGCCATTACTTTTTGTTCAACGTTTTGCCTATGACAATAGAGCCTTCTTTGAATTTCACCCTACTTATTTTCTTGTTATGAATCAAGCTACCAAGAGGGTCTTTCTTTCCGATCCGAGTAAAGATGGTCTCTACACTCTACCACTCAAGTTGTCCTCCTCATTTCGTCCCTCTGCATATTATTCAGCCAAAGCTTCTCAAAATTGTTGGCATATTCGCTTGGGTCATCCAACAAACAAGTCCTTCATCAAGTTCTACAACAACATGATTTACCGTTTTCTAGTTCTAAGTTGGATAATGTTTGTAACGCTTGCCAACTTGGCAAGTCACACCAATTAACTCTTTCCATCAGTAGCAATAAAAGTTCTTCATTTTTACAATTATTGTATGCGGATGTTTGGGGACTATCTCCTTTTCTTTCTTCAGAAGGTCACTGTTACTTTCTTGTTTTTGTGGATGACTATAGTAATTTTGTGTGGGGATTTCCAATGTTTAAGAAATCAGATGTTTCACATATTTTTCTTCAATTTAAGGCATTTATTGAAAATCAATTCAATACCTCCATAAAAGCTATCCAGATAGATGGTGGCTGCGAATTTCGTGTGCTTACTCTAGCTTTTAATAATCACGGGATACTTCATCGCCTTTCATGTCCCCATACTCATGAACAACAAGGAAAAGTAGAACAAAAGCATAGTCACATAGTTGAAACCGGTCTTAGTCTAATGGCACATAGCTCTACTCCATCAAAATATTGGCAATTTTCTTTTGAAACTGTTGTTTACCTAATCAATCGTCTTCCTTCTCCATCAAATAATATTTTTTCTCCATTCAAATTAGTTCACAAAAATCCGCCTGACTATCGCTTTCTTAAAGCATTCAAGTGTCTTTGTTTTCCCTATCTATGTCCTTATAATAATCATAAATTTGAGTCCAGACAAAGCCTTGTACTGTTCTAGGCTATAGTATGAAATACTTAGGTTATAGATACCTTGATCTGAAGTCAGGCAAGTTATATTTGGCCCGTCATGTGCGTTTCGACGAGGATAAATTCCCTTCCCTCTCAAATTCTCTACTAGGCTCACCTCCAATACACACAATCCAACCTAAATCTCCTTCGGTCTCATCTCCCCTTCATTTGCCTATCTCTTCTCCCACGTCCCATGTTCCTATATTATTAGGTGTGTCCGAATCAACCTCGACCCTAGTGTCTCCAACTTCCTCTCATAACCACGCCGTTATTCCGGTCCAAATGGTCCAGTCCTCCCCTGTCCCCATTGATTCCAAAAGAGCTGAGTCTCTTCCCTCCATACCACTGGTTTTTGATGTCTCCTCATTCCCATCTCTTCCTGCTCACCCTATAAAAACTACGTCGCACACCGCCAAACCTTCTTGTATCCCCAAGTCTACTATTAGGACTCATACCATGCAACTACGCAATATTCCACCATCCACCAATCTTGCTGTTGCATCGTCCTCCATATCTCTTCCAACCAGTGAACCAACATGCTTTACCACTGCTAATAAGTTTTCGGAGTGGCGTGATGCCATGACTTGCGAGATAACTGCTCTTTTGCATAACAAAACATGGTCTCTTGTTCCTCACAGCCCCTCGATGAATGTTTTGAGGTGCAAATGGGTTTTTCGAATCAAGAAAAATTCTATTGGCAGTATTGAACGTTATAAAACCATGTTAGTGGCCAAAGGATTTCATCAACAAGAGGGGCATGATTTTTTTGAGACGTTTAGTCCAGTCATCAAACCTACCACAATTCAAGTTATATTAACCATTGCTTCCACTCGTGACTGGCCTTTGCGACAACTTGACGTCCAAAATGCTTTCCTTCATGGTGACCTTTGTGAAGAGGTATATATCGCTCAATCTCCCGGCTTTATTCACCCTCATCTCCCCGATCATGTTTGCAAGTTGCACAAGTCTTTATATGGACTCAAATAAGCCCCTCGTGCATGGTATTTGAAGTTTCATAGCTTTCTGTTGGATGTGGGTTTCTACAGCTCAAAGTCTGATGCCTCTCTGTTTGTCATTAATTCTAATGAAATCAAGGCCTACATGCTTGTGTATGTAGAAAATATAATGTTTACTGGGAGTGATTCTACATTCTTGGAGAATATTATTCTTCGATTGGGTTCTGCCTTTGCCATCAGAGATTTTGGATCGTTACATCTTTTCCTCGGCATCCAAGTTGCACGTACTAAGGCTGGACTCTCTTTGTCCCAGTGTCACTATTTCTAACTTATTGGAACGTGCTAAAATGCAGCTATGTAAGCCACTGATAATACCCATGTCTACTTCTACAAAGCTTCACCAAAATGACAACTCTCCTTTTCATGATTCGTCTTTGTACCGTCAAATTGTGGGAGCTCTTCAATACATCACCCTCACTTGTCCATATCTCTCTTTCGTGGTGAACAAAGTATGTTAATATATGCATAATCCTTCCACAAATCAATGGGCTGCAGTCAAAAGGATACTAATATACTTGTAACACACTAAAGATATGTGTCTCTCCATTCCTAAGTCTGATACTCAGTTTCTTCAAGCCTTTGCGGATGCTGATTGAGCTGGCTCATTGGATGATCGAAAATTGACAGGTGGTTATGCTATCTTCATGGGATCCGCTTTAGTGTCTTGGTCATCAAAGAAACAATGTACAGTTGCTAGGTCTTCAATTAAATCAGAATATAGAGCTTTAGCCGATGCTGTCGCGGAGCTAACTTGGATTCAATCACTTTTATTTGAACTTGGCGTCTCTCTGCCCAAAGCTATTATCTTATGGTGTGACAACATTGGCACTGTATACTTATCTGTTTATCCTATATTCCATGCTCGTACCAAACATGTGGAAATTGATTTCCATTTTGTCAGGGATAAGGTGGCGCGAAAGGACTTACTTGTGCTGTTCATCTTTTTCGAGGATCAACTAGCCGATATCTTCACCAAGCATTTTTCACCAACTCATTTCCAGTTCTTAAGGGAAAAACTTAAAGTTGGCTATCCACCTTCCGTTTGCAAGGGGAATATTGAGACATCATTATGTGATGGAGTTGGATAACTATACAACTCTAAAGAGTACCTATTATAATTGTAGTTGTGGTATATCTAAAATACCTTAACAACTCATAATCCTTATATAACTCCTCATAGAACTAGTATTGTTCCTATATAAGATGTATTACTGCCGTGTATTTATTATTGAAAGAAGAGACACCTTCTTGACATCAAGAATTTTGTGTATTTTAACCCGTGCGGTAGAAATTGTAACACCTTAGATTTCAAAAAGGGAAAAGGTTGCACGGATTTTTTGTCAACTGGTTCAGGTCTACGAGACCAGTCTACGGTTCGTAGAACTTTCTACGGGTCGTAGACCAGTTTCGTAGAAAGGGAGAAAATAATTTAAAAAAAAAAAACAAGTTTATAACTTTTCTATGAGTGAACAGGACGGTCCGTCAGATGTTCTACTAGTCGTATGTAGGTCTCGTAGGAAGGTCCCATACTTAGTGAAATTTTAAGGGTCAAAGTTGATTTATACGGTTGGCGTGTACGGACCATAGAAAGTCCTACGGGCCGTAGACATGTTTCATCAAAAGTTGGTCAAAATTAAGGCTTCTGAACTTTTCTACGGTTGACCAGCACAGTCTGTAGAAAGTTATACGGACCATAGGTCCAAACCGTATGAGGGATCATCAATTATTTTTAAGGGGTTTTTGGATCTTTTCCTAAATGTTTTAAGCCTATACTATGTCGTTTTGGCCTCTATCCTAAGCCATATATAAAGATTTTAAGTCAAATCTACCCACTTTAAACCCATTCTCCTATTTTCCTTAAAACTCAACCAAATTCATTCTCCCAAATTTCCTCTCAACCTAAGGAAGAAGAAAAAGCTAGGGTTCACTCCAAGGTCTTCAATTCACCATTCATCTTGGGCTTTGAGTAGCAAGGTATGTGGCATTCACTCATAGAGTTCATTCCTCCATGGGTCCCCAAAGTTTTCAATTTTCTCAATTCAATTTCAATTGATCAAATTAGGATTCTTCTTAATTCTCCATGAGTTCTATTCAATTATGATTTAATTGTTGTTTTTCAATCTTCTATTGCATGATTTAATGTAATTACATGATTTTGAGTTGAATTCACATGAACCCATGCATGAACCATGATTTTAGATTATGAACCCATGATGAAGCTTATGAACTATGAAGTATGAATTTATGAAGATGTGCATGCTTTTATGAAATTGATGTAGATGTTTTGAGGATGCTTTGAGAGGAAAGTATCATTGTTGTTGTGAAAGGTTTCCTCACATACGAATATGATCATCATTGTGAAATGTATTTCTCACATATGGATTCACATTGGTGAAAGGTTTTCTCACCTATGCTTGAATTTTATTTTAAGGAGCTATTCTAAGTTTTGATTTTAAAGATGTGGATTGGTATTGATCATTGCTCTTCCTATGTTATAATGATATTTGACTTTTATCTATTCTGTTGGGATTTAGACTTAGCACCGAGAGGACTTTGAGGTGGAGGCTCAAATAGGGTAGTCTCTAGTAGAAACCTTTAGTCCCTAACTACGTGCCCCCATAGGATTATCTTAAATGACTTAGCTAGTGGATCCATTTTAGCAAAAGATGATGTGTACGGATGCTACCTTGAAAAGTAGAATCCCCTTCTTTTGGTATGAGGGATATAACGGATTTCATGATATAGCTCTCATGTTCTTATTGTCGGTTAAAGCTAATATCCCACAAAACATGTATGTTTCTTTCAAAGTTTTCTTATGTCTCTTCTTTTAAATGTCTTGACCATATTTCATGAGTTATGTGTTGTTGTTTATTTAAGGCTTCCAAATGTTCAAATATTGGTCATGCATTACATGTTTAAGCTACTTATGTCATTATGTCTATTTATGCATATTGCCCCATACTTAGTACATTCCATGTACTAATGCATACTTGTGCATATATTGTTTCACTAATGTAGGGTCTGACGCTCCTACCTCTCACACTTGTGGCTAGTTGATCATTCTACCAAATTCAAGAGTTGGTGAGTCCTCATGTTTCGAGGACCGAGACACATTTACTTGCTTTATGTTTTTCTAGTTTTCGGATGATGTATGTGGTGTATGAGTTACTACCTAACCACTCCTTTGATGTTTAGATGGCTTGTTGAGACTACGTTAGACTTTCGCTTTGTCAAACTCTTTTATGATATAAGATTGTTACTTTTGAAATCTTTATTTCTATTATCTTGTATGATGTACGCTAAGTGGCTCGTGTAGGGCCTTTTGGGGTTCTATATGCCATGTTACACATAGGTTATATTTTGGGTCATGAAATACTTGGTATTCAGAGCACAAGGTTTAGAAAGATCCTAGGATGTCTCACAAGCAACGTTGAGTAGAGTCTTGTTCATGAGTGTGAAGCACGCCACACTTATGAATAGGAGGCTATAATGTGTTTAGGAAATTCCACTTCTTTCATCATTCTAAAGTCATGCAATAGAATGTAACTCTACATGTCTCTCTCCTAATCCTCGTCCGATGCCCCTCAAAGAATATACGTTAGAAGGAATGTGAGCGAGAATGTGGTACAAGAAGTTCTTCAAGCTCCGGCTGATCCTTTGGCTGAGGAAGTGACTAATGCAGAGTTTCGAGTCGCTTTCCAAGTGTTGGCTCAGGTATGACGGCTAAAGTTGATATAGAGGCTAATGTTCCCGTGAACCCAAATATGGGTACGTTGGTGGCAAGGATAAGGAATTTCACTAGGATGAATCCTCCAGAATTCCATGGTTTCAAGGTTGATGAGAATCCTCAAGAGTTCATTGATGAGGTTTACAAGATAGTGGGAATTATGGGAGTGACTACGATTGAGAAGGAAGAGATAACCGCTTATCAACTTAAGGGTGTTTCTCAAGTTTGGTTCAACTAATGAAAGGAAAAGAGGGCGGTTGATGCGGGTCCTCTTGATTGAGAGAAGTTTAAGATTGTTTTTCTTGATAGGTTCTTTCCCCTTGAGATGAGGGAGGCAAAGGTACTTGGAATCATCAACCTTCGTCAAGGAAATATGAGTGTGAAGGAGTATGCGTTGAAATTCACTTAATTGGCTAGGTATGCTCCGACTATAGTTGTCGACTCTAGGGCAAGGATGAGTAAGTTTATTTCAGGTGTGTCCGAAATAGTCATTAAGGAATGTCGTACCGCCATGCTCATTAAGGAAATCAATATTTCACGTTTGATGACACATGCCCAACAACTAGAAGAAGAGAAGATTAAGGAAAGATCTAGAGAGGCAAAGAGGGTAAATATCGGTGACGGTGACTTTTCACATTCAAGGTCTGATGGATAAGATCGCTTTAAATTCCGATGAAGGTTTTCCGGTCAAGGTTCCTCTAATGCTCCGGTTCCTAAGTTCAACAAAGAAAGAGTGTCTAACCCTAAGTCTCAAGGAAGAAATGGTGGTGGAAATAGATCTTCGATTCTCGTATGCCAAAAGTGTGGCAAGAGTCATTCGGGAAAATACTCGATGGGTACGGATAATTGTTTTGGTTGTGGCAAAAGTGGTCACCGTTTGAGAGATTACCCATCTAGAATTGACAAGGGAAATAATGGTAGGCAAGCTCCGCCTAGTGGTTCAGGTTCGAGTGCTCCAAAGAAAAACTGATTCTATGCACTTCAAACTTGGCATGATCAAGAGGGTTCTCACGATGTGGTTATCAGTATGTTGAAAGTCTTTAATCTTGATGTTTATGCTTTGCTTGATCCCGGTGCTACTTTGTCTTTTGTCATGCCATATGTGGCTGTGAGATTTGATGTTTCTCCGGATGTGTTGTTGGAACCTTTTTCTGTCTCTACTCCTATTGGAGAATTTATTATGGCTAAGAGAGTCTATAGAAATTGTCTCGTCTTCTTATCCCATAGAGTCACTCATGTTGATTTCGTAGAGATTTATATGTTGAATTTTGATGTTATTCTTGGTATGGATTGACTCCATTCTTTTTATGCTTCTGTTGATTGTAGAACCTGAGTGGTTAAGTTTCAGTTTTCTAATGATCTCGTCCTGGAGTGGAAGGGGGAAATTCTATGCCTAAGGGTCAGTTTGTTTCTTATCTTAAAGCTAGGAAAATAATTTCCAAGGGTTGCATATACCATCTTGTTCGGGTTAGGAATACAGATTTCGAAACCCTTATTCTTGAGTCGAATCCCATTGTAAATGAATTTCCAAAAGTGTTTCCCGATGATCTACCTGGTGTTCCTCCCAAAAGGGAAATAGACTTCGGTATTGACCTTCTCCCAGATACGAAATCTATCTCTATTCCTCCTTACCATATAGCTCCGGTAGAACTTAATGAATTAAAGGAACAATTGAAAGATTTGTTGGATAAGGGTCTCACCGATCGAGTATCTCTCCATGGGGTGCTCCAGTTTTGTTTGTTCATAAGAAGGATGGTTCACTTCGCATGTGTATTGATTACCAACAATTAAATAAGGTTACCATCAATAATAAGTATCCTCTTCCAAGGATTGATGATTTGTTTGATCAACTCCAAGGAGCAAGCTATTTCTCTAAGATTGACCTCCGGTCGGGTTATCACCAATTGAGGGTGAAGGAAAGTGACATCTCGAAAATGGCTTTTCGAACTTGGTATGGTCATTATGAATTCTTGGTAATGTCATTTGGATTGACTAATGCTCCGGCTGCATTCATGGATTTGATGAATAAAGTGTTTAGACAATATCTGGATATATTTGTGATAGTGTTTATTGATGATATCTTGATTTACTCTCGGAGTGAGGATGAGCATGCCGATCATTTAAGGATTGTGTTGCAAATTCTTAAAGATCGTTAGTTATATGCTAATTTTAATAAAAGCGAGTTTTGATTGAGATCCATTCCTTTTCTAGGTCACATTGTTTTCGGTAAAGGAATTGAGGTTGATCCCAAGAAGACATAAGCAATTAAGAATTGGCCTAGACCTCTATTCCCTTCAAATATATGGAGTTTATTGGGTTTGGCTGGTTACTATAGAAGGTTTGTGGAAGGGTTTTCTTCTATTGCCTCTCCACTGACCTCGTTGACTCAAAAGATGGTTAAGTTTCTATGGTCGCAAGCATATGAAAAAGCTTTCAAAAATTGAAAGATAGGCTTACCATCGCTCCAGTGTTGACTTTATTTACCAGAAGGCTCTGATGGATTTGTTGTTTATTGTGATGCTTCAAGGATTGGATTAGGGTGTGTTCTTATGCAAAATGAGAAAGTTATTACTTATACTTCAAGGCAACTTAAGATTCACAAAAAGAACTATCCTACCCATAATTTGGAATTAGCGGCAGTTGTTTTTGCCTTAATGATTTGGAAGCATTATTTGTATGGTGTCCATGTTGATGTCTTTACTGAACACAAAAGTTTGCAATATGTATTCAAGCAAAAAGATCTAAATCTTTGCCAAAGGAGGTGGCTTGAGTTGCTAAAGGATTACGACATGAGTGTCCTCTATCACCCTCGGTAAGGTGAATGTAGTGGCCGATGCTCTTAGTCGACTATCAATGGGTAGTGTTGCACATGTTAAGGAAGATAAAAATGAGTTGGTTTGTGATGTGCATAGATTGGCCCGACTGGGTGTTCGTTTTGTTGATTCTAATGAAGGTGGAGTAGTTGTTCGTAATGGCTCGGAATCATCTTTTGTGTCGGATGTAAAAGCTAAGAAAAGTCTTGATCCAATTTTGGTTGAATTGAAGGAAGTGGTGCTTAAGAAGTCCATTGAGGCTTTCTCCCGAGGGGAGATGTTATGCTTCGGTATCAATGTCATTTTTGTGTTCCCAATGTTGATGATTTGAGGGAGCGAATTTTATTGGAAGCCCATAGTTCTCGATATTCCATTCACCCGGGAGCCACCAAGATGTATCGTGACTTGCGGGAGGTCCATTGGTGGAATGAGATGAAGAAGGATATTGCAGAATTCGTGGCTAAGTGTCTTAATTATCAAGAAGTAAAATTTGAGCATCAAAAGCTGGGAGGTTTATCCCAAGATATTAGTGTTCCTACTTGGAAGTGGGAAGATTTGAATATGGACTTTATTGTTGGTTTACCCCGCACCCAATGGCAATATTACTCAATTTGGGTTATTGTGGATCGTATGACGAAGTCGGCTAATTTCATTCCCGTCTAGGTTTCTTATTCGGCAGAAGATTATGCTAAGTTATATCTAAAGGAAATGGGGTTAGATTGCATGGTACCCAATTATCTCCTATCGTGGTACCCAATTTACTTCTCAATTTTGGAAGTCTTTCCAAAAAGGTCTTGGTACCCGTGTCAAGCTTAGTACGGCCTTTCATCCTCAAATCGATGGTCAAGTGGAGTGTACTATCCAAACTTTGAAAGATATGTTGAGAGCTTGTGTGATTGACTTCACGGGTAATTGGGATGATCATTTGCTTTTGATTGAGTTTGCGTATAATAATAGCTATCATTTGAGTATTGATATAACTCCATTTGAGGCTCTTTATGGTAGGAGATTTAGATCTCCTATAGGTTGGTTTGAAGTTGGTGAGGTCGCTTTGGTAGGGCCCGAGTTGGTTCATGAGGCTGTGAAAAAAGTTCGACTCATTAGAGAAAGGCTATGGTCGTTTTGCTTAGGGTTTCATATGATCTTAATGGGTCTTGGTTAATGTTGATTTAATTGTTTAATTTCCATCTTTCTATGCATGAATTAATTAATCTATATGATTTCCAATTGATTTCTATAAGACCCATGCATTGTTCTTGATTTTGACTATGAACTTATGAAGATATGAATATGATTCATGAAAGTTCATGCATGATTTATGAAAAGAGATTTTTATGATCTAAGGTTGCTTCTAAGATAAGCATTAATGAAATTGTGAAAGGTTTTCTCACATATTAAGAAATCATGATTTTGGTGAAAGGTTTTCTTACACTTGTATGATTCATGATTTAAGGAGCTACTCTACGATGATTTAAGCTTGGATTAGTAACTTAGTTGTGCTTTTCCATGTATGATGATATGTTTATGAATATGAATATTCCGTTGGGATTTTACTAAGCACCGAGAGGATTTTGAGATGGAGGCTCTCCTGTTAGTAAATGTCGGGTCTCTAGAAGCAATCTCCTTGTCCCTACCTATGTGTCGCCCCCGTAGGATTGTCTTAAGTGACATAGCTAGTGGATCCATCTAAGCTAGAAGTTTAAGGTCTTTGCCTTGGCAAGTAAGGGCATATCTTTTCGGTGTGGGAGCAAGACACCGGATTCCACGTTATAGCTCACGTGGTCTATGTTGGTTAATGGTTAATATCCCACTAAATGAACTAAGTTACTTCAACGGTTTTTATGAAGCTTTCCTTATGATTCTAAGATGAATTGACCATGTTCATGATTTATGATTCTCCTTTAAAGGTTTTACTATGTTTTAGCTTGGTCATGCATATCATGTTTTTCTTTATGTCCCCTTATGATCATATTTTACATTTATGCAAGTCTCTCATACTTAGTACATTCCATGTATTGGATTGGTGAGTCCTAATACTTTGAGGGCAAGACAATGAAGACTTTACTTTTGATGTCATTTACTTTTAAGACTTGTACGTGGTGTATGAGTTACGTCCCCACCACTTCTTTTGATGTATTAGATTTCCTTATCAAGACTATGTGTAGACTTCCGCTCTTATGTCAATCTCTTTTATGATGTGAGACCTATTGCTTAATCTCTCGTATTTTCTATAATATATTGTTGTATGTATGTCAAGTGGCTTGTGTAGGGCCTCTCGGGGTCTTATACGCCATTTCACGTCTAGGGTGTACTTTGAGTTGTGGCAGGGATGTTCCACGAACCGTAGAGCCATCCGTGAAGGCTTGCTACAATTTTTTAGCAACTTTGTGGGGTTATTTTGGTTCTTTCCCAAGCTTTTTAAGTCTATTCTAAGTCGTTTGTAGTGTTTTAACTAAGTATATCACTCAACTAACTAGTTTTCCTCTCAAAATCATCAATCTAAACGTTCAAGTGTCTAAAAATTCTCTCTAAACTTACCTAGAGTTCCTCTTCTCCATTAAGAACCCTAAAACTTCTATGTCAAAAATTCAAGATACAAAGAGAATCCTTCCACCCAAGGGTTTCCCAAGTTCTTCCACTCTAAGAATTTCATAAAAGAGTTTCTTTTATCAAGATCTAGCACTAAGATTCCAAGATCAAATGTTTCCTCCAAGAAAGCTAATGTTCTTCCTCAAGCTCAAGATAAAATCAAGTCTCCACCAAAGTTTTCAGTCTAATAGCTTCATAATTAGGTATGTAAGGCTATTCATAGTGTTGGACTAGTTTGTCCTCGCGCCCTACATCTAAATTCAGTCAGTAAGAGTTATATTCAGTATTCTACTGAAAGATCCGTGAAATTTTAAATTCGAATTGTATTCTTATTCCGAGTTTTGATTTCTTAATTATGAGATTATAATATTTTATGCATTGAGATTATTGGGTTGTTGTTCATGCTTTTATTTCACATGAATCCTAGTTGATGATATTTTATTGAAAGCCTTTGTGCATTTATTTCTATGCATTGATAAAGTGAATTCAAGAGTATTTTAAAGAATCTTTTGAGAAGAGTTTAAGGAAACACAAATGGTTCCAAAAGTATTATTTTTCACATTGAGAAAAGAACTATGATTCATGATTAGTATGACAGTAGAGCATGACATCAACGTTTAAGCAGTATGACTTCCCGAGTCATCAATGATCAGATCACAATATGATTTCAGATATAGTTTTCATGATTACAACCTTAGTACATGTTATTTCAAGAGTTTTAAGAGAACCTTCTACCTTCAAATCTTTTCAAAAGCATTTGCTACCGATGGGTCAGAATTTTTTCCCATAGATGCCCTCATAATTTATATATAAATAGTTATGTTGGTCTGTAAATTTCAATTTAAACACCTTATTAATTTTATATATAAATAATTTACCTCATAACCCACTACAAAATATGATATTATACATAATTTAATACATGTATAACTCACCTCTAAACCATATACCCAATGCCCCTAAAGGCAAATAAAAAAGAAAAAATAAGGATTGGATTTGTACTTTGTAGTATATACCAAAAAACGAATTTTAAAAAAAAAACAATATTCCAATAATACAAAGATTCTAAAAATAAATAATATATATAGTGTGCAAAGGAATATAGAAACAAAATAAACCCCAAAAATTTTGGTTTCATTTTACACAAAATAGGCTTCAAAGTTTCCTTTCTAAAACCCCTCTTATCTTCTTCACAACAACAGAGGAAGAAAAAGGTTCATTCCTCTGTATCATCCACCATGAGGAAGAACCGACCCGTTTTCGTATCAATGGACATTCCGGCTCTTGAATTGTCCAACACCAGTATTCAATCTTATCCATCACAACAATGGAAGAGCAAATTTGTCGGTTCTGCCGGTTATTCTAAAGAAATTGGGTGTAATTTTGGTTGTATTTCGTTATCGGAGAATTTGGATGAAAAATCGTTTAAAGGATTTAATCCTACTGCAACTCAGCTTTTAAAACACCCTTTGGCTATGGTTGCTTTGGTTCCTAGAGAAGCTGCATTGTTTGCTGCTGGTGCTATTGCTGGTGCCGCTGCAAAATCTGTTACTGCACCTCTTGACCGTATCAAGCTCCTCATGCAGGTTCTTTTTTGAAACCCCTTTATGTAATCGTACCTCCGTTTCAATTTGTTTGTCTTGTTTTGACTTGAGATGGTGTTTAGAAGTATCAAAATGCCCTTTAATCTTGAATCTTGAATCTTGAGGTGTTAAACATATTGTGTGGAAAGTTGAAATTAAAGAGTTGGTCAAAATAAAAAAGAGTTTCAGACTAATGAATTGAAACTGAGGGAGTAATTGTTTTGGGTGTTTTTAAGTATCATATTGCTATTGTTTCTTTGGATGATTGAATTTTATCAGTTTAACTTTAGGCTTAATTTCTTGATAATTTAGGCTTTTGTTTATTCAGCTGAAGAAAAATATTTTCCATATAGACAATCATTTTATAAATTTTTTTAAAGTAAATAAAATGGGTCCCAAGAAAGTGAAGAGAATGTCCCCCCTCCCCCAGGGTGTCAATTCAAGAATAAAGATAGTACAGCATGGGTTGTGTGGCAAGAATGAGTTCGAATCTTGGCAAGTGAACCAAGAAAAAAATAGACTGGATGAAGTAGCAGTAGATATAGAGGATTCTTATGGATTTAATGATACTTTATAAGTAGTAAACTGTAACTAAATGTTCAAATTGAACTACAGTAACTAAGAGTGGAGTGCAAAATGACGTTGGAGCATATTTGGTTAGTGGACTGGATGAAATAGTATGAGATATGGCCAGATAAGTCATCTGCTGATAAGAATATTGGCTTAGTTGCGGCTAAGTGCGATGGTACTTCAATTCACATGAATTCTGTTTGGTATTACTGACGTTTGCTAGTATTTGTTTTTTTTTTCATAGTTTGAAAGATGGTTAGTTTGCTAAATTACTCATTTCAAGGATTTATAACCTTTAAACTTCTATGATTTCTGAAATGATAGCCAAAAATGCCACATCCTTTGTGGGAGTACTTTTTATCAACTTCTACTCTTGCCATCTTATGCTATATTCCTGATTGTGTAGCTTAAAATCCCAAAGTAGCTTGTTTGTCCAGTCTTTCATGTCTCTGGAAGAGGTAGAGAATGAACATGTTAAAAGGAACAATGTGCTTATTACTGCTGATTTTTCTGTACCATGAGAAGGAGGAGAAAGAATGACTTGCCAGATACATATCGGTGGAAGAATGATATTTGGAGTTACTTCTCATCGTCCCACCACTCCTCTGGTGTGAGAGCTGTTTCAGAATAACAAAAGTTTCTGTGTTGGAACTTGACATTGCAAGCATCCTTTCTCACTATGCAGTTGTGTAGCCGATATGGAAATCCTAAGCTCATACTTATATTCATATACATTGCCTCAATTTTGTACTTTGTACTTGCTATTAGCTTCAGCTGATGAGACCTTTTCTTGTAAAAATCCTTCATACGGCCATCGTTTCTGGTTACTCGTATGGTGACTCTATGGGTTTGAAATGCATTTTGTATTTAACCACAACCACTTTTTTGTTTTCTATCTTGCACTTATATCTTCCTTATTTTCGTGTTGGTTGCAAGACACATGGACTAAGAGCTGGGCAAGAAGCTGCAAAGAAAGGAATCGGATTCATTGAGGTATTGTATTGCTGTGTTGCTTCTTGTTACTTTCTGAGATATACAACATAGACAAGCTATGTTATTGAGTTTCCAGAAGTCTGGTGTTTCCTATTCTCTGTTCGTTTATATTGTACGAGTTTTAGTATTATGATGATTGATCTGAAAGAGTAAAGGAGTGATCTGCAGTATCATAGTTAGAAACTATTTTATTGGGGATGACGAAGGCTCTCCCTTACACTCTACACTTTAGGGTAGAGATACAGTCAACTTGTCAGTCAGCATTGTTGACTGACTTCTACCGATTAAAAATTGTAGAATTTGGCGTATGCCTCAGTTTTCCATCTTTAGAAAGTTTTTTTTTAAAATTTTTTTGGATGATAGACATTATGATGAATATATAAATCTAGTAGCATACTATTTTCTGCCTTTTTATTTTATTACTTCTCTTTACTTAGTTATAAACCTTTGATTCTCTCTATAATGTTATATGTTGTGAAGCAATTGAGTCCCTCATCGATTAAAAAGACTACAAGTACTGGATTTATAATCTAAATGGGCTCTCCCACCTTATAGGCAAGTATTTTGGGTCAGGCTCTCCTGTTTACCTTTAACAGTTGATATCAGAGAAGGTTGATCAACTCTTGAGGCAGCAACTTGGACTTTTGGCCCGTGAGTGGTGGCTTGGATTCATGAGGGGTACCAGCGATGGCCAACTGGCAGGGGTCAAGGAGTGGCCTGGACTTCGTAACAAACTAACACCCCCCTAAAAAAAAAAAAGAGAAAAGAAATGAGATACATGTCATAATAAATTTGGTCACAGGGGTGCCAGAAGTGGTGGCCCGGATCTACACAAGTGGCACCAGCTGTGATCAACAATGTCTTTGGTACTCAAGAGCGCGATTGTTTTGAACCAATTGAGTTCCTAAGGGTCCTAGTAATGGGTTTATCCGTTGGGTTATCCTATTTAATAAATAGCCATTATGGTATTTCTTCTTCTATTTGTCTTTTGTGCAAACCTCCCATAGGGTGATAATTACCACTCGTAGACGCCATCATTGGGTCATATGATTCTCAAGATTTTGATGTATGCCTGAAATTGGATTGCAGGCATTTGCATTGATTGGGAAGGAGGAAGGTATCAAAGGATATTGGAAAGGAAACCTTCCACAGGTATTTGCACCATTTTTCCACAGAGTCACATTTCCAGTGAATTCTTGGTGATTGCTGTTTTTAGGCATCAAGTTGATTATTTTCTTTTAATGGTTTAGGTGATACGGATCATACCTTATAGTGCGGTGCAGTTATTTGCTTATGAAACCTACAAGGTAATGAAACATCTTTGGAGAAAACTTTAACACTGGTTTGTTTGTTTGGCTAGAATGAAGTTGATTTCACACTTTCTATTTACAGAAACTTTTTCAAGGAAAGGATGGGGAGCTTTCTGTCATTGGAAGATTAGCAGCAGGTGCTTGTGCTGGCATGACTTCTACTTTTGTAAGTTTGCATTACGTGAACACCAAATAGTTTTTCTAAGTTGTCCATTTGGCATATAATTTTTGCAATTATGTTTGCACAAGTGAAATAGACCTGGCAGAAACTTAGTGCTTATTGTCATCTCAGTAATGTTACTGATCTGAACACTGTTGTTTGCTTTATAAGATTTATTCGACACCTACCATTTGATCTCTCTTTCTTCCTCCCTTCCCCTTGTAGGGATGGGAATGAGGGGCCATGCAGTATCTCAATTATTCATATTCCTGTTCTTGTTTTTGTGTTGTTGTTTACTCTCTTTTTCATCTGTCTCCAAGATAGTTAACTTGTTGATTTTTTGTCAGGTAACCTACCCACTCGATGTTCTCAGGTTGAGATTAGCAGTAGACCCTGGGTATAAAACGATGAGTGAGGTAAGAATTGGATAACTCAGAATTTGTCGCACCAGGACATATCTGAATCATTATGTCAATTATTTTCAGGTTGCTTTAAACATGCTGAAAGAGGAAGGCTTTGCATCCTTTTATAATGGTCTCGGGCCCTCGCTCATTGGGATAGCTCCATATATCGCTGTGAACTTTTGTGTTTTTGACTTGTGAGCCTATGTTCTTTTAAAGATCTTTTTTCTACATCATCTGAAGATAGAGTTCTGGTGTTACTGTAACCTAAATGATACTTCTCTGAGTGTCAGGGTGAAGAAAGCTTTGCCAGAAAAATATCAGAAACGAACTGAAGCAACTCTGGCTACAGGTTTGATTTCAGCAACTATTGCCACTCTAATGTGCTATCCATTGGACACAGTGAGAAGGCAAATGCAAATGAAGGGTACACCTTATATGACAATTTTTGATGCCTTCCCAGGTAACGAATTCTATAAGATCGTCATTATCTGCATCTCTTTTTGTAACTAGTTATGTATTTCGCCGAACTGTGTTTGTCTTCCTTTCACTGATGAGTCCACAAAAGGAGTGAGAAATAATCAACTTAATCTGCAAATTTCAAATTATCAGAACTTCACAGTGACCTTCAATTTAAGATGTTTAAAATTACAGGAACTTTCTAAAGAAAAATCCAAAAAACTGAATGTAAATGTAATAACAAATGCTAATATCTTACTCTCAGTAAACAGATTATCTAAAGGCAGGATTGTTTTTGTTCCATCTTTCTACAATTAGTTCTTTTAACCTAAACCATATTTTTATCTTGCTTGGTTGATTCACATGTCCAGTGATCAAAGTTTTGCATGATCCTGATTCACGATTCCTGCTGTCCAAGTTTTTCCTATTTTACTTTAAGGGGTCCTAGGCTTGCTGCCTAAAGTGTAGTCTCCTTTGGGTGCTAGTACAACATTTAGTTTCCAGGTGCACTGTTGTAGCCGTAGATACTTTGTGGTACAAGCTTTGCAATGCCCACACCCCAAGTCTTGCTTCTAAAGGGTTAAGGGATGCATTTATATGCTCCTTAGCCATTTTTTTGTTTGGATTGCTTTCTCATAGTTCGTCCCAAAATATGATTCGTTCCTTAAATGGCAAGGTCCACCTAATTTCAGAATCAAATTATGTAACTTCTGTTTTATATTATTTGGTTTTAACTAACATCTTCACACCTGTCACATCATCCAATAATGCTGACAAATATCTACCAAAGTTAAATATAATAGATCAGTTTTCTCTTAAACTCTAGTCAACAGTGGTCATAATAAATGGGATGAGTGAGAAAAAGGAACTAGCCGTACGTACAGTTGTAGAGCAGCTTAACAAAACAGTTTTCCACTTTCTGATGTATCTGTGCTTCAAATCCTTAAGGTCTTACGGTTCAAGTATCAAGAAGCATAAAATGTCAAAAATTAGTTCACATTTTGATTTCAAGATGTCAAGTCTTCTAACTTGTTAACTTTAAAGTTCACTTCTTCGGAAAAAATACGAACATTTAAAATTCAGTGACAGATTGATTGTATTGTGGTTTTTGAAGTCCATGTTTAACAAGCTTGAGAGGGGATTGCTCCCAGGGTTTGGTATACTGGTAAGAGTGCAACTTGTGATGTGTGAGTTAGGCAGCTCGTCACAGGTTCAAACCCTGTCGCAAACAAAAACCTGGTATTTAAGTGGAGAATGGTTGAGGGGCGGACCCATTACCTACCATGTTTGGAACCGTGCGCCACTGATCCTCGGGGATCAATTAGTTATCAAAATAGAAAAAATAACTTGAGAGGGGATCTGAGTTATTCTGAACTGAGAAAAATGTTCAACCTAATACACTTTCTAATTGTTTAAGTCACCCTTTTCTTTTGCAGGTATAGTGGCACGTGATGGTATAGTTGGATTGTACAGGGGTTTTGTTCCCAATGCGCTGAAAACTCTCCCTAATAGCAGGTGCATTTTTCTCATTTCTATTGCCTTTTTTGGGTCTCTCTTTACTCTCTCTTTTTGTTCTTCCTTTTTCTGTTAATTTTTTTCTCATTTTTGGCGTTAGTTATATTTGACAGTTGCTTTTGTGGATCTTGGCATGATAAATTGGTTGATTTGATTGATATAGTCAGGTTTGTGCATTTTAAGGTTGCATGATTGTCCAAGTCTTATGCTACTGCTTGAAGAAATACTAAGCAGACCTGTTATAATTGCCATCTGCAACATATTAGTATTGTTGATTCATCTTAGAACATCATATTTGCTGACTCCCACCCTCCACTCCCCACCGCACAAAATAAAAAACTATGCCCTGATGACTTTCTTTCTTCTCATCGTTCTCCAAGGGAACCATATAAGGGATTACTATTGTTAATTTGTTACCATGCATGGTGATCATTGCTAATATTTAGCATCCTAACCTAACACATCATTCTTTGTCAGCATTAGGCTTACGACTTTTGACACTGTGAAGCGTTTGCTAGCAAGAAGTGAGGAAGAGTTCCAGAAAATTATGGAGGAAAACCGCAGGCAAAAGGCAGAATAATTCTAGCTACTGCACCAAGTAGATCTTCCGACTGCATGACTCAATGGAGATAATTGATCTCGTCATTATTCATGTCATTTTGAAGCATTGGTTCAACGAGCAAGAAACTTAGCTGCCAGTAATCTAGTATATTACCTAGAGCTCCATTTTGTAAAACCAGGTTTAGCTGCCAGAGTAGTTAGGTTGGCTTCCTTATGGCAATACTTTGTTATTTTTAGCTCATTTGAATGTAGAATTACTTCATTCATTTGTGTTCTCATATATGTACAATTTGAAGCAAATTGCAGTCTCCTTTATCCTTCTTTTATTTCCACATTGTAATGGCAAAAAGCTATTAGTTATAATTAGCTGATCTATGCAATGCAATTTAGTCAAAGTTCAAACATAAGAACAAAATTGATGTGAGATTAGATGGGATTGTGGTGTCTAAATGCAAACAATTTAGATGTCAAGACTCATTGTTATAAGAAAATGGAATGATAAGTGAAGATGTTATACATAATCAAAATGAGATGGTTGAAAAGATGAAGTCTTGTGAGGGTGGTGTTATGAAGGATGCTCACCAAACTGAAAGGTAAGTTATATAGAATAGCTATTAGACTAACCATGTTATATAGGAGTGTAGGACCGCTCAAGTCTGACACAAGTATATGATATCCCAAATATGTCGATGTTAAAAGGAAAAAAATTCTAAATTACACAGCTTTAACTATTTTCCATATTTCCATATATCTTTTAAAAATCTCTAAAATCCCTTATTTTAATAATGTATCCGTATTAATGTATTAATGTATCCGCACTTTCACTAATATATCCGGATTGGGAAATCCCTTATTTTAATAGTGTATCTGTATTAATGTATTAATGTATCCGGATTGGGTTAATTTTAAGGAATTATTGTAATTAGAAAAAAAGTAGGAATAGATAGTAATTTCATCTTTACACTATGCGATTTATGTAACTTATATGGATGTCTCATACAATACCAGACGACAATATAATAGAAGGTTGTTTGAGATATTTTGATCATGTCCTACATCGTCAACCAAATGCATCATGCAAATATGAAACTATGACGAGTGATTATGTGAGATAGATCTCACTTAGAAGGAAGTTGTATATTAAGTGAAAATTACAATAATATACTACTTAAGACTTTAATTAACAATGTATCCATATACTTTTTTTTAATTACAAACGTAGTTTTTAATTTACAAACATAGCAAATTAATTAATTTTTGAATTTAAGTTAATTATTTATTTTTTATTTTCTTCTCTCCTCTTTTTGAGATTTTGTGCCTAATTTTATGGAGATGATAATTATGGTATTGAATTTTATTAGTTTTTATCTCTCCTATTACAATTTTCAATTTACAAGTTATTATCTCTTCTTTTATGATAATCGTGCTTTTCATATCATAATTTATTTTTATTCCTTTTTGATACAATCTATGTAAAAGTAAAACTTTTTATGTTACCAACAATCTGCCCTTTAATGTTCCCTATGTAGTTCATAGTTTCTAGAAAATATCACCCTTTTCTCTTCCTTCAATCCATATTCATCTCTTTCAATTCTGGTTGTTCATACCTTTCACCATTGTTAACGTTTTGCTGTTCATCTCCAATTTCATACTTTCGTATTTTATTTCGATGGATAATACGTCGCGGAAAAGTCCTAGATTTAATAAATCAATGGTAGTGGTTGATAGTCCACCCATTATATATTCAATACCTTCTTTTGAGTTGAATGCGTTCACTCAATCTCCTGTCAACGAAGGTATAAGAGACGACAACAAAATCGTTAAAGAAAACAATAAATGTATTGTCATTAATTCTTCTTCAACCAGCAAGGTTCAGCCAAAAACAGATTCTATTGTAAATCCAAATAGAAAGGGTAATGATTAAAAAGGAACATGTTCCTTTAAGACACATTTATGAATATGTTGTTTGATTTAGTAATTTAAAACTGTTTTTTGTCATACTTTTGGATCACTTTAATTGATATTTTCGACCTGTTTTGGTGCTTATAATGTGTTATGTTAACTGACAATATATTGTCGAAATATTATGTTTCATTGTGGTGTAAAACTTCTTTTTTTAAGTTAATTAGTTGTTTATAGTTTCATTGTGTGAGTTGATTTATATTACCAACTATTCAGCCATATATACCACCAATTATTATGAATATTTGTGAGTATTGCACCAATACATTTAGTTGACAATATATTATCGAAATGTTGTGTTTCATTGTTGTGTAAATTTTTTTTTAAAAAAAGTTAATTAGTTGTTTATAGTTTCATTGTGTGAGTTTGTTTATATTACCAAATATTCAGCCATATATACCACCAATTATTAAGAATATTTGTGATTATTAGATCAATATTTTTAACTGTATGTGTATACTTTTGTCAAAATGTTGTGTTTTCATTGTGGTGTCAATATACCCTTTTTATTATGAACATCTGTGAATATCACTTTAACATGAGTAAAATTTATCAGTATTGATACCTGTATTCAATTAACTGTGAAATTCATTTAATGTTTGTGTATATATTATGTCAGAATATTGTGTTTCATTATGGTGTCAAACTACTTTTTAAAGTTAATTAGGTTTCCTATTCATTCATTGTGGGAGGTTCATATACATTACCAACATCAAACTATTATATACCACTTTTTATTATGAACCTTGGTATTGTATTTTCACCAAAAAAAAAACAAAGTATTAAACTAACATGAAATCACCAAAGTTATTACGATAATTATACCAATATCACGAATAGCAAATCACTTTTGAATATTACACCAATATTGTAAAAATAACACATTTTATTGCTGAAAGTTTACACCTAATTCATAACTTATATATATGTCTTTATGTACCATTTACTTATATAAATTTGTCTATTAAAAGGTACGTTTATACATTAACAAACACTCAACCACCAATAACAATTAATAATGATATAACAATTAATACACCAATAATACGAATCAGACATTAAACATTAACCAATGTCTGGATTAAAGTGCAATTAACATTTACCAAAATACATTCGCATTTCATCAAAAATCAAAAAGATCCAAATGCATTTTTATGTAAAACCAAAAATAAAATAAAATACACCAATATTAGTTCTGATGTTCAATTTTTGGGCAAGTCTTCTAGTTATGCCCGGGTGTACCACATTTACTACAAGTAGCTTTACTCCTTTTGAATTTTCCTTCGTTGAATCCCTTTTTACGATTGTTGCTTGGTGGTCTGCCTGGTTATTTTCTTGCAATTGATGGTAACACTATCTCTTCCCAAATATGCGATGAAATATCCCAAGTGCTTTCACAAGGCAATGGTTCAATTGAGATTGCATAAGTATCTTGATAATTCTTATTACTATAATAGACAGAACAGTAAATCTTCGCGGTGCTTGTGTCTGTATCTGATAGCAGCAACTGCATGACTAGAAGGAATCTCATCATGTTGGAATCTTCCACAACTATACATTTGAGTATTCAAACATAATGTAAACCTTTTTGCACCATCTATAGCTGTATGAAGATATTCTGTTGATGCCCGTACCTTCATTCGAATTATTGTAATCAACGTACTTACCTTTATTAGATTACAACTTATTGTTAGTCAATCTCCATAATTATTAGTGAATGTATTAAATAAGTATTATCACATATATCACAAACAAACAGAATGGTAATTTCAATGTATTCAACTTAAGCAGAATGTTGATTTCAATGTACTCAATGGATATACTTTTATTTATATATGTCAAATATGGTGTTTATAAAAGACCTGAAAACTAACAATTATTTCAAAATATGTACCAAAAAATACATCAACTATGACATCAAAATATACGAAATAAATATAAAATGTTGGTGTTCCTTAAAAACCTACTTGAAAAACCTAATTACACAATATCCATGGGTTAAAAAATAGCAAGTTAATATACACTATCAATTACTTCAATACTTGTACTAAAAAAATTATCAATTACAACAGCAACATATACCAAAAAATCAAAGAATATTGGTGTTAATTACATCCCAAATATGGTGTTTACAAAAGACCTAAAAACTAACAATCATATCAAAATATGTACCAAAAAATACATCAACTATGGCATAAAAGTATACGAAATAAATACAGTGATTTAAAACCTAATATACAGTATTGATTAACCTATATCATTTACAACAAATAAACTGTCAATTTGACTAAATAATCTATCAAAACACTATCCATAACAGATCGTCAAACTCAACTTTATGATGTTTAAAAAAGACCTTAAAAATAACAATTACTTCAATATATGTACCAAAAAATATATCTATTACACCATCAAAATTTACCAAATAAATAAAGAATGTTGGTGTTCATTAAAAATCTACTACAAAAATCTAATTACACATAATCAATTACCAAAATATACCTTCACTTTCACCAAATAATCTACCTATATACAATCACTAATACACATAATAAAACGCGCAGATTACACCAAAACAGAAGCTAATAACCAGTCACGAATTGGCAGGCTAATAACAAGTTAATATAAACTATCAATTACTTCAATACATGTACCATAAAATATATCAATTACACAAGCAAATTATATCAAAAAATTTAAAGATTGTTGGTGTTGATTTAAAACCTAATATACAATATTGATTACACTATATAATTCACAACAACTACACTATCAATTTCACCAAATTATCTAACATGTTACTATTCATAATAGATTGTCATAATCAACTTTTACAACCCTTACAATTACACCATAACAAATGCCACAAACAATCACGAATTTGCTGATTAATAACAAGTTAATATACACTATCAGTTACACCACATTATCTACCCGATTTTAATTCAGATGTAGATGTTATTAAACAACTTAAAATACACCATCATATACAATCATACAATCCTAAGATCATTGGATTTCAAATTAAATTTCAAGAAATAAACACCAATTTTCGGAAACAAAAAAATATATACCAACCAAATAGTTTATAAGATAACGGTCACAGAAAATAAAAAAACCAAATATATTTATCAAACTTACCTGATGCGTTGCATCGTCCGTTGTGTTGAAGTGGAATTGAAACTCTGTTGGTATCCATTATTGATTAAACTTACAAAATATAAAGGTACAAAGGTTTATTTTGATTAAAAACCTTTTTGTGATGAGAGAGAACGTATAACTAAATTTGAGTAAATCGTGGGAGAAAATCGTGGATCCTTATTATTACGTTTTTTTTATGCTTTTTTTAAAATAATTCATTTGCTATATTTGAAAAAAAAACTATTGTTATGTAGATGAAAAATAAAACTATTGTTATATAGTGGTTATTAAGCCTATATATTTGTATACTTTAGTTTTTTGCCCTTGTATTAAAGAACGTACGATTTCTTGGGATCATGGAGAAAAGTTAGGGTTAGTTACCATGGGATCAAGTTAATTTTTTCTCTATTCATTGTATATCATCTCTAAAAAAATAAAAAGTTTTCTCTCTTTTCTCTATCTTTTTCTATAATAGTAATCTTCTTCTTGTCTTATTATATTCTAATACTAGGTAAATTACCCATGTTTCGCACGGGATTGAACTATTTTATTAAGCTTACATATAATCATTCGGTAATATTCGTATTTTCGATACACATTACATTTTCAAAAACATTTTATCTTAAGGCAAAGCGTTCCTCTGAAATTTTAAAGTGCTATACTTTTTCATTTTCATTTTTGTTATACAAAAATTATGAGTCATAGAGAGATTTTAAGTATAAGAAAGAAGTATACGAAAATCTCCATGAAAATATTTGGTCAGAAGTAATGAAATTTTCTAAATTTCAAGAAATTATATAGAACAACATCAGACGTTAAAGAAGAGACCAAAAAGCCTCTAACAACAACACTCCCAAGTAAAGTGGAACATCACGTCCATACAAAAACATAATTAACTAAATTCAAATGGAGGACCTTCAGCTCCTTTCTTATGAACCTCCATAAATATCTTTTTTCTTATAGTATGTCGTATCATGTATATGTTTCAAATGACCCTAAAATTGTTAGTATCATAAAGGTTTTTCCTCATTGTCTTAGAATAGTCATTACTATTGCCTATGTTTCATATCACCTGCCCCAACTTATTTGAAATTAAACCATAGTTATTATTATGGTTATAGTATGCAGTTACAAAGAATTAATGCAATGATCAACTAAGCAGTAGGTGACATCTGAATGGAACTGTTCACAACTGTATATTCTAAACTAAAATTTTGATACGTAACATATTATATAAAATCTCACAGCATAATTTTGTGAGCACTTGAACTCACAAATATCCACAAATAATAATAAAGACGACCTTACTTTCCTAATTACAATCAAGAAGAAAAAAGCGTGTGGCTTAACATATTTTTAAAAAAGATAGTCTTCCGGGCTGTATCCAATTTTACAGTTCACAAATTTAATTGAAATAAGCCAAAAGAAAGAGTTATCACTACAACCAAAATAAATTTTAACGGTAATTAATAGCTTAATTACTGCTAAATATGTATTTTCAGAGGCAATTAGTACTCTCTATAAATGTCCCTAAAGTCTATAGCAACATTGAATCGAATGACAATTAATTAATGTCAGTAAAGGCTCTAGCACTCTTTGTTAATGTGCATATGTATTGCCGATAAAAATTATTTTTGTTATAGTGTATTTTGGAAATCTGTTAGTTTTAAGAAAACTTGATCTCTTATTATGCCCAAAAAGAAGAGAGGAAGAAATATGGCAAATTCGTCATCTTACGATAAAAGAAGTGGACTAATTGTCTCTATACTAATATTCTAGGAAGAGTGCAACGGCATACAAAATGTTTGTACCTAAGATAAAGCAATCAAAATAATATACTAACTGTGGCAAGCAAGAGAGCAATTTGTTTGGTTCTTTTAACAAACTTCACCATTGGTTCCGTATTAGTTATCACATATTTGTTGTTGTGTGCTATCAAATATAGCGCAGCCCACAAACAATTTTCCCAAAAAAATATATGAAGAAACCTGTAGAAAGTGATAAAAGAGAAGATCAATTTTCAATCATCCTTACTAGAATTTTTAATAGAGTTAAAAAAAAGTCATCAAAATAACAAAAAGAAATTGCAATAGTTACATAAATCACTTTGACTTATAGTAAAATATTAAGCTTCATGAAATAGGAGGAAGAAAACTTTGAGGAATGAAACACACTTCATAAGAAGCTTAATTAATGTATTTGAATTCGACTCCCCTATAGCGGAAAAAATCCTACAAATAATAGTGACATAAATAGAAGTTTTATTTACTAAAGAACCAAACGTTATAAATTCAACCATTCCAGCAGCGTTATGAGTTGTGGACTGAGAGGTGCAAGAGTAGTAATGTCGCATTGCAATTGAAATCAATATTCTTTGTTTATTCTTTCTTCTTTTGGTGCTTTGGAGTTAAGTGTTGGGTTTTAAAAGGTGTGAATGAAAAATGAAGAGTTGTGACTTTTGTGAAAAGTTGTGATTTTTATGAAAAATTGTTACTTTTGAGAAAAGTTGTGACTTTTGTGAAAAGTTGTACTTTTATGAAAAGTTGTGACTTTTATGAAGAGTTCTGACTTTTCTAAAGAGTTGTGACTTTTCCGTAAGGTTGTGACTTTTAAGAAGGGTTAAATAAGAATCCCGATCTGTGAGGGCGTTACATAGGCGCAACCTTTATGAAGAGCTGCAAGAGTGGAAAAACAATGAATGGGAGAAGCGACTGTTGAAGGCTCAAGCAACGTTCCTATTGCAGAGGGAAGGACAGTTTTGGAAATAAATAAATAAAAAGAGAATCATTGCTTCTGGTGAAGCCACGTCACTGGATTGAGGGTTCTCTTATATATATATATATATATATATATATATATATGATATTATCAGCACGAGACTCTAATATCTTGAACCAAAATCTTTCTATTATAATAAAAACAAAATTTTGGATCATGGCTTCTAATAAGCTAAAAGATGTGTCAAAGTTGAAAGAATATAATAATGACTTCACTTTTCTATAAATATCCTAGAGAGCTATCACTTACAAATTTATCACAGTAGTTTTAAGAATAAAAATATTTGATTTGTCTTACTATGGACCCACAATGAGTTTTTCTGTTGCAACTTCTTTTGCGCAGTTTTATCAAAAGTCATGTATTGCGTAAACCGATTGTATACCACCATTCATAAACATCAGAATAAGTGATAGAGAAGTTTCATAAATCTTGTTGTCAATAAATTTTATGGTGTTTCATAGCTCTTAAAATAACAACTGCTTTAAAGCATGGTATATTTTGAAAGACGCGTTAGATAAAAATTATGCCTATCAATTTTTATAAGCATTAAGTTTGAAGTTTAAATCTGAAATAGTAAACTTGAATTCATAGCCTTGAATATGCGTGATTAATATTAAAATTCATCTTGACGCGATGAATTTGACAAACACCATAAAAAATAAAAATCAATCATCAAATCAAAATCGTGCTAAAATAATAATTTCTCCCCCCTTGATTAGGGCTTGAAATTAGGATATCACACTGTTAAAGATCTTCTTATGTTGAGAAATAATTTGGAAAATAAATATGATCATGTGAAGATGGTTGATTTTTACTCATGTTTTGTTTGGATCCAATTATGGGCTATTAATGAAAAATCATGAATGTCGACTTACTGATTGTAGTCCACTCCCGGGAGTGAATAACGCGAGCTTCAATAAACTAAGCGTGAAAGAGTCATGGCCCAATGTTGGTCGTGACTATGCACCACTAAAAATAATGAGAAAAATGACTAACAAGTTCGGTCCAAAAAAATCGAGGGGCGTCTATTGATTTTCTATTAAAAAAATAAAATCGACAGACATTTAATTGATATTAACCAACTCTATCCGTCAATTTCACGAAAGCGATTAAGGCAAAATCGACAATGCACCATGTTCGTCGGTTTTGGCCCTCATCAGTTTTGACCCATTTTTTAGTAGTGAGAATGATAGGTGAAGATGTTACACATATAATCAAAATGAGATAGTTGAAAAGGTAAAGTGCTATGAGGGTGTTATGTGATAGAAGGATGTTATAAGACCGATAACATTATATTGGAGTAAATGTTGGACCATTAACGTCCGACACGTATACAAAATGAATGTCTCAAAAATTCGAATATTAAGATGTATGTGTGCTCATACAATATAAGATGAACATAAATGACCACATGTCGAAAAGATTCAAGTAGCACATATAGAGAATAAAGTAGTAGAAGGTTGTTTGAGATATTTTTTCCATGGGTCCGTAATTATGAACCATGACGAGTGATTCTATTACGTAGACACGTACATGAAACTACTGAGAAGAAAGTTGTATCGAAGGACCTACCGTTTCTTGAGTTTCATGCTGATTTATTGAAATATATTGTACAATGCAGGAAGCTCATTCCAAAACAATGTGAGTTAAAAGAGGAATGCAATATAGGACTACTGAGTAATAGACATGTTTTGATTAGGGCTACACTATTGGAAGATTATGTTCATCTATTATCGAAGCCTGCTTTCTACATTACACAGAGGAATTGATCGTTCCCAACGAGAACATTGAAGTGAGATCCAATGATTATGTCCCGAATATTGTAAGACGTGCATGATCCAGGGGCATAATGAGCAGCAATGCTATGTAAAACATCCAGAATTGTATCCAAACAAAGAGAAGACGATAAAAAAGATAATGTAGAAAAGATTGAGGAATCTGGGAAGGTGATACCAAGTAGGAGGTGGGGATCAGCAATATGACAAAAAGGAAGATAAGTTCATGGAGCAAGAACACAAAAAAAGGCCCAGTGTTGTGGAATGGAGACATTGTGTCCACATCTAGGTACTAATTGTTTGAAACATCCAAATGTACTGAGAAAGAAAATCACATAGAGGGGAATGAGACAGTGACAAAGAAAGACCCAGTGTTGCTCCCTAATACACACGCAAGTGTACGTGATCGCGCAAGTAATATAGTGGCTCTAAAAGAGTCAGATTATCGAATCCAAAAGACTTGTCGATTAACTATTTCCTTAATTATACTAATCCTAATTATTTTATGCAAGTGTGCCACAAGAGTTTGATGTATATTTGTAAACTAAGAAGGCAAGAATTTAAGAATTAAAATAACTAAGAAGATTCAAGTTCAAATTGGTTGTTCACAATAATGGAGGCAATTCCAGGGCTGTAGTGTACTAAGAATTCATTCTTCACATCTCTTTCATGGATTTCAGATGGTTATTAACTTACTGATTTACAAGGTTAATATTATGATCATGATCTCCTGACCTCTAATTACCTACCCCAGTTCACAGTCTAACTACATCGTTGAGCGGAGATAGATTGAATCAACTATAATAAGTTGAATGCAGTGGTATCTGAAGAGATGTTCCAGCATATAATAGAGAATATCAAACCCAATGTTAATGCATCCAGTATTGATAAGGTTGGGTGGATTGGCAACACAAAAGGAAGTTTTTCTAACATTCTGAGGGTTAAAAAGGAAGAATTTGAATGGAGTAAATATATGTGGATCAAGGGCCTACCTTTTAAGATTGCCTTCTTTCTATGAAGGGTATGTAGGAGGAGAATTGCTACTGATGATAACCTTAAAAGGATGAGGTTGAAGGTGGTGTCAAAGTGCAATTGTTGTGAGAAAGGAGAAATGGAAACAATGTTTCACTTATTACTAACATCTCCCATAGCCCAAAAGCTATGGAAACAGTTTGCTTCTTGTGTAAGGATTACCATTGATGGGTTGAATCTCCAACAACTCATTTTTAGATGGTGGAACCACAAGGCGTCCAATAAGCTAGAACAAATCTTGAAGGTAGTTCCAACAATCATAATGTGGGAGCTATGAAAAAGGAGAAATGCTAAAAGACATGAAAAAGAAACCTCTTACAGCTGGATGTTTTATCAATGTCAATTGACAATACACCAGTTAATCGAGGTAAAGTTTTCATGGCTTAAACATATCTCACATCAGTGGACTGAAATGGTGGACACATTGCAGAGGTATAAACCAACTTTGTATTACCACATTGTGAGTTGGAAATTACTAGGAGAGGGGTGAATTACATGTAACACTGATGGGGCTAGTAAAAAGAACCCATGATAGAGTGCATATTGTTTTGCATTAGGAATAGAGAGGGTGATTTACTGTATTCTGAGGCAGAAAACATAGGCTTGGCCTATAATATGGAAGCAGAAGTAATGGCAATATGGAAAGGCTTACAGTATTGTTTAAGGCAAGAATTTGTTCAAGTGAAGTTGGAATAACTGGAGAATTCCGCAGGAATTAATGGAGAGGATGGAAGACATATATGAGATGCTATATTAAATGAATGTTCAAGTTAAGCATATTTTTAGAGAAGCAAGCCAGTTAGCAGATTAAGTTGCTAATACAACAGTTTATAACGAAGGGAAACAAGAATTTCACAACTACAAGCAATTACCAAGCATGGGAAGAAGGATTCTTAACATAGATAAACACCAGATCCCATCGATCAGAGTCAAGACAAGAAGAATACACAATAATAACAACGACTAGCATGCTTAGATACAGAAGAGATGCCACACAGTTTCACATATATGATATTTATTTTTTATTTTTTTACATCTATGATATGTACAACTTAGACCCCTTGCAAAAGAAGAAATAAAAAATGCAATATTCTCCTTTAAACCGTTAAAATCACCAGGTCCAGATGGGTTACACCCCATATTCTTCCAAAAATATTGGAATGACACTAAAGAATCAGTAGTCACCACATGCATGGGGTCGTTTAGTTCAAATTCGATCCCACACGAAACAAACAAGATGCTTATTTGCCTCATCCCAAAATAAAAAATTCAGGCCAAATTGTTCATTGTAGACCCACTAGCCTCTGCAACACTATATATAAAACTATTACTAAAATTATCATAAACAGAATTAGACCATATCTTGATAGCATCATTAGTCCCCAACAATGTAGTTTCATTCCTGGTAGAAGAGCTGTAGATAACACCATTATCATTCAAGAAGTAATTCACTCCTTCCAAAAAACAAAGGGAAAGTTTGGTAAAATGCTTCTTAAAATTGTTCTAGAAAAAGCCTTTGATAGACTAGAATGGTCGTTTGTTAAACAATCCCTAACTATCCTTAACTTACCAAATAATATAATCGACTTAATCATGTTCTGTATATCCATCTCTTCCATCTCAATACTAGTAAATGGTAAACTTACTAACTACTTTCTACCCACTAGGAGTATTAAGCAAGTAGACCCCCTCTCACCATACATATTCATTATTGTATGGAATCCTTATCAAGATTAATTAATTATTCCATTTATGCACGCCTTTGGCAACCAGTTAAAATTGGTAGAATAGGTATTTCTATATCCCATTTACTATTTGTCGATGATATTATCCTATTAGCAAAGGCTTACATCACCAATGCAAATACTATAATACATATTTGAAATACTCTATCGGCTCAATCCGGCCAAAAAATAAACTTCAACAAATCCTTCTTTATATTTTTGGAAAATGTAAGCCTCGAGGAGAGGAACAATTTCTACTACAATGAATATTCGACAAAAAGAAAAAATAGGAAAATACCTTGGACTCCCAATCACAAACCATCATCCGTAGAGCTCGGATTACCAATACATCATTGACCATATGAATAACAAACTAAATGGTTGGAAAGCTCAATTCTTATCCTTAGCATGAATACCACCCTCGTCAAGTCAGTCTTAGCCTCCATCACAACTTACACAATGCAATGTAACATACTACCCCAAACTACATGCAACCATATCGACTGCATCCAACAAAACTTCCTTTGGGGATCCACACCGAACAAGAAAAAACTCCACCTAGCAAATTGGGACCTAGTGACTTCCCCTACTAACTATGGAGGACTAGGCATTCAAAAATCAAATGAGATTTTTTTTGCTCTATTGGCAAGCTTAAATTGGAGATTTATAAAAAACAAAGACCAACAATAGGCCAAAATTCTAAAAAATAAATATACTAATAGAAGTCATAGGCCTTATATTATATACTACCTTTATGATTCATATATATGGAAAAGCCTCGCAAGATCCTATTCCCTATTCCACAAAGGTATCTCTTGAACGTTGGAGATGGAAGCAAAATTCTTCTTTGAGAGGACAACTGAATAGAAGCCTCCTACTAACTAGGTCGATTAATGCATGGACCTATTGATAAATCCGAAACCAATCTTTTGGTAAACCATCTTCTTAAAAATAACACTTGGGATCTCTCATGCTTATCTTTCGACATCCCTGCAAATGTCAAGGCTTCCATCCTTACCACATAAACTCAAAAATCACCTCACAAAATAGATACTTTTTTTTGGAACCAAAGTCTAGATGGAAATTTTAATACTAGAAGTGCTTATGCAATGTTCCTCTCAAACACTAAAGATCCTTATAGAGCTACAAATTACAACAATGATTGAGTCTGGAAAATAAATGTTATTAACAAGATACAATTTTTTATGTGGCTTCTCTTCTCAAATAAGCTTCCAACTTCCGCAACACTCTACACTAGAAATATTAACTCAAAAACATGTCCCTCGTTCCTTAACACGGATGAAAATATCAATCATATCTTTGCAAATTGCCCGAATGCAAAACACATCTGGGATAGTTATAATATAACCATTACCGATCAAGATCTCCAAGAACAGATTCATCACCTTTGCACCACAATAAATTACTCGACTTTAGACAATCACTCCATGGTGCCCACGTCTATACTAACTCCAATCATTCTTTGGAATGTACGGAAAAATAGAAATAGCAAACTATATCAAAATAAGAATATTAGTAGAACCCCTAGCACCCTCCACAACATTTCCTTCCAGGCCATCAAATACTACCACTTGTCATATTTCCCACCAAAAAGCTCCCCAGACATATGATTCTGGTATCTTGGCATAAACCTCCCAAAGGAATCCTTAAACTAAATATTGATTGTTCCTTTGAGTTACACTCTACAAATGGCGGAACAGAACAGAATGAGTAATAATAGATCATCTAGGCAGCTGGATTGCCGGGTTTGCATACAAAGTTAAAACTCAAAATGCCCATCATGCAGAAATGTAAGCTTTGCTCCAGGGTCTAACCCTACAACAAAGTAAAAATATTAAACAATTGTTGGTGGAAACCGATTCTTAGGTATTATTTAACACCTTATATAGTAATAATCTCATCTTGTCACATATTTATGCTGATTGCAGGTCACATCTCCTACAGATGAAAGGGTCAGCCCTGAAGCACGTCCCGAGGGAGGCTAATATAGTAGCAGACTTACTAGCAAATACGGAAGGAAAACGAAGGATCCACATATGATCAGTAATCAGCCCAATGTTTTTGAAACATCTCCTTCTCTTGTAACAAATGCTCTCGAAAGAGATGCTATGGGAATTGCATCATTTAGATCAGTTCCTCTTTGTATTGATGAACCTTCCTAAAATAAATAAATAAAAAACCTTCCGTTTCTACGCAAAAAGAATAACAGAGATCGAAGAACCAGAGAAACAAGAGTAATACTACGACTATTAGAATGGATATCAAATCAATACACTCCTAACTACTAGCTAGCGTGGACACACTTCTATACCTACTATCCTTCTAGCCTAATTCGTGTCCTCCACACCTTCTATCTAAGGTCATGTCCTCGGTGAGCTGCAACTGTGCCATGTCTTTTCTAATTACTCTCTCTAATACTTCTTTAGTCTACCTCTAACCTCTACCTCTCCTGAATCCATCCATAGCTAACCTCTCACACCTTCGCATTGGGACATCCGTGCATCTCCGTCGCACATGCCTAAACCATCTCAACCTCACTTTTCGCGTCTTGTCTTCCACCAAAGTCATCCCACCTTATCTTGGATATTCTATGACTACAATGGTTCATATTATATTATGTTATATATATAATTAAGTGTTATTACTCATTCAGATACAACTTTTGACATTTTGAATTTTGAATTTTGCCAAACAATCCATGATCTTGATGTAGTTCTCAGTAGAAGTGTAAAAATCATGTTCTTTATAACTTTACATCCTTTGTATACACATGTTAAAATTTTATGTTCATTAAAATTAGAAATATATGATCTCAATCATTGATAAAAAAAGAAAAAAAAGACTCCACATATTTGCTAATGGCATATTCATTCATAAATGTGACCATCTTTCATATCCCAAACAGTTCTTTAATGAACAACTTAAGTTCCTCAAAAGTACCTCACATAACTTTTAAATTTATATAGAGAAGCATATCTTCTACCTCAGAATGATTGGGTCGTATGGTCCAGATACTCTTCTACGAGGCAATTTTTGCAGAATGTAGATCAAAAGAGCTGAAGGAAGAATCTCTACGAGCATATAATATATCATATTCCAAACAGGATGGTCCAAACCATGATCAACATATCCGCGACCATCACGATCAAAACACGATAACACAGCCACAGAACATCTAACGGAGAAACACATGAAACATATAGTAGTCACATATCCAAGCTCATAACGCTTCTTTCTTGCCCCTCTCGTTTCAATAGAATATCGCCATAACAAGAGATATAACCTCCCACCATAGATCAAAACGCCCAATACTCCAATAAACCATATAACTGCAACAAATATCTTCCTAATGAACAACAACACCACTAGTATTGTGTCATTGTCATTGATCCCGATATAAATCCATATACAACCCAGAATCAAGTATATTACACTATTTATCGAAACATAACAAATTTTGAGCTTATCCGTAGGTAAACCCCACGCCTGGTTATACACATCAGCCCAAAACCAAACAAGGTGTGTAAATGTTGTAAAGAAAAACAGCCCTTGTAGGTCTAAAATCGCACGAGACATAAGAACGTTTGAATGTAACATAAAAATTTGGTTATGTAATCCAAACACGATTGCACCAAAACCATTTGCAACAAAAATCATCATATGAAACACTTTTTGTGTTGTCCAACCAAATAAAGGTATCCTTAAATGGATCCTTATTACTTGAATCATCGCGAAAATTGAAATAAGCGAATACAAAGCACAAAGGGAGAAGAAAATTCCATGTTGGCATTGAACAGACTTGTTGACATCGTACCACCAATTGTTCGCCTGATTGGTGATGCCAATCGGGAACGACTGAAGTAGTAAACTCGTCATTAATTTCTACCAGTTGGTCACCAGATTGGTGATACCAATCGGGGACGACTCAAGTAGTATCCTCGCCATGAATTTTCTTGTGTAGGATTTTGTTAATGTGGAGATTGATATGTAGGATTTTGTTTATATATATAAAGGGTTGGGGGCAACGGTCGAATATTACAACTTGATAAAGGATTTAAAATTCTAATTAATTAATTTTTTTTATTCACACTTTTTTCATTTAATTTCTCATAAATTTCACACTAAATTGAAATTAAAAAAAATCTGAAATAAAAATAAGAAACTCAAATAATGATAAGAAATTAGATCTGGAGATATTTAAAAACTCAAACTAGTCTTTGAATAAAAAAAGTGAAAAAAAATGTATGAGAAAGGTCAAATATATCCCTGACTTTACTAGAAGGATCTAAATATATCCCTTCATGGACTTTTTTTTAAAAAAAAATAAAAATAAAAAAGATAAATTTTGATTATTTTTTCACTTCTACTAAATGAAAATGGTATATCTGGGTCATTTATGTAATGACAACGGTATATTATTTGCTAAATGGCATATGCATTCATAAATATGACCATCTTTGTGTAGTTGGAATTTGCACATCATAGCTAAAAAAAATAGAAAAACATTTCTTTTTTGCCTTAGAAACGGAAGATTTTTATTTATTTAATTTAGGAAGGTTCATCCATACAAAGAGGAACTGGTCTAAATGATGTAGTTCCCACATCATCTCTTTCGAGAGCATTGTTACAAGAGAATGAGATGCTTCAAAAATATAGGGCTGATTACTCATTATATGTGGATCCTTCGTTTTCCTTCCATATTCTGCTAATAAATCTGCTACTATATTAGCCTCTCTCAGGACATGCTTCAGGGATGACCCCTTTATCTGTAGGAGTATTAACCTGCAATCAGCATAAATATGTGAGTAAATGAGATTATTACTATACAAGGTGTTAAATAATACCTGAGAATCGATTTCCACCTGTAATTATTTAATACTTTTACTTTGCGCGAGGGTTAGACCCTGAAGCAAAGCTAATATTTCTGCATGAAGGGCATTTTGAGCTTTAACTTTGCATGCAAACCCAACAATCCAGTTGCCTAGATGATCTCTTATTACTCCTCCTGTTTCGCTATTTGTAGAGTGTAACTCAAAGGAGCCATCAATATTTAGTTTAAGGATTCCTTCGGGAGGTTTGTGCCAAGATATCAGAATCATATGTCTGGGAGCTTTTTTGGTGGGAAATATGAAAAATGGTAGTATTCGATGGCCCGGAAGGAAATGTTGTGGAAGGTGCTATGGGTTCTACTAATATTCTTATTTTGCTATAGTTTGCTACTTCTATTTTCCCATACATTCCAAAGAATGATTGGAGTTAATATAGATGTGGGCACCATGGAGTGATTTTTTAAAGTAGAGTAATTTATTGTGGTGCAAAGGTGATGAATCTGTTCTTGCAAATCTCGATCGGTAATGGTTATATTATAACTATCCCAGATGTGTTTTGCATTTATGGGCAATCTGCAAAGATATGATTAATATTTTCTTCCATGTTAGGGTACGCGGGACAAGTTTTTGAGTTAGTGATATTTCTAGCATTGAGTGCTGCGGAAGTTGGAAGTTTATTTGGGAGGAGAAGCCACATAAAAAATCGCATCTTGTTGATAGCATTTATTTTTCAGACCGAATCATGGTTGTAATTTGTAGCTCTATAAGGATCTTTAGTTTTAGAGAGGAACATCGCATAATCACTTCTAGTATTAAAATTTCCATCTAGACTTTGGTACCAAAAAAAAGTATCTATTTTGTGAGGTGATTTTTGAGTGTATGTGGTAAGGATGAAAGCCTTGACATTAGCAGGGATGTCGAAAGATAAGCATGAGAGGTCCCAAGTGTTATTTTTAAGAAAATGGTTTACCAAAAGATTGGTTTTGGATTTATTAATAGGTCCGATCCATGAATTAATCGACGTAGTGAGTAGGAGGCTCCAATCCAGTTGTCCTCCCAAAGAAGAATTTTGTTGCCATCTCCAATGTTCCAAGAGATACCTTTGTGGAATAGGGAATAGGATCTTGCGAGGGCGCGTTTCCATATATAAGAATCATAAGGGTAGTATTTAATATAAGGCCTATGACTTCTAGTAGAATATTTATCTTTTAGAACTTTCCCATAGTTGGTCTTTGTTTTTAGGAATCTCCAATTTAAGCTTGTCAATAGAGCAAAATTCTTTCCATTTGTTTTTTGAATGTCTAGTCCTCCATAGTTAGTAGGGGAAGTCACTAGGTCCCAATTTCCTAGGTGGAGCTTTTTCTTGTCTGATGTGGATCCCCAAAGGAAGTTTCTTTGGATGTGGTCGATATGGTTGCATGTAGTTTGGGGCAGTATGTTACATTGAATTACGTAAGTTGGGATGGAGGCTAAGATTGACTTGACGAGGGTGGTTCTTCCTGCTAACTATAAGAATCAAGCTTTCCAATCATTTAGTTTGTTATTCATATGGTCAGTGATGTATTGGTAATCTGAGCTCTTCGGGTGATGGTTTTTGATTGGGAGGCCAATGTATTTTCCTATTTTTTTCATTTTTATCGAATATTCATTATAGTAGAAAGTCCGTTCCACTCCTCGAGGCTTACATTTACCGAAAATATAACGGGGGATTTGTTGAAGTTTATTATTTGGACGGATTGAGCCGATAGGGTATTAAAAATATGTATTATAGTCTTTGTGTTGGTGATGTCAGCCCTTGCTAATAGGATAATATGATCGGCCAATAGTAAATGGGATATAGTATTTGGCAACACCCTCATGCATGTGGTGAATACTGATTCTTCAGTATTGTTCCAATATTTTTGAAAGAATATGGGGTGTAACCCATCCAGACCTAGTGATTTCAATGGTTTAAAGGAGGATATTGCATTTTTTATTTCTTCTTTTGCAAGGGATCGACCAATAGATTCTTTGGCTTCTGTAGAAAGGGCCATATGACAAGTAGAGGGGTTAAGGTAACTACTTTTATTTAATTCTGTGGAGTATATATTTTGGAAATGATTGATGATAATGTTGTTTATGGAGGCGGGATCAAATGTCTTGTTTCCTACCTTATCATTTAGTCCTATAATACTGTTTCTACGTCATCTATTAGTAGTTGTAATGTGGAAGAAATTAGTATTTTTGTCTCCATCACTTAACCATTGTACTCTAGATTTTATCCTCCAAAAGTCTTCTTCTCTTTTAAGAATCTCATTAAAATCATTTATGAGTGAGTTTTCCAGTTTCTGATGGAAAGCTTTTTTTATGTTGAGCATTCATACTTTGAAGTCCAGTTGATCGATTGAGTATTTTTTCCTTTTGCTTGAAAATATTTCCAAAAGTTTCTTTATTCCAAATTTTAATGGCATGAAGGAAGTTTTCTAGGGCATAGGTATAATTACTATTATTCTTTCAGATTCTCTTTACTATGTTAGGAAAATCAGGGTGCCTAATCCATATAGATTCAAATCTAAATACTTTGCTTGTATTGGGAGGGCTTTTAATGCAATTTAATAATATAGGGCAATGATTAGAGTGGGTATGCGGGAGGTGATGGATGCTAGAATCTGGGAATAGGTTTAACCATGCATGATTACTAATATTTCGATCGAGTCTTTCCATAATAAGGGTTCTATTTTTCTTGTGTTTATTTGACCAAGTATATTTTTGCCCCGTGAAGCCTAAATCAATCATATCCATATAGTCTAGACAACCTAAAAAGGAAGAGCATTTAGCATTATTTATAGGCTTCCCTCCTAATTTTTCAAAAGCATTTGTAACTTCATTAAAATCTCCACATACCAACCATGGTACTTTTATTTTTGTAGACATATTTTGCGAATTTCCCCACAACATTTTCTTTATTCTATGTGATTCTTGGCATATATTAGGGAAAAGAACCATCTAGGAAAAGTTGGGCTTACCTCGATATATAGTGGCATGAATTTCTTGTTCAGTAGTCAGTACAAATGGCTCAATTATGACTTCCGTGCTCCTCCAGAACAGTGCAATCCCTCCTAAATAGCCAGATGCTGGGACTTGTATAACATCAGTGTAGTCCAGTGCTTATAGTATTTTATTATGATCCTCCATTCTTGTCTACGTGAATGCGAGCTTAGTTGGGTTATTATATTCCATTAGTGTGCGCATATTACTGATGAAATTTCCATTATGTGCACCCTTACAGTTCCATAGTAGAATCTTTATTGATGGGCCTTCTTGTATGTTGGAGCCCTCATTGGCATCTCTGAGACTACTTGGTCCTCCATGTTTTCGTCTTTTTCGTTGTCCATGGTTCCCTCATTTGGTTGGCTTGGAGCTTGCATGTCTAGGATTTGTTGTAAAGAGAATTCATAAAGTTGTTCAGTTGGTGTGTAAGTGATCTATATATGAGAGGTGTTGCATACTTAAATTGGATAGAGCTTTGGGATAATGGAGTATGTGATAGAATTCCAATGTTGTCAACTCGTGTGGTAGTTCTAGTTATGTCGAGGCTAACCATATTAGACTATTCGTTAGCCTCTCCTCTATTAGATTAGGTAGTGGGGTGGAGTTGCTTTGGTTCTGAGGAATATCCAACATTCCCTCCTAGTTCCCATATAGAGTTGCTTGGACCGCATGGGGAAGGTTGCTAGTAAGTGGGAGCTTAGGGTCGAGTAGTTCTAATCGAACAGGGTATATGAGTTTATTAGGTTCTGAAGAGCTGGGTTGCGTGAGTTGTAGATTGGTATTTCTAGGGGGGGGGGGATGAGGTGGTTGAAATTGATGTTGAAAAGCTAGGAGTGGTTGGTGGGAGAAGCATGACGGTGCTTCTCCTCATTTGGTGAGAATGAGAGTTGTTGTTCAAGGTGAGTCTTTGGTGTTGGTATTGGTTGGGGTTGTGATGGAGGTGGCGATATGGGTGATTGTTGTATTGATACATACTTACTGGAAGTTTGGGAATTATCTGTAAGTGATAGTGGAGTTGGAGTATGGGTTATAAAGTTATAATTTTTATAGGTGGTTGTTAAGGAATCCATACTAGGTTGTACAATAGGATTTTCTTGTACTTTTTCCCTATTGAAGCTTCGTGTGTCATTATTTATCATTGAGGAAGATTTGGTAATGGATTTATAGTTTGAGGATTCTTGGGTTATGGTTGCTTTACTTGTGGCAAGGAGGCTGTTTGGATCTTGTTCTAGTTTTGTTTCAATAGGATCAGAGATATTTGGTTTGGGAGAAGTTGTATTATTTAGTTTAAGACTAGTGCTTGGGAGTAATTGGGGCTGTGGGGTACTGATTTTCTCTGGAAGTGGGTGATTCGGTTGGTAGCTTTTCCTTGATATTTCATTGAGGCTAGTAAAAGTGGGAATTGACAGGGTAAGGTTGGGATTTTTTTTTTGAGGGTGACTTCATTTTTTTGGGTGTGGTAGGGTTATTTTTATCCACGTTTATGGGTTTTAAATCAATAAAGGAGAACTTGGAGACTAGGCTTTTGACGTGGCTTTTGTTTTTTATTGTCGGTGACGTGGTATCTTTCCCTTCCCCAGAGTTTGGAACTGTCCAAGTCTTCCACATATCGTGCATAAAGGAGTGGAGGGTTCGTAGTGGATTTTTTGGAGTTAGGTACATATCCGTTGGTAAGGATTTGGTGAGAGGGGCTAGGATACAAAGTCTAGCATATCTTCCTCTTGTGGTATTCATGGTAAGTGTATCTATTTTAAGAAATGTTCCTATTTTGTTTCCCATTTTTGGGAGAATATTGAGGTCGTAGAATTCAGTAGGAAGTTCCGAAAGTCTTATCCAGACTGTTGAGAAGTTTATTTGAGCTGTCAAGGAGTTAAATTTTGGTTCCCATTTTCTAATAGAAATGAATTGTGATCCTAAAAACCATGGACCCTGTTGGAGGATTTTTTTTTCATAGTTTTCGAATTTTGTACGTTTTATGAGGTAAAAGTCTTAACTAAGATCAATGAGGTTCATTTTTTCTGTAAGCCGTGAAAGGGCTTGGAGTTGATTTTGGAAGTACAAGTAGCCAATTCTTTTCCCAATTAGCTTGATGATCAATGACTGTTTCCATGGTGAGTATAATCTGTGTTTTTCACTTGTTGTTACTTGGAGGAAGTTTGGGTGGTTCTGGGGTTGTCTTGCTCATCGTAGGAGTTTATGTTATCTAGGCCTTGCGTAACATAGTTTATGTCTGGTTCATCTAATGTATAGATTGAAGAGATTCTAGAAAAATTACTTTATAGCTGTTGGAAGTTCCTCTTCTTTCTGTTTGTTTGTACTTCGGAGGAGAAAATCCGATTCATGTTCGCTCATGTCTTGGTCCTCCTTATCCATTCCTTTTATATTTTGTATTCAAGTTTTTAGTGAGAAGCAAGAGGTTTACTTTCTAGAGAGAGTAAATAAACAAGCATTGGAACAAAAGAGAATAATACATATTTTCATGAATTTTTCTATATAGAAAAAAAAAGAAACATCATCCTCAATTAATAGCAAACAAACTTCTATCACTCTATTTACATACGGAAGCATATCTTCTACTTCATAAAAAGTTGAGAAAAGAGTCTCCCTTCACACTGTCATCATCACTCAACTAAAAGATTGGATGGTATTGTTCAGATACTCTTCTTCGAGGTAATTTTCTTAGAATGTAGATCAAAAGAGCTGAAGGAAGAATCTCTACGAGCATATAATATATCATATTCAAAACAGGATGGTCCAACACATGATCAACATATCCGCGATCATCAGGATCAAAACACGATAACACAGCCACAGAACATCTAATGAAGAAACTCGTGAAACATATAGCAGTCACATATCCAACCTCATGAATCTTCTTTCTCTTTCTGGTAGTGTCGTCCATTGGAATGCAACTCGGCAAATCTGGTGTTGCTTTACGAAGGCAGTGAAAGAGGCTATATGGCTACAAGGCTTGGAGCGGACAAAACATATGATAGTCAGCCATCATTTTATCTGAGATATTGTACCTAAAGGGGTTGTTGATGTGAAGAAATTGCGTATACACATGATAATTTAGGAGATGATGACCAAGACAGTCCAGACCAATAAGTTTAGGCATTGCCTAGACTTGATTGGTGTGAGTTGTACTCGGAAAGCCCTTCGGAGGGCTGGGAGCAAAGCAGAGAGACATTATCTCAATTGATGAAAGAAATTCAAGCCAAGGGGAAGATTTGTTAATTATGTCTTGAATTATTTCCTTGTATATTTTAGAAAACTATAATTCCTATTAGATTAGGAGACCATTTGTTCTAATAGATTTGGAAAAGGAAAATATTGTCCTTTTAGTATTGGAAAACTTTTTCCTTATAAGTTTGAGACTACTTGGGATCTATATATAGGGGATATAGTTGGGGATTCTAAGGCATTGTACAAGATACACAATGTAGTCCTAAGGGCTTGAAAGCATTGTAAAACTTGTTCTCTTTCTTTCATAGTGGAAAACTCTCTCTGTTTTTTATGGGAGGAGTAGGCCTAGCCAAACCTCATTAAATCCTTGTGTTATTCTTCTTCTCTATTTTCTTTGTTTGTAATTGTGTGCTAGTTAATCCACGATATTTCCGCAACATTTTCATTGATCCCGATATAAATCCAGATACAATCTTGAATCAAGTATACTACACAATTTATCGACATATAATAATTTTTGAGCTAATTATCCGTATACATGTGTTGGACTGCTTAAGTCTGACACATAACAGGCTATTCCAAAGATGCAGATGATAAGATGGATGTGTGCCATACAATACCTGACGATAAAATAAATGACCACATGTCTGAAAGTTTGAGGTACAACATACAGAAGATAAAATAATAGAAGGCTGCTGAGATATTTTGATCATGTCCTACATTGTCAACCAGGTGCTTTGTGTAAATATGAAATCACGATGAGTGATTATGTTAGGTAATAGGTAGACCATAGACCTAAAATCACTTAGAAGGAAGTTGTATTAAAGAACGTTCGATTTTTTGAGATTCATGAAGGTCTAGTGAAAGATAAAGTAAATGAAAGAGACTTTTTTTTTTATATAATAATCTTCTTCTTGCCTTGTTATTTTATAATATGTTATCAGCATAATCTTGAACCAAAATCTCTCTATTATAATAATAAAATTTTGGATAATGGCTTTTAAGCTAAAAGATACGCCAAAGTTGAAAGAATATAATAATTACTTCACTTTTCTATAAATACTTACAAATTTATCACAGTAGTTTTCTTGGGTGCACACTTTAATCTTTTGTACTAATCAATATTGCAGATCTAGACCATCCAAAGAAACCTATTCTAAATTAATTCACCATAATGAAAATCTTCACCACAAAATCGCAGATAAACTTTAAAAATAAAAGAAACAATAAACAATAGAACATGAATTGTTTTCTATATATAAATAAACAATTCTTTAATGAACAACTTAAGTTCCTCAAAAATACCTCACAGAACTTTCTATCTATATATATATATATATATACGGAAGCATATCTTCTACCTCATAAAAAGTTGAGAAAAGAGTCTCCCTTCGTACTGTCATCATCACTCAACTAAACGATTGGATAGTATTGTTCAGATACTCTTCTTCGAGGCATTTTTCGTAGAATGTAGATCAAAAGAGCTGAAGGAAGAATCTCTACGAGCATGTAATATATCATATTCCAAACAGGATGGTCCAAACCATGATCAACAGATCCGCGATCATCAGGATCAAAACACAATAACACAGCCACAAAACATCTAACGAAGAAACTCGTGAAACATATAGCAGTCACATATCCAACCTCATAAAGCTTTTTTCTCCCCCTTCTCGATTCATTAGAATATCGCCATAACATGAGAAATATCCTCCCACCATAGATCAAAAAGCCCAAAGCTGCAATAAACGATATAACTGCTACAAATATCTTCCTAACGAACAATACTTCCACTGTTTCATTGCCATTGATTCCGATATAAATCCATATACAACCCTGAATCGAGTATATTACACAATTTATCGAAATATACCAAATCTTGAGCTTATCTGTAGGTAAACTTCGCACCTGGTGATATACATCAGCCCAAAACCAAACAAGGTGTGTAAATGTTGTTAAGAAAAACAAACCTTGTAGGTCTAAAATCGCGCGCGTCATAAAAATTTGGTTATGTAATCCAAAGACGATTGCACCAAAACCATTTGCAATAAAATTCATCATATGAAACACTTTTTGTTTTGTCCAACCAAATAAAGGTACCCTTAAATGAATCCTTATTACTTGAATTATCGCGATAATTGAAATAAGCGAATACAAAGCACAAAGGGAGAAGAAAATTCCATGTTGCCATTGAATGGACTTGTTGACAATGTACCACCAATTGGTTCCCACCCGATTGGTGATGTCAATCGGAACGACTGAAGTAGTAAACTCGTCATTAATTTCTACTTGTTGGTCACTGGATTGGTGATGTCAAACGGGGACAACGATTCACGTAGTAACCTCATCATTAATTTTCGATTTTCGCGTGTGATTGATTGATGTTGTCAATGTGGAGATTGATATGTAGGGTTTTGTTTATATAAAAGGTTGTGGTAACGGTCGATATCAACTAGAAAAAGGATTTAAAATCTACTTCTAATGTTAAAGGGATTTATGTGGTCTATTTTAAATAAGGTAAATAATTTACGGGCTTAATCCAAAACTTAAACAATATTTATGGCAAAACGATTTAATTTACATTATTTCTTTAATAGTAGTTTGTTAGGAAAGAATAATATAATTTTAAATTTTAAACGATATAATATCAAAATTTTGTTTTATCTTTAATGCCAAGTTTTTGCAATGATAAAAAATTATGACTTGTTTAATATTATACATATTTTAAATAATTCAGATATAAATGTCATGATATATTTAAAATCACAAGTTTCAAAAGTAATAAAATTTTCGAGTGTAATTAGATTATCTCATATAAATTAAAACAAATGATGTAATAATCATATGAGGAAAAAGTAGTAATATACTTTTGAGTATGGACATTTAAGGAAAAATTATCAAATTAGTCAAAATTAGCAATTTATTTATGAAAAATAGTTATAATTTAAGGAAAAATTATTAAACTAGTCAAAATTAGCAATTTACTTATGAAAAATAGTTATAATTTAAGGAAAAATTATCAAACTAGTCAAAATTAGCAATTTATTTATGAAAAATAGTTATAATTTAAAAATATTATAAAAAGAGTTATTTTTATTGCAAACCTTTCTCATCTCTCCCTTGCCCTCTTCCCCCCCCCCCCCCCCCTATTTGTGTGTGTTTCTCTCTCCTGCCAATAAGAATAAATCTATTCAAATGTATTATGTATCAATTGTATTCAATCAAATATATGTGAGAATTTGTATTCGAAAAATTGTATTTTGTATTTTTGTATCAATTGTATTTGTATTCATACGAATACAATATGCATTCATCCTCTCTTTCAAATGTATTTGTATCCAATCAAAGAGAGAATGAGTATAGTTGTATTAGTTGTATTTCGAATATAATTGATACAAAATAAATAAAAAAATACAATGCAAAATAAATATAAAATACAATTCGTTGTATTTCGAATTCAAATGATACAAACTAAATACAAAATACAATGCAAAATAAATACAAAATACAATCATCTCTCCTCCATCTCTTAATCTCGCTCGCCTCTCTCCTCCCTCTCTCGATCTCGCTCGCCTCTCTCCTCCCTCTCTCGATCTCGTTCGCCTCTCTCCTTTTAATATGTACTTATTTTGATACAATCAGTTTGTATTTGTATTTTTTTCTCCAAAATTCGCGAAAAAATACACTTGCTCCTCTCTCTCCCAGATCTCGCTCGCCTCTCTCCTCCCTCCTCCCCAAACATTTTACTGTTATTCGTAATTAAGCAAACTATAACTATATATAGAATGCCTAATATTTGTTATTTTTGAAAGTTTCTAGACATTTAAACCATTCTCTTAGGTTAAGAAGATCCATGCATTTAAGATTCCTTTTAGGTTTAGATTTATTAACGTTATTTGGACAAGTACAAATAAACCTATTAACATTTACCATGCTTAATTTTTTTACCAATGGTTGCTTCCTCAAAGAATTTCCACTATTAACACTTAATTTAGTAAGTTTGTCCTTTATTTTCCTACTTCAATTGCATGATAACTTCTGGTTGTTAAAGTTTATGCGCTTCAAAAATAAATATAATTCTTTCAACATGAGAAATCATTCTTTCATATATATATATATATATATCAAAGATTGTGTCAGGATAATACGTACTCTTCCATCCTTAATCAAATATCTTGAATTAGAACACACAAAATAAAGCCTTTTGTGAGAAGTGTTTTACCCCAGACTAGGACTTTCATGTGAGAATCCAAATTAAATTAGACATGAGGTAAGAAATTCAGTTTTCTAACCTACATTTTTTATGTTGTTATTAATTTGTTTGAAGTAGTTGTATCATATTATTATGTTCATATATAATGTAGTTCCATTTTCCTTTACCTTATTGTTTAAAGAGTGTTTTGTATCAATACCAACATATGTTTGACTTTTGATATCAATGACAAAATTTTCTTTACTGCATTGAATTTGCTTCTTAGTTGTTAGTGGATGGTGAATGGGCAAAAAACTTAAGTATACAACTTAAGTGACTTAATAACAACAATATAGCAATAGTTTATTTTTACACCAACATAGCAATAGTTTTTTTTTTCAAGAATAGGATTTTTTTAAAAAAAAATAAAGCATAAAAATAAACCAGCCACGATTATCTCCCTTTCCCTGATTTTTCTCCAATTTTTTTACCTTCCACGTTTAATTCAAATTTGTTAAAATATTCTCTCACATCAAATAAAGGTTTTTTAACTAAAATAAACCTCTCTTTCTCCCCAATTTGATCGATTGTTCAATAATGGATACCAACACCAAAATAAACACATAATAATGTATATTATGTGTTTAGTAGACACCAGAACACCAGAATTTGGGTATCATCTATTTGTGTTGTTGATATTGTTTCTTGGTTGTTTATAGGCGTCAATTTTTATGATTAGATGTTTGGGATATTATTATGTGTTATTGATAGATAATATGGTGTAGATGATTTGTTAAATATTTAATGAATTGCTGGACTTTTTCAATGTGTGTATAGTGTCAATTTTTGTGAATTTTTTTTTCTAGAAAACTAGATATAATTGATATTGAATATTGGTGTAGAAGATTTGTTATAATATTTAGTGTAATTGATACTGAATTTGGTGTATTATTTATTGTTTGTATACCAAAAAAAGACAAAAACAATTTATGCACCATAATTTCGTGAACCATTTTTATATATATTACAACATCCTATATACCATATATGTAACATTGTGTAGATGATTTGGTGTAATTGTTAGTTAAAATTTGCTGAAACTTTTTTGGAAATATTTATGCATGGCCGGAAGCTGGAATTGATCGGAAATAGAACAGATGAACTAGGGAAAAAAAATAAAAATAGTGCCAGCAACGGATGAGTGTGAACGGAGAAGAAGAATAATGGTTAAAGTTCACTCAATAAAGCTGCAAAGGTGCAATAAATTTTTAGAAAAGAGTGTATTATTGGAAAAGCTATCAGTTTACATTGATAGTATAAAAAAGGAAGAAAATAAATTAAAATTTGAAAAAGGCAGAAACGTGTTCTATTGAGGAGTCTAGTTGGAGATAAAAAAGGCACGTAATCTCAAAAGAGGAGAGCGAAAATATGAATTTAAAAATTAATTAATCTGTTATGTAGGTAATTTATAAACTATGTTTGTAGTTAAATAAAAGTATATGCATTTATTGTTAAATAAAGTCTTAAGTTGTATATTTTAATAATTTTCACATGGTGAATTATCAATAATTTCCTTTATATACATTTATTATTAATTAACGCGATGCACACGTGCAAAACACGTACACTTAACTAATTTTTCTTATAAAGGGGAATGAAAACATTCTAAAAAGGCTTATATTGTTATAAATCCATTGAATTGTGTGGATTGTCCATTAGCTTTATCCAATAATTAATTCAGTTCATGTATATATGCTACCAAGGTGATAAGAACCTATTTTTGATAACCATGTATCTACTAGTTGGTGACCCTTGGGAGTGATACCTCAACACTATAAATAGAGGTCATTCATAATTTGGAAGACACACTTGAATATAAGAAAATTCTCTCTTCCATATATACTTCTTGTCTTCTTCTTATTATATTATATTATATTATTCTGAGCTTTCTTTTACAATATGTTATCAACACGAAGTTCCTACTTACAAAGGTATTATATAAATATTTTTATTTAATCCACATATTCTTCTTATAACCTCATAATGTTGAATTTATCCAAACTTGAGTTCGTGGCACTAGATATTTCTAACAAAAATTACTTATCCTGGGTACTCGATGCTAAGATTCACTTAGCTGCTAAAGGACTTGATGCCACCATTACTCAGGGAAATGAAACATCAAGCCAAGATAAGGCGAAGGCTATGATTTTCCTTCGTCATCATCTTGATGAGGGCCTGAAGATTGAATATCTGACGGTAAAAGATCCACTTGAATTGTGGACTCATTTAAAAGGGAGGTATGACCATCTAAAGGCCACAGTATTGCCAAGAGCTCGTTATGAGTGGATGCACTTACGGTTTCAAGATTTTAAGACCGTAATTGAATATAACTCTGCTGTATTCAGGATAACCTCCTAATTGAAATTATGTGGCGAGACTATAAAAGATGAGGACATGTTGGAAAAGACACTTACTACTTTCCATGCCTCAAATGTGATATTGCAGCAGCAATATCGTGAAAAGGGTTTTCAGAAATACTCTGAACTGATCTCATGCCTTCTTGTGGCTGAGCAACATAATGCCCTTTTAATGAAAAATCATGAAGCTCGTCCCACTGGAGCTGCTCCGTTACCGGAAGCAAATGTGGTAGAAGCGCGTGATCAATCTAAAATAAAAAGAGATGATCATCGGGGCTATAATATAACGCGGGGGCGTGGCAAAGATAAGAGACGATACAACAATCGTCGAGGTGGTGGTCATAGTAAAAGGGAGAACAACATGAGTTCTCAAAATAACCCCTCAAAAGTAATTGTCATCGTTGTGGCATGAAAGGCCATTGGAAAAGTGAATGTCGGACACCTGAACATTTTGTCAGACTCTACCAAAATTCCTTCAAAAGAAAAGGAAATAAAGGTGGTGCCTCCTCTTCCAATGCTCGAGCAGAGTCACATTGGACTCTTAAAGATGATGATAAGGCGAGAACATCTCAGAAATATGATAAGGATGTTGAAGCAAATTTGGCTTTAAAGGGTGATGTTTTTGATGGTCTTGATGATATTACTCATATGGAAGTTGATGACTTCTTTGGAGATCGAAAGTGAAGTTTGATCTTTAAGCTGGGAATGCATTCTGTTGCTACTTTTATTTATGTGTTTTTAATTATCATGTTTTTCTTTATGTTGAAGTATTTAAATTTCCGTTGTTAGTTTTGTTTCGTACTTCTTTTGATGTATTTTTATTTTTATGAAAATTAATAGAAATCCCTAGTTTTCAATTGGATTCAAGATGAGTAATGGAGATGTGTGCCTTCTTGATAGTGCTACAACGCATACTATATTAAGAGAAAAGAAATACTTTTCTAATTTGGTTATGAAAATGGCATATGTTAACACAATATCAGGTAGTACAAAATTAATTGAGGGCTCTGGAAAAACGACCTTATTACTACCTAGAGGGACAATATTGACCATTGATAATGCATTATATTGTAGTAAGTCTCAAAGAAACTTATTAAGCTTCAAAGTTATTCGTCAAAATGGCTATCATGTTGAGACTGCTAATGAAGGAAAGATTGAGTACCTTTGCATTACTACAATTAATAAAGAGAAGAAAATTGTGCATGAAAAATTACCCGTACTTTCTTTTGGGTTGTACTATACAAGTATAAGTACAGTTGAATCACATGCCGTAGTAAACAAAAGGTTTACTAATTTTAATGATTTTATCATTTGGCATGACCGGGTGGCCATCCCGATTTTAATATGATGCACAAAATAATTGAGAATTCACGTGGACACACCTTAAAGAGCCCAAATATCCTTCAGTCAAAGGAATTCTCTTGTGTTGCTTGTTCTCAAGGAAAGTTGATCATTAAACTTTCAACAGTCAAGGTTGGAATTGAATCCCCTGCATTCCTAGAACGTATACACGGTGATATATGTGGGCCAATTCACCCTACGTGTGGGCTATTTAAATATTATATGGTCTTGATAGATGCTTCTACGAGATGGTCACATGTGTGCTTATTATCAACTCGCAACATGGCTTTTGCACGATTGTTGGCTCAAATAATAAGATTAAAAGCACAATTTTCAGACTATGCAATACAGACAATTCGTCTAGATAATGCTAGTGAGTTTACATCTCAGGCATTTAATGATTATTGTATGTCTACTGGAATAACAGTTGAACACCCAGTTGCTCATGTTCATACTCAGAACGGTCTAGCAGAATCGTTGATTAAACGTCTGCAGTTGATAGCTAGACCATTGCTAATGAGAACAAAGTTGTCTGTGTCCATTGGGGGCATGCTATTTTGCATGCTGCAACATTTGTGCGCATAAGGCCGACCAATTATCATGAATTCTCCCCATTATAATTGGTTTTTGGTCAAGAGCCAAATGTTTCTCATCTTAGAATTTTTGAATGTGCGGTATATGTTCCGATTGCTCCACCACAACGCACAAAGATGGGCCCCCAAAGAAGGTTGCGGATATATCTTGGGTATGAATCTCCTTCAATCATAAAATATTTGGAGCCTATGACTGGAGATTTATTTAAAGCAAGATTTGCTAATTGTCATTTTGATGAATCAGTATACTCAACATTAGGGGGAGAGCATAAACAGTTGGGAAAAGAGATAGATTGGAATTTATCATCACTATCTCATCTGGATCCTCGAACGAATCAATGTGAGCAAGAAGTTAAAAAAATAATTTATTTATGGAATATTGCGAATCAACTGCCAGATGCTTTTACTAATCTTCCAAGGATTACTAGATCGCATATTCCAGCTGCTAATGCTCCAGTTCGAGTTGATGCCCCGACGGGACAAGTTGTTAAGGCAAATGAGTCTAGACCACATTTGAAGCGTGGTAGACCAATTGGTTCCAAGAATAAAAATCCTCAAAAGAGAAAATGAACAAATGATCAAAATGATCATGATGTGAAGGAAATTTCTCAAGAAGAGGCCCGAGTCATAACGAATAATGAAACCTCCGAGGAGGTTCAAATTTCTGAAAATAAAGAAATTTCAATGAATTATGTCTCGACGAGAAAGATGTGGAACCGAAATAACGTTGTGATTGACAACGTCTTTGCCTATAATGTTGCTATTGAAATAATGCAACAAGATGAAGATTTTGAGCCAAAATCTGTCGATGAATGTAGACAGAGAAATGATTGGCTTAAATGGAAAGATGCAATTCAAGCAGCATTGACTTCACTAAAAAAACGTGAAGTTTTCGAACCAATAATCCGGACACCTGAAGGTATCAAGCCAGTGGGGTACAAATGGATTTTTGTGCGAAAAAGAAATGAAAAAGATGAAGTCGTGAGATATAAAGCCCGACTTGTGGCTCAAGGTTTTTCTCAAAGACCTGGCATTGATTACATGGAAACATATTCTCCTGTGGTGGATGCAATCACCTTCAGGTATCTAATAAATCTGACAGTTCATGAAAGGCTTGAAATGTGCCTAATGGACGTTGTCACAGCCTATCTATATGGCTCATTGGACCACAACATTTTAATGAAAATTCCTGAAGCATTCAAGGTGCCTGAAGCATACAAAGGTTCAAGAGAAACTTGTTCAATAAAGCTTCAAAAATCTTTATATGGATTGAAACAGTCAGGGAGGATGTGGTACAACCGTCTGAGTGAATATTTGCTAAAGGAAGGGTACAAAAATGACCCAATTTGTCCTTGCATTTTCATAAAACGGTCGGAATCTGAATTTGTTATAATAGCTGTGTATGTTGATGACTTGAACATCATTGGCACTAGTAAAGAGCTTTTGAAAGCTGTTGAGTGTTTAAAAAGGGAATTTGAAATGAAAGATCTCGGCAAGACGAAATTTTGTCTTGGCCTACAGATTGAGAATTTTCCAAATGGAATACTTGTCCATTAATCAACATACACGGAAAAGATTTTAAAGCGATTTTACATAGATAAATCACATCCATTGAGTACCCCAATGGTGGTGAGATCACTTGATGTCAATACAGATCCATTTCGACCTCAAGAGAAGGATGAAGAACTTCTTGGTGATGAAACTCCATATCTTAGTGCAATCGGGGCACTAATGTACCTTGCTAACAATACTCGACCATATATCTGTTTTGCAGTGAGTTTATTAGCAAGATTCAGTTCCTCCCCAACAAAGAGGCATTGGAATGGTGTTAAACACATACTTAGATATCTTCGGGGGACCATGGACATGGGTTTATTTTATTCTGATGAATCCAAGTCAGAACTGATTGGTTACGCAGATGCAGGATATTTATCTAATCCGCATAAAGCTCGGTCTCAAACAGGCTATTTGTTTACATGTGGAGGCACATCAATGTCTTGGCGATCAATGAAGCAAACATTGGTAGCCACTTCTTCAAATCATGCAGAAATAATAGCCATCCATGAAGCAAGTCGAGAGTGTGTTTGGTTGAGATCAATGGCCCACCACATTCAAGAAATGTGTGGTTTTTCTTTGAAAAAGAACATACCAACCACAATGTACGAAGATAATGCTGCATGTATAGCTCAGTTGAAAGGAGGATATATCAAAGGAGATCGGACAAAGCATATTTCACCAAAGTTTTTTTTCACAAGTGATCTTCAACAAAATGGTGAGATAAAAGTCCAACAGATCCGTTCAAGTGATAATCTTGCTGATTTATTCACTAAGGCATTGCCAACATCAACGTTTGAGAAGTTGAGATATAAGATTGGAATGCGTCGTCTCCAAGATGTCAAGTGAAGCTTTCATCAGGGGGAGTGAAATACGCATTGTACTCTTTTCCTTAACCATGGTTTTGTCCCAAGTTGGGTTTTCCTGGTAAGGTTTTTAATGAGGCAACATTTAAAGCGTATTATGAGATGTGTGTACTCTTTTTCCTTCACTAGGCTTTTTCCCACTGGGTTTTTCCTAGTAAGGTTTTAACGAGACACATTATCTATGGACATTCAAGAGGGAGTGTTATAAATCCATTGAATTGTGTGGATTGTCCATTAGCTTTATCCAATATTTAATTCAGTTCATGTATATATGCTACCAAGGTGATAAGAACCTATTTTGGATAACCATGTATCTACTAGTTGGTGACCCTTGGGAGTGATACCTCAACACTATAAATAGAGGCCATTCACCATTTGGAAGACACACTTGAATATAAGAAAATTCTCTCTTCCATCTATACTTCTTGTCTTCTTCTTATTATATTATATTATATTATTCTGAGCTTTCTTTTACAATATATCTCTCATTATAAAAGTGTGATTCTCACACACACACAAAAATTAATTTTTAGTTAAAATAAAATAAAATTTATATAGGTATATTTGATCCTTCAACAAAGTTAAAGGGGTATATTAGCCTTTTTCTTCTTCTTTGTTTTAACAAATGATTTCGATTTATTAGATGAACAAATTTATTTTTTCACTCATTTTTTTGTAAAAATTATCATAGATGCCCTGATTTTAATTTTTTTTTTGCAGATACAAAAAATAAATTATAATATAACTGCCAAATATTAGTCTTGAATTTTTTTGTTTTTCCATTCACACTTCTTTCCTTTTGTTTCTCATATATTTCACACTAAAAATGAAACTAAAAAAAATTAAGTTTCTAAAGTTTGGCTTAACGAGCTCCATTTACGATCCGTACTTCAATTTACGACTCATAAATGGAACTCGTAACTGTCAGACTCTGAAAATTCTGGTAGAAGTGTCCATGGTAAAATTACAATTATAACTTTTACTCTGAACTCCAATTGGTGCAAACTTGTTGACGTTGGAAAGAAGATTCATAGACCTTTAATTTGATAGGTCATAGGCCACCTACTGCTTTATATGCTCAAAGATATTGTCGTTTGAAGTTGAATCTTACATGAATTAATACGAAAAACTTACCCGGTAGGAAGACTTTGAACTCGACTTACTGCTAGAGGTCCCTTATGACCCTAAACCACATCTGATACACTTTCTACACTTGATAAAGGACCTTAATTAGCACACATGAGCAAGTAAGATATCATCTAATTCAAGCTTATATACTCACGACGAATGATTCGGATTCTAAGAATAGAATTTGTGATATGTTACATAACCCTTTTTGAGAAAATATCTTTCAAAAGACGAAGCAAATTTTCAGAAAACTTTTCCCTCGCCAAGCAACACAACTTGTTTCCAATTTTGTTTTTTTGGATTAAAAGTTTATGTAAAACAAACATTTTTTTTTTGCAAGTATATCACTAAGCATGCAGGAAGTACTATGCGTGTTTGGACTCTTCTGTGCCCGCCCATTTACATTTTAGTAGGGGTGTGCATCGATCGGTTTGGTTCGATTTTATATATTATCAATTTTTGATTTTTAAATAAGCTAAATCAACAACCAAACCAATAAGATATTCTTTTTTATCAATGATACACTGTCCATTACTCAAAGTTAGAAGGGCGGAATCTTTTTTACCACTTTGCACAAAAATAAATTGAGATGACGAAATGGATGTGCCTTGATTTCCACCAGCTCCTTACTCGATTTATTGAATTTTTATCTCTAACGGTTCGATTTTTTTTAAACTAATAAGAAAATACTCATTAAATAAATATATGACTTCTCTAACAATTTAACGTGACAAGACAATAATATAACTTTACATAATTCTCATAAAATAGAAGTAATAATAACTAACATGAAAATAACTATACCAGTGTAACACAAACAAAAGAGCAAAGACAATAATGTGAATTAAAAGCTAAAGTGTAAAGGCAATAACCAATAATGTATTGATATTATTATTTTATAATATTTTTATAGAGATAAAATAGTAAATTATTATAATTTTAATGAATTATCGATAAATCCAATATTAAAAAATCAAAATCACATTAAAAAATCCAGTAATTCTTACTATAAAATCATTAAAAACTCATTAACCCGTAAATGGATTATATTTATTGATTAGTTCGATTTTTACCCACACTACATACATGAATTTGAGTGACAAACGAAATCTTTGATTCTCTCTGAGGTTCAATGGAGAAAAAATGTCCCAGTTAGATTAGATAGAGAAATAAATATTCTTTTGCCATTTTCCCTCAAAAACTCAAAGAATGGCAATGGCGTTTTCTCTGCAATTCAACAACCCCATCTCAACTTTTTCACGTTCCAACCTTTATAATGGAATTAGAACTCAACCCCTTAAATTTTTGTGTACTTCTTCTCCACAATCTGATTCTTCTAATAGCAAAGAAGAAGCTATTCAAGACTCATCTGGGTATGGAAATTTTTATCCTTTTGATTTTCTTTCAAACTAAGATTGGTAATGAAGCTCCAAACTCGAATGGGTTTGGGGGTTTGTTGATAATGGTGCATATTTGTATACTAATTATATCCATTCTCTTAATTAAAGGGAAAATGATAAAGGGTATGTGATTCTGGTGGAGAAGTACAGGAATGGAACTTTGAAAAGGTATATCTTTTAACTCTTTTTTCGATATTTTGCTTCATTCGTTAGGATTACTGATTGAATGCTACCTATAAACTATTAAAGTGAAATAAGACCCTTGGAGTATTGGTGTGTAGTTGGGAGTTGGCTGATAGGTTTTGGGGGGGCCATTTGGCTATTTTCTCGAGATTATTTCGTGATGTTTTACTAGTCTTGATTTTATTGAGAATGGTTGTAGTTGTGGTTGCTTAAATAATTCCTTGCTACGTTCGTTGTCTGAGTATGTAATCAAGAATGAATAGTCATAGGTGGATCCAGGTAGTAAACATGATGAGTTCGACCTTAAGAGAAGTATTAAAAACACTCCTAAACTCCATCCCTGAACTATTGACAGGATACAGGATTAAGTTGAACCCGTAGTTGGAGCACTACATCCGCCTATGTGAATAGCACTTTATCTTTACAAAGTTACATGAATAGTTACTGGTCTCTTGACTGTTTGACCATGTTAATATTGATTTCTATGGATAGGTATGTTATAAATAATGACTCTGAAATGAAAGTGTTTCTTGAGGATCACGTGCCCACGACTACTAGATCCCAAGATCTTGATATCTCTGGCATGGAGTTATCTTGGCTCCCTAAGGTTATCAAGGATTTTGTGTTACCATCAGGTTTCCCAGGTAACAAACAACATATTGTTTGTTTCTATTTGCTTCTTCTCTTTCTTATTTCCCTTTTCACTATATTTCTAGTTTTTGTTTTCCTACATGGTAAGCACCCGTTTGACCATTGATATTTTTTGTTATTGAGGGGACATAGGTGTTCTTTAGATGTCTTATATGAACTACGTTGCAGATACTGTTTCAGATGATTACGTGGACTACATGTTGCTTCAGTTCCCAACCAATGTAACTGGATGGATTTGTCACACGCTGGTGACTTCAAGTCTCTTAAAGGCATGTCAATCTTATTCAGGCCATTAGTGCCACTTGGGTATGTTAAAATGCTTGTAAAATCTGCTACTGCTTGCCAGGATCGTGACCTTCTAAATGAAAATCATAGACAAACTAATGAAACAGAGTCTAATATAATTTTACTTAATTAGCTTACAAATTATTCTCTGCATAGTGACTCTCATTTTTATCTGCTTCTGGTCTCTGTCTCACTTTTTTGCCATTTGATACTTATCTTTGAGTTCTCCTCTCCTCCAGAAGGTTCAATGTTATTCAATTGTCAAGTATTTTTTTTTTTTTTGGTGATGCGGTCCCATGTATATATGTGAATCATGTTATTACACTTAATCCTAGTTACAGTGGGCTTAGGAGTTGCTAACACATTTTATGATAGTTGAATTCATGCCCACATGTTTCAGTTTGATTCTGACTTATCCTGTATTGATTAATATCTAACATCCAGGCGGTTGGAGCGGGCTCTTTTTCCGGAACTTCTGCAGCTGCTTCAGCTGCTGCCATCAGGTACTGTTCATTTTCATCAGTTTTTTATCTCATGCAATGTGGCCTTGACTTTAAGGAATTCAATATTTTCCTCAGATGTTATTATAATTCACGCTGATTGCTACTAGAAAATTTGGATAGCATTGTGCTTTTAAGTTCATAGTATTCACTATAGTTTAGTGGTTGTCCTATTGTTTTTGCAGATGGGTTTCAAAGGATGGAATTGGTGCCCTTGGACGCTTTTTCATTGGTCTGGTAGTTTAAAATAAGTATAAGAACAGAGTTAAGGACCTATCTGATTAAAATTGTTAGTAAAGACTGATGTCTTCCAGGTGGGCGGTTTGGCAATCTTTTTGATGATGATCCTAAACAATGGCGCATGTATGCAGATTTCATTGGCAGTGCAGGAAGGTATCACAAATAATAGTCTTTCTTGGGTACATCAAAGTTTATTGGTTCTAGTGAACTGATGACGTTGCTTTCTTTTTGCAGTATATTTGATCTCTGTACCCCTCTCTATCCATCTTATTTCCTACCCTTAGCATCTCTTGGAAATCTTGCCAAGGTATTTAGCTAATAAAAAATATAGTTAGTCTTCATGCATCCCTAGGAAATGATTCCATGAGCAGTACACTTTGTGTAGAAGTTCTCTATGAATCTGATATATATCTTTCTTTTCTCGAGTTGTGTACTAAGTCAATTTTTGATGTTTCAAGTGTTGGTATTTTTTAAGTAGGCTGTAGCAAGGGGGCTAAAGGACCCTTCATTCCGGGTTATACAAAACCACTTTGCTATCGCTGGAAATTTGGGAGACGTAGCAGCAAAGGTATTACTTGAATATTTCTGCCATAGATCAGATCTAGTGAACTGGATTTGCCGAGTTTATTATTCGTATGATGTTTGACTTCGATAGCACAGTTTTTTATATAGTGGTATGCCTTTCCTTTCTTTATATCCACAGTGACTGAGCTTTTGTGGTGAATCAAGAAATTTTATCAATAAATATAGTTATAGTAACAGTAGGTTTCAGCTCCATAAATGTGTTTAAATTTGTAAGTTCCATATTCTTTATCCCTTGGTGCTTTCTTCAGAAGGAAGGCCAATGTGTAGTTTCTTTGAATGCTCCAATTTACAAGTTTGTGCATGGATTTCGGTATTTCGTAAGCTTATTAGTGGTTTCAAGCTTGGATAAAGGAAGGTCGTGGTAGTTTGATGACCAGCATAAAAATAATCTAACTATGAGCTCTGGTTAGAGACCCATACGTCCCTAAATGAATAAATATGAACTTTAGAGAAACTGTTATTGATAATTTTTCTAGTATTGGAATGAAATAGCCCTAATTATTGGTATTATAATTATTTGAGTGAAAGGTCAAAAAACCGGGATACTTTAGGTGTGTTTTTGACCCTTCACTCTCTCAATTCTTTTGTTTGATCATTTTATGGATTTCTCCTTGTAACATTTCTGGATAACCTAATATTGATGACAGGAGGAAGTCTGGGAAGTAGCAGCTGAGCTGCTAGGTCTTTCTCTCGGCATACTAGCTTTGGTATGACATATGTTTGTTCATATGGTTTCAATCTAGGTCTGTCCCATCATATGATAACTTTCTAAGGGTTCTCAGCCAATATAATCCTCATCTTTTCCATAATAACAGATTTAGATCTTACTTTATCTTCTAAAAATTGTAATAACCGAAAATGTATTGCAGGAAACACCAGGTATCTCAAAGTCTTATCCTACATTGGCACTAACATGGTTAAGTGTGCGGATCCTACATCTTTGGTTTCGCTATCAGTCTCTTTCAGTTCTGCAATTCAACACGGTGAGACTTTATTCCTAGTTTTCTTTTTCAATTCAAATTGGGATTTGCTATCCCTTTGATCATTGATAGGCAAAAATTTACAAAGATGAGAGACTTTATTCTTAGTTATCAGTATACTGAATAGCCATTTTGACTTGCCAGAAAATGTTTTTGGCACTACTATCAAGTGATTTTTTATTTCTTTAACACTTTACCTTCTCATCTTCATCTTTTTTTTTGTGGACCCTGAGCATAAGTTGATAGCAAGAGATAATTCACCTATCCCATAGACCACAAGAGGGGTCCCCAATGTTTGATATATTGGTTCTATCAGATTTCTGAAAGCTTTTCTTTCTTCATGTTTAGGGAACAGCTAAGCGAGTAGAATGAACGATAATGAAACAGGGATTTTGAATTAATCAACAATCTTCTGAATTTTCCTTGGCATGTAGACTTCTGATTACTCTGCTTTTGTGCAGATAAATCTCAAACGGGCTCGCATATTAGTGAACTCTCATGTTTTACACTGTACAGTTCCAGGTATACTCAGTCTTGTTTTCTGTGCAATCTTTAACTCTATGCGGTAAGTCATGCCTGTTACTCCATGTGGACCAGGAATCAATGAATGCAATAGGATGGAGAGCATCTTATTGTGGCAAAGATTCTTAAGGCCACAAATTATTTTTGAGGTATCTTTGGAGGAGATGATCAATAGGGGCAAATACAGATCCATGGTATAGCCTTCGTTGTCCCATATATAACTTTATGACAAGTTGAGTTGGTTTATGCTTATGAAGTAACTTATATCCTGGGTAGATAATAGCAGAATAATGTAAGAATAGCGGTTAATGTTAGTTTCATGAAGTGAAGTGAACTGTTCATAGAATCTGCAAATGGATTCAGAGAACTTTTGGATTAGTTATGATGATTTAAAGAAATCATAATTGTGATGTGTTACTCAAATCCATTACTGTGTTCGCGAAAGGTGATGCTTGATTCATTCTTTGCAGCAAATCAAGCAACTCCTTCATATGTACAAGGAGGAAAAATACTTTCTTGTAGTAAATCAACGGAAGCCAACAGATTTTCAGGTCTTTGTATCTTTCAAGGTATGCACTAATTATGCTACGCTTAAGACACAGAGCTCTCACTTCACTTGCAATGCTTACATCTCTTCTCACTTCCCCGCAGGAAGGAGCCACAAGCCTATCTGTATTTCGAAGTGTATGGCAAACCTATTGGCTATACCAAAACTGGGGCTGGTCAGATAATATCTTTGATCGACTTGAACAGAGCTTGGTCGAATTGAGAGATAGATTTCCTGATCTATTACAACAACTAACTGATGCTGGATGGGATATAAGTAATTTAAGTTTAAAGGTCCCAAAAGAAATGTCGATCAACGAGCTGAGTTAATTTCACATATGGCCACTGAGTTTTATCCACTACAACAGTAAACCTACTGTTATAGTGAGTAAAGTTAAGTAACCATACGTGAAATTAACTCTTCCTGCAGCGTAACACCAGGGAAACACCTGTCTGCAGTTGATCATACTCCAAAGTCCTCGCACTAACTTTTTTTCTTGTTTTGATGAGTCGTCGTCTCAAGTTTACATTCACTGCCCCTTTTGCTATTGGATGACAAGTTTCCAATGGCCTCGCTCTCCTTGGAAGAGATCGATGCACAATCGGAGTCAATTTTATTGTTATAGTAATAAATATTCTTGGTAAATTTTTCTGCAGTTTGAGGAAAATGCTGCTGGCAAATGAGATAATTTGTACATGTTCAGGAATACCATTTTAAGTCATTCTTTTTGTGCTGGTAAATTTTAGCCGATTTATGTGAAATTTAGAAGGAAGTTGTCATCCTTCTTGTATTATATTTGTGCAAGTTTTTTTTTTCTCGAAAACTGAAAAGGGCTAAATATACCCTTGAACAATTCAAAATAGCTTACATTTACCCTTCATTTGTTTTTGGTATCAAAAATATTCTTTCCGTCTATTTTTTGGACCACAAAATACCCTAATGATGTTAGCACATAAGCCATTTAGATGCTGACATGGCAATCCAGCATGGCAAAAGGGGGGCAAAATTGCCCTCGAACTCGAACTATTAGAAATTGCTCAATTTTACCCTTTATTTGCTTTTGGTGTCAAAAATACCCTCGTCTTGTAGTTTTTTGGTGCATTTAATTGGAATCATTTTCTTTTGTTGGGTTTTTTGGTGGGTTTAATAGGTTTTTTTAATGCCAATTTTAGTATCTATTTTTAAAATTATATGTTCAACTAAAAATTGTCAAGTTCAAATGAATTTAAGTATTAAGAAAAGAAAGAATTATTTAAAATTAAGATATATTTTTAAATCGAAATGGGCCACTTCAAATAGGTTCATTGCTCTGGTCCAGAATTCACCCCTTTCATTTTGGGGTGACGGAGGGATCGTACCATTCGAGCCGTTTTTTTGGTTTTCTTCCTTTGATGAATTTCGGCTATGACCAATGCCCCACTAGCTAAATAGGCGTAAGAAAAAGGTACCATTCGAGCCGTATTTTTGGTTTTATTCCTTTGACGAATTTCAGCTATGACCAATGCCCTACTAGCTAAATAGGCGTAAAAAAAAGCTACTTGGACGCTTTCCCACGTCCAGAAATGGTATGCCAACAAACACCCTTTCTCCTTAGCCAAACCTTCTCGTCGATGTGAGCTCTTAGGGAAGATCAGCCTATTAACTTTTATCCGTTGAGCGACGACTCTTTCACTCGGCACCGTCGGATCACTAAGGCCGACGAAATCACAAATTAAGTTCGAGTTCAAAATTATCGCAAATTTTGTGAAACGAACTTTATGGATGTTTGTTTTGGAAATTGAATCTTGTGCTGAAATATATATTACATCGTATAGACATTTATGTACATGAACATTGTGGAAGTGAAATGATAAATTTCAATAGAGGGTCATCCAGGGTGTTCTCGATAGGGGGCTTATCCTGTACAAGATGTTGTATCTAGGGCACTTCATTCTAGTGTTGTCTAGTAAATGGACCTCGAGAGTTCCTCATGGGTCTCAACTATCTGACTGGGGATATAGGTGTATGAATTTTTTCCTTTTGTAATTTTGTATTCTTTGCATGAATTTCCTTCTTACTTTGGTATAATCCAAAGCTAAGGCTAAATTTAGGATGTGATATAATTGTTGAATTTGTTATCTTAATTTAACTATATGCTTTGAATGAATACACGTGAATGTCTATTACAAATATTTTTTTAATTTTACATGAATGAAAAGTACTATATTTTAACTCCACTATACCATACAACTCCCCCACCAAGTTTACATAATTTGCTTTCTTTCGTTGATGCAATTAAACTAGTTTTTTTTTATTGTACAGGTATTGATTAAGGTTTTAAGAGTTGTGAATATTGAGTTCTAATATCTCTACTAAAATTAGGAAAAAAGTTGAGGTTGTTATGATCTTAGTATAGTTGTTTTTTTTTTTCAAAAATATTTTGAAGAGAAATGGCACAATGACAGAGTAGAAACCCTAATCCGCTTTGTTAGGTACTCAAATTTAAGAATCAATTTAGACCTTCAAACTTTAAGTAGATATACCACTAGAATCTTCCATTGATTAGTCATGTATTTATTATATTAGATATTAACTATTATTAGATTTTAAATTCGTTATTGTAATTGTTTATTCGTCCCCAATTATGCTAGGTTGAAATTATCGTATCATAATTTCATGATATAAGATTCTTTTTACCTTTTCAAATTAATTCCTTGTGAAGATAAAATAATTAACTCGTTACTTTTTCACTATTGGATTGAAATGAGAAGCTCCATTTCCTCATGCTCATGCTTTTTGTTGTCTTTATATAAATGTTATTAGTTAAGATTGTTCCAATCGTCAATTCTTGAATATTGGATTGTTGTAATCTCTTATTTTAAGTTTGTTACTGTAATGCCAATATTTTATTAAATAGCCCATACCCACCCATTTTTTCTCTTCCATTTACTTTCATTGTCCCCAAAACATTTCAATACTTGATTCACACCGAGGTTGATGTTAATCTTTTCTTTTAGGAGCTTTTGTGAAAAAAAGCCTTTCTTGATGTACATCTTCTTGCATTTTTTTTTCTATGTTATATTTTTGGCATGGAATTTTGATTTTGTTGAAATTTGACCATAATCTGTCATAGATTATGTCTTTAAATTTCTACACAATTAGATCTCTATATTTAACTGTACAAATATGGAAAGGAGAAGAGGATATGAACTAGGATTACTTACCCTAAAGAGGTCTAAAAACTTCATCCATTGCTTTTTATTTCTATTCATGAACAAAATTGCTTTAGAATACTATTCAAGAGATTTTTCCTTGTTCTGTTTTAAATATTTTAGATTGTAATTGTTTTAATCTATACCTTAAAAGTTTTCGTCTTTATTGAGTTCTACTATTTTTGCACATACTTTTATGTTGTATTAATGTTTTTCTGATTTTGCATCTTTGAACTTAATGTATGTGAGGATAGTTATGCATCATTGATCCCATCATTACCAAACTCCCAAAGCATTACTGATATTTTGTGCACTTCTATTTCTTCTATGAAATAGGTTAAGTTATGTGTTTCGCTGGTAATCTAATTAGAAAAGTAAAGCAATAGAAAAATAATGAACAACATATTTTTATGTGAAAAATACCTGACTTACAAGGGTAAAAATATTACGATCCACACCTCTATAGAATTTCTCCCAACTTCACTAAAATAATGAGCCTTAATTAAATTTAGATTACAATCTTTGCAATCCAGATTACAACTTTCGACAATCTCCTAGACTGTTGAACCCCTCTCCACGTTAACCCCAACTTGAAGTTTATACAATCCAATATAATTCCCTAAATACAATTCTAGAAAAGCAATAAATTACAACTCGATTGATTTCTTAATACTTAAACTAGACTTAGAGCCGTATGACATATGACTATGAATTAGGTTTTTCAAGCTAGTTCTTCGTATCAGCTGCACTTTGATCTTCAGTTAGAACTCTATTAAGGTTGTACTCTTCTTCTCTAATTTGGTTGTCCAATAATTTCTTGTTGATTTGCATTAATTATAAATATATGAATTAGTAATTAATGATTCTTAAAGTGTTGCTAATTTGTAAGTATTTTTTCATTTTAGATCTATTTTAAATTTTTACCTTTTTAGTATTTATATATGATTAATATGCAAAAGGTTAATTGTTACATATTTTTAATGGAAATGTTTCCACCAGATTGTGCACTTCCTTTTATCTGAGTAGTAATTACATTTCCAATAACCTAAATTTAACATTATGTCAAAGAAAAAGATGAGCATTACTTAATTGAAATCTAACAAAATTATAGACGATATTAGCGTTCTATATGAAAATGGCGATCAACTGGTGGGCCTGCCAAGTAGCTCAATCATAGAGAAGCAGAGATGTAAACAAAAAGAAAAGAGAAGATCGCTTGAGAATCATCCTTATGGGGGTATATATTAAGCTGTCGTAATTTGAACTTGATGAAATCCTTGAATTTCTCTTTACTCTACGTGACATGTTTTGCAGGTATAAAAAAATTTGAAGATGAGTGTTAGATTGGGTAAAAGTACCACATTGGTTGGAGAATGGACTGATGGTCTCCTTATATGGATTTGGTCAATCATCTCCTTATGAGCTAGCTTTTGGGGTTGAGTTAGGTCCAGATGTCATATCTTTACAATGAGGAACATACGTGAGACAGATTTGGATGGTTCTACAGCTAAAAAGTTGAGGAGATATGATGTACATTATGATTACGATCCCTTTCGGGGCACTGGTTGATCGAATAGTGGATCAGAAAATATGATGTACATTATGATTACGATCCCTTTCGGGGCACTGGTTGATCGAATAGTGGATCAGAAAATGTTAGAGATAAATATAAATACAAGCAGCCAAAGGTTGATTCATTAAAAAAATTGGCTTTAGCAAAAAATCCAGAAAGTCACATGCCTCAGATATTATAGAAGAGACGTGTGATAACGGTGGTAAGAAAGAAAAGAATGCAAGGGTCTCCAAATTCGTGGAAGAAGATTGCAGTAGAAGCAGAGCTAGTGGAGGGACTGATAGAAAAGGTAGAGGTAAGAAGGCAGAGCGAGTCGGACAAGATCTAGATAGCACTGTGTCTTAGCATAATGCTTTCGTTTTCTTATTAGTTGCTTGGCTTATAGGTATGGGTAGGTGCCTGAAGATTCTTCAAAAAGGGATTTGTCTGCTTTGCAGCCTTATGTTGCAACCACTTCGAGCTCTTTTAAAGTATCTGGATCATATAAGAACAGACTAAAAACTTAAATTAGTGACCGTTAAATTTTATAGCTAAACAACATGTAATGACCCTAAAAGTCAATTTTGGAAAATTTTAGAAAATTATTGTTTTATCCCTCTTGATAGTTGCCACGAGTCATGTTTGATCAGATTATGAAGTTGATTTTGAAATTTGATTGAAAAGTGGTGAGTTTTGGAAGTTTTAGAGTTTTTGAGGTTTAAAGTTGTTAAAAGTGGTTTGTGGTAATAGCTAGAGCTATGAGTCTTGAAATGGAATTCCATTAGCTCCGGAATGCGGAATTTGGTCTAAGGGTGTTGTCGTATTCAGTTTTGAAGTCTTTTTGTGGAATCGAGCCCTTGAGTTGGAAGTTTAAATGTAATTAGGCCAAGAGTTGATTTTGGTCAACATTTGGAGTTCGGATGCTCATATTAGATTTTCGACGATTCCATTGGATTCAGGGGATGATTTTAGGCCTAGTTGAGGTCTTGGTTGAATTTTCAAAGGTTTCGAGGGTAGTTTGGTATTTTTGAGTAAAGGCTAGTGTATTGCAACTTTAATGAGTTTCGGGTCAAGGAGACCTCGAATTCGTATTTCGATGGTTCCATTGAGTCCGGAATGCCGAATTTAGCAGGGTAGCATATTTGGTTTGTGTGCACAAGATTCCGAACGAATCTCGAAGGTCCATTCAGTGAATTTTTGTGTCTTGGTGTGTGTTGCTGGTTCACTGTTCTGGTGCCCTCTTCTTCACGTTCGAGGAGCTGCTGATTGCAATCATGAAGGGTCTTGTGTGGGGACCTCTGTGTTCACGGAGACTTGATTGTGATCACGAGGGTTAGACTATTGACCTCCGCATTCACGGAAGCCTGGACGCGATCGCGGATGGTTAGGAGTTTTGGCCTTCGCATTCGGGAGAGAGGGTCTGCATTCACGTAAGGTTCTGAGGTTGGCCTCTGCGTTTGAGAGGCCTCAGGCCGCGATCGCAGAGCGTTAATGACTGGCATAACTGAAATGTTAAAAAATTCGGGGTTCTTCTCCATTTTTCCATTTTTGAGCTTTGAGAACTCTTGGGTGGCTATTTCAAAGAGGTGTTTCGAGATTAAACATTTGGATGAGTATTTGTGACCCTAAATCTTCATTACCCATAAGTTCTTTATGATTTTTAAACATCAAATTCTTATTTTTGAACTTCAAAGTTGTCGATTTCTCAAGAACTCAAGTTTTTAAGAAAAATGGTGATTTAAGTTTGGTTTCAACTCATTTTTTGATGTGGTTTTCACTATTGAGTTCCAAAACCTTTGGGTAATGTGATTTTATATAAATTTCTAGATTTAACCCTAACCCTCAAGAGTGGATTTTTGGGTCATTTTGGAACCAATTATCAAAATCATCGATATGGGTGTTGTTGTTCTCGAATTCTTATTGTGATTCCATATTTGTTTAGATTGTATTGATCTCGAGACCCATCAGATAGGGAAGGCTCAAGTGTCGAGTTGATTATTTTCTCTTTTGAGGTAAGTGGATCTTTTGATCCTTCGTTAAGTATATTGAACCTTGTATATCATTGTGTGATTGTGAGTAATGATAATTGGTGAAGAGTTTAGTATATCTTGTGTATTGCTAACTGATGAATAAGTTCGAGTGATGATAACGTGGGGTAAAAGAGGAATCTTGTTGGTATTGTGATATATGATGTGCCATGAATGGTGTTGTTGACTCACTCTTGATGTTGTGCCAAGATTATCTGTATTGGGTTGATGTTGTGAAGGTTATTATCCTCTCATTGAGCATTTGCACATATATATTTGCATAGGTGCCATAATATTGTTGTGATGATGCTTTGTGAAAATAATGAGAAAAAGGGGATGCGTCACACGCCGTGGTTGATTTATATTGAGAAAAAGGGGACGTTCGACATGCCGTGGTTGATTCATATTGAGAAAAATGGAACGCGCCATGCGCCATGGTAGATGCATGGATTGATAAGTCCCCCATGGGTCCCGAATTGAGATTTAGCGGGTGTTTATTATTAGGACAGACATGCATCACTGTATATGACATCGCACCACATTGCATTGTAGTTCATACTTTTTTCTTGCTAATCATGAGTGATGTTATGGTATTGTGGTTATTGAATTAAGAAAGAATGTGATGATATATCTATATGTGTTGAGGTGCAAGTTGTGACGTTCTAGATGTGCTCTATCGTTATTGAGTGAGAACTGTTAGGTTGGGCTGATTGATTCTATGCATGTTGTAGTTTTGTGGAGGTTCGGATGGTGTGTTGGAGTACTTGTGTTCTATATTACTTAACTTATAGTTATTTAGGGATGCTTGCTGAGTACCGTTGTTGTTTAGTACTCACTTTCTTGCTTCTACACTTGTATAGGTTATGAGTCCGGATCGTCTTGATTACTCCTTCTCACATTCGTTCAAGGCTTACTTGAATAATTCGTGAGGTAGCTGCTTGTCACTTCAGCAAACATCACTTACTCTTTCATTATGTCTTTGTTATGTTCAACATTTATCTCGTTTAGTTGGGTTTAGGCTCAAATAACTTGGTGGGATAAGATAGGTGCCATCACACCCGGTTTTTGGGTCGTGTCACACCAAAGTCCATTGCGAATTTTATTTAGTGATAGATTATTATAAAATTTTGTTAGCTATGAACAATTTATAATCGGTTATCGACGAAGTTCATAGCTAATTTCAAGCTTTTTGTAGTCACCCCTCCTCTAAGTTTGTTTGAATAGCCTTTTTTCTTTTTTGGATCATGTCTGTCTTAGGAGGAGAATTTTGACCAGGAAGAACTTGCAAGAATGGATTGTGGCCACATATACCATATTGATTGCCTCAAAGAGTGGAACAAGATCCAGAACACTTGCCCCATCTGCAAGAGGAAAGTGGTGGTTATTTGCCATTTTACATTGAGAATTCGTGCATTCCTTTGTAACTTCACTATAACTAATCAACTTATTACAGGCTCAATGAATTGATTTTGGTGGGATCTTTCTGCATCATGTTATTTTGGCAAAGCTCAAGAAAGTTCAGCAAAACTTCATAATTAGAAATCGTTCTCAAACTTAGAAAAACAATTGTCTTTTAGTTTTTCTAGTTAGTAAGTTAGATGCTTTTTCTCTCTTTTTCGAAGCTAAACATAACTAAGTACTCATATTGCATGTTTTGAATGGATGATATACGGTATATTTGACTTTTATTGATACTTAGTGTAGATTTTGAATACCTCCTTTATTGTAACTGCCTTATTTAGTTCTTGATATAATTACTGATCTATATTGTCCAGTTTGCTATGCTAGGTGCACTGGATTGTTTGCCTATCCTTGTACTATTAATAAAGCATAATTGTGTATGTATTGACAACATAAAACATACAAACATACATGCAAAATTTTATAATGCTTCTTTTATGTTGTGATATAAGTTCCGAATTTATTATCTTAATTTTCAGACTGATGTTCTTTCTATGTGAATACACCTATATGCATATCTATGTCCGTAACCACATAATTTTAGGTAAATATGTGCATGTAAATCGTTATAAGCGTGTAGTGTCTGATAGCGATGTATAACTCTCTCATTCCAAAATATTTTGAACACATTTCGTTAAGTAAATCTTCAACTCTAAAAAATGCCCTTAAATTTTAGGCAAATTAAATGGTTTATGATATTAGACCAATATTTTTTTTTTCTCTAACACTTGAGTATCCTGCTAAGTTATTTTACCCTACAAAATGTACTGAAAGTTGTCGTTTTGTTGTCTGAAAAATCAAAAGATGGAGTGTTCTGTGGGGCTTTAGAAGTTTTTATAATTTGTTCATTATTGCTTACTAGAAATTGAAACTCAAGATTATGACATCATGCATAGATGAATTTAAGATTTAAACTAGATCATAAAAGTGCAATATCACGCTCTGGGGCTAGGTTAGGCAGGTTGGTAGGACATCTGCCTCATAGTAATCAAATATGTATGATATGCTTGTGTAATTGTATGTCATGAATACATATATACAGATGCAAATGCATGACATACCCAACCAAACGCTAGAAATGGAGGTCTTTCCGGTAGCTAACTGATATCATATTTGCTAACCTATGGCAAACTGTATCATATACATAGTCTTCTGAGAATATAGGCCCCCTTCCCTCCGATTATATCTTGAAGTAAATGCATAACATGCCATGATATGAACTCTGAATGCATATAGTAGGCCATAACAAAAACTTAGCCAATCTTGGCTCTTTCGTGCTCTTATTCTCAAAACCTCAGAATCATTTTTGTATAACATGCAACTAACTCATAGAACTTCGTAGGCTTTTAGAATAAACATGAATACTTAACTAAAATTTAGAGAGGTAACTTAACTCTGAGGATATTCATAAAGATCTTAAGAAGTTTAAAGAATCTTCTCATGACTTTATTTAACTCTCATAGGACAATTTAGGCCAATATAACTTATAATAGACTTGAAGCTCTTGACTCGACTTCAACTTAGCAAATTAATCATTTAGGAACTCAAAAGGTGACTGACATACTTAACTTGATTTATATGAAAGACTCCAAATTGGTAATAGTATGATCTGTTTTAGAAACAGTTTTCTTGACAACTATATACCAAAAAGAATAGAGTATAAGATTTAGTATTAGTATCATTTTCAAATTACAATTTTGTAAAAGCTTCTTACAAGAAATAATGGCTTAACAACTCCCTTGGATATAACATAATAATTCTCCACATTTCAGCCTTAATCTTAGGATAATAGCTCACTAATAGGCATAAGGAATAAGAAACTTGACAGAGGATAAATTTACCATCAAACACGCTTCACAATGATAAGGTATGAGAACGATATGATAAAACCAAGGAATAACATTAGCTAACTTCTCAATGCCCTTCACAGTGGGTCTTTCTAGCAATAGAAGAGTAAATATAACTCATTTGATGATTTATAACTTTTTGGAGTTCGTTCGACATGAAAAAGGGAATTTTCCCTTAACATACCATAAATATGGACTTGAATAACTTGATATAGATTATCAATTTTATTTTAGTGATAAATTATAACCTCAAAATATTTTCTTTCCACAACTGTTGATTAACGTAGTTTGCACATATATCTCTACAACGGTTGAAAGCATTATTTGGTAAAGGAAAAATAATGGATGTTTACAGCAATTGAAAACTTTACCTAGTAAACCCAAAATGGATGAAAATTTATGTTTGGCAACCTATATATATAACATAATATATGTAAGTTAATTTGATGTAAAAACGTACAACATTTAATGCTTTGCCCAATTAGTGCAATCATATAAACTTTAATGGTTGTTGACATTTCCAAAATATTTTTATTTCATAGATTTGTGGTAAAATATGAATAACTTTTTGAATATACCACAATTAGTAGAAAATTATTTCTAATAAAGCCTACTTCATCTAATAATAATTCTTAAATATTACTAGTCTCGCTATCTCCATTAAAATATTAATAAACTATAAATTCTTATAAAAAAATATAAACACATATATCGTAATTAAAGAATTATTTTCATAAATATATAAGGCATTTTAAAAAGAGAATAAGAAATATATTTTTATCAAATTTTTATATTAAATTGATGGTCCCAAACGCGAGCATTAATAATATAAGATTCTCAAATTTAGGCTCGTAAGTCCTTGACACAAAAAAAAAGACAATTGTAAACATCCGAGGTGTTACAGTTTCTAATATAAAAACTGATCCTCGCCAACTAATATGAGTGTAAAGATATGACACATGAGGCTAACTAATCCCAAAGGCTAGCTAATGAGGGGAGGATTGTATACCACTAGTTCATTTCCATCCAACGCGGGATTTAACCCACTCTAACACCCCTTTATGCTTAGGTCCAACTAGAAAGTCGATCGGGAGCCTAAATGGGGATGAACCTGTCTTTGATACCATGAAAAATACAGAGCTAATGGATCAATTTCCTTGTACAGTAAAATCTCACTAAATTAATATTCAGTAAACTAATAGTCTCTCTAAGATAATATTTTTCCCCGGTCTGACTTGGACCAATAGAAAAAATCACTCATTTCGATACGATAATAAAATAATATATGTTCAAAAGACCCCGATAAAAATATATGATACCATTAATATTATAAATTAATAATTCTTTAAAAGTGCAAATATATTTAAAAGATAATTTAGTGAAATATAATTTTATTGTGTTTTATTTTTTGTTAAGATTTAAATCTAGCTAATGCTCATCTCTAACTTATCTTATTGCATCCAAAAGTTTGGGTATTGCCATAACTGCAAATCTTTTTGAGTGCATATGGAATGATTTCTTTTGTATTCACATAATGTTTTACGTATTTGATCTGTCATTGTTGATTTTGTGACACTTTTTAAATGAGAAGTCATATTTGGATATGGTTTAAAGAAATTTCGTGTATTGCTTATATGGTTTATTCTCTCAGAATCATACATTGAACGTTTTTAGTAAATATATAATGAATAATATTTGATTATTAAGAAACAATGAACATTATGTATAATGAATTTATTTTTATAGTAAATCGTTGAATTCTTAAATTTATTTTACAATGAATCATATAACAAATTTTTTTTTACAATGAATCATACATATACATCGTATTTTATGTATAATGAATATATCTTTTTATATGAATTCAATAAATATGATACATAATTTAATAAGATACAATGATTTTGATGTATTCATTGTACTTTATGTATAATATTTTTAAAAAAAATGTAAATTCAATAAATATGATTCATAAATTAGTAAGATACAATAATTTTGATGTAATCAAAATTAATCTTTATTGAATCTCAAAACACTCTTTAAATTAATAAATATTAATTTAACGATTAAATAATATATCTAAAAATTAATAATATTTCGTAGTCTCACCTATGTTAACTTATTGAGGTTTTACTATAGTATTATTTTAAGAATAAAAGTTATTTGTAGGTATATAGTGAAATCAATCTAAGGAAAATCAATCAGAAAAGTTCTTTAAATATCTCTACCTTTGATTAAGCTATATTATGTGGAGATATGTCTATGTATGTTCTGTAACAAAACTATACTCCAATTTTAAGCATTGTTAAGCCCTTCTAAGCAAATTGTTTGGACCCATTTTTGATACTTCAAAACTTTTTAAGGAAAATTTTTCAAACTCTGATTTGAAATCTATGGTCAAACATATCTTTAAGAATGTTTCCTTTTTCAAAATTTGATTCAAAATATATGAAAACTCTTTGCCCACAAATTTAAGCACTATCAAGCCCTTCTCAACAAACTGTTCGGACCCGTTTTTGATACTTGAGAACTTTTTAAGGAAAAAATTCAAAATCTATGGTCAAACATATTTTTGAAAGTATTTCCTTTTTTAAAATCCGATTCAAACAACATATGAACTTCTATCCAAATTTTAAGCATCATTAAGCCCTATATAATCCTTCACTTTGGCTCCTCACAATGAACTAATTCTACTTCCTTTTCCCATTGTGACATATTGCACAAGAAAGAAAAAAACAAACCCTTGCTTACAATGACCACCGATAGTATAATCACAAATGGAAAATCATCTATGCTAGATGAGGAAAAACCATTGATTTTTGATGCATCCCTTATGAAAAATGAGTCCAATATTCCCACACAATATATATGGCCGGATGACGAGAAGCCTTGTGTTGTAGCACAAGAACTTCATGTTCCCCTTATTGACTTAAGGGGTTTCTTTTCTGGTGACCCTGCTGCGGCCCAACAAGCATCTTAGCTTGTTGGTGAAGCGTGCAGGGGTCATGATTTCTTTCTTGTAGTGAACCACAGAGTTGATGCTAATCTCATCTCCAATGCCCATCGTTACATGGACACTTTCTTCGACATGCTTCTCTCTAAAAAGTAAAAGCTCAGAGAAAAATTGGTGAACATTGTGGCTATACCAGCAGCTTTACTGGAAGCTCTTTATCGACGTTGCCTTGGAAAGAGACACTCTCTTTACTATACTCTGCTAAAGAAGACTCATCTCACATAGTGGAAGAGTATTTCCAAAGGACATTGGGTGAAAGTTTTAACAATTTTGGGTAAGGACAATTGACTACCTAAGTACTCATCTATTTCAATTTGTTTGTCATACTTTTTGTTTTGGTATGTTTCAAAAACATGTTTTTTTTCCTTTTTTGGCATGACATGTTAAGACCACCAAATTAAATGATATTCTTGTATATTTTACATATCTTTTATTAAGACTGCTTGATTCAAAAGTCTTTCTTTACTTTCATAAACTTCATGTCAAATCAAAATTAGACAAACAAATTGAAACAAAAGGAGTATCTAGTTTTCTATTTTTCGATTATGTAAATGAATTAACCTTTTTTCCCTTTAATTACACAGGAATGTTTATCAAGAATATTGCAATTCCATGAGCACTCTTTCTCTTAGGATCATGAAACTCTTAGGGATGAGCCTAGGTGTATAGAAAAGCCACTTTAAAGAGTTTTTAGAAGACAATGAATTCATAATGAGTCTCAACTACTATCCACCGTGCCAAAACAAGAGCTCACCTTAGGAACAGGGCCTCACTACGATCCAACATCATTAACCATTCTCCATCAAGATTGTGTTAGCAGACTTCAAGTTTTTATGGACAACGAATGGTTCTCCATCAGTCCAAATTTTAATGCTTTTGTGGTTAACATAGGCGACACATTTATGGTAAGCGAATTTGCACATTAGAACTATATAATAAGCTAATGTATTATGTATTACATACAAATAATATAAACAGAGTCAATTAGACAAACAATACATTTTTAGGTGAAAAATATTATGAGATCTTTCCACATGAAGCGCAATGAACATCATGAATTCTTAAGCGTACAACATGAATATAACATAGTTGGTGTTTGGCCTTTTACAGGCGCTGTTGAATGGTAGATACAAAATTTGCTTACATAGAGTAGTGGTAAACAATAAGACTCCTAGGAAATCACTTGCTTTCTTTCTTTGTCCAGACAAAGATAAGGTGGTGAGTCCACCAACTAAATTGGTGGACTACAACAACCCTCGACTTTATCCTGACTTCACATGACCTGCTCTCCTTGAGTTTACTCAAAAGCATCATAGAGCTGATACAAACACTTTTCAAGATTTCTCGCATTGGCTTCAACACAATAATGCAGAAGCTTAAGAGCTATACATATGAGGTTTAAGATTGAAGGTCTTGGAATCTTCTATATATATGTTGAATCTTTGCTTTAGAACTATAGATCTTTTTGTTGCAAAAATTCTACTAAGTTAGAGACCTGGTATTTAGCAGTTGATTTCTATTTCAGGAAGGTTTTTAGTCTTTAAATACATGTCTTTTGTTAGTCAATAATATTAAGTTTGTAGTGCAATAAAAAATTTATCCTTCAACTTTTCATCCATTATTATTTTCCTGCATTTCTTTTCCTTCAAAAATCGATAGGTGGGACCTAGAGCTATTTTTCTAAAGGGACCCGTGAGTAAAGAGATGGATTTCGAAATAGTTTTTCACGAATGGCTCATGATGTTTTCGATAATAAAAATTACCAATTATGAGTTATGAGAATGAAAAATTACTTGGAGGCCCTTGATATTTAGGAAGGAAGCCATGAAAGAGGATTATGAAACCGCTGCCAAATAATCCCACCATAGCGCAAATCAAGAGTCACAAAGAAAAGAAAATCATGAAGTCCGCGGTGAAAGCAACTCTTTTTGTTATTGTCTCAACAACTATTTTGAAGAGAATTATGTTTCTCCCATCACCAAAAGAAATTTTGAATTATCTAAAGAATGAATATGTTGGAGGTGAAAGAATTCGAGTTCCAAAGAATGGAAAACTCCAAGACAATCAAAGAATGCTCAGATAAATTGCTTGGTATTGTTAACAAGATAAGATTTCTAAGCACTGGATCAGAAAAGGTAAGAGATAAATATAAACACAAGCAGCCAAAGGTTGATTCATTGAGAAATTTGACTTTAGCGAAAAATCCAGAAAGTCATTCTTTGGATGTGATATGAAAGACTCCCTTAATTAAGAGGAAATTGAGTGAATGCCAGAATCCTAAGATACAACCTCCCCCTAGATATTATAGAAGAGACATGTGATAATGATTGTAAGAAAGAAACAAAGGGTTTCCAAATCTGGGAAAAGACGTCAGCACAAGCAGAGCTAGTGAAGGGACTGATGAAAAAGGTAGAGGAAAGAAGAGAGAGCAAGTCGGAGAAGATCTAGATTGCATTGTGTCTTAGTGTAGTGAAGATGGTGAAGATTCTTCAAGATGAGGAACATAAGTGAGACAGATTTGGATGGTTCTACAGATAAAAAGTTCAGGAGAGATGATGTACATTATGATGATGATCCTATTGGGGGCACTGGTTTATCGAATAGTGGATCATAAACATAAATACAAGCAACCAAAGGTCGATTCATTGAAAAAATTGGGCTTAGCGAAAATTCTAGAAAGCCATTCTTTGGATGTGATATTAAAGACTCCCTTAAGAGGAAATAGAGATAATGCAAGAATCTTGAGACTCAACCTTCCCCAGATATTATAGAAGTGACATGTGATAACGGCTGTAAGAAAGAAAAGAAATCAAGGGTCTCCAAGTCCGTTGGAAAAGACTTCAACATAAGCAAAGCTAGTGACAGATTATTATATGAAAATATTTCTATGAACAAGTTAACAATAATTATCGACGAAGTTCATAGCTAATTTAATTTTTTTGGGTGTCTTAGGAGGATCATTTTGACACGGAAGAACTTGCAAGAATCGATTGTGGCCATATATACCATATTGATAGCCTCAAACAATGGAACATGATCTATAACACTTGTCCCATCTGCAAGAAGAATGTGGTGGTTATTTGCCATTTTACATTGAGAATTTGCGCATTCCTTTGTAACTTCACTACAACTAATCAATTTATTACAGGCTCAGTGAATTGATTTTGGTGGGATCTTTTTGCTTCATGTTATTTTGGCAAAGCTCAAGAAGATTCAGCAAAACTTCAAAATTAGAAATCATTCTCAATCTTAGAAAAACAATGGTCTTTTAGTTTTTCTAGTTAGTAAGTTAGATGCTTTTTTTCGCTTTTTCGAAGCTAAACAAAACTAAGTACTTATGTTTCATGTTTTGAATGGATAATAAACGACAATTTTTATTGATATTTAATGTAGATTTTGAATACCTCCTTTATTGTAACTGCCTTTTTAGTTCTTGATATAATTACTGAACTATATTGTCCAGTTTGCTATGCTATGTTCACTGGATTGTTTACCTATCCTTGTACTATTAATAAAGCATAATTGTGTATGTATTGACAACATAAAACATACATACATACATGCAAAATTTTATCATGCTTCATTTATGATGTGATATAAGTTCCGAATTTATTATCTTAGTTTTCAGACTTGTGTTCTTTCTATGTGAATACACCTATATGCATATCTAGGTCTGTAACCACATAATTTTAGGTAAACACGTGCATGTAAATAGTTATAAGCATTTAGTATCTGATAGCGATGTATAACTCTCTCTCATTCCAAAATATTTCAAAGATTTTCTTTTCACATTTCTTTAAGTAAATCTTCTGCTAAAAAAATGCCCTTAAGTTTTGGCAATTTTAGTGGAGTTGATATTAGAACAATATATTTTTTTCTAAAACTCGAGTATCCTACTAAGTTATTTTACCCTAAAAAAGGTACTGAAAGTTGTCATTTTGTTGTATGAAAAATTAAAAGATGGAGTGTTCTGTAGGGCTTTAGAAGTTTCTCATTATAATTTGTTCATGACTGCTTACTAGAAATCGAAACTCAAGATTATGACATCATGCGTAAACGGATTTAAGATTTAAACTAGATCAGGAAAGTTAATATCACGCTTTGGGGGTAGGCCTGGTAGGTTTGTAGGAAACACATATACAAAATCACGGTCAACTGGAACTAACTCTTCTGGAGGGACCTCCCTACTCACATAACGCACATAGGCCAAATAAGACAAACACCCGCTAGACACTAGCCTCCTAGCCCGAATAAAAGAGATAACTCCAACCAGTGTGATACTAATGGAGCCCTGCCACACCACTGGGGGAACACCAGACATGGCTAAGGTAATAGTATTAGAGAAACAATCTAAACCGTATGGTAGTGGGATAACCAGTCCATTCCCAGAATCACATCGAAGTCAAGTATATCTAACAATATAAGGTCAGCCCGGGTGTCACACCCCTGGATAGTAACTAATCAAGATCAAAACACTTGATCCACTACTAAAGGCTCACCCATGGAGGTGGACACACGCAACGGCACTGCCATAGGCTCAGAACTCATACCCATATGAAAAGCTTAATACAAAGTTACATAAGAATAGGTAGAGCCCGATTCAAATAAAGTCTAGGTGGCTTGATGACATAAAAAAGTCATACCTCTGATCACATCGTTTGATGCCTCAGCCTCCGCCCTAGATGGAGCTGCATACAAATGGCCCTGTCTACCTCTGCCCTAACCATCACTCCTACCATCTGACGTGCCTCCACGGGGACCATACCAAATACCCTGCTGTCCACCGTGATGGTCTTGACCCTGACCTCGACCCCTAGAAGAGATGCTGCTGGTGGAGTTGGAGCAATCCATCTATGCAAAGGGAAATCTCTGGCCCAATGATATAACTCACCACAATCAAAGCAACCCGGAGATGATCTGCTCCTAGAAGAACGACCACTATGGCCTGAAGAACTAGCCTAGGACTATGACTCTGACTAGAGCCAGCCGACTTGTCACGACCCAAGCCTAGGGCCTAGATGTGACCGGCGAATGGGGAACCCGAAGGAACCCCAAACAAGCCTCATAGCGTATCATTACACATCCTTGGTCGCGGAAGCAATTAAATGACCATAAACGATAAGCATAATCAAGGGGGAAATCGGGACTAAGGGAGCAAAAAAAAGAAATGATACATAAATACCATAGATGAGTCAAGCTCAAGCATAATACACAACTTGTCCAACACCACCTCTAAACATGAGTACTTAGCGGGGGCCAAGACAAACTACCGGGCTCACCCTCATAGTCAAAACATAACTAGAAAGGAAAAGTTTGATACATAGCAAAAGATCATGAGCAACGTCCCCGAAATGGAGGACTCACCAATAACCACTATAGAAAATCGTACTAGCCACGCGGAGGAGGATGGTCAAGCGGTGCTCCGGTCCCTACATGGTGACATCATGTAGGCATAGAGTATGCGTTAGTACATTTGAATGTACTAAGTATATGGGATGCAATGCAATGCTACATTAGATGGACATCATAGGAAAAATGCGTAATCATACCCAATAGATAGCATATTAATGAAATGATATGTATAATGATGCTTACATAAAAATCATATTTAGTGGGACGTAGTACATGTGTGGCGAGTGACCATCAATATAGTATTTCCAAGGCCTACCACCCCCTTGGAGAGGCGAAAGAGGTACAAACCCCTCAATATGGTTACACGGGCCTACCACCCCCCCTACCAAGGTACAAACCCCTCCCGGGCCTACTACCCCCCGTGCTAGGGACCAAGGTACAAACCCCTCGATATGGTTACACGGGCCTACTACCCCCCGTACTAGCAACCAAGGTACAAACCCCTCGATATGGTTATACGGGCCTACTACCCCCCGTACTAGGCAACCAAGGTACCAACCCCTCGATACGGTTATATGGGCCTACTACCCCCCGTACTAGGCTTGGTCGACTCACAACACTTATATAGAGAAAATCATATACATGTGTCCATTTCATCATCATTTCAGTAATTACATAACCATCCGACTCATAGGACGTACCTTGGACCTTCCCTTTCCTAAGAATTCTATAAATGGGCATTTTATCAAACACAAGGTGGGCAATTGTTCATGTAAATGAAATCATGTATTTCAAGAATACTAAGTCCAACCAATTCCAAAATCCATATAAATCAGCCCACCAACAACATACATATATATATCAACCTTCATAATTTGATCATGGAAGCATGTAAACCATAAACATCACATAATAATTCCATTTCATGATAATATGCAAAATGGACCATAATAGGGTGTGTAGTAGTAATTCCATAATTCAAGAGTTCATAAATAATCATAAGGACCCATAAACTTGAAGTAGAAATAGAGGATAAATGGTTGGACTTGTGGAAAGGAAGGTTTCCACAATCAAACCCACATACCTCAACTTTGGAGAATCCTTGATGAAGATTGGGAATGGAGAATCGAAGCTTGAGATTGAGTCTTGAATCCGGAATTAGAGCTTGAGATGTTTGAATTTGGTTGAAGATCTTGGGAATTTTTGGAGAGGGCTTAGAGAGTGTTTTAGGAGTTAAGAAAAATGACTAAGTATGGACATATCCCTTTTTATAAAAAAAAACGTCTCCAACCCGCCTAAAAAAATAGCTCACTGGAAATTGCAAATCTGCACAGACAGGTTTTACGAAAATGGTCATAACTCCCTCATCCTAACTCGGGACTAAGGTGAAACCAAGTGCGTTGGAAAGCTAACTCAAAGAGCTTTAATTTTATAGTTTGCAGCCCTTCCAGTTCCTTGTGTGCTAAGAGATATGCCCCTTTAAAGTTGACCCTCCAAATCGCAATTTTTGTGATTTTTGAATTTTGATACGGTTGCTCTAAAATTCGGGTTAGACCCATTTCCCACTCAATTTGACCCCACAAATAATAATATGAAGTCGAATTTCCGAAATCATGCACGTATTTTGAGATATATGGAAATTACAATTATAGGTGTTTCCGAAACACATTTTCGGGCATTTTTGGGGTCGTTTCACGATTCCGGCTATATTGGTCACCCTTTGAACTCTACAATGAGGTCTGGACAGGCCAAGTAGATGACCCTACTGAAAGCGTTGCCGAGTCCTATCATGTGTATCTCTGGATCTCGAATGGGACCCGCGGTACCTTCCCTCAAATCTAGTTCTTTTTTCACTGTGCCCGTGGGCCTCATGATGGAGCTGCTCAATAGCCCAGGCGTGGTCAAAAACATCCATAAAAGAGTGACCCACGGAGACCATCGACTGATTCTCAATCCGTAACTGAAGCCCTAATTCACGGACAAAACACCAAACTCACTCCTTAGTAGGTAGAATCACAGTAGCATGATGGGAGAGCTTGTGAAACCATGCCCCGCAATCTGACATAGTCATAGAACCCTGTTCCAACTTGGAGAACTAATCCCGTAGATGATCCCTAATGCTGTGAGGGATGAAGGCTACAAGTTAGTATTTCTCTCTTGATATCTCACTTATTTCACTTTTCTCGTAGAATGGCTTGTACGTTCAGCATGGCAGCTCGGGGTAGGGGTCGAGCTCCCTTACCTGGTAGGGGTGCAACACCACCCCCAAATAGAGAGCAGGGTCTGGAGCTCGCAATAGACCCTCTAGTAGCCTGTGTTCCAAAGCAGCTGGTGGGCCGGGACCAGCTCAACCACTACCCGAACCGGCTATTGCTCTAGATCTTCAAACAACCATTGCTTAGCTTCGACTATACTTAGGGGAATACAGCAGGTCCCAGATGCAGCACCAGTACCTACACTTGTACTTGCGCTAGCACTATGCCAGCAGGATCAGTCTGTAATAGAGGCACATAAGGACCAGGGACCACCTAGGGGTGCCCAGCCCATGATTGCAGCCGAAGCTATGCCACTAGAGGAGTAGAAGATGCTTGAAGTGTTCCTTAGGCTTTCACCTCCAAGTTCTTCTAGGGTTGTCGGTGAGGATGCCCATGAGTTTATGACTACTTGTTGGGAGTTACTTCATACTTTTGCTCTAGTGGAGTCAAAAGGAGCCGACTTCACTACGTAGCAGTTGAATGGGCCATCCAGACAGTGGTGGCATACCTTTATAGAGACCAGGCCAGCTAGGTCTCCTTCGGTCACTCCTTCAATCTTGAACCTCATATGTATAGCTCTTAAGCTTGTGCATTATTGTGTTGAAGCCAATTCGAGAAAGCTTGAAGAGTGTTCGTATCAGCTCTGTGATGCTTTTGAGTAAACTCAAGGAGAGTAGGCCATGTGAAGTCCGGATATATTCGACGGTTGTTGTAGTCCACCAATTCAGTTGGTGGACTCACCACCTTATCTTTGTCTGGACAAAGAAAGAAAGCAAGTGATTTCCTTGGAGTCTTATTGTTTACCACTGCTCTATGCAAGCAACTTTTGTATCTACCATTCGATAGCATCTGCAAAAGGCCAAACACAAAATATGTTATATTTACGTTGTACATCTAAGAATTCATGATGTATATCATTGCGCATCCTTAGGAAAGATCTTATAATATTTGTCACCTAAAAATGTATAGTTTGTCTAATTGACTCTATTTATATTATTTGTATGTAATAAATAATACATTAGCTTATTATATAGTTTTAGTGTGTAAATCCGCTTACCATAAATGTGTCGCCTATGTTAACTACAAAAGCATTGAAATTTGGGCTGATGGAGTACCATTCGTTGTCCATAAAAACCTGAAGTCCGTTAACACAATCTTGATGGAGAATGGTTAATGATGTTGGATCCTAGTGAGGCCCTGTTCCTAAGGTGAGCTTTTGTTTCTGGCACGGGGGATAGTAGTTGAGTCTCATTATGGATTCCTTGTCTTCGAAAAACTCTTTAAAGTGGCTCTTCGGTACACCTAAGCTTATCCCTAAGAGTTCCATGATACTAAGAGAAAGAGTGCTCATGGAATTGCAATATTCTTGATAAATATTCCTGTGTAATTAAAGGAAAAAAAGTCATTTACATAATCGAAAAATAGAAAAATAGATACTCCTTTTGTTTCAATTTGTTTGCCTGATTTTGATTTGACATGAAGTTTAAGAAAGTAAAGAAAGACTTTTGAATCCAATAGTCTTAGACTAAAGATATGTAAAAATGTACAAGAATATCATTTAATTTAGCATTCTTAATCAAGTCATGCCAAAAAAGAAAAAAAAACATGGTTTTGAAACATAGCAAAAAGAAAAGTACAACAAACAAATTAAAACAGAGTAGTACTAAGGTAGTCAATTGTCCTTACCCAAGATTGTTAAAACTTTAACCCAATGTCCTTTGGAAATACTCTTCAACTATGTGAGACGAGTCTTCTTTAGCAGAGTATCGTAAAGAGAGTGTCTCTTTCCAAGGCAACTTTGATGAAAACCTTCCTGTAAAGCTGCTAGCATAGCCACAATGCTCACCAATTTTCCTCTGAGCTTTTTGCTTTTCAAAGAGAGGCATGTCGAAGAACGTGTCCATGTAACGATGGTCATAGGAGATGAGATTAGCATCAACTCCATGGTTCACTACAACAAAGAAACCATGAATCCTGCACGCTTCACCAACAAGCCTAGATGCTTGTTGGGTCGCGGCAGGGTCACCAGAAAAGAAACCCCTTAAGTCAATAAGAGGAATAGGAAGTTCTTGTGCTACATCACAAGGCTTCTTGTCATCGGGCCATATATATTGTGTGGGAATATTGGACTCATTTTTCATATGGGATGCATCAAAAGTCAATGGTTTTTGCTCATCTAGCATAGGTGATTTTCCATTTGGGATTATACTATCAGTTGTCATTGTAAGCAAGGGTTTGTTTTTTCTTTCTTGTGCAATAAGTCACAATAGGGAAAAGAAAGTAGAAGTAGTTCATTGTGAGGAGGCAAAGTGAAGGATTATATAAGGCTTAATGATGCTTAAAATTTGGATAGAAGTCCATATGTTGTTTGAATCAGATTTTAAAAAAGGAAATACTTTCAAAGATATATTTGACCATAGATTTTAAAAGTTTTTCCTTAAAAAGTTCTCATGTATATAAGGAAATCTATCTAAGGAAAATCAATCAGAAATATTATTTAAATATCTCTAGCTATGATTATATTATAATATGTTTAGATATGTCTATGTACATTCTGTAACAAAACTATACCCAATTTTAAGCATTATTAAGCCCTTCTTAGCAAACTGTTTGGACCCATTTTAGATAAAAAATTTAAGGAAAATTTTTCAAACTCTGATTTGAAATCTATGGTCAAACATATCTTTAAAAATACTTCTGTTTTTAAAATTTGATTATAGGTGAGACTACGAAATATTAATAATTTGTAGATGTATTATTTAATCGAAAAATTATTATTTATTAATTTAAAAAGTCTTCTGAGATTCAATAAAGGTTATTGGATCTTACTAATTTATGTATCATATTTATTGAATTTACAATTTTTAAAAATTAATTTATTATACATAAAGTACAATGAATACATCAAAATCATTGTATAATTATGATGTAAAAAGGAATTATAGTATCTTACTAGTTTATGTATCATTTTTATTGTATCTTACTAATTTATGTATCTTACCTATTTAAAAATTATTGTATCTTATTAATTTATGTATCATATTTACGGAATGCATAAAAATAATAATAATTTACTATACATAAAGTACAATGAATACATCCAAATAATTTAATAAATTTGATGTAATCAAAATCGACCTTTATTGAATCTCAAAAGACTCTTTAAATAAATAAATAATAATTTATCGATTAAATAATACACCTACAAATTATTTATATTTCGAAGTCTCACCTATATTAATCTAGTGAGATTTTACAATAATATAATTTTAAGAATAAAAGTTATTTGTAGGTATATAAGGAAATCTATCTAAGGAAAATCAATCAGAAAAATTATTTAAACATCTCTAGCTATGATTATGTTATATTATGTTTATATATGTCTATGTACATTCAGTAACAAAACTATACCTCAATTTTAAGCATTATTAAGCCTTTCTTAGCAAACTGATTGGACCCATTTTAGATAAACATTTTATGGAAAATTTTTTAAACTCTGATTTGAAATCTATGGTCAAACATATCTTTAAAATAATTCCTTTTTTAAAATTTGATTCAAAATATATGAAAACTCTCCGACCGCAAATTTAACCACTATGAAGTCCTTCTCAACAAACAGTTTGGGCCTGTTTTTGATATTCAAAAAGATTTGGAATCATGGCAACACCAAAACTAGAAAAACTAAAAGACCATTGTTTTCAAAAGATTGAGAACAATTTCTAATTTTGAAGTTTAGCTGAACTTTCTTGAGCTTTGCCAAAATAACACAATGTAGAAAGATCCCACCAAAATCAATTCACTGAGCCAGTAATAAGTTGATTAGTTGTAAGTAAGTTACAATGGAATGAACAAATTTTAAATGTAAAAGGGCAAATGACCGTGTCTTTTTCCTCTTGCAGATGGGGCAAGTGTTCTAGATCTTGTTCCACTGCTTGAGGCAATCAATATGGTATATATGGCCTCAATCGATTCTTGCAAGTTCTTTCCTGTCAAAATGCTCCTCCTAAGACTCACAAAAACTTTAAATTAGCTAAGAACTTCGTCGATAATCGTTGTTAACTTCTTCATAGATAAATTTTTTAATAATAATCCGTCACTAGCTTTGTTTAAGTTGAAGTCTTTTCCCACGGACTAGGAGACCCTTGCTTTCTTTTCTTTCTTACAACCGTTATCACATGTCACTTCTATAATATCTGGGGAAAGTTGAGTCTCAAGATTCTTGTATTAACTCTATTTCCTCTTAAGGGAGTCTTTAATAGCACATCAAAAGAATGGCTTTCTGAATTTTTCACAAGCCAGTTATTTCAATGAATTTACTTTTGGCTGCTTGTATTTACATTTATGTTCCACTATTTGATAAATCAGTGCCCCCGATGGGATCGTCATCATAATGTACATCATCTCACCTGAAATTTTTATCTGTAGAACCATCTAAATCTGTCTCACTAATGTTTCTCATCATTAAGAATCTTCTGCATCAGCACTACGCTGAGACACAGTATAATCTAGATCTTGTTCGACTCGCTCTCTCTTCTTACGTCTACCTTTTCGATCAGTCCCTTCACTAGCTCTGCTTCTGCTGAAGTCTTTCCCCACGGACTTGGAAACCCTTGCTTTCTTTTCTTTCTTATAGCCGTTATCACATGTCTCTTCTATAATATCTAGGGGATGGTTGTGTCTTAGGATTCTGGCATTCACTATATTTCCTCTTAATTAAGGGAGTCTTTAATGTCACATCCAAAAAATTACTTTCTGGATTTTTTCGCTTAAGTCAATTTTTCAATGAATCAACCTTTGGCTGCTTGTGTTATTTATCTCTTACCTTTTCCGATCCAGTGCCTAGAAATCTTACTTTGTTAATAATGCCAAGCAATCTATTCAAGCATTCTTTGATTGTCTCGGAGTCTTTCATTCTTTGGAGTCTTTCATTCTTTGCAACTCAAATTCTTTCACCTCCAACATATTCTTTCTCTTTCATTGTTTGCAACTCGAATTCTTTCACCTCCAACATATTCTTTCTTTAGATAATTTCTAATTTCTTTTGGTGATAGGAGAAACATAATTCTCTTCAAAATAGTTGTTGAGACAACAACAAACAGAGCTGCTTTCGCCGTGGACTTCATGAATTTCTTTTCCTTTTGACTCTTGATTTGTACTATGGTGGGATTATTTGGTAGTGGATTAATTTCATAAACTTCTTCCACGACTTCCTTCTTAAAGATCAAGGGCCTCGAAGTAAGTTTCTATTCTCACAACCCATAATTGGTAATTTTCACTATCAAAAAAAGGATGAGCCATTCGTGAAAAACTATTTTCGCAATCCATCTCTTCACTCATAGGGCCCTTCAGAAAAATAGCTCTAGATACCATCTATCGGGTTTTGAAAGAAAAGAAATGCAACAAAATAACAATGGAAGAAAAGTTGAAGGAGAAAATTTTTATTAGACTACAGAACTTTATATTATTGACTAACAAAAGACATGAATTTATAATCTAAAAACCAAACTGAAATAGAAATCAACTCTTAAATACTAGATCTCTATCTTAATAGAACTATTGCAGCAAAAAATTTGCATTTCTAAAGCAAAGATTCAATATATATACAGATGATTTCAAGGCCTTCAATCTTGAACCTCATATGTATAGCTCTTAAGCTTGTGCAATATTGTGCTAAACCCAATTCGAGAAAGCTTGACGAGTGTTCGTATCAGCTCAGTGATGCTTTTGAGTAAACTCAAGGAGAGTAGGCCATGTGAAGACCGGATATATTCGAGGGCTGTTGTAGTCCACCAATTCAATTGGTGGACTCACCACCTTATCTTTGTCTGGACAAAGAAAGAAAGCAAGTGATTTCGTAGAAGTCTTACTGTTTACCACGACTCTATGCAAGCAACTTTTGTATCTACCATTCGATAGCGCCTGCAAAAGGCCAAACACAAAATATGTTATATTCATGCTGTACATCTAAGAATTCATGATGTATATCATTGCGCGTCATGTGGAAAGATATTATAATATTTGTCACATAAAAATGTATTGTTTGTCTAATTGACTCTATTTATATTATTTGCATTTAATACATAATACATTAGCTTGTTATATAGTTCTAGTGTGTAAATTCACTTACCATAAATGTGTTGCCTATGTTGACCACAAAAGCATTGAAATTTTCTATGAGCTTTTTGCTTTTCAGAGAGAGGCATGTCGAAGAACGTGTCCATGTAAAGATGGGCATAGGAGATGAGATTAGCAACAACTCCATGGTTCTCTACAACAAATAAACCATGACTCTTGTACACTTCATCAACATGCCTAGATGCTTGTTGGGTCGCGGTAGAGTCACCAGAAAAGAAACCCCTTAAGTCAATAAGGGGAACATGAAGTTCTTGTGCTACAACACAGGGCTTCTCGTCATCGGGTCATATATATTGTGCGGAAATATTGGACTCATTTTTCATATGGGATGCATCACAAATAATTGGTTTTTGCTCATCTAGCATAGGTGATTTTTCATTTGTGATTATACTATTAGTGGTCATTATAAGCAAGGGTTAATTTTTTTTCTTTCTTGTGTAATAAGTCACAATAGGGTAAAGGAAGTAGAAGTAGTTCATTGTGAGGAGCCAAAGTGAAGAATTATATAGGGCATAATGATGCTTAAAATTTGGATAGAAATCCATATGTTGTCTGAATCAGATTTTAAAAAAGGAAATACTTTCAAATATATATTTGACCATAGATTTTAAATGTTTATGCTTAAAAAATTCTCATCTATATAAGGAAATTTATCTAAGGAAAATCAATCAGAAATATTATTTAACTATCTCTAGCTATGACTATATTATATTATGTTTAGATATGTCTATGTACATTCTGTAACAAAATTATACCCAAATTTTAAGCATTATTAAGCCCTTCTTAGCAAACTGTTTGGACCCATTTTAGATAAACTTTTTAAGGAAAAATTTTCAAACTCTGATTTGAAATCTATGGTCATACATATCTTTAAAAATAATTCCTTTTTAAAAATTTGATTCAAAATATATGAAAACTCTCCGACCACAAATTTAAGCACTATGAAGTCCTTCTCAGCAAACTGTTCGGACCTGTTGTTGATACTCAAAAAGATTTGCAGTCATGGCAACACCAAAACTAGATAAACTAAAAGACAATTGTTTTCAAAAGATTGAGAACGATTTCTAATTTAAAGTTTTGCTGAACTTTCTTGAGCTTTGCCAAAATAACATAACGCAGAAAGATCCCACCAAAATCAATTCGCTGAGCCTGTAATAAGTTGATTAGTTGTAAGTAAGTTACAATGGAATGAACCAATTTTAAATGTAAAAGGGTAAATAACCGTTACTTTTTCCTCTTGCAGATGGGGCAAGTGTTCTAGATCTTGTTCCATTGTTTGAGATAATCAATATGGTATATATGACCTCAAATGATTCTTGCAAGTTCTTCCCTATCAAAATGCTCGTCCTAAGACACACAAAAACTTTAAATTAGCTAAAATTTTCGTCGATAATCATTGTCAACTTGTTCATAGATAAATTTTTTAATAATAATCCATAGCTAGCTTTGCTTATGTTGAAGTCTCTTCCAACGGACTTGGAGACCCTTGCTTTCTTTTCTTTCTTACAACCGTTATCACATGTCACTTTTATAATATCTGGGGAAAGTTGAATCTCAAGATTCTTGCACTAACTCTATTTCCTCTTAAGGGAGTCTTTAATATCACATCAAAAGAATAGATTTTTGAATTTTTCGCTAAAGCCATTTTTTTCAATGAATCAACCTTTGGTTGATTGTATTTATCTTTATGTTCCACTATTCGATAAATCAGTGCCCTCGATGGGATCATCATTATAATGTACATCATCTCACCTAAACTTTTTATCTGTTGAACCATCCAAATCTGTCTCACTTATGTTTCTCATCATTAAGAATCTTCTGCATCTACACTACGCTGAGACACAATGCAATCTAGGTCTTGTTCGACTCGCACTCTCTTCTTACCTCTACCTTTTCGATCAGTCCCTTCACTAGCTCTGCTTCTGCTGAAGTCTTTTCCCACTGACTTGGGAAACCCTTGCTTTCTTTTCTTTCTTATAGCCGTTATCACATGTCTCTTCTATAATATCTGGTGGAGGTTGCGTCTTAGGATTCTGGCATTCACTATATTTCCTCTTAATTAAGGGAGTCTTTAATGTCACATCCAAAATATTACTTTCTAGATTATTTTCGCTTAAGCCAATTTTTTCAATGAATCAACCTTTGGCTGCTTGTGTTATTTATCTCTACCCTTTTCCGATCTAGTGCCTAGAAATCTTACCTTGTTAACAATGCCAAGCAATCTATCCAAGCATTCTTTGATTGTCTCAGAGACTTTCATTCTTTGCAACTCAAATTCTTTCACCTCCAACATATTTTTTCTCTTTCATTCTTTGAACCTCGAATTCTTTCACCTCCAACATATTATTTCTTTAGATAATTTCAAATTTCTTTTGGTGATGGGAGAAACATAATTTTCTTGAAAATAGTTGTTGAGACAACAACAAACGGAATTTCATTCGTCGTGGACTTCATGATTTTCTTTTCCTTTTGACTCTTGATTTGCGCTATGGTGGAATTATTTGGCAGTGGATTAATTTCATAATTCTCTTTCACGACATCCTTCTTAAAGATCAAGGGCCTCGAAGGGAAGTAAAGTTGAAGGATATCAAATTTTTATACAATGGAAGAAAAGTTGAAGGGCCACGACATCAAATTTATTATACAAAGTACTACAGAACTTATTGAATCTCAAAAGACTCTTTAAATTAATAAATAGCAATTTATCGATTAAATAATACATCTACAAATTATTAATATTTCAAACTCTCACCTATATTAATTTAGAGAGATTTTTCTACAGTATTAGTTTAAGAATAAAAGTTATTCGTAGGTATATAAGGAAATCTCTCTAAGGAAAATCAATCAGAAAAATTATTTAAAATCTCTAGCTATGATTATGTTATATTATGTTTATATATGTCTATGTACATTCTGTAACAAAACTATACCCCAATTTTAAGCATTATTAAGCCCTTCTTAGCAAACTATTTGGACCCATTTTTGATAAATTTTTTAAGGAAAATTTTTTAAATTCTGATTTGAAATCTATGGTCAAACATATCTTTAAAAATAATTCCTTTTTTTAAAATTTAATTCAAAATATATGAAAACTCTCCGACCACAAATTTAAGCACTATGAAGTCTTTCTCAGCAAAATGTTCAGACGTGTTTTTGATACTCAAAAGGATTTGCAGTCATGGCAACACCAAAACTAGAAAAACTAAAAGACCATTGTTTTCAAAAGATTGAGAACAATTTCTAATTTTGAAGTTTTGCTGAACTTTCTTGATCTTTGCCAAAATAACATGTAATGACCCTTCTGGTCATTTGTATGTTTGTGCCTTCTTCGTGTCGTTTAGAGTGTTCCTGTAGCGACCCCAATTCATTTATGACTTGTTGGCACTGTAGGTTCTGTTGCCTGGTCGTTTGTTTGGGTTTTGTGCTTGTTTTCATGTTTTGGAACCCTTGGACCTTGAAAAGTTGATTTCGATCATAACCTTAGGTAAATGATCTCAGATGGGAATTCTGATGGCTATATCAGCTCCGAAGCGGCCAAATTAGGCTAGAAGCATGGTTGGCCCGAGTACCGAGGCTTCCATTGTGACTTTAGGGCCAGTTGGCACTTTAACCTTTGAAATTTGGCATAAGGTTGACTTTGGTCAACATTCTTGGTAAACGTGTTTGGATGAGAATTTCGTCAGTGCGGTTTGTTCTGGAATATCGAGTTTGTTCTAGAATGACCCTTCGTGCACTTTCTAAGCCTTCCGATCTAATTCCGAGGACCTTGGTAGAATTTGGCTAAATTGGCACTTTGAGTGTGGGACCCATTTCTTATTAAAACGACCTCGTATGGAAATTTAGACCGCGCCATTAAATCTGGAATATCGAATTTTATGGGGTAGCATCTCTCATTTGCGTGCACGTGGTTCCGAATGAATCCCGAGTACCCCATTGGAGTTTTGGGAATGCCCAAAACTCAGCTGGTGCACAACTGATGTTGCAGACCCATTCCTTCTTTGCGTTCGTGGAGGTGTGGGCCTGTCTTTTCCTTGTTCACAGGCTTGGTTCCGCATTCACAGAGGTTTGAGATCTCCTTCTCCGTGTTTTGGGGTTAGAACCATGCTACCGGATGGGTTATTTATCTGTGGATATTTGTGAATTATCTGTTGGGCTGTTTATTTGTTGCTACATGCGTAGTATTTGGTTGGCTGTCTATTTATGTTGAGTTATATCTTTGGCCTTAGATTAGGTTAGGTTAGATTTGACATAGACCCATGTACCTGTTGACTTTGGTATGTATCCGACGTCGATTCGGATGGACTAGATCCTTGTAGATTGGAACAGCAGACTAGGTCTGATAGTTGAGCCTGGTTTGTAGATTTGTATTGTTTATGATCCTTCTGTCTTCTCTCCCCTTTCTGTGGTGCCGATTGGTCATCAGAGGTGTGCTGTTTCTCCTCGGTTTTTGGATGTTTCGAGATCGGTTCGTGGTTGGTAGTGGACGGCGAGCCACCTTTGCTTAAGGTTTGAAGTTAGTTGAATGGCCTCGCGTACTCTATTGGCTTGGGTAGGGCCCCCGGGAGTATTAGCAAAATGGGCGATTAGATATGAGATACTTGGGTTGTCCAGCGTACTCTACTGGCTTGGGTAGGGCTCCCGGGAGTACCGGCGCACTCTACTTGCTTGGGTAGGGCCCCTAGGAGTGTTGGCTGATTTGGCCGCGGAATATTAAGGCTTGGGGTTGGCTGGTTGTTCCGTTTTAGGGTTGAGGTTGTCGAAATCATCGTGCCTTGGCACTTTACTGGCAAGGTAGGGCCCCCTGGAATTGTTGTTCGACCGGCGGTCCTATTTGAAAGTCAGACTTGTGACCGGGTTGGAGTTGGCTGGTTGGTGAGTTGGAGTTGGTTGGTTGATTCGATTCGTGGTTTGGGTTTTCCTTCATTTATGTAGAATAGCTCTTTTGTGTACCTGTCGGGCTTGTGGAGGTCCGTTCGGGTTTTATTTAAACTTGTGCACGTGTGTACCTTCTGGGCTTATGGGGGTCCAGTTAGGTTTAGATTAGCTGTACTTAGTTTTACTTCTGGTGCGCTCGTATGCTTTGTTTCATTTTCGCTTGACCTCTCTTATTGTAGATTCTATCCTTTCAGTCTGTTTTTACCTTTCTTGCTCAGTCATCCTATGATGCCTACTGGGTACCTATTTTATTGGTACTCATGCTACACTCTGCATCTATTTTCATGATGCAGGTCCGAGCACCAGTCACTAGCATTGAGTTCGAGCCTACAACAGTCTGTTCCAGAGACGATGGTGAGCACATGGTGTTCTAGGATTACCTGTCTCTATCTGTTGATATATTTTGTATTGTCTTTTGCTTTTGAGACAGTCTAGTTTATGTGGTCCACTTTTGGGACTTGTACTCGTTTAGTGGTTTGTACATGTGACTTCTAGGTTCTAGGAGGTATCTTCATATATATAGTTTCGGGTTGTTTCCGCTTCCTCTTATGTGTTCCTTATTTATATTTCCGCTTTAGTTGAGGTTTAGTTCCAACTCTTAGTCCCATTACTGCTAAGTTCCAGGATAAAGTTTTTCTTGCCTACAGGCGGGTTGGTAGGCACCATCATGGCTCGATAAATCGGGTCGTGACATAACATGATGTAAAAGGATCCCACCAAAATCAATTCGCTGAGCCTGTAATAAGTTGATTAGTTGTAAGTAAGTTACAATGGAATGAACGAATTTTAAAAGTAAAAGGGTAAATAACCGTCACTTTTTCCTCTTGCAGATGGGGAAACTGTTCTAAATCTTGTTCCACTGTTTGAGGCAATCAATATGGTATATATGGCCTCAATCGATTCTTGCAAGTTCTTTCCTGTCAAAATGCTCCTCCTAAGACTCACAAAAACTTTAAATTAGCTAAGAACTTCGTCGATAATCGTTGTTAACTTCTTCATAGATAAATTTTTTAATAATAATCCGTCACTAGCTTTGTTTAAGTTGAAGTCTTTTCCCACGGACTAGGAGACCCTTGCTTTCTTTTCTTTCTTACAACCGTTATCACATGTCACTTCTATAATATCTGGGGAAAGTTGAGTCTCAAGATTCTTGTATTAACTCTATTTCCTCTTAAGGGAGTCTTTAATAGCACATCAAAAGAATGGCTTTCTGAATTTTTCACAAGCCAGTTATTTCAATGAATTTACTTTTGGCTGCTTGTATTTACATTTATGTTCCACTATTTGATAAATCAGTGCCCCCGATGGGATCGTCATCATAATGTACATCATCTCACCTGAAATTTTTATCTGTAGAACCATCTAAATCTGTCTCACTAATGTTTCTCATCATTAAGAATCTTCTGCATCAGCACTACGCTGAGACACAGTATAATCTAGATCTTGTTCGACTCGCTCTCTCTTCTTACGTCTACCTTTTCGATCAGTCCCTTCACTAGCTCTGCTTCTGCTGAAGTCTTTCCCCACGGACTTGGAAACCCTTGCTTTCTTTTCTTTCTTATAGCCGTTATCACATGTCTCTTCTATAATATCTAGGGGATGGTTGTGTCTTAGGATTCTGGCATTCACTATATTTCCTCTTAATTAAGGGAGTCTTTAATGTCACATCCAAAAATTTACTTTCTAGATTTTTTCGCTTAAGTCAATTTTTCAATGAATTAACCTTTGGCTGCTTGTGTTATTTATCTCGTACCTTTTCTGATCCAGTGCCTAGAAATCTTACCTTGTTAACAATGCTAAGCAATCTATCTGAGCATTCTTTGATTGTCTTGGAGTCTTTCATTCTTTGCAACTCGAATTCTTTCACCTCCAACATATTTTTTCTCTTTCATTCTTTGCAACTCGAATTCTTTCACCTCCAACATATTCTTTCTTTAGATAATTTCAAATTTCTTTTGGTGATGGGAGAAACATAATTCTCTTCAAAATAGTTGTTGAGACAACAACAAACGGAGTTGCTTTCGCCGTGGACTTCATGATTTTCTTTTCCTTGTGACTCTTGATTTGCGCTATGGAGGGATAATTTGGCAGTGGATTAATTTCATAATCTTCTTCCACGACTTCCTTCTTAAAGATCAAGGACCTCGAAGTAAGTTTCTATTCTCAAAGCCCATAATTGGTAATTTTCACTATCGAAAAAATGATGAGCCATTCGTGAAAAACTATTTTTGCAATCCATCTTTTCATTCGTAGGGCCCTTCAGAAAAATAGCTCTAGATACCACCTATCGGGTTTTGAAAAAAAAGAAATGCAGCAAAATAACAATGGAAGAAAAGTTGAAGGATAAAATTTTTATTGCACTACAGAACTTTATATTATTGACTAACAAAAGACATGTATTTATAAGCTAAAAACCAAAACTGAAATAGAAATCAACTCTTAAATACTAGGTCTCTAACTTAATAGAACTATTGCAGCAAAAAGATTTGTATTTCTAAAGCAAAGACTCAATATATACAGATGATTTCAAGGCCTTCAATCTTGAACCTCATATGTATAACTCTTAAGCTTGTGCATTATTGTGTTGAAGCCAATTCGAGAAAGCTTGAAGAGTGTTCGTATCAACTCTGTGATGCTTTTGAGTAAACTCAAGGAGAGTAGGCCATGTGAAGTCCGGATATATTCGAGGGTTGTTGTAGTCCACCAATTCAGTTGGTGGACTTACCACCTTATCTTTGTCTTGACAAAGAAAAAAAAGTAAGTGATTTCCTAGGAGTCTTATTGTTTACCACTGCTCTTTGCAAGCAACTTTTGTATCTACCATTCGATAGCGCCTGCAAAAGGCCAAACACAAAATATGTTATATTCATGTTGTACATCTAAGAATTCATGATGTATATCATTGTGCGTCATATGGAAAGATTTTATAATATTTGTAACCTAAAAATGCATTGTTTGTCTAATTGACTATTTATATTATTTGTATGTAATACATAATACATTAGCTTATTATATAGTTCTAGTGTGTAAATTCACTTACCATGAATGTGTCGCCTATGTTAACCACAAAAGCATTGAAATTTGAGCTGATGGAGTACCATTCGTTATCCACAAAAACCTGAAGTCCGTTAACACAATCTTGATGGAGAACGGTTAATGATGTTGGATCGTAGTGAGGCCCTGTTCCTAAGGTGAGCTCTGATTTCTGGCATAGGGGATAGTAGTTGAGTCTCATTATGGATTCGTTGTCTTCGAAAAACTCTTTGAAGTGGCTCTTCTGTACACCTAGGCTTCCCTAAGAGTTCCATGATACTAAGAGAAAGAGTGCTCATGGAATTGCAATATTCTTGATTAATATTCCTGTGTAATTAAAGGGGAAAAAGGTTAATTCATTTACATAATAGAAAAATAGATACTCCATTTGTTTCAATTTGTTTGTCTGATATAGATTTGACATGAAGTTTAAGAAAGTAAAGAAAGACTTTGAATCCGCTATTCTTAGACTAAAGATATGTAAAAATGTACAAGAATATCATTTAATTTAGTGTTCTTAAACATGTCATGCCAAAAAATGAAAAAAACATGTTTTTAAAACATAGTAAATAGAAAAGTACGACAAACAAATTGAAATAGAGTAGTACTAAGGTAGTCAATTGTCCTTACCCAAGATTGTTAAAACTTTCACCCAATGTCTTTTGGAAATATTCTTCAACTATGTAAGATGAGTCTTCTTTAGAAGAGTATCGTAAAGAGAGTGTCTCTTTCCAAGGCAACTTCAATGAAAACCTTCCTGTAAAGCTGCTGGCATAGCCACAATGCTCACCAATTTTCCTCTAAGCTTTTTGCTTTTCAGAGAGAGGCATGTCGAAGAACGTGTCCATGTAATGATGGGCATAGGAGTTGAGATTAGCATTAACTCCATGGTTCACTACAACAAAGAAACCATGACTCATGCATGCTTCATCAACAAGCCTAGATTCTTGTTGGGTCGTGGCAGGGTCACCAGAAAAGAAACCCCTTAAGTTAATAAGGGGAACAAGAAGTTCTTGTACTACAGCACAAGGCTTCTCGTCATCGAGCCATATATATTGTGTGGGAATATTAGACTCATTTTTCATATGGGATGCATCAAAAATCAATGATTTTTGCTTATCTAGCATAGGTGATTTTCCATTTGTGATTATACTATCAGTGGTCATTGTAAGCAAGGGTTTGTGTTTTCTTTCTTGTGCAATAAGTCGCAATAGGGAAAAGGAAGTAGAAGTAGTTCATTGTGAGGAGCAAAAGTGAAGAATTATATAGGGCTTAATGATGCTTAAAATTTGGATAGAAGTCCATATGTTGTTTGTATCAGATTTTAAAAAGGGAAATACTTTCAAAGATATATTTGACCATAGATTTGAAAAGTTTTTCCTTAAAAAGTTCTCATGTATATAAGGAAATCTATCTAAGGAAAATCAATCAGAAAAATTATTTAAATATCTCTAACTACGATTATATTATAATATGTTTAGATATGTCTATGTACATTTTGTAACAAAACTATACCCCAATTTTAAGCATTATGAAGCCCTTCTTAGCAAAATGTTTGGACCCATTTTAGATAAACTTTTTAAGGAAAATTTTTCAAACTCTGATTTGAAATCTATGGTCAAACAAATCTTTAAAAATAATTCCTTTTTTAAAATTTGATTATAGGTGAGACTATGAAATATTAATAATTTGTAGATGTATTATTTAATCGATGAATTATTATTTATTAATTTAAAGAGTCTTCTCAAATTCAATAAAGGCTATTGTATCTTACTAATTTATGTATCATATTTATTGAAATTACATAAAAAAATATTTTATTCCACATAAAGTACAATGAATATATCAAAATCATTGTATAATTATGATGTAAAAAGGAATTATTGTATCTTACTAATTTATGTATCATATTTATTGTATCTTACTAATTTATGTATCATATTTATTGAATTTACAAAATAATAATAATAATTTATTATACATAAAGTACAATGAATACATCAAAATAATTTAATAATTTTGATGTAATCTAAATCGACCTTTTTTGAATCTCAAAAGACGCTTTAAATTGATAAATAATAATTTATCGATTAAATAATACATCTACAAATTATTAATATTTCCAAGTCTCTCTTATATTAATTTAATGAGATTTTACTATATTATTATTTTAAGAATAAAAGTTATTTGTAGGTATATAAGGAAATCTATCTAAGAAAAATCAATCAGAAAAATTATTTAAACATCTCTAGCTATGATTATGTTATATTATGTTTATATATGTCTATGTACATTCTGTAACAAAACTAGACCCAAATTTTAAGCATTATTAAGCCCTTTTTAGCAAACTGTTTGGACCCATTTTTGATAAACTATTTAAGGAAAATTTTTTAAACTCTGATTTGAAATATATGGTCAAACATATCTTTAAAAATAATTCCTTTTTAAAAATTTGATTCAAAATATATGAAAACTCTCCGACCACAAATTTAAGCACTATGAAGTCCTTCTCAAAAAACTGTTTGGACCAGTTTTTGATGCTCAAAAAGATTTGCAGTCATGACAACTCCAAAACTAGAAAAAGTAAAAGGCCATTGTTTTCAAAAGATTGAGAACGATTTCTAATTTTGAAGTTTTGCTGAACTTTCTTGAGCTTTGCCAATATACCATGATGCAGAAAGATCCCACCAAAATCAATTCGCCGAGCCTATAATAAGTTGATTAGTTGTAAGTAAGTTACAATGGAATAACAAATTTTCAATGTAAAAGGGTAAATAACCGTCACTTTTTCCTCTTGCAGATGGGGCAAGTGTACTATATCTTGTTTCACTGTTTGAGGCATGGTATCTATGGCCCCAATCGATTCTTGCAAGTTCTTCCCTGTCAAAATGCTCCTCCTAAGACTCACAAAAACTTTAAATTAGCTAAGAACTTCGTCGATAATCGTTGTTAACTTCTTCATAGATAAATTTTTTAATAATAATCCGTTACTAGCTTTGCTTATGTTGAACTCTTTTCCCACAGACTTGGAGACCCTTGTTTTCTTTTCTTTCTTACAACCGTTATCACATGTCACTTCTATAATAATCCGTTACTAGCTTTGCTTGTTCTGCATCTGCACTACGGTGAGACACAATGCAATCTAGATCTTGTTCGACTCACTCTCTCTTCTTACCTCTACCTTTTCGATCAGTCCCTTCACTAACTCTGCTTCTGCTGAAGTCTTTTCCCACGGACTTGGAAACCCATGCTTTCTTTTCTTTCTTATAGCCATTATCACATGTCTCTTCTATAATATCTGAGGGATGGTTGTCTTAGGATTCTGGCATTCACTATATTTCCTCTTAATCAAGAGAGTCTTTAATGTCACATCCAAAAAATTACTTTTTGGATTTTTTTGCTTTAGTCAATTGTTCAGTGAATCAACCTTTTGTTGGACTAAGAGTACAGAGAAGAAATGTGGAAAAAATAAGAGAGAGAAGGAAAAACTGCGATTGCCTTTTTTTTCCAGATTAACTGGAAGTTATGTACATAACAAAATATGCCCACTTGATGTATAGGCAAAGAGTTAAACAACTAATCCTAAAATATAGGTCCTCTAACTCACTATGACACTTAATCAACAAAACTAATAGAACTTGAGTAAATATAGGAAACTACTTAACAAAGACCAAAAGACTAGTTCTACTAAACTACCCATGTCCCAATTCACTTAGTCGTTTCGAATCACTCTTTAACATTCCCTCTGTATTCAAAACTACAGACACCAAACAATCCTCTAAAATACCAGAATTTCTCCTTTGATAAATCCTTCGTCAATACATCAGCCAACTGCACTTGTATGCTGCAATATTCCAACAATATCTCCTCCTTTGCTACCAAATCACGGATAAAATGATAACGAATATCAATATGCTTTGTCCTGCTGTTGAATGTTGGGTTCTTTGTGATGGAGATAGTTGCTTAATTGTCACAAAATATCTTTGTTGCTCCTTTCTGCTCCTGTTGAAGATCTGCTAACACCCTCCTTAGCCAGACGGCTTGATACGCTGCTGAAGTTACTGCAATGTACTCAGCTTCTGAAGTTGACAATGATGTTGTAGCTTGCTTCTTTGAACTCCAAGTTGCCACAGCTGAACCTGGAGTGAAAACATTCGCCGAAACACTCCTTCTATCGTCGAATGAACTTGCCCAATCACTATATGTGTACCCGTCAATCGAAAATTATCAGTATTGGATTACCAAATACAAAAGTCCAAAGTTCTAGCAATGTACCGCAAGACTATCATTGCTGCTCCATAATGTACCTTTGAAGGTTGTCGCATAAACCTGGAAATAACACCAACAGGATACGCAATATCGGGTCTAGTATGCATAAAATATATTAGACCTCCAACCAAACTTCTGAGCCTCCTAGCATCTGTCAATTCTTGTTCATTTACCTGCTGCAATTTCTCACAGATATTCATTGGTGTAGCCACAGGCTTGCAATTAAGCATGCAAAATTTATTGAGTAGATCTCCAGCATATTTCCTTTGTGAAAGAAATACTCCCTCTTTAGTTTGATGGACTTAATGTACTCGCGCAATCTGAAATTATCAGTATTGGAGTACCAAATACAAAAGTCCAAAGTTCTAGCAATGTACCGCAAGACTCTCTTTCCTGCTCCATAATGTACCTTTGAAGGTTGTCGCATAAACCTGGAAATAACACCAACAGGATATGCAATATTTGGTCTAGTATGCATCAAATATATTAGACCTCCAACCAAACTTCTGAACCTCCTAGCATTTGTCAATTCTTCTTCATTTACCTGCTGCAATTTCTCACTGATATTCATTGGTGTAGCCGCAGGCTTGCAATTAAGCATGCCAAATTTATTGAGCAGATCTCCAGCATATTTCCTTTGTGAAAGAAATACTCCCTCTTTTTTTTGATGGACTTAAAGGCCAAGAAAGTAATGTAATAAACCCATATCTGACATCTCAAATTCATTCATCATTTGAGACTTGAACTCTTCCAGAAGAAAACTCGAAGAACTAGTGTAAATGATATCATCAACATAAAGGAATACAATAATGAAATCATTACCTTCCTTCTTAACATATAAGGTGGGTTCATTCTCACTTCTCATGTATCCATTTTTCTCGAAGTATCCATCAATTTTGCTATACCACGCTCGAGGGGCTCGTTTCAAGCCATACAACGCCTTTTTTAGCTTGTACACCTTTGTTTCATCGCCTTCCCTTGTGAATCCTTCAGGTTGTGTGACATAGACTTCTTCTTGTAAGTCTCCATTGAGGAATGCCGACTTGACATCAAATTGATAAACTGCCCATTGCAACTGTGCAGCCAATGCTAGAACCAGCCTCACTATTTCAAATCGAGCTACTGGAGAAAATGTTTCTTCAAAATCAACACCATATTGTTGTGCATACCCATTTGCCACAAGACGAGCTTTGTGCTTTTGTAGGCTACCATCAGCTGCAAACTTTTTTTTGAACACCCACTTCAAGCCAATTGCATTTTTTCCGTTTGGTAACTCCATCATTTCCCATGTTCCATTCTTTTCAATGGATTTCATTTCTTCCACCATTGCTTTCTTCCATTCTTCTTTTCCAGCTGCTTCTTCATAATTCATGGGATCTGAAACAATAAGAGAAAACTGACAAGACGTATAAAGGTTATTAGCATACTTGGGATTTGGATTTTTAAGCCTTGTTGATCTTCTTAATGGAATAATCTCATCTAAAGACTCTTCACGAGTTGCTGCAATTGGCGAGCTTTGTGACAACACAGAAGAACCTGAAAGTGTACTTGTAGGGGTTGATTCTTTTCCTTCATCTTCAGTGATTCCAAGAGGCATAGGAGTCTCTTGTCGCACCAGCTTTTTACTCCAATCCCAACTTGCATTTTCATCAAATATTACATCTCTTCTAACTGAGATCTTGCCATTAAAAGGGTTATACAATCTATATGCTTTGGAATGAGTACAATAGCCAACACAAATGCATTTTTTAGATTTTTCATCAAGCTTTTGACGAGCTTGTGAACTTACCAAAGCATAAGCAACACACCCAAAAACCCGTAAATGACTTACATTTGGTCTCCTACAATGCCAAGCTTCTTAAGGAGTTTTATTCATAACAGCTTTTGTTGGTGAAAGATTCAGCAAGTAAACAGATGCTGCCACAGCTTCTCCCCAGAACTGATTTGCGAGTTCCTTTGCTTGTAACATGCTCCTTGCCATCTCCACCACAGACCGATTCTTCCATTCAGCGACACCATTTTTCTCCGGAGTATAAGGAGTTGTTAACTCCCTGTGGATGTCATTTTTTTCACAAAACAAATTGAATTCGTTGGACACGAACTCTCCTCCTCTATCTGTGCGAAGAACAGTGATATTGCAACTACTTTGGTTCTCTACCAAAGCCTTACACCTGTGAAACTCTTCAAAGGTTTCTTACTTGTTTTCCAGAAAATACACCCAACTCATGCGACTATAATCATCAGTAAACAACAAGAAGTAACGACTCCCAACTAAGGACTTAGTCTGCATAGGACAACATAAGTCAGCGTGTATTAGTTCTAAACATTTAGAAGCTCTACACACTTTTCCAACAGGAAAAGATTTCCTAGTTTGTTTCCCATAAATGCACCCTTCAAATTAAATCAAGAGATCTTATTTTTGGTGGTCCAAGAACCATACCTTTTTCACTGAGCAATTTAAGGCTGTTTATGTTGAGATGACCGTACCTCAAATGCCACAACTTTGAGTCTTTGCAGCAAGGGCAAAATTTTCCATATCAGAAACATCCTATTTGGCGTCATGGTGATATGAACCTTTTTGCCAGACTTCTTGTTTGTAATGACACAAGCATCATCATCAAACCAAAGAAAATATCCATTGGTCATTAGTTGCCCAACACTCAACAAATTATATCCTAAATCAGGTACAAATTTAACATTATCTATCATGTTTACTTTGTCTTGATTAGTGTCAATGCTTACCATGCCTTTTCCTTCAACCAGTAACTCTTTTGTGTTGCCAAGCTGCACCTTTTTCTTTTGCTTCTCGTCAAGCTCATGGAACAAAAATTTGACACCTGTCATATGATTTGAACAACCACTATCTACGAACCATAAATCACTTGGCATATGGTTTGTATCAGTGCAAGCCATAAAAAGATAATTCTCTTCCTCATTTTTTGTTGCTGCAAAAAAAAAAATTTGATTTTTACACCAGCAATCAGCCATTATATGTCCGTAGCGTTGGCAGTAATGACATTGAATGCCATTTTTTGTGTTACCTTGCTCATTGGACTGCTTGTGTCCGTCATTCCTTCCTCTGCCCCTTCCATAATCACGACCTCGACCATCGCAAAATCCTCTTCTTCCTCGACCTCTGCCTGCTGGACTATTATTTTCTCCATATTTGGAAGCCGAATCTTTAACTTGGAATGCCTTCTCTTCTTTCTTTTCTGTAGATCGATTAATTCTTGCCTCATAAGCTTGAAGAGATCCCATCAGTTCATCAAAGTAAAAAACCATTAGATCTTTGGATCCTTCTATCGCAGCAACTACGTGATCAAATTTTGGAGTTAGGCTTCGCAATACCTTTTCCACAATGGTCTGATCAGTTACCTTCTCTCAGTAGGATCGCATTTGACTGACAATTGTCATTGCTCTTGACGAAAAACCAGCAATGGATTCCCCACTTTTCATCATCAAGGTTTCAAAATCACGCCCGAAGTTATTGCAGTCTCACCACAATGACCTTTGAATCACCTTGAAACTCTTTCTTGAAAATCGTCCACGCTTGTTTTGATGCGGTTGATGTTGCTATCCGTGAAAAGACACTATCATGAACAGCCTGCTGAATAAACACCAGTGCCTTAGCATATTTTTTATTGTTGCCTCGCAGTCTGTCTCCTTCATCGGGATCTGCAAATCCACCTTCTACCAAGTCCCAAAGATCTTGACATTTGAGTATAGTTTTCATACGGGTACTCCAGAATTCGTAGCTTTCTCCCTTGAAGACAGGAATGAGTGGTTGTGCCACACTCAATGCACTATTGCTACTTGCCATGGCTCTGATGCCAAATTTGTTGGACTAAGAGTACAGAGAAGAAATGTGCAAAAAATAAGAGAGAGAAGGAAAAACTACGACTGCCTTTTTTTCGCATGAACTAGAAGTTACGTACATAACAAAATATGCGCACATGATATATAGGCTAAGAGTTAAACAACTAATCCTAATATATAGGTCATGTAAACCACAATTACACTTAATCAGCAACACTAATAGAACTTGAGTAAATATAGGAAACTACTTAAAAAAGACCAAAAGTCTATTTCTACTAAACTACCCATGTCCCAATTCACTTAGTCATTTTGAATCACTCGTTAACACCTTTGGCTGCTTGTGTTATTTATATCTTACCTTTTCCGATCCAGTGCCTAGAAATCTTACCTTGTTAACAATGCCAAGCAATCTATCCGAGCATTCTTTGATTGTCACAGAGTCTTTCATTCTTTACAACTCGAATTCGCTCCAACATATTATTTCTCTTTCATTCTTTGCAACTTGAATTCTTTCACCTCCAACATATTCTTTCTTTAGATAATTTCAAATTTCTTTTGGTGATGGGAGAAACATAATTCTCTTGAAAATAGTTGTTGAGACAACAACAAACGGAGTTGCTTTCGCCGTGGACTTCATGAATTTTTATCCTTGTGACTCTTGATTTGCTCTATGGTGGGATTATTTGGCTGTGGATTAATTTCATAATCCTCTTCCACTACTTCCTTTTTAAAGATCAAGGGCCTCGAAGTAAGTTTCTATTCTCACAGCCCATAATTGGTAATTTTCACTATTGAAAAAAGGATGAGCCATTCGTGAAAAACAATTTTCGCAATCCATCACTTCACTCATAGGGCCCTTCACAAAAATAGCTCTAGATACCACCTATTGGGTTTTGAAAGAAAAGAAATGCAGCAAAATAACAATGGAAGAAAAGTTGAAGGATAAATTTTTTATTGCACTACAGAACTTTATATTATCGACTAACAAAAGACATGTATTTATAAACTAAAAACCAACCAGAAATAGAACTAGGTCTCTAACTTAATAGAACTATTGCAGCAAAAAGATTCATATTTCTAAGGCATACATTCAATATATATAGATGATTTCAAGGCCTTCAATCTTGAACCTCATATGTATAGCTCTTAAGCTTGTGCATTATTGTGTTGAAGCCAATTTGAGAAAGCTTGAAGAGTGTTCGTATCAGCTCTGTGATGCTTTTGAGTAAACTCAAGGAGAGTAGGCCATGTGAAGTCCGGATATATTCGAGGGTTGTTGTAGTCCACCAATTCAGTTGGTGGACTCACCACCTTATTTTTGTCTGGACAAAGAAAGAAAGCAAGTGATTTCCTAGGAGTCTTATTGTTTACCACTGCTCTATGCAAGCAACTTTTGTATCTGCCATTCGATAGCGCCTGCAAAAGGCCAAACACAAAATATGTTATATTCATGTTGTACATCTAAGAATTCATGATGTATATCATTGCGCGTTATGTGGAAAGATCTTATAATATTTGTCACCTAAAAATGTATTGTTTGTCTAATTAACTCTATTTATATTATTTGTATGTAATAAATAATACATTAGCCTATTATATAGTTCTAGTGTGTAAATCCGCTTACCATAAATGTGTCGCCTATGTTAACCACAAAAGCGTTGAAATTTGGGCTGATGGAGTACCATTCGTTGTCCACAAAAACCTGAAGTCCGTTAACACAATCTTGATGGAGAACGGTTAATGATGTTGGATCGCAGTGAGGCCCTGTTCCTAAGGTAAGCTCTGGTTTCTGGCACGGGGGATAGTAGTTGAGTCTCATTATGGATTCGTTGTCTTCGAAAAACTCTTTAAAGTGGCTCTTCGGTACACCTAGGCTTATCCCTAAGAGTTCCATGATACTAAGAGAAAGAGTGCTCATGGAATTGCAATATTGTTGATAAATATTCCTGTGTAATTAAAGGGAAAAAAGGTTAATTCATTTACGTAATAGAAAAATAGATACTCCTGTTGTTTCAATTTTTTTGCCTGATTTTGATTTGATATGAAGTTTAAAAAAGTAAAGAAAGACTTTTGAAACCAATAGTCTTAGACTAAAGATATGTAAAAATGTACAAGAATATCATTTAATTTAGCGTTCTTAAACATGTCATGCCAAAAAAGGAAAAAAACATGTTTTTGAAACATAGCAAAAAGAAAAGTACAACAAACAAATTAAAACAGAGTAGTACGAAGGTAGTCAATTGTCCTTACCCAAGATTGTTAAAACCTTCACCCAATGTCCTTTGGAAATACTCTTCAACTATGTGAGACAAGTCTTCTTTAGCAGAGTATCGTAAAGAGAGTGTCTCTTTCCAAGGCAACTTTGACGAAAACCTTCCTGTAAAGCTGCTGGCATAGCCACAATGCTCACCAATTTTCCTCTGAGCTTTTTGCTTTTCAGAGAGAGGCATGTCGAAGAAGGTGTCCATGTAACGATGGGCATAGGAGATGAGATTAGCATCAACTCCATGGTTCACTACAACAAAGAAACCATGACTCCTGCACGCTTCACCAACAAGCCTAGATGCTTGTTGGGTCGCGGCAGGGTCACCAGAAAAGAAACCCCTTAAGTCAATAAGAGGAACAGGAAGTTCTTGTGCTACAACACAAGGCTTCTCGTCATCGGGCCATATATATTGTGTGGGAATATTGGACTCATATTTCATATGGGATGCATCAAAAGTCAATGGTTTTTGCTCATCTAGCATAGGTGATTTTCCATTTGGGATTATACTATCAGTGGTCATTGTAAGCAAGGGTTTGTTTTTTCTTTCTATTGCATTAAGTCACAATAGGGAAAAGAAAGTAGAAGTAGTTCATTGTGAGGAGCCAAAGTGAAGGATTATATAGGGCTTCATGATGCTTAAAATTTGGATAGAAGTCCATATGTTGTTTGAATCAGATTTTAAAAAAGGAAATACTTTCAAAGATATATTTGAGCATAGATTTTAAAAGTTTTTCCTTAAAACGTTATCATGTAAATAAGGAAATCTATCTAAGGAAAATCAATCAGAAAAATTATTTAAATATCTCTAGCTATGATTATATTATAATATGTTTAGATATGTCTATGCACATTCTGTAACAAAACTATATCCCAATTTTAAGCATTATTAAGCCCTTCTTAGCAAACTATTTGGACCCATTATAGATAAAAAAATTTCAAACTCTGATTTGAAATCTATGGTCAAACATATCTTTAAAAATAATTCCTCTTTTAAAATTTGATTATAGGTGAGACTACGAAATATTAATAATTTGTAGATGTATTATTTAATCAAAAAATTATTATTTATTAATTTAAAAAGTCTTCTGAGATTCAATAAAGGTTACTAGATCTTACTAATTTATGTATCTTATTTATTGAATTTACATTTTTTAAAAAAACAATTTATTATACATAAAGTACAATGAATACATCAAAATCATTGTATAATTATGATGTAAAAAGGAATTATAGTATCTTACTAATTTATGTATCATATTTATTGTATCTTACTAATTTATGTATCTTACTTATTGAAAAATTATTGTATCTTATTAATTTATGTATCATATTTACTGAATGCATAAAAATAATAATAATTTACTATACATAAAGTACAATGAATACATCAAAATAATTTAATAATTTTGATGTAATCAAAATCGACCTTTATTGCATCTCAAAAGACTCTTTAAATTAATAAATAATAATTTATTGATTAAATAATACATCTACAAATTATTAATATTTCGAAGTCTCACCTATATTAATCTAGTGAGATTTTACTATAATATAATTTTAAGAATAAAAGTTATTTGTAGGTATATAAGGAAATCTATGCAAGGAAAATCAATCAGAAAAATTATTTAGACATCTCAAGCTATGATTATGTTATATAATGTTTATATATATCTATGTACATTCAGTAACAAAACTAGACCCCAATTTTAAGCATTATTAAGCCCTTCTTAGCAAACTGTTTGGACCCATTTTTGATAAACTTTTTAAGAAAAATTTTTAAAACTCTTATTTGAAATATATTGTCAAACATATCTTTAAAAATAATTCCTTTTTTAAAATTAGATTCAAAATATATGAAAATTCTCCGACCACAAATTTAACCACTATGAAGTCCTTCTCAACAAAGTGTTTGGGCCTGTTTTTGATACTCAAAAAGATTTGCAGTCATGGCAACACCAAAACAAGAAAAACTAAAAGACCATTGTTTTCAAAAGATTGAGAACGATTTCTAATTTTGAAGTTTAGCTGAACTTTCTTGAGCTTTGCCAAAATAACACGATGTAGAAAGATCACACCAAAATCAATTCACTGAACCTGTAATAAGTTGATTAGTTGTAAGTAAGTTACAATGGAGTGAAAAAATTTTAAATGTAAAAAGGTAAATAACCGTCACTTTTTCCTCTTGCAAGTTTTTCCCTGTTCAAATGCTCCTCCTAAGACTCACAAAAACTTTAAATTAGCTAGAACTTCGTCGATAATAGTTGTGAACTTCTTCATAGATAATTTTTTTAATAATAATCAGTCACTAGCTTTGCTTATGTTGAAGTCTTTTCCCACGGACTAGGAGACCCTTGCTTTCTTTTCTTTCTTACAACCGTTATCACATGTCACTTCTATAATATTTGGGGAAAGTTGAGTCTCAAGATTCTTGCATTAACTCTATTTCCTCTTAAGGGAGTCTTCAAAATCACATCAAAAGAATGGCTTTCTGAATTTTTCACTAAAGCCGGTTATTTCAATGAATCAACCTTTGGCTTCTTATATTTACATTTATGTTCCATTATTCAATAAATCAGTGCCCCCGATGGGATCGTCATCATAATGTACATCATCTCACCTGAACATTTTATCTGTAGAACCATCAAAATCTGTCTCACTAATGTTTCTCATCATTAAGAATCTTCTGCATTTGCACTACGTTGAGACACAGTGCAATCTAGATCTCGTTCGACTCGCTCTCTCTTCTTACCTCTACCTTTTCGATCAGTCCCTTCACTAGCTCTGCTTCTACTAAAGTCTTTTCCCACGAACTTGGAAACCCTTGCTTTCTTTTCTTTCTTATAGATGTTATCACATGTCTCTTTTATAATATCTGGGGGATGGTTGTGTCTTAGGATTCTTGCATTCACTATATTTCCTCGTAATTAAGGGAGCTTTTAATGTCACATCCAAAAAATTACTTTGTGGAATTTTTCGCTTAAGTCAATTTTTCAATGAATCAACCTTTGGTTGCTTGTGTTATTTATCTCTCACCTTTTCCGATCCAGTGCCTAGAAATCTTACTATGTTAACAATGCCAAGCAATCTATCCAAGCATTCTTTGATTGTCTCGGAGTCTTTCATTCTTTGCAACTTGAATTCTTTCACCTACAACATATTCTTTCTCTTTCATTCTTTTCAACTCGAATTCTTTCACCTCCAACATATCATTTCTTTAGATAATTTCAAATTTCTTTTGGTGATGGGAGAAACATAATTCTCTTGAAAATAGTTGTTGAGACAACAACAAACAGAGTTACTTTCACCGTGGACTTCATGAATTTGTTTTCCTTCTGACTCTTGATTTGTACTATGGTGGGATTATTTGGCAGTGGATTAATTTCATAATCCTCTTCCACGAATTCCTTCTTAAAGATCAAGGGCCTCGAAGTAAATTTCTATTCTCACAGCCCATAATTGGTAATTTTCACTATCAAAAAAAGGATGAGTCATTCGTGAAAAACTATTTTTGCAATCCATCTCTTCACTCATAGGGCCCTTCAGAAAAATAGCTCTAGATACCATCTATCGGGTTTCGAAAGAAAAGAAATGCAGCTAAATAACAATGGAAGAAAAGTTGAAGGATAAAATTTTTAATGTACTACAGAACTTTATATTATTGACTAACAAAAGACATGTATTTATAAACTAAAAACCAAATTGAAATAGAAATCAACTCTTAAATACTAGATCTCTAACTTAATAGAACTATTGCAGCAAAAAATTTGTATTTCTAAAGCAAAGATTCAATATATATAGATGATTTCAAGGCCTTCAATCTTTAACCTCATATGTGTAGCTCTTAAGCTTGTGCATTATTGTGCTGAAGCCAATTCAAGAAAGATTGAAGAGTGTTCGTATCAGCTCTGTGATGCTTTTGAGTAAACTCAAGGAGAGTAGGCCATGTGAAGACCGGATATATTCGAGGGTTGTTGTAGTCCACCAATTCAGTTGGTGGACTCACCACCTTATCTTTGTCTGGACAAAGAAAGAAAGCAAGTGATTTCCTAAGAGTCTTACTGTTTGCCACTACTCTATGCAAGCAACTTTGTATCTACCATTCGATAGCGCCTGCAAAAAGCCAAACACAAATATGTTATATTCATGTTGTACATCTAAGAATTCATGATGTATATCATTGCGCGTCATGTGGAATGATCTTATAATATTTGTCACCTAAAAATGTACTGTTTGTCTAATTGACTCTATTTATACTATTTGTATGTAATACATAATACATTAGCTTATTATATAGTTCTAGTGTGTAAATTCACTTACCATAAATGTGTCGCCTATGTTAACCACAAATGCATTGAAATTTGGACTGATGGAGTACCATTCGTTTTCCACAAAAACCTGAAGTCTGCTAACACAATCTTAATGGAGAACGATTAATGATGTTGGATCGTAGTGAGGCCCTGTTCCTAAGGTGAGCTCTGGTTTCTGGCACGGGAGATAGTAGCTGAGTCTCATTATGGATTCCTTGTCTTCAAAAAACTCTTTAAAGTGGCTCTTCTGTACACCTAGGCTTATCCCTAAGAGTTCCATGATACTAAGAGAAAGAATGCTTATGGAATAGCAATATTCTTGATAAATATTCCTATGTAATTAAAGGGAAAAATGTTTAATTCATTTACATAATAGAAAAATAGAAAAGTAGATACTTCTTTTGTTTCAATTTGTTTGTCTGATTTTGATTTGACATGAAGTGTAATAAAGTAAAGAAAGACTTTTGAATCCAATAGTCTTAGACTAAATATATGTAAAAGTGTACAAGAATATCATTTAATTTAGTGTTCTTAAACATGTCATGCCAAAAAAGGGAAAAAAACATGTTTTAAACAAATTGAAACAGAGTAGTACTAAGGTAGTCTATTGTCCTTACCCAAGATTGTTAAAACTTTCACCCAATGTCCATTGGAAATACTCTTTAACTATGTGAGACAAGTCTTCTTTAGCAGAGTATCGTAATGAGAGTGTCTCTTTCCAAGGAAACTTCGATGAAAACCTTCTTGTAAAGCTGCTGGCATAGCCACAATGCTCACCAATTTTCCTCTAAGCTTTTTGATTTTCAGAGAGAGGCATATCGAAGAATGTGTCCATGTAACGATGGGCATAGGAGATGAGATTAGCATCAACTCCATGGTTCACTACAACAAAGAAACCATGACTCCTTCACGCTTCACCAACAAGCCTAGATGCTTGTTAGGTCGCGGCAGGGTCACCAGAAAAGAAACCCCTTAAGTCAATAAGGGGAACAAGAAGTTCTTGTGCTACAGCACAAGGCTTCTAGTCATCGGGCCATATATATTGGGTGGGAATACTGGACTCATTTTTCATATGGGATGCATAAAAAATCAATGGTTTTTGCTAATCTAGCATAGGTGAATTTCCATTAGTGATTATACTATCAGTGGTCATTGTAAGCAAGGGTTCGTTTTTTCTTTCTTGTGCAATAAGTCACAATAGGGAAAAGGAAGTAGAAGTAGTTCATTGTGAGGAGCCAAAGTGAAGGATTATATAGGGCTTAATGATGCTTAAAATTTGAATAGAAGTCCATATGTTGTTTCAATCAGATTTTAAAAAAGCAAATACTTTCAAATATATATTTGACCATAGATATTAAAAGTTTTTCCTTAAAAAGTTCTCATGTATATAAGGAAATCTATCTAAGGAAAATCAATCAGAAAAATTATTTAAATACCTCTAGCTATGATTATATTATATTATGTTTAGATATGTCTATGTACATTCTGTAACAAAACTATACCCCAGTTTTAAGAATTATTAAGCCCTTCTTAGCAAACTTTTTGGACCCATTTTAGATAAACTTTTAAAGGAAATTTTTTCAAACTCTGATTTGAAATCTAACATATCTTTAAAAACAACTCCTTTTTTAAAATTTGATTATAGGTGAGACTACGAAATATTAATAATTTGTAGGTGTATTATTTAATCGATAAATTATTATTTATTCATTTAAAGAGTATTTTGAGATTCAATAAAGGTTATTGTATCTTACTAATTTATGTATCATATTTATTGAATTTATATAAAAAATAATAATTTATTATACATAAAGTACAATGACTACATCAAAATCATTGTATAATTTCAATGTAAAAAGGAATAATTGTATCATACTAATTTATGTGTCATATTTATTGTATCTTACTAATCTATGTATCTTACTTATTTAAAAATTATTGTATCATACTAATTTATGTGTCATATTTATTGAATTTACATTTTTAAAAAATTATTATACATAAAGTTCAATGAATACATCAAATAATTTAATGTAATCAAAATTGACCTTTACTGAATCTCAAAAGACTCTTTAAATTAATAAATAATAATTTATCGATTAAATAATACATCTACACATTATTAATATTTCGTAGTCTCACCTATATTAATTTAGTGAGATTTTACTGTAGTATTATTTTAAGAATAAAAGTTATTTGTAGGTATATAAGGAAATCTATTTAAGGAAAATCAATCAGAAAAATTATTTAAACATCTCTAGCTATGATTATGTTATATTATGTTTATATATGTCTTTGTACATTTTGTAACAAAACTATACCACAATTTTAAGCATTATTAAGCCCTCCTTACAAACTATTTGGACCCATTTTTGATAAACTTTTTAAGGAAAATTTTTCAAACTTTGATTTGAAATCTATGGTCAAACATATCTTTAAAAATAATTCGTTTTTTAAAATTTCATTCAAAATATATGAAAACTCTCCGACCACAAATTTAAGCACTATGAAATCCTTCTCAACAAACTGTTCAGACCTGTTTTTGATACATGAGAACCTTTTATGGAAAAACTTTTAAAATCTATGGTCAAATATATCTTTGAAAGTATTTCATTTTTTAAAATCTTATTCAAACAACATATAGACTTCTATCCAAATTTTAAGCATCATTAATCCCTATATAATCCTTCACTATGGCTTCTCACAATGAACTACTTCTACTTCCTTTTCCCTATTGTTACTTATTGCACAAGAAAGAAAAAAACAAACCCTTGCTTACGATGACCACTGATAGTATAATCACAAATGGAAAATCACCTATGCTAGATGAGCAAAAACTATTGATTTTTTATGCATCCCATATGAAAAATAAGTCCAATATTCTCACACAATATATATGGCCCGATGACGAGAAGCCTTGTGCTATATCACAAGAACTTCCTATTCCCCTTATTGACTTAAGGGGTTTCTTTTCTGGTGACCCTACCGCGACCCAACAAACATCTAGGCTTGTTGGTGAAGCATGCAGGAGTCATGGTTTCTTTGTTGTAGTGAACCATGGAGTTGATGCTAATCTCATCTCTTATGCCCATCAATACATGGACACGTTCTTCGACATGCCTCTCTCTGAAAAGCAAAAAACTTAGAGGAAAATTGGTGAGCATTGTGGCTATGCCAGCAGCTTTACAGGAAGGTTTTCATCGAAGTTGCGTTGGAAAGAGACACTATCTTTACGATACTCTGCTAAAGAAGACTTGTCTCACATAGTTGAAGAGTATTTTCAAAGGACATTGGGTGAAAGTTTTAACAACCTCGGGTAAAGACAATTGACTACCTTAGTACTACTCTCTTTCAATTTTTTTGTTGTACTTTTCTTTTTGCTATGTTTCAAAAACATGTTTTTTTCCTTTTTTTGGTTTGACATGTTTAAGACAACTAAATTAAATTATATTCTCGTACATTTTTACATATCTTTAGTCTAAGACTATTGGATTCAAAAGACTTTCTTTACTTTCTTAAACTTCATGTCAAATCAAAATCAGACAACTAATGTATTATGTATTATATACAAATAATATAAATAGAGTCAATTAGACAAACAATACATTTTTAGGTGACAAATATTATAAGATCTTTCCACATAACGCGCAATGATATACATCATGAGTTCTTAGATGTACAACATGAATATAACATATTTTGTGTTTGGCCTTTTGCAGGCGCTATCGAATGGTAGATACAAAAGTTGCTTGCATAGAGCAGTGGTAAACAATAAGACTCCTAGGAAATCACTTGCTTTCTTTCTTTGTCCAAACAAAGATAAGGTGGTGAGTCCACCAACTGAATTGGTGGACTACAACAACCCTCGAATATATCCGGACTTCACATGGCCTACTCTCCTTGAGTTTACTCTAAAGCATCACAGAGCTGATACGAACACTCTTCAAGCTTTCTCGAATTGGATTCAACACAATAATACACAAGCTTAAGAGCTATACACATGAGGTTCAAGATTGAAGGCCTTGAAATATTCTATATATATTGAATCTTTGCTTTAGAAATACAAATCGTTTTGCTGCAATAATTCTATTAAGTTAGAGACCTAGTATTTAAGAGTTGATTTCTATTTCAGTTTAGTTTTTAGTTTGTAAATACATGTCTTTTGTTAGTCAATAATATAAAGTTCTGTAGTGCAATAGAAAATTTATCCTTCAACTTTTCTTCCATTGTTATTTTCTTGCATTTTTTTTCTTTCAAAACTCAATAGGTGGGATCTAGAGCTGTTTTTCTGAAGGGCCCTGTGAATGAAGAGATGGAATGCGAAAATAGTTTTTCATGATAGGCTCATCCTGTTTTCGATAGTGAAAATTACAAATTATGGACTGTAAGAATGAAAACTTACTTGGAGGCCCTCGATCTTTATGAAGACAGCCATGGAAGAGGATTATAAAATTAATCCATTGTCAAATATTCCCACCATAGCACAAATCAAGAGTCACAAGGAAAAAAATTTCATGAAATCCACGGTGAAAGCAACTATGTTTGTTGTTGTCTCAACAACTATTTTCAAGAGAATTATGTTTCTCCCATCACCAAAAGAAATTTAAAATTATCTAAAGAAAGAATATGTTGGAGTTGAAAGAATTCGAGTTGCAAAGAATGAAAGAGAAAGAATATGTTGGAGGTGAAAGAATTCGAGTTGCAAAGAATGAAAGACTCTGAGACAATCAAAGAATGCTCGGATAGATTGCTTGGCATTGTTAACAAGGCAAGATTTCTAGGCATTGGATCGGAAAAGGTAAGAGATAAATAACACAAGCAGCCAAAGGTTGATTCATAGAAAAAATTGACTTAAGAGAAAAATCCAAAAAGTCATTCTTTGGATGTGACATTAAAGACTCCCTTAATTAAGAGGAAATATAGTGAATGCCAGAATCCTAAGACACAACCTCCCCCAGATATTATAGAAAAGACATGTGATAACGGTTGTAAGAAAGAAAAGAAAGCAAGGGTTTCCAAGTCCGTGGGAAAAGGCTTCAGCAAAAAGGAGAGCTAATTAAGGGACTGATGGAAAAGATAGAGGTAAGAAGAGAGAGAGAGTTGGACAAGATCTAGATTGCAGTGTGTCTCAACGTTGTGCAGACGCTGAAGATTCTTCAAGATGAGAAACATAAGTGAGACAGATTTGGATGGTTCTATAGATAAAAAGTTCATGAGAGATGATGTACATTATGATGACGATCCCATTTGGGGCACTGATTTATAAAATAATGGAACATAAATATAAATACAAGCAGCCAAAGGTTGATTCATTGAAAAAATTGTCTTTGGCAAAAAATCCAGAAAGTCATTCTTTGGATGTTATATTAAAGACTCCCTTAAGAGGAAATAGAGTTAAGGCAAGAATCTTGAGACTCAACCTTTCCCAGATATTATAGAAGTGACATATGATAACAGTTGTAAGAAAGAAAAGAAAGCAAGGGTCTCCAAGTCCGTGGGAAAAGACTTCAACATAAGCAAAGCTAGTGACGGATTATTATTAAAAATTTATCTATGAACAAGTTAACAATGAATATCGACGAAGTTCATAGCTAATTTAAAGTTTTTTGTCTGTCTTAGGAGGAGCATTTTGACAGGGAAGAACTTGCAAGAATCGATTCTGGTCATATATACCATGTTGATTGCCTCAAACAGTGGAACAAGATCTAGAACACTTGCCCAATCTGCAAAAGGAAAGTGTGACGGTTATTTGCCCTTTTACATTTAAAATTCATGCATTCCTTTGTGTCTATAGAAATTGTCCCGTCTCCTTATCCCATAGCGTCACTCATGTTGATCTTGTAGAGCTTGATATGTTAGATTTCGATGTTATTCTTGGAATAGATTTGTTGCATTCATGTCATGCCTTTATTGATTGTAGGCCCCGAGTGGTCAAGTTTTAACTCCCAAATGAGCCTATCCTAGAGTGGAAAGGGGGAAATTCTATGCTTAAGAGTCAGCTTGTTACTTGTCTTAAAGCTAGGAAGATGATTTCTAAGGGTTACATATACCATCTTGTTCGGGTTAGGGATATGGATGCCAAAACCCTTGTCTTTGAGTCGGTCCCCTTTGTTAATGAGTTTTCGGAAGTATTTCCTGATGATCTACCTGGTGTACCTCCCGAAAGGGAAATAGACTTCGGTATTAACCTTCTTCAAGATAAGCAACCTATCTCTATGCCTCCTTACCAAATGGCTCCGGCAGAACTTAAGGAATTAAAGGAGAAATTGAAAGATTTGTTGGATTAGGGCTTCATCTGACCGAGTATTTCTCCATGGGGTGCCCCAATGTTGTTTGTTCGAAAGAAGGATGGTTCACTTCGTATGTGCATTGATTATCGGCAATTGAATAAGGTTTCTATCAATAATAAGTATCCTCTTCCAAGGATATATGATTTGTTTGATCAACTTCAAGGAGTGAGTTACTTCTCTAAGATTAACCTTCGGTCGGGTTATCACCAATTAAGGGTAAAGGAAGATGACATTCTGAAGACATCTTTTTTGGACTAGATATGGCCATTTTGAGTTCTTAGTAATGTCATTTGGTTTGACTAATGCTCCGGCTGCATTTATGGATTTGATGAACAGGGTGTTTAGACAATACCTAGATATATTTGTGATTGTGTTCATCGATGACATTTTGATTTACTCAAGGAGTGAGGATGAGCATACCGATCATTTGAGGATTGTGTTGCAAGTCCTCAAGGACCAACAATTCTTTGCAAAGTTTACTACATGTGAGTTTTAGTTAAGGTCCATGGCTTTTCTTGGTCACGTTGTTTCCAGAAAGGGTATTGAGGTAGATCCTAAAAAGACGGATGTGGTTAAGAGTTGCCTAGACCTCTATCCCCTTCAGATATTCGAAGTTTCTTGGGTTTGGCTGGTTATTATAGAAGGTTTGTTGAGGGGTTCTCTTCAATTGCCTCTCCATTGACGGCATTGACCCAAACGAAAGCTAAGTTTGTATGGTCTAAAGCATGTGAGAAGAGCTTCCAAGAATTGAAAGATAGACTCACCTCCGCTCCGGTGTTAACTCTACCAGAAGGGTCTGATGGGTTTGTGGTTTTTTGTGATGCCTCAAGAATTGGGTTGGGATGTGTCCTTACACAAAATGGGAAAGTCATTGCTTATGCTTCAAGGCAACTTAAGATTTATGAAAAGAATTATCCTACCCATGACTTAGAACTAGCGGCGGTTGTGTTTGCTCTAAAGATTTGGAGACATTACTTGTATGGTGTTCACGTGGATGTCTTTACCGACCACAAGAGTTTGCAATATGTGTTTAAGCAGAAAGATCTAAATCTTCGCCAAATGAGGTGGCTTGAATTGCTAAAGGACTACGATATGAGTGTCCTCTATCACCCCATAAGGTGAATGTGGTGGCGGATGCTCTTAGTCGATTATCCATGGGTAGTATTACTCATGTTGAGGATAGTAAGAAGGAATTGGTTCGAGATATTCATAGGTTGGCCCGATTAGGCATTCGGTTGATTGATTCTAGTGAAAGTGGGGTTGTTATTCATAATGGTGCCGAATCATCCTTTGTAACGGATGTGAAAGCAAAGCAAGGTCTTGATATAATTTCAATGGAATTAAGGGAAGTGGTGCTTAAGAAGTTCGTTGAGGCTTTCTCCCAAGGGAAAGATGGTATACTCCGATATCAAGGTCGTTTATGTGTTCTGAATGTTGATAACTCGAGGGAATAGATTTTATCAGAAGCCCATAGTTCTCGATATTCCATTCACCTGGGAGCCACCATGATGTACCGTGATTTGCGGGAGGTCTATTGGTGGAATGGGATGAAGAATGACATTGCTGAATTTATGGCTAAGTGTCCTAATTGTCAACAAGTGAAAGTTGAGCACCAAAAGCAAGGAGATTTGTCTCAAGACATTAGTATTCCTACTTGGAAGTGGGAAGATTTGAATATGGACTTCATTGTTGGTTTACCACGCACCCCGCGACAACATGACTCAATTTGGGTTATTGTGGATCGCATGATGAAATCGGCTCATTTTATTCCCGTCAAGGTATCTTATTCGGCGGAAGACTATGCTAAGTTGTACCTAAAGGAAATGGTTAGGTTGCATGGATTTCCCCTATCCATTATATCCGATCGTGGTACACAATTCACCTCTTAGTTTTGCAAAAGTCTTTCCAAAGGGGCCTTGGTACCCGTGTTAAGCTTAGTACGGCCTTTCATCTTCAAACCGATGGGCAAGCGGAATGTACAATCCAAACTTTGGAAGTTATGTTGAGAGCTTGTGTGATCGGTTTCAAGGGTAATTGGGATGATGATTTACCTTTGATTGAGTTTTCTTACAACAATAGCTATCATTCCAGTATTGGTATGGCTCCATTTGAGGCTCTTTATGGTAGGAGGTGTAGATCTCCTATAGGTTGATTTGAAGTTGCCGAAGTTGCTTTGATAGGTCCCGAATTAGTACATAAGGCTATGGACAAAGTTCGGATTATCAGAGAAAGGTTGAAAATGGCTCAAAGTCAACAAAAGTCCTATGCCGATGTTAGGAGGAGAGATCTAAAATTTGATGTCAATGATTGGGTCTACTGAAAATTTCACCCATAAAGGGTGTAATGAGGTTTGGAAAGAATGGGAAGCTTAGTCCCCGTTACGTGGGCCCATATCAAATTTTGAGGCGAATAGGCAAGGTTGCTTATGAACTTGACTTGCCTAATGATTTGGCCTCGATTCATCCGATTTTCCGCGTCTCCTTATTGAAGAAATGTGTTGGTGATCTAGCATCTATAGTGCCATTAGAGAGTCTTAGTGTAAAGGAGAGTCTTTCTTATGAAGAGGTCCCGGTTGAGATTTTAGATCGGCAAGTTCGGAAGTTGACAAATAAAGAAGCTACTTTCGTTAAGGTTCTTTTGGAGGAATTAGTTAGTTGAGGGTGCTACTTGGGAGGCTGAGGCTGATATGAAGTCCCGTTATCCTCATCTTTTTCCCTCCACTCCTACTCTAGCTTGAAGTATTTAGTTCCTTATGGTTCACTCTTTTGGTCTCATGTGACTTAGATATTCCCATGATTCCTCATTTATGCATGTTCATGAAAAGGCTTAAGTTTGAGAAAATGAGTTAACTTAATTGATTTCTTCATGTTTATGTGCATTTGAGTATATGTTGCATATAGACCTTATGAAATGATGTTTTGAACATGCTTTAGCTTGGAGTTGATGTTTCCTCCTCAGATATGTGCATTTATGTGATTGTATGCATGTTGGGTTGTTAGGTTTAGTTCCTATCCTCCTTATGATGTCTTAATTCTCATTCGAGGACGAATGTTCCCAAGGAGGAGATAGTGTAACACCTCGGATTCAAAAGGAAGGAAATATCTGGTTTTTCAGGTCTGGTGCCAGTACCAATGAAAGGCATCAATGGACCATAGGTCGACTTACGGGCCGTAGGTGGAAAGGTGAACTTTTGAAAATGTCAAGTTTCAGGATCCTTTCTACGACTCAACAGGATGGTCCGCCACTATTTCTACGGACCGTAGGTAGGTCTCGTAGGTCTCTCCAAACTTAGAGAAATTTTGAGGGTTCAAGGTTGGGCTGACGGTTGACATGTACGATCCGTCAATGGACCTACGAACCATACATGGGGTCCCGTCATTTGAAGGTCCAAAACAATAGTCTCTGATCTTTTCTACGGTTGATCAGGACGGTCCGTAGTTGGACCTATGGACCGTAGGTTGTCATCCGGTAGTTATTTTTAAGGGCTTTTTGGTCTTTTCCCTAACTAATCTATTCCTAATCTAGGTCGATTAAAGACCTAATCCTAAGCCCTATATAAGGCTTCTAAACCTAATTTCTACACTCTCTAATCACTTTTCAAAGTTTCCCCAAATCCCTCCAAATTTCTCCAAATATTTCTCTCTCTAGAAGATTGAAGAATGAGAAGAAGGTTTTAGGGTTTTCATTCAAGTCTCCTAAGTTCACCATTGATTTCAAGATTTTTGCTTCAAGGTATGATAGATTTCACCTAAGGAGTCTTTTTCTCCATACGGTTCCTAAATTCTTCAATTTCGTAAAGCTAGACCCTTCAATTGAAATAAGGGTTTTCTTCTATCTCATGGGTTCTTTCCAATTATGATTTAATTGATTAAATTGATGTTGTTTATGCATGAATTGAGATTGATTCAATGATTTTAAGATGAAATTATATGAGCCCATGCATGATCTATGATTTTCAAGCTATGAGTCTATGATGAAATTTATGAATGATCAAAGGATGAATTTTATGAAGTTATGCATGTTCAAACTATGAAATTATGATGATTTAAGATGTGCTTTGAGAGTGAAGTATAAATGTTGATCATGTTGAATTGTGAAAGGATTTTCTCACATAAAGGATTCATAAGGGTTGAAAGTTTTTCTCAACTAAACTTGAATCAAAGATTAAGGAGTTATTCTAATGAATAAAAAGGGATAAGAGGCGATTACCCATGTTCCCTAATGATGAGACAAGAGGCGATTACCCATGTTCCCTAATGATGAGACAAGAGGCGATTACCCATGTCTATAAATGATAAGATAAGCTATGAATTATGACTATTCCGTGGGATTTATGCTTAGCACCGAGTGGACAAGTGGTGATTACCCATGTCCCATAAACTATGTGTCACCATAGGTTGTCTTGCTAGAAATTAGCTAGTGGATCCACTTAAGTTAAAACCATGGTTCTTACCTTGGCAAGTAAGGACGCCTCTTTTCGGTGTGGGGTAGACACCGGATTCCATGTTATAGCTCACATGGTCTATGTCGGTTAAGGCTAATTTCCCACAAAATGAACTAAGGTTGCTTTCTAAAGGCTTACTAAGCATATGTTGTTTTAAGATGATTTCATTACATTGATCATGGCTCTTTACTTCATGTCTTCTATCATGTCATCCTATGATTTTAACTTGGTCATTGCATCTTATATATATAGCCCTCTTTAACATGATTTTGTAACCTTATGCATAGTTATCATACTTGGTACATTCTAGTACTAATGCATACTCTTGCCTACATTTCTTATTAGTGTAGGATCCAGCTTATCTCCATCCTCTCATGGCTAGTTCGTTATGTTAAAGACTTTGAAGATTTGGTGAGTCCTTATATGTTCGAGGATACAACCACATTTACCATTTATGTCATTTTACTTTTAAGACTTGTACGGGTTACGTCCCACTTTCCTTCTATTCATGTATTAGATGACTTTGAGACAATGTTTAGACTTCCGCTACTTTGATGACAACTTTGACTTAAATTTTCTTCTGAACTTCTTACTTACTATTATCTTGTATTATGCATGCTAAGTGGCTTGTATAGGGCCTTTCGGGGTTTTGTACGTCATGTCACGTCTGTGGAGTACTTTCGATTATGACAAAAAGAAAAAAAAGCAAGGGTTTCCAAGTCCGTGGGAAAAGACTTCAGCAGAAGCAGAGCTAATGAAGGAACTGATGGAAAAGGTAGAGGTAAGAAGAGAGAGCGAGTCGAACAAGATTTAGATTGCACTGTGTCTCAGCGTTGTGCAGATGCTGAAGATTCTTCAAGATGAGTAACATAAGTGAGACAAATTTGGATGGTTCTACAGATAAAAAGTTCAGGAGATATGATGTACATTATGATGATGATTCCATTGAGGGCACTGATTTATCGAATAGTGGAACATAAATATAAATACAAGCAGCCAAAGGTTGATTCATTGAAAATATTGGCTTAAGCAAAAAATCCAGAAAGCCATTCTTTGGATGTGATATTACAGACTCCCATAAGAGGAAATAGAGTTAATGCAAGAATCTTGAGACTCAACCTTCCCCAGATATTATAGAAGTGACATGTGATAACGGCTGTAAGAAAGAAAAGAAAGCAAGGGTCTCCAAGTCTGTGCGAAAAGACTTCAACATAAGCAAAGCTAGTGACGGATTATTATTAAAAAGTTTATCTATAAACAAGTCAACAACGATTATTGACAAATTTCATACGTAATTTAAAGTTTTTTGTGTCTTAGGAGGAGCATTTTCACAGGGAAGAACTTGCAAGAATCGATTGTGGTCATATATACCATATTGATTGCCTCAAATAGTGGAACAAGATCTAGAACACTTGCCTCATCTGCAAGAGGAAAAAGTGATGGTTATTTGCCCTTTTACATTAAAAATTTGTGCATTCCTTTGCAACTTCACTACAACTAATCAGCGAACTTATTTTGGTTGGTTCTTTCTGCATCGTGTTATTTTGGCAAAGCTCAAGAAAGTTCAGCAAAACCTCAAAATTAGAAATCATTCTCAATCGTAGGAAAACAATGGTCTTTTAGTTTTTCTAGTTTCGGTGTTGCCAAGACTGCAAATCTTTTTGAGTGCATATGGAAAGATCTCGTTTGTATTCACATAATGTTGTATGAATTTGATCTGTCGTTATTGATTTTGTGATACTTTTTAAATGAAGCGTCATTTTTGGATATGGTTTCAAGAATTTTTATGTGTTGCTTATATAGTTTATTCTCGCACTATCATACATTGAACGTTTTTAGTAAAGATATAGTGAATAATATTTGATTATTAAGAAACAATGAACATTATGTATAATGAATTTATTTTTATAATAAATTATTGAATTCTTGAATTTATTTTACAAAGAATCATATAACAAAAAAAATTACAATGAATCATACGCATACATTGTACTTTATGTATAATGAATGTATTTTTATATGAATTCAATAAATATGCTACATAATTTAAGAAGATACAATGATTTTGATGTATTTATTGTACTTTATGTATAATAAATTATTATTTTTTATGTAAATTTAATAAATATGATACATAAATTAGTAAGATACAATAATTTTTATGTAATCAAAATCAACCTTTATTGAATCTCAAAAGACTATTTAAATTAATAAATAGTAATTTATCAATTAAATAATATATCTACAAATTATCAATATTTCGTAATCTCACATATATTAATTTAGTGAGGTTTTATTGTAGTATTATTTTAAGAATAAAAGTTATTTAAAGGTATATAAGGAAATCTATCTAAGGAAAATCAATCAGAAAAATTCTTCAAATATCTTTACTTATGATTATGTTATATTATGTTTAGATATGTCTATGTAAATTCTGTAATAAAAATATACCCCAATTTTAAGTATTATTAAGCCCTTCTTAGCAAACTGTTTAGACCCATTTTTGATAAACTTTTTAAGGAAATTTTTTTAACTTCTGATTTGAAATCTTTGGTCAAACATATCTTTAAAAATAATTATTTTTTAAAAATTTGATTCAAAATATATGAAAACTCTTAGGCCAAAAATTTAAGCACTATGAAGCCTTTCTCAGCAATCTGTTCGGACCTGTTTTTGATACATGAGAACTTCTTAAGGAAAAAAATTTAGAATCTATGGTCCAACATATCCTTGAAAGTATTTCCTTTTAAAAAAACTGATTCAAACAACATATGGACTTCTATCCAAATTTTATGCATCATTTAGCCCTATATATAATCCTACACTTTGGCTCCTCAAAATGAACTACTTCTACTTCCTTTTCCCTATTGTGACTTATTACACAAGAAAGAAAAAAACAAACCCTATCTTACAATGACCACTGATAGTATAATCACAAATGGAAAATCACCTATGCTACATAAGGAAAAATCATGGATTTTTGATGCATTCCATATAAAAAATGAGTCCAATATTCCCACACAATATATATGGCCTGTTGACGAGAAGCTTTGTGTGGTATCACAAGAACTTTCTGTTCCCCTTATTGACTTAAGGGGTTTCTTTTCTGGTGACCCTGTCGCGGCCCAACAAGCATCTAGGCTTGTTGGTGAAGCATCCAAGAGTCATGGTTTCTTTGTTGTAGTGAACCATGGAGTTGATGCTAATCTCATATCCAATGCCCACCGTTACATGGACACGTTCTTTGACATGCCTCTCTCTGAAAAGCAAAAAGCTCAGAGGAAAATTAGTGAGCATTGTAGCTATGCCAGCAGTTTTACAGGAAGGTTTTCATCAAAGTTGCCTTGGAAAGAGTCACTCTCTTTACGTTACTCTGCTAAAGAAAACTTGTCTCACATAGTTTAAGAGTATTTCCAATGGACATTGGGTGAAATTTTAACAATCTTTGGTAAGGACAATTAGTACTACTATGTTTCAATTTGCTTGTTGTACTTTCCTTTTTGCTATGTTTCAAAAACATGTTTTTTTCCTTTTTTGGAATGTCATGTTTAAGACCACTAAATTAAATGATATTCTTGTACATATTTACATATCTTTAGTCTAAGACTACTGGATTCAAAAGTCTTTTTTTACTTTCTTAAACTTGATGTCAAATCAAAATCAGACAAAGAATTTGAAACAAAAAGAGTGTCTATTTTTCTGTTTTTTAATTATGCAAATGAATTAACCTTTTTCCCCTTTAATTGCACAGGAATACTTATCAAGAATATTGCAATTACATGAGTACACTTTCTCTTAGGATCATGGAACTCTTAGGGATAAGCCTAGGTGTACAGAAGAGCCACTTTAAAGAGTTTTTCGTAGACAATGAATCCATAATGAGACTCAACTACTATCTCCCGTGCCAGAAACCAAACCTCACCTTAGGAACAAGGCCTCACTACTATCCAACATCATTAACCGTTCTCCATCAAGATTGTGTTAGCGGACTTCAGGTTTTTATGGACAACAAATGGTACTCCATAAGTCCAAATTTCAATGCTTTTGTGGTTAACATAGGCGACACATTTATGGTAAGTGAATTTACACACTAGAACTATATAATAAGCTAATGTATTATGTATTACATACAAATAATATAAATAGAGTCAATTAGACAAACAATACATTTTTAGGTGACAAATATTATAAGATCTTTCCACATGACGCGCAATGCTATACATCATGAATTCTTAGACGTACAACATGAATATAACATATTTTATGTTTGGCCTTTTGCAGGCGCTATCGAATGGTAGATACAAAAGTGGCTTGCATAGAGCAGTGGTAAACAATAAGACTCCTAGGAAATCACTTGCTTTCTTTCTTTGTCCAGACAAAGATAAGGTGGTGAGTCCACCAACTGAATTGATGGACAAAAACAACCCTCGAATATATCCTAACTTCACATGGCCTACTCTCCTTGAGTTTACTCAAAATCATCACAGAGCTGATACGAACACTCTTCAAGCTTTCTGGAATTGGCTTCAACACAATAATGCACAAGCTTAAGAGCTATACATATGAGGTTCAAGATTGAAGGCTTTGGAATCTTTTGTATATATGTTGAATCTTTGCTTTAGAACTACAAATCTTTTTGATGCAATAATTAATTAGAGACCTTGTATTTAGGAGTTGATTTATGTTTCAGCTTGGTTTTTAGTTTGTAAATACATGTCTTTTGTTTGTCAATAATATAAAGTTCTGCAGTGCAATAAAAAAATTATCCTTCAACTTTTTTCCATTGTTATTTTCCTGCATTTCTTTTCTTTCAAAAACCGATAGGTAGGATCTAGAGCTATTCTTCTAAAGGGACTTGAAGAGATGGATTTCAAAAATATTTTTTCACGAATGGCTCATCCTATTTTTTATAGTGAAAAATTACAAATCAAGGACTGTGAGAATGAAAATTTACTTGGAGACCCTTTATCTTTAGCAAGGAAGCTGTGGAAGAGGATTATGAAATTAATCCGCTACCAAATAATCTCACCATAGCGCAAATCAAGAGTCACAAGGAAAAGAAAATCATGAAGTCCACGGCAAAAGCAACTATGTTTGTTGCTGTCTTAACAATTATTTTCTAGAGAATTGTGTTTCTCCCATCACCAAAAGAAATTTGGAATTATCTAAAGAAAGAATAAGTTGGAGGTGAAATAATTCTAGTTGCAAAGAATGAAAAACTCCGAGACAATTAAAGAATGCTCTAATAGATTTCTTGGCATTGCTAACAAGGTTAGATTTCTAGGCACTGGATCGGAAATGGTTAAAGATAAATATAAACACAAGCAGCCAAAGGTTAATTCATTGAAAAAATTGACTTAATTAAAAAATTCAGAAAGTCATTCTTTGGACATGACATTAAAGACTCCCTTAATGAGGAGGAAATGTAGTGAATGCCAGAATCCTAAGACACAACCTTCCCCCAGATATTATAAAAGAGACATGTGATATAATGGCTGTAAGAAAGAAAAGAAAGCAAGGGTTTTCAAGTCCTAGGAAATTAAGACTTCAGCAGAAGCAGAGCTAGTAAAGGGACTGATAGAAAAGGTAGGGGTAAGAAGAGTGAGCGAGTCGGACAAGATCTAGATTGCATTGTGTCTCAGCGTAGTGCAAATGCTGAAGATTCTTCAAGATGAGGAACATAAGTGAGACAGTTTTGGATGGTTCTACAGATAAAAAGTTCAGGAGAGATGATGCACATTATGATGACGATCCCATTGGGGCACTAGTTTATTGAATAGTGGATCATAAATATAAATACAAGTAGCCAATGGTTGATTCATTGAAAAATTTGGCCTTAGCAAAAGATCCAGAAATCCATTCTTTGAATGTGATAGTAAAAACTCTCTTAAGAGGAAATGGAGTGAATGCACGAATCCTGAGACACAACCTCCCCAAGATAATATTATAGTAGAGACAAGTGATAACAGCTGTAAGAAAGAAAAGAAAGCAAGGGTCTCCAAGTTCGTGGGACAAGAAAGGAGACCAAAGTATACAAGTTGAGGAAAATACTCTATGGGCTCAAACAAGCTCCTCGCGCATGGTACAGCAAAATCGATTCACACATCTGTAATGTCTCAATTCTTGTGAAATTACCTTTTTGTTTGAAATGACCATTTTGGTCTTTCCCCTTAACAGTTTCATGCTTTTTTGTGTTCCGGGAGTGGTTGGTATGATCTCCGATGTGATCGAGAGGTATTTTAGTGATTTTTGAGACCTTGGGTGGAGTTTTTAAGGAGAGAATTGACTTTGGTCAACATTCCAAGATTCAAGCATCGGATGGTGATTTTGTCAGTTCCGTTGCGTTCGAAACGTCGAGTTTGGTCTATTAGGGTGGTTGGTTAGAGCCCCGAGACCTTATAATTCATTTTGGATATTTAGGCTAAAAATTGAGTTTTAGGCCTAAAAGAGGTCTGTAGGGGTATTTTGGTTATAAAAAGCACGAACTCCTCTGGATGTATAGAACTTGATTTTCAACTAAAATTCAAGTTTTGCCCATTTCATTTTCGAGGTGATTTTTGGACGATTTTACCTCGGATCTTAAACCTTGCAATATGGATATCGTTGAACTTCTTTTGATGAATTCTTTCCATTCTTGATAGTTGGGGATCATTTCGGAGTTGGTATTTGAGGTTAAAGCTCCGGTAGAGTGTTCGGGTGAAGTTTTCGCCCTTCGGGGTAGGTTTGGCTATCCTTCTTTGAGACTGGGATTGTGTAATAGATTGTTCTTATGTCATAGGCTTTGGGATGGGATCGTAATATGATTTGGGATTGTTGATTATATTGTGATGCACGTGTGGGGGCTTGATTATAATATGTTGCCCATGTGGGGGCTTATTTGTACAGTTTAGCCCATGTGGGTGTCTTATTTATTACTCTATTTGCTTTGTGAGCATGTGATTCATGAGTTGCCTGTGAGAGAGGCTTGTAACACTATTTGACTTGTAATGCTTTGAGAAATGAAATACTTTTCTGAATGGTGCTCACTTATTTCAAATGAACTCTTTCCCTTATTTTTATATGAGGGTGTTTAACATGATTTGGTCGAGTTTTGAGAACTTTGAACCTTTCATTACAAGTTGAATTGATTATTGCATCCATGCCATATGTGTTGTGATGCATTCATCCTCATTCATCATATCATTGATCTTGGGAAGTTGAGAAATGTGGAGATTCTTTTTTAGAAAGAAAATGAGACACTCTCTATATCCTTGACCACGAGCTAGGTGGCAAAGTTGATGAGATTTTGATATTGTGATTCAGTATATGGACTGTGAGTCCCCCATGGGTCCTTGTCTGGAAGCCTTAGCTTGACAGGGTATATACGACAGGTTTTGTGACAGCCTTGATTCCACTGTACCACCACATCATTGCATCAATATTTGTGTTTGTGTATTATCTGATGCTCTTTGATATTACAATGACTTATGTGTTTACTTTACTCACGTCGTTCTATATAAACTGGCGGCACTGATGTCGGAGTGGGACTTTTCTGTATGCAGGTGAAAGCGTTCCTTAGTTTATTTCATAAGTTTGATTAATTCCTTATACTCAGTCAATCAAACCTACTGAGTACATGTGAATTGTACTCACCCCTACTTTTGTATCCCTTTTGATGCAGATTACAGTCAGGGCACTCCTTGTGGCGGTTGATTATCTAGCGAGCAGGCTCATTTCGGAGTAGTGGTGAGATCTTGTGCTCCGGATCGCCATTAACTCCATCTTCCATTTCAGTCTTTACTATTATTCAGAGACTTATGATGTACTTATATTGAGGGATTGTTTTAGATGCTCTTTACACTTATGACACCAGGTTTTGGGAAATTCTTCGTTGTTATTCTCTTCTTTTCAGTTGTGACCTGACTTCCCCTTTGGGAGTCTCATATGTGTTTTATTTTTCGGCTTACACATCAGGGTGGTTTTGGGATGTGTGTTATCATGACTTCGGTTTTTGGGTCGTGACAATATCAGAGAAAATGGATTTGAAAGAAGTAAGAATGAGCAACTTTATATGTGAAAAAATATTTTTTTAAAAATGATTTGTTGTTGGTGTATTTGTATGTTGATGATATGATATATATTGGTTCATCTTACTCTCCTGTATGTAATTTCATATCTTTTATGATAAAAAAAATTGAAATGACGGATTTGAGAATGCTGCAATATTTTCTTGGACTTGAAGCAAAGCAGGAAGAAGATGGAATATTCATTTCACAAAGGAAGAATGCCACTGATCTTCTCAAAAGATTTAACATGCTTAACTGCAAAACAGTGGCTGCTCCTATGAATGTAAATGAGAAGCTGCAACTTGATGATGGTATTGAAAAAGCAGATGGAAGTTATTTAGAAGCTTAGTTGGAGACTTAATTTACTTGACACACACTCATCCTGATATATCTTTTTCTATTGGAATGATTTCAAGGTTTATGCATAAGCCTTCAAAGCATCATCTTGAAGTAGCTAAAAGAGTCTTGCGCTATGTTGCTGGAGCTACAGGATTTGGGCTATGGTACTTTCGAAGTACTAATTTTAATCTCTATGGTTTTTCAAATAGTGATTGGGTAGGGAATGTGAACGATAGAAAGAGTGTTTGTAGGAACCTTTTCACTCTTGGTTCGGCAGCGATTACTTGGACCTCAAAGAAACAATCAACAACAGTGTTGTCTTCTTCCGAGGTTGAATATGTTGCAGCAGCATCTTCAACATGTCAAGTGTTGTGGCAGAGAAAATTACTTCCTGATCTTTACCAAGAACAAAAGGGAGCAACAAACAGGAAGGTTTACTGTCATCAAAACAGTGTCAAAAGAAACCATAAGGGAACCCCAAATAGCAGAAGCTCGAACGGTGGGCCTGCCAAGTAGTTCAATTGTAGATAAGAAAAGACGTAAACAAAAAGAGAAGAGAATCGCTTGAGAATCCTCCTGATGGGGGTATATCTTAAGCTGTCGTATTTTTAACTTGATGAAATCCTTTAATTTCTCTTTACTCTATTTGACATGTTTAGCAGGTATAAAAATTTCAAAGATGAGGAACACAAATGAGACAGATTTGGATGGTTCTACAGCTAAAAAGTTCAGGAGAGATAATGTACATTAGGATGACGTTTCCATTAGGGGCACGGGATTTTTGAGCAATGGATCGGAAAAGGTTAGAGATAAATATAAAATCAAGTAGCCAAAGGTTGATTCATTGAAAAAATTTGGCTTTAGCAAAGATCCAGAAAGTCATTCTTTGGATGTGACTTTAAAGACTCCCCTAAGAGGAAATGGAGTGAATGCTAGAATCTTAAGATAACCCCCCCCCCCCCCCCGTTATTATAGAAGTGACATGTGATAACGGCCATAAGAAAAAAAAAAGCAAGGTCTCCAAGTCCATGGGAAAAGACTTCAGCAGAAGCAGAGCTAGTGAAGGGACTGATGGAAAAGGAAGAGCGAGTCAGACAAGATCTAGATAGCACTGTGTCTTAGCGTAGTGCAGATGCTGAAGATTCTTCAAAAAGTGATTTATATGCGCTGCAACCTTTCGTTGCAGCCACTTTGAGCTCTTCCAAAGTGTCTGGTTCACAAAAGAATATACTAAAAATAGAAAGTATCGTTCGATAAATTTTATAGCTAAACAACAAAATCCCTTGCTAATCTTATTTGGTGACGGATTTTTATAAAACTTTGTTAGCTATGAACAATTTAACAACGGTTAATGACAAAGTTGATAGCTAATTACAAGTTTTTTGTAATCACCCCCCTCCCCCCCCCCCCCTCCTTAAGTTTGATTGATCAAAGGAGTATTTTGATAGGGAAAACTTGCAAGAATCGATTGTGGACATATATAACATATTGTTGCCTCAAAGAGTCGAACAAGATCCAGAACACTTGCCCCATCTGCAAGAGGAGAGTGACGGTTATTTGCCATTTTGCATTTAAAATTCATGCATTCATTCGTAACTTCGCTACAACTAATCAACTTAGTTCAGGCTCAGTGAACTGATTTTGGTGGCATCGTTTTGCTTCATGTTGTTCTGACAAAGCTCAAGAAAGTTGACCAAGACTTGAAAATAAGAAATCGTTCTCAATTTGAGATAAAACAATGGTCTTTTAGCTTTTCTGGTTAGTAATTTTGATGCGTTTTTCTCACTTTTTCAAAGTTAAACATAACTTAGAAATCATGTTGCATGTTTTGAATGGACGATATACGGCATATTTGATTTTTATTGATACTTAATGTAGATTTTGAATACCTTCTTTATTGTCGCTGCCTTATTTAGTTCTTGAATACCTTCTTTATTGATCTATATTGTCCAGTTTGCTAGGATATGTGTACTGGATTATTATTTAATTGCCTATCCTTGTAATATTAATAAGCATAATTGTGTATGTATTGATAACATAAAATGTACACACATACACGCAAAAATTTATGTTGCTTCATTTATGATGTGATATAACTGCCAATTTTATTATCATAACTAGTGAAATTCCCCACGCTTCGAGCGTATATATGAAATATTTATAATACAATAATATATAATATTTATATTCAAATTAGTATTAGATATATAGACAATGTTGATATTTCTCTTCATCTGTGACATGATGGATTTTCTCATCTTTTTTTAAACATATAAAATATATCAAAAAAATTACATTTTCTAAGTGCAAACTATTCATATGTATATAGTAGAATTAAATATTTTCCGTGGTGAAATAAATTGAACAAAAGATCATATTTTGAAATAAAAATATATTGTATTATATTGGAAATATTTTTTATGTTTTCATTTCCTTTGTCTTTTATAGAAGTATTGATTCTCTAAACAAATTCTGATTTCGTAAAAAATAAAATTGAAGTTCTTTATTGTGTCTTTATTATTACATTTGCCTATTATAATTTTTTAACATTAATTGAATATTTATAAATATCATGAAAAAAGAAACAAACAAAAGTTATGAATAATATTTAAGAGTAGAAGTTACAAGTAAGATAAAAAGACATGAGTTATAAATTTTGTTAGACACTAAATGCATTAATAATTATGCATTGATTTTATTTGTAAAATTAAATAAATGAATATGAAAATCAAGAGTGAAAATACAAAACTGAACTAAAAAATAAAATAATTGTTTACTACATAAAAATTGTAAATATATTTCAAACAAAGACGAATAGTGATAAAAATAGATTGTTACATACCAAAGAAAATGACAGCATAGAACTAACAATTTTTTAATTTTTTTTTTTTTTTGCAAGCATAATAAAAATGAAGCTCTTTAAATTATTATTTTTTGCAAGCATAATAAAAATGAAGCTCTTGATCATCATAATTTTTTTTGTTGAAATGAGATAATTATATTAACTATGCTTCATAACAAAAAAAAATAGTAGAATAGTAAAAAACTAAATGAGTAGCATTGTCAATACATGTAGCTAAGTTATTTAAACAAGTCAAAGTTTAAAAAAATTCTAGCAAAAGTAGCTATGTTAATACAACTCAAAGTAAAAAAAAATTCTAGCAAAATTAATCTCTAATTATGCTTTAAATAAAATTTCTTCTACCATCTTCCTTTGCAAGTAGATCCGCCACCATATATATTCAGCTCCACATATCAAACATTTTATCATATGCTAACCAATTGGATAAAAAAACATAATTATGAATAAATAAAATATTATATCAATTAAAAAATAATTATATGAAAAGAAAGAAAGAAATCTAAACTATATGTAATATTTATGTAAATTATCTTCTCAATTGTACTAACAATAAATAATAATCATCTCTTGAAATGTAGCAAATATTGTAATCAAATTACATTATATCCCAGCAAACTGACTATTAGAGTGAACAATCACATATAACAACACATTATTCCTTAGTACAAAGATATTTTTTTATCATACTAGCTTGGAGAATGATAATACATACATAAATAAAATATTAAGAAATCATGTCCAAGTACATATAAATAAAAAGAAAAAATTGTGAATAAAATAATTTTTACCTTCATGTACTTCTTTTTTGTTACATGTTAGTGTTATGATCTGAGAAGTCCAATATAGAAGAATAAATAAGCGTAGTTGTAGAGAGTCGAAGTCGAGTAAAGTAGGGGAGGCTAATTTCGTTTCTTTTAAATTGAGTGGCTGAGATTGAAGTAGTTTAATGAATAGCAAGGGCGAGGATTCAACCACGAAATCAGGGCAGTTAACACTGTTATAACCACCCTGACACGGGAGAGCGAGTTTCTGCAAAAAGTGATATTTTTCTCACCTCTTCTAAATTCTCTCTTATCCAGATTCTCTTCTCATCTTCTTCTATTTCTTCTTCTTCCTCCTCTAATTCCCTTTCTTTATTCTTCTATCAGATTACCCGTACATCAACGGAATATTGATTAGTTTCTGTCCATTTTCTATTTTCATTATTAGACTGTAGTAGCATTCAATTCAGTTGTAATTCAGTTCAATAAAAACCTAGAAAATTGTCCCAAAAGTTGGAAAGGGCTCCTGTTGAGCAACAACCAGATGGTGGATTGTTACCCATTCCTGCATATTACAGGCAACATAGGCCTTAAGTTGTGCATGTTCCTCCGCCTAAGTGGGAGTTACCATCTTTCAAGGGCCCTAAGGTGTGGATCCGTAAGTGTGAGAGGTATTTCAACCTCTACAAAACCCCTGATAATAATCAGAAAGTAGAAGATGCTGCTCTTTATCTGAATGGGCTTGCTGAGAATTGGTATCATTCATTGGTATTGAGTGTTGGGGTACTTGGCTGGGTTGAGTTTAAGGAGGAACTTTACAACAGAATTGGGGAAGAATTACTAGAAGATGCAGTGGAAGAGTTCAATAAATTGAGTCAAACTGGTACGGAGGACGAATTTCTAGGAAGGTTTGAAGACTTGAAAGCACAAATGATCATCAGGAATCCAGCTTTAACTGAAGCACACTTTCTGTCCAGCTTTATGGGGGGCTTTAAAAGAAGAAATCAAGTTCGCAGTAAAGATGTTTAAACCTACTATCCTCAAAGGTGCAATCGAGAAGGCTCAGGTGCAAGACAAGGCAATTGTGGATGTACAGTGGAGATATAAGCCCATCACAAAATCCCACCCTATGGTGAATCAAGTTACTAATTTCAGGTCCAATATTATTACTACTTCCAGGAACACTTCTTTCAGGATTAGTCCAGTGGTGTATGAGTATAGGAAGAGCAACCGTCTTTGTTTACGATGTGGCGAGAAGTATGTTCCAGACCATCAATGTCTGAGGAAGTAGCTAAATTGTTTGAAGGGTGAGAGTGAGCCTAGTCCTCTTGCATTGGGTGAGACTGAGCACAACCCTATTACACTGGAGGCTAGTACAGAAATCAATGAATTACCACCAGATGTGGTAATTGAAGGTGATATTAAATAAGTAGAAGTGGAAACGGTATGCTTAATTGCATTGACTGGACACAATAGAGGGGTCAATTCAATATTGGTGAAGGGTACTATTAAGAATAGGGACCTTACTGTGCTCATAGACTCTGGGAGTACCCATAGTTTCATGGATGCTCATACTGTCAAAAAGACTAGTTGCCAAGTTAGTTACTGCCCCCTGTGCGAGTAACAGTAGCAGATGGTAACTATGTGATATGCAACTCTTCTTATTCCGCATTCCAATGGAAAAGGCATGCTCGAACATTTCAAGAAGATCTGTTGATAATTCCACTAGGTGGTTGTGATCTTGTTCTAGGTAATGATTGGATGAAAAAGCGCAATCCTACTAAGTTTGACCGTGAGCGGAATTGTGTAACTATTGGGAAGAAGAGTAATAAGCTGGTGTTAAAGGGCATTTCTGAAGAGGGCAAGCTCGGCATGATCAATATGTGCTATGGGTAAATTGTTTAAGAAGGGAAATGCTCTATTTGCCCATCTATTCATGATGAACAGTGTAGCAGATCAGGATCAAGAAACGGAGGTCATACTAAAGGTATTAGACCAGTTTATTGATGTATTCTCTGAGCCTAAGTCCTTACCTCCTATCAGATCTTTAGATCACAGGATTAATCTGAAGCCTGGGTCCAGCCCAGTGATCTTAAGGCCTTAAAGATACAATTATTCCCAAAAAAATAAGTTGGAAAGACAAGTCAAAGAGATGTTGACTAATAAAATAATCAGGCCAAGTCAGTCCCCCTTCTCTTCCCAGCCTTGTTGGTCAAAAAGAAGGATGGAACCTGGAGATTTTGTGTCGATTATCGAGGGTTGAATGATATCACTGTTAAGGACAAGTATCCAATTCCCATTATAGATGAGTTGCACGGGTCTGTACTCTTTTCCAAGGTTGATTTAAGAGTTGGATATTATCAAATTAGGATGAAGACTGAGGATGTGTATAAGACTGCATTTAGGAATCATTTGGGGCAATATGAGTTCCGCGTTATGCCCTTTGTATTGACAAATGCCCCTGCCAGATTTCAAGCTTTGATGAACCAAGTGTTTCAGCCTTATATCAGGAGGTTTGTCTTGGTATTTTTTGATGACATTCTCATTTACAGTCTTTCACTTAAAGATCATGTGCAACATCTATTAACTGTTTTTAAGACATTGAGGGAGCCTTCTTTGTTTGCAAAAAAATCCAAATGCTCATTTGGCCAATCAACGATAGAGTACTTAGGTCATATCATCACCAAAGAAGGAGTAGCTACTGACCCAAGCAAGATTCAGGCATGGTGGAGTGGCCTAGACCACGCTCAGTGAAGGCTCTTAGAGGTTTTTTAGGTTTGACAGGTTATTACTGAAAATATGTGGCTCATTATGGTACTATTTGCAAACCCCTAACTAATTTACTTAAGAAGGAGGCATTCCAGTGGAGTACAGAGTCAGAATCAGCTTTTAATGCTGATGTCATCTACACCAGTGTTAGCCTTACCTTATTATACTCAGGAATTTATTGTTGAAACTGATGCAAGCTATGAGGGTATTGGTGTTGTTCTCATGAAAAAAGGTAGACCTATAGCTTACTTTAGTGGGGTTAGACTACGAAGTACAATATAAAAGGGATGTTGAAAATAGGGTTGTTGATGCCCTTTCTAGGCAGAAAGAGGGTGTAGATGATATTGTGATGCAAGAGAATGGTCAGTTGATGACGATCAGCACCACCATTCCTATGTGGATACAAAAGGTGACCAATAGCTATGAGGCTGATAGTCAAGCTTTAAAGTTACTGGTTCGGACTACTGTAGGACAGCAAGGTCCTAGTCTATGGCAATTTTCTTGTGGCATTTTTAAAAAAAAAGGGAAAGGTGTATGTGGGAGGTAATAGGGACCTTAGGCTCCAACTGATCAGCAAATTTCATGATTCCCCTTTAGGAGGTCACTCAGGTCAGTTGGGAACCTTAAAAAATGCTATCTTAGCTATTCTACTGGCCAAATATGAAACACATGATTATACAATTTGTAGCTTCTTTTGATGTCGGTCATAGGAACAAAGATTAGAATGTGCCCTACCCTGGACTTTTGCAGCCTCTACCGATCCCTAATCAAGCATGGAGTCATATTAGTGTGGATTTCATAGAAGGGTTACCGAAGTCTAGAAACAAGGAGGTCATACTGGTGGTGGTGGATAGGATGACCAAGTATGCTCACTTCATTGCACTTTCACATCCCTATATTGTTGTCACTATAGCTGATGTGTTTTGGGAAAGGATACACTGCTTGCATGGAGTTCCCGAGTCTATTGTTACTGATAGAGACAACAATTTTGAGCAACTTTTGGCAGTCCTTGTTCAAGCTGTTGGGTACACAACTGAACTATAGTACTGCATATCACCCTCAAAGTGATTGCCAAACAGAGCGAGTGAATAGATGTTCGGAAAATTACTTGAGGTGTATGACTGCCGACAGACCTACTCAATGGAGTCACTGGTTGCCTGCAGCTGAATGGTGGTACAACACGAATTTTCACACTAGTCTACAATGCACACCTTTTGAAGCTTTATGTGGTTACTCTCCACCTCAGGTGTCAATTGGTCCTCTACTTGAAACCATGGTTCCAGCGATTGATGATGCAGTAATGCGGCGGCAATAATGGCTTCAACTATTAAAGGATAACCTCAGTAAAGCACAGGAAAGGATGAAGTTTGATGCAGACAAGAAGTGATTAGAAAGAAAATTTCAGGTGAATGACTTGGTCTACCTCAAATTACAACCATACAGACAATCTTCTGTTGCATTGAGGAAACATTTAAAACTGAGCTCTAAGTATTATGGACCCTATAGAGTGATTGCTAAGATTGGCAGTGTAGCTTACAAGTTGGAGCTTTCCCCTAATTCTAAGATTCACCCGGAGTTCCATGTCTCACTTCTCAAGAAAAAGGTGGGTGACAAAATCGTAGTTCAGATTATTTTGCCTACTACTGGAGAAGATGGTCAATTTCAGGTTAAGCCAGTGGCTATTCTTCAAAGACAGTATCTTGAGGTCAAGAATGATTTCATGGGATTTGGAATGTTATGATTTGAGAAGTCCAATATAGAAGAATAAATAAACATAGTTGTAGAGAGTCGAAGTCGAGTAAAGTAAGGGAGGCTAATTTCATTTTTTTAAAATTGAGCGGCTGAGATTGAGGCAGTTTAATGAATAGACTGGGCGAAGATTCAACCACGACATCAGGGCAGTTAACACTGTTATAACCACCCTGGGAGAGTGGATTTATGCCAAAAGTGATATTTTTCTCACCTCTTCTAAAGTCTCTCTTGTCCAGATTCTCTTCTCATCTTCTTCTATTTCTTCTTCTTCCTCCTCTAATTCCCTTTCTTTCTTCTTCTATCAGATTGCCCGTACATCAACGGAATACTGGTTTGTTTCAGTCCATTTTCTATTTTCATTATTACACTGTAATAGCTTTCAATTCAGTTTTAATTTAGTTCAATAAAAACCTAGAAAATTGTCCCGAAAAATATATTTTGTTGATTATTTTCTGTTATTTGTGATTAAACGAGACTGATCTTGACAGTTAGTTAATTCACAAACTAATATGATGAGGAAGAGAAAATGTATTCTTGAATGTGAATCTTCATGAAATTAAATATAAATTTATATAGACAAAATAGAAGAAATGAAAAGAAAAACTTGAGAATAAATATTTCTTACCTTCATGTAATTCTTTTTTGTTACGTGTTAGTTAATTCACAAATCAATATGATGAAGAAGAGAAATGATAATCTTGAATGTGAATCTTCGTGAAATTAAATTTGAATTTATATAGGCAAAATAGAGGAAGTCATGAAGTTACAAATTAAAGTTTGAAAGTTATAGACATGAAAATTATGGGAGTCATGAATATTATTAAAAGTAAAAATTAAAGATGAGTAAGTCATGGGTAATAATAAGAATATGAAGAGTTTTTGTTGTAAATGTTCCTCCATTAATAAAATATTTATTTGTAACAAATTAAATAATTTACTTTTATAATACAATAATTAATTTAAATAATAAATAATGCCAAAAAAGGAGTAAAAAGATAAATGCAAATTGAGAGAATAGAGAGGTGTCACTGTTAGAATATACACAGCGGAAGCATTACACAAGATTACGAACATATATAATAGCATAATAATGTAAACTGAATTAATTGTGAAACTCTAATCTTTTGAAGCTTTCACACAACTCATTCAAGAACTGGGACTCTAAGATTGCAGGCTTCTACTAATTCCTGACTAACTCTCTCAATCAAGTCTTGTGTGGGCAAGAATATTTTCAGAAAAAAGGATGATCTTTCCTTGAGAACCACCATCCCTATTTATACTTTTCAACAAAGGGAAAAGGTTTGAAAGATGAAATGTTTCTGGTCATAATTAATAGCCATTAACAGTTATTAAATACCATTAAGGGTATTTAGACACTGTTAAATGTATACAATAACCATAATCAATAGTTATCAACAACCTCTAAATACCATTAAAGGTATTTAGTCTGTCATCAAACACTGAGGCTATTCAACATCCATTGAACATCATCAATTGTCATTAATAGCCATTAAACACTAACAGTCCTTTTCTTTTCCGAACTCGATCAATTAATCAGGCATAGCAAGGACTGCAAATTTATTAGCAGAGGCTTCCAATTATAATATTTAATTCGTAAAAGCATGAATTAATCATATCATAATAAATCACATATTATACCACTAAAAATCTTTAATTGTACTCCTCTATTTAATTTAAAATTTTTACCATTACAACTTATTTAACTCCCCATGTTAGAATTACCGACACCAATCAATTAAATCAAACTTCTGAACAATTTAATCCATTGATTAATTTAATCCTTTATCTCTATGCTTAAATTAATTCACATGACGGATATATATATCTAATCCACCTGCAGGGTTATCACGCGACAACTTATAAGCAACCATAAAGAGGTGTCTTCTTTCTCATATCCGAGACATGGTTCTATCAACTAATTATTATTTCACGAATGTAATTTGTCATTATCCAATCCATTAGGAATATTTGTGGAGTCTCAACTTTTAATAGATTAAAATAACAAAACAAAATACATAGATCATAATAATTATATCAAGATTAAGAGTATAAGCACATGTAATAGACTAGAGATATCGTTTATTAAAATTCAGAACCTAAACGAATATCTCAATTTGGTCCGTTCAATACATACAAAATGTACTAACACAAGAAGTTGGAATTTTACCATTGCCATAATTAAGATTGAATTATATTTAATCTTGTGCTACAATCATCAAGATGTTTGTCCAACTTCATCTTTGATTGTGAACATTTAATTTATAACTTATAAGAACCGATAATTTTAATCTTTCGCGTATGAGTTAAACAACTCCATACACAAAAATCGTCTACTATATAAGTAATGGACACACATATAAACAAAATGATCTATTCAAATAAAGACTTTACTATAATAATTAACATAAAATACAAAGTCTTTACAAAGGATTAAAATCAATACTATAACTCAACCATATGGTTAATAGTATATCCCAACAATCTCCCACTTAGACTTATAACCATGCATGTACAATTTTAACACCCATTTCTTTCACATGCTTATCAAAAGATTTCTGAGGTAAGCCTTTCCTAAATGGATCCACCATATTGTTCTTCGATTCAATCTTCAAAACTCTTACATCACCCCTTTGAGTTATATCACGAATCAAGTGATATTTCCTTTCAATGTGCTTATTCCTCTTATGGCATCATGGTTCTTTTGAGTTGGCAACTGCACCGCTATTATCACAATAGAGTGTGATTGGTGCTTTAATAGAAGGAACTACTCCAAGCTCTTTTAGAAAATTTCTAAGCCAAACAGCCTCTTTAGCCGCCTCAGAGGCAGCTACATAATCAGCTTTCATGGTGGAATTAGCAACACACGATTGCTTGATGCTTCTCCAAACTATGGCCCCACCTCCTAGAGTAAATACATATTCTGAGGTTGATTTTCTAGAATCTCTATCGACTGGAAATCTGGATCTGTATATCCAATAGGTACAAAATTGCCAGGGTGGAAAACAAGCATATAATCCCTAGTCCTTTTCAGGTACTTGATAATATGCTTGACTGCAGTCCAATGTTCTTGCCCAGGGTTAGACTAAAATCTTCTAACCATACCTACACCAAAGCAGATATCCGGTCTAGTGCATAACATAGCATACATAAGACTCCCTACAACAGAAGCATAAGGGACCGCTTTCATCCTCTCTATCTCATCGGTCGTTTTGGGCGACTGATCCTTTGATAAATTAATTCCATGTCTAAAAGGAAGAAATCCCTTTTGGAATTTTGCATGCTAAACCTCGCAAGAATAGTATCAATATAAAGTGCTTGAGACAAGCCTAATATCCTTTGTCTACGATCTCGCATAAGCTAAACCCGAGGATATGAGCCGCTTCTCCCAAGTCTTTCATATCAAAACGCGACGACAGCCACTCCTTAACAGAATTCAACATGCTCACATTATTTCCTATGAGCAAGATGTCATCTACGTACAGAATCAAAAATGCTACTTTGTCTCCCTCCCATTTCTTGTAGATGCATGATTCATTTTCAAGCTGATCAAAAACAAAAAATTTAATCAAATATTCAAAACAAATATTCCATTCCCGAGATGCATGTTTTAATCCATAAATAGATCTTTGAAGTTTACAAACCATGTGTTCATTGCCACTTTCCATGAAACCTTTTGGTTGTGCCATATAAATGCACTCATCAAGACTTCCATTTAGAAAAGTTGTTTTGACATCCATTTGCCAAATCTCATAATTGTAATGAGCAACAATGGATAAGAGAATCCTAATGGATTTAAGCATGGCTACCGGTGAAAGGGTTTCCTCATAATCAATTCCTTCTTTTTGAGTAAACCCTTTTGCAACAAGCCGAGCATTAAAAGTTTTCACTTTTCCATCCACACCTCTCTTTTTCTTGTAGATCCACTTACAACCAATAGGTTTAACACCTATAGGTGGTTCTACAAGATCCCGGACTTGGTTTGAGTACATAGACTCCATTTCAGATTTCATAGCAACAACCCACATTTCAGCATCTCTATCATGTAGTGCGTCGGCGTAATTTAATGGTTCTATATTAGTCTCTTCAGGGAATCTATCATATGATTCTCCCAAGAGCATAAACCGTTCTGGTTTTCTAATAACTCTCCCATTACGACGACTAGCAACTACAGGATTCGCTACATCTTGAACTAAATTATGAACTTCCTGAACTACTTCCTCAACAATTGCAGGTTGCACATCATAACTCCCACTACTTTATGGTGGCGAGATGTCTTGAGTCTGCTCTTGAGCAACTTCTGGAGCAACCTCTTGCCTATCGACATTTCTCCCACTACGTGGACGCAATGGTATGTCAACGACTATTTTAGGAAGTTGTGTTGATGTTTCATTAGTAGCTATTCCTTTGCTTAGTTCCTGTAACAAAAGCTTACTTCTAGGAACATGGTTAATTAAATAGTCCTGTTCTAGAAACTTGGCATTTGTTGAAACAATTACCTTTTGTTCCTTAGGACAATAAAAAAAACCTCCTTTAGTTCCTTTTGGATATCCAATGAAAATGCACACTTCTGTCCTTGATTCCAACTTATTTATTTTCCCTTTTAGTACATGTGTTGGACATCCCCAAACTCGAATATGTTGTAGACTAGGCTTGCGCCCATTCCACAATTCAGATGGGGTTAAAGGAATAGATTTGGAAGGAACCAAATTCAGAATGTAATTTGCAGTTTCTAAGGCATATCCCCAAAAGCTAAAAGACAAATCTGAATAATTTAACATTGATCTAACCATTTCCAAAAGAGTTCTATTTCTTCGCTCTGCACACCATTTTGTTGTGGTGTTCCTGGGGCAGAATATTGAGATGTAATGCCCAATTCTAATAAGTACTTAATGAATTCCGTCCAAAGGTATTCACCACCATGATCAGATCGTAATGTTTGGATATGTTTACCATGTCGCTTTTCCTTTTCTATCTTAAATTCTTTGAATTTTTCAAAGCATTCAGGTTTATGGCGCAACAAATAAATGTATCCATATTTGGAGTAATCATCTGTGAAAGTCACAAAATACTCAAAGCCCCCTCTTGCTCGTATGTTCATAGGACCGCACAAATCAGAATGAATTAATTCTAACTTATTATTGGCTCTATTTCCTTTGGAAGGGAAAGGTCTCTTTGTCATTTTACCTTCTAAACAAGATTCATAGGTTGGTAGTGCCTCCACTTTCAATGAACTCAAAGGTCCATCAGAAACCAACCTTGAAATCCTATTTATATTAATATGACATAGACGTAAGTACCATAAGTAAGTTTGACTCAATTCAGAAATAAGTTTTCTTTTATGAGAAATATCAATAGTATTTAATTTGATTTGTTGTAGCAAGTCATGGGAGACTTCAAATACAAATAGATGATGTATTTTAGGAGCACTATGGATGAATTGCTTATTGTACTTAATAACAACACAATTATTTGCAAACAAAACTTCATAACCAGCATCTATTATTTTTGAAACTGAAAGCAAATTCCTTCTTATCGAAGGTACCTAAAGAACATCTTTTAAAAACATAATTCTGGAACTACTAAAAGAAAAAGAAATATTTCTTCTTGCTAGGACTGGTGCTGGTTCTCCATTATCCAGAAAAATGCAAACGTCATTCTTAGTTAGCCATCGCGTTTCCTGAAACCCATGCAAAGAAGTGCAGACATGGTCAGTGGCTCCCGAATCTACAGCCCATAATTGGGTAGAAACAGCCGCTAAACAAGTTTCAACGACATTTAAACAAGAATTACCTTTGTTCTTCATTTTGGCTTGATAGTCAAGGCATTGCCTCTTGTGGTGACCAGGCTGCTTGCAATGGAAGCACTTGCCCTCTGGCTTAGCCACACCACCTTTAGCACCTCCAGGTGTCACAATCTTGCTGGGCTTCTTCTTCTTCTTTTGGGCTTTCGCCGGCTTAAATGAAGAAGCATTAGGTTTGTCCACCATGTATGCTACAGAAGGAGGAGCTACTGCATGATAATAGATTCCGCCGATGTTAGTTCATTCAACAGTTTCGCAAGAGACAAATCCATCTTGTTCATGTTATAATTCAAGGGAAACTGTTGAAAACTGTCCGGCAGAGTCTATAAGATCATCTCCATCTGAGATTCCTTATCAATGGTAGCGCCAAGTATCTCCAGCTCATTTAGATAATTCATCATTGTTCAGCACATGTTCCCTGACAGGTGATCCTTCAACCATTTTAGTGGTCAAGACTGCCAGCTCTCCGAACATCTCTTTAAGAGATTCGAGCATATCGTAAGCAGATGTCATGGACTGATGTTGATGCTGCAAGACATTCGATATTCAGGCAAGAATGTAGCACCTTGCCATCTCATCAGCCTTGACCCATTTATCATAGGCCTTGATCTCCTCATCAGTAGCATCCGCTGGTTTAATGGGGCATTCTTCAACTAACACATATTTGAAACCCTCAGATGTTAGAACAATATTAAGGTTTCGTTTCCAGTTCACATAGTTAGGACCTTCCAGTTTGTTTTGGTTCAAGATAGAGGACAGAGGATTGAAGTGAGACATAGTTAATCTGAGAGATATTTAAAACAGATCATTAGAAACATATGCTTTTTAAAAAAAAAACAACAAGACACATATAATCATGCTAACGAACAGTTAGAATCGATAGGGAAACTTAGTTATTCAAGCATATATATGAGCAAGTTCATATATAATACCACTTAAACAAGACAAGTCTAACTCAGTTAGGGAGTAATCTGTGAAGTTTAGGCAGGTATATATATTGTCTCTTGTTCATTGATTCAACATGCAACTTAGTTGGAAAGTTAAAACAAGTCAACAAATCAAAAGACAAACATAACAGTATCAAAATATATTAGTTTATCCGATGGGGAAGAAGACCTATGTCAATATATAAACTCATATATTAACTGTAGAATTATTTATAAGAAGTAGGGATGAACCCTTACAACTCTTGAATATGAAAAACATTTATTTTTCAACCAACAAAAATTGTTCATAAAAAAACAACATGATATATACAGATTTAATCAAATATGTATCAAAATCATGGACTCTTATTACATTATCAGTTATATGTAAGAAGACTCGTGATACCAATTGTTAGACTATGCACATCGGAAGCATTATACAAGATCACGAACATACATAATAACATAATAATGTAAACTGAATTAATTGTGAAACTCTAACCTTTTGAAGCTTCCACACAACTCGTTCAGGAACTAGAACTCCAAGATTGCAGCCTTCTACTAATTCCTGACTAACTCTCTCAATCAAGTCTTGTGTGGGTAAGAATATTTTCAGAAAAAGGATGATCTTTCCTTGAGAACCACCACCCCTATTTATACTTTTCAACAAAGGGGAAAGGTTTGAAAGATGAAATGTTTCTGGTCATAATTAATAGTCATTAACAGTCATTAAATACCATTAAGGGTATTTAGGCACTGTTAAATGTATCTAATAATCATAATCAATAGTTATCAACAACCACTAAATACCATTAAAGGTATTTAGTCTGTCATCAAACACCAAGGCTATTCAACATCCATTGAACATCATCAATTGTCATTAATAGCCATTAAACACTAACAGTCCTTTTCTTTTCCGAACTCGATCAATTAATCAGGCCTAGCAGGGACCGCAAATTTATTAGCAGAGTCTTCCAATTATAATATTTAATTTGTAAAAGCATGAATTAACCATATCATAATACATCACATATTATACCACTAAAAATCTGTAATTGTACTCCTCTATTTAATTTCAAATTTTTACCATTACGACTTATTTAACTCCCCATGTTAGAATTACTGACACCAATCAATTAAATCAAACTTCTGAAAAATTTAATCCCTTATCTCTATGCTTGAATTAATTCACGTGACGGATATATATATAATCCACCGGTAGGATTTTCACGTGACAATTTATAAGCAACCATAAAGGGGTGTCTTCTTTCTCATATCCGAGACATGGTTCTATCAACTAATTATTATTTCACGAATGTAATTTGTCATTATCCAATCCATTAGGAATATTTTGACTCATCGCGGAGTCTCACCTTTTAATAGATTAAAATAACAAAACAAACTACACAGATCATAATAATTATTTCAAGATTAAGAGTATAAGCACATGTAATAGACTAGAGATATAGTTTATTAAAATTCAGAACCTAAACGAATATTTCAATTTGGTCCGTTCAATACATACAAAATGTACTAACACAAGAAGTTGGAAATTTACCATTGCCATAATTAAGATTGAATTATATTTAATCTTGTGCTACAATCATCAAGATGTTTGTCCAACTTCATCTTTGATTGTGAACATTTAATTTATAACTTATAAGAACCGACAATTTTAATCTTCCGCGTATGAGTTAAACAACTCCATACACAAAAATCGTCTACCATATAAGTAATGGATACACATATAAACACAATGATCTATTCAAATAAAGACTTTATTATAATAATTAACATAAAATACAAAGTCTTTACAAAGGATTAAAATCAATACTATAACTCAACCATATGGTTAATAGTATATCCCAACAGTCACATCACCTTGTCTATGTTTCTCCTTTATAATATATATAGATTTCCAGAGTTCTTTGCTTTTTATAGGAATACACTTATTTGCATGTCTGTTTGTAACTACATAATAATAGGTAAACACACGTATGTGAATCGTTATAAGTGTGTAGTATCGAATAGCGATGTACTCTCTCTGAATTCAAAATATTTCAAAGGATCCTGATATCATGCCTAGACGGATCTAGGATTTAAACTTGATTTATTCGGCATTTAAATTCATAATACATTTGAAATTACGTGATTAATATTAGATATTGCTTTTCAATTTTTAGTAATTTCTCACATTATATATCTATGTTTCGTGTCAAAAAAATCCAGAGAAATCCTTCGTGCCAAAACCCAACATGGAGTGGTTCTTCTTCTGCCTTCGAGACAAGAAGTACTCGAATGGCTCATGAACCAATTAAGGCATTAGTCGATTTTATGTGAACTTAAGAACAAAGTTGTCGTCCTTGTTACTTGTATTAAATATTTGTTGGGTTTTTTTTTCCTTCCAAAGTTTATCCAATCTAGAATTATTGTTCACAGCAGCTGGCAAAACAATTTCTGATCGTGTAATTAAGGAAAATATTTGTTGGGTTAACTTTTTCCAAAGTTTATTTTTGTTTGTATTTTGTGCTCATCTTCAAGTACTCATGTGCGTGTCACAGTCCTACGAGGAAAATGATTGTGCTCGTAATTAAGGAAAATATTTGGGTTTATAAAAAAGTTTCCAAAAACGTAATGTGTAATATAAATTAGGCTTGTTAATATAATATAATCTTGACCTTAAGGATTAAATAGTACACATATCTCTCATCTAAATTTGTACTTGAAATTGAGAAAAAAAGTGTAAGTAGAGTATAACAAGGAAAGGGAAGACGCTTTATGCCTTCTCCAACAAGAAGTCGTAATCCTTTTACCATAAGAATAATGACTTTCTGTTCTATATAAATATAACGTTTAGTTCTCACACAGACAAAATACATACAATTTTGGTCGTTAAGAAGAAGAGGGTGGCAGAGGCCGGCGTCGAGGTTCGCTCATATTCAATGGAGGATATAAGCTGTCATTATAGTATTAACAGCGGCATTCTTCCTTCTCTTGGCGCCCATAGTAATAGCAAAATTAAGCTCCGTAACTACATCATCTCCCCGATCAATCCCCGTTACAAGGCTTGGAATGCATTTTTGGTGCTGCTTGTTTTCTACACAGCATGGGCGTCACCTTTTCAATTTGGATTTCTAGAAAGACCTCAAGGACTTTTTGCCATCTTAGACAACATAGTCAATTTCTGTTTTACCATTGACATTGTCCTCAGATTATTCTTTGTTGCATATCTTGATAAATCAACTTACACTATGATTGATGACCCAAAGCGCATTGCTTGGAGGTATATAAAATCTGGGTTTATCTTTGATTTCTTATCCACCATCCCTTACCAAGCATTGCCCCACAGTCTTCAATCATATGGATTCTTGAGTATGCTTCGTCTCTGGCGTCTCAGAAGAGTCAGTGCCATGTTGGTGGAATTGGAGAAAAACAACAAGTTGAGTTACTTTGGGGTTCGAGTACTCAAGCTTATATGTGTCACTCTTTTTGCTGTTCATTCTGCTGGCTGCTTCTACTACTTTCTTGCTGCTCGGATTAAAGACGTTAGTAAAACATAGCTTTCACTGGGAAATCTTCATAATAGGAGCATCTGGGATCTCTATATAATGTTCTATGTATTGGTCCATTACAACGCTTACAACAACTGGCTATGGGGATTTGCACGCTGTCGCTACAGAGGAAATGATATTCACCGTGATTTACAAGCTATTCGACCTCGGGCTGACTGCATATCTTATTGGAAACTTGACCAACTTGGTTGTCCAATGAACTAATAAGACGCAGAAATTTAGGGATGCCATTCAAGCTGCCTCAAGCTTTGCACAAAGGAATAAGCTGCCTGTTCGACTTGAAGAACAGATACTAGATCACTTGTCTATGATGCACAGAACAGATACGGAAGGTCTGCAGCAGCAAGAAACTCTTGAAACACTACCCAAAGCTATTCGATCTGCCATTTCACATCATCTATTCTATTCACTGGTGGATAAGGCCTACTTATTCCACGAGGTATCAAACGACTTACTTTTTCAACTGGTTTCTGAGATGAAGGCCGAGTATTTCCCTCCAAAAGAGGATGTCATTTTGCAAAATGAAGCATCTACAGATCTCTACATCCTCGTAAATGGAGCAGTGGATCTTATATCACACAGGAATGGCATGGATCAGGTAGTTGGCGAGCTGAAGGCGGGGGATGTTTGCGGAGAAGTTGGTATCCTTTGCTGTAAGCCTCAACTTTTTACTGTTCGAACCAAAAGAATATCCCAACTGCTACGCTTGGATCGTACTTCATTTTTCAACATTGTTAAAGCAAATATAGGAGACGGAACAATAATCATGAACAATCTCCTTCAGCATTCGAAAGAGGAGACGGACCCAATGATGACTGCAGTATTACCAGATATAGAACATATCTTCTCACCTGAAGAAACAACATTATTAGCAAGAGAAAATGGTTAGTCCAATGGCAGATTGAGAAGAAGGGCTAGTTCCTTTCAGAATTCACTGATAGGATTTGCGTCTGCACAGCCTGAAGGAGGAAGAGGCCCGGAATATTCTTCAACTAAAATTGGCAAATCAAGAATTCCAGGCAGAATAACCATCGGTTGTCTAGAGAAAGCTGATATGCGTAGAAGAGTTGTGCCTTTGCCGGATTCCATACAAGAGCTACTTGATATCGGTGCTGAGAAATTTCGCATCTCGCTCACTAAAGTACTAACTGAAGATGGAGCACTTATTGAGCACATTGCAGTGATAAGAGATGGAGATCATCTAGTTTTTGCTATTTCAGAAAATTAAACACAGCTCAATTGTACATATTTCAGATTGACCTGTAAATTTTGTATAGTAGATGATAGATCACTAACAAGGCAATGTAATTACCGCACAGAGGAATTTTAGTCATTGAGAAGTAATTGGAAGAAAATGTATAGATTTTTACAGACAACAAAGTTTTCTCCTCAATTATATACAACTAGTGTACACTAAATATCTTGATATTTGTAGGATCATTGTGAACTTTAAAATTTTCGCCCCCTCATCTAACTTTGGTGTTGGAGTATGCCCCAATTTAAACACTCCCCTTGATGATGAAGGCTTATTTGATCTACATGACCTGTTCCCAGATGAGATGTTCTGATTTGGTGGACGAGAAGCTGTTAATGTTGATATTAGTTGGTCACAACCAGATAGGCTGATAATATTGATACTGCACTTGGTGTTTTGAAGACTTATTCCATTATGTTAGACAGTATTACTCTTCTTTATCTACTCCTACTCTGCTTTAGGGAGAAGGATTTTGCGCATTTTATAAATAAATAAAAAAGTTAGCAATTGTTTTCGAGTTCTTGCAAGCTCTTTGTTTTGCAGCTTTTTGTTATTATTTTATTTTTGAGCCAAAACTATTGCTACTAACCTAAGTTTATTTCTGTAGTTCTCATGGCTACCTGATGATAAAACAAATCTAATACTATGAGGAGTTAAGACCAAATTGATACGACCAGAAGAATGGGAACAACGAGTAATTTACTAGCAACATTATTGTTTTCCTAATAACATAATTTTGTTCTTGCAGCAAGACTCACAGTTGGGTTATAATTTCGAACGCAAAACCATATAGTATCAGTTATTGGTGCAAGTGTTTTCATCAAAGGTAGAAAAAGTTGGCCTTTCTTGTCTTCCTATAAGATTTGGTTATGGCTGAGAGGTTTCACTCCCATTCTTTTGATGCTTTTATCCAACTCCCCTGAGTTGCTAATTAAACTTAACATGTTTTTGTTTACTCGCACAGTTACTTTCAAGGGTTAAGACTAAACCTGATCAATTTTTTCATGCATTAAGTACTATTTCGATTACATGGTATATATGGACTAAAATGGATCACTTTTCTGTACATTAAGGACTATTTCGATTACTTGGTAAACGAAAGGAAAATTTATCATAGCTAACCTATGAAAAGTCAAATTAGACATGGTTTTTAATCTCACGCAACAGATAAGCATGCTTATGTAATGGTAAGGTGATCCAAAGTCAGTATTTCAGATATATAATCTCAAGCAATTACAAGAGTTGTAAAACAACAATTAGAATACTCAGTTATAGGTATCTCACATAGAGAAGTTGAAGAAATTAAATTGTTAATCGATTGAGTTAAATTCAAGTCATTCACTTGACTAATGAAACAAAAACACCTATGTCAGTGGAAATTGTAGGAGAATTAGAAGACAGACCTCCATTGGACTCCGGCGAAATGCCCTCTTTATCTTCCAGAAGCTTCATCGGAACCGCTCTTCACTTTCCCTTTTGACTTAGGGTTTTCACCACCGTATGAAAGGCGAGAAAGAAAAAATAAGAAGATCGATCCTTGCTATGCTGCTATCACTCCGGCGACTCTCCGAGCTATCGGAGAAGATGATTGAGAGCAGAGGAGAGAAGGGGTTTGTAGCACTTTCTAAATTGGTAGCTCATTGGGTTCGCCTTTGGGCCATAATTTGATTCTCTCTTCTTTTTCTTTTTTTTTTTGTTTTTGATCATGATATTCGGATCAGCTTTTACATGCATCGATTAATTTTACGGAATATCTAAATTTTTTGCTTTTACTTTGTTTTGTCTTGCTTTATATTTGGATTTGTTTTTGTTATAGGGTAATAAAAAAATAAGAGAGAAAAAAGATTTTACTATGGTAAGAAGAATTATTGCAAGTGGAAGATCAAAAAAGTAAATAATTATGAGGAACTTTCAAAAATAATTATAGTTTGGGTTTAATTAGAAATTTAAAGTTATAATTTATTTAATTAAGATTCATAGTCACGTGTTTTGAAGAGAAGGGAAGCGAGCTAGACTAGGAGAGGGAGGAGAGAGGCAAGCGAGATCTAGGGGAGCAGGGGCGGAGCCAATGTGAGAGGGTTCATCCGAACCCCCTTCGGCGGAAAATATTACTATTTATACATGGTTAAAATTAATTTTTAAGTATATATAGTAGATGTCGAACCCCCTTCGACTAGTTCGTGTGTTTACTTCTTCAAATTTTGAACCCCTTTATTAAAAATCCTGGCTCCGCCACTGTAGGGGAGAGGTGAAAGAGAGGTTGAATACATATTATATTCGACATATCATGCTGTATCACGAATACAATTGATACAGCTGATTTGTATCAATAAAATATAATTGTGTCAAAAACTATTGTATTTAGCTTCATGTTAGAGGAGATAAGCGGGTGAGATTGAGAGAGGGAGGAGAGACACGAGCGAGATTTGAGAGAGAGAGGAGAGATGATTAATACATGATGTATTCGTTGTATCAAGCTATATCACGAATATAGTTGATATAGAATACAAATCTTTGACCTATATTTGATGGAATACAATTGATACAGAATACACTTGACAGAGAGGATGAATGCATATTGTATTTGTTGTATCAAGTTATATCATGAATACAATTGATTTGTATCATATATTGAATATAATTGTATCAAGTGTATTAACGAATACAATATTTATGTATATTAAGGTCTTAACAATATTTATGTGATTTTTCCGTCTATAACCACTCTTGTTTGTTTGTTAAACCAGAATGATTAGTATTGCTACCTGTTGTATTGGCTGTGTATGCTAATTAACTTCCGATTAGGTGGTTAACTAACTAACAACTGCTAATTACTGTTAGAGTAAAATGACTCTTTTACCCTTACAGAATTTGCCTTAAGTCTTCAAATTGCTTTCAACAAACTCCCACAACGATTTTTATCAACAAATTGAATTGATAATATAGATATGAAAATCAATTACATTCATAACAAATAAGGGGTGTGTATGAGCTAGGATACATACGATCCAAAATAATAACAAAAGCCATAAACATGTGAGTTTCAAATCCTGGTTGTACCACCAAGCTAAAAACATCGTCGCTAATCAAAATAGTGGTGTGAGTAGTAGCGTTAGCTACTTTTCGCGATATATTTGCTATAATTTGACCATCAGAATTTGTGATGTTGCAATTTCGCCTACGAAAAGAACCGTCCACTCTGTAATTTGGCCTCCTCTGCCTCCTTTCCATGTCCATGACATTATTATTCTCTCCAGCAACAAATACTTGAGCTTGGCATGACGTAGTCGTCATGCTTGCTCCCATCATCGCAAACAAAGATGATGGGGGTCTTCTCATTACGAATAAAGGAGTGGATCCATCATCATCGTCTTCCCCTCCGCGATATCCATTCCACTCATATTGTAATTGCACGTTCATCTATTAATATATGGATGCATGATTATATATGTATGATTTGTAAATTGATTAATGGTTGAATATAGATAGCCTTTTGAATTTACCAGTAAATTTCATTTAGATACTTGAACTATGATTTGTTCCGGTTTAGCACCTGAATATATAATGATGTATTCCTAATAGAGTACACTTAATTCCACCTCAAATTCTGGCAAAACTTTTGTGCCTAATCTCAAGTGTCATTATGTAGTTACATACAATAAGACACTTCCTTTAATATACACATCAACATCAATTTTATTGAGGCTAACACGTATGATTAAAGGAAGCGACATATTATACGTAGTTAACTTATATATCTATGAATACTTCATACTTGAGAACACACGCAGATATTTTACCAAATATTTTAATTGGAAGTATCTAGTATATCTAATATGAATCATGTATTCAAGAAGTGCTCAAGCGAAACAGGTCATAATTCTGAGTGTCTTTTACTAACAAGTTAAAAGGATTATCGATGTATTCAGCCTTGATTTATAAGAAGAAATGAAGATTAAACATATGTACCTGTGGTCTCAATGTTAAGAGAGGTTTACCGTGTGCGTCCATGAGTACTAGTCCACCGGATCGGCTGCCCCGGCTAGCAATGGCCCGATTCTTCCTTCGGGTATAGTTGTCTACCCGAAAAACTAACCTCCCTTGTTTATCGAACACCGTGAATCCATCCGTTCCTTGGAAACTCATACTCGATTTCTTCCATACCGTGAATATAGACGGGGAATTAACCCGTGGTCTACTTGTTATTACACGAGCTAGATGAGGAGGAGGAAGACGATTATCATTATTATTATTATTATTATCTTCGCGATCACCGTCTTTGTTGTAAACAAGACGTTTGTGTCGCAATTTTTTAGGATGATATGATGGGTGAATTTTTGACATGTATGCAAGTAAGATGGTTGTACACTTGCCCTTCTTGATCTCTTAATAAACTTAATTAGATTAGAACAAGATTATTATTATTTTTTAATATGATTAATATATATATAATCTCGATTTTGTTTTTGATCTAAACATAGTGGAAGATGACAAGCATTTGTCGCGTGCGAATGTGTTTAAAACTTAGTACCCAAAAGATTAATTAACTATTCTAAATAAGAATGTAAATTGAAAGAGATACCTATCTTTTAACTAATTTATGTTTGTTTAATTAGTAATAAGAAATTATTAGTGGATGGCATTAAGTCAAGTGGTTATTAACAATGTTAAACATCAGGATCAAATTGAGGTAGGGCCAGCTGGCCTTATGTCCACTTCCATTATTCCTAGTTACATAAAATAATAATAATATTATAGGTATAGATCTCTCTAAAGTTTATATTAATCAACTAATGATTAGTGGTATAGGTTAGTTTTCCATTGGAAGAGTAATCACCCTAGCTATATATTTTGGTCGAAAAAATTGGAAGGAAATTAAAGAACGAAGAACACAAAAACGTAACCTTAGCTTGTTTTTGATAATATATAGTCCATAATTAAGCGCATCCAATTCTTGGTTTCTTTATGTTGGCTTCCTAATTATATTGTTGACGCTCTAGATATTTAGTTCTGGGTATGTAGAGGTGTTGAAAATTCCGTTCTTATAGGATAGTGATCTGTTTATATGATTTGGCGATCTCCACCTCTCAAGTTAGCTTTTATAGTTTAGTTAAACCTAAGATTCCTTTCTTAAAGTAAATAGAGATTCTGAAATTGAATTCCACCGCCACTCATTATCAAAGAGAATCTACACGTGGTTTGGCTCATAACAAAAATCAAAATCACACGGGGAAAAACTTATTGAGAATATAATTAAATAAATAAAAGTATATTCATGCTTACGTGCCCTTCAACAAATTTTACTTTTTTCTTGAGTGGAGTACACATACAAAATTGAATCAACATATATTTTTTTGATTTTCTATTAGGTATCTGGAACTCGCATTGGATCTCTGATTAAATCAGGATCAGAGTGACGCTTTCAACATGATATTCTCCATATTCAAGGCTCAAATATTAGACCGACAAGAAGAAATACTAGACTTGATCTCAGCAAAAGGACAGAAGAGTAACATGGCAACCTAATTACCAGCCAATTATTACAATTATAACCACCCTGAAGTCTATGTGCTTATATAGGGTCCTGATTGCTTGTTGTACCAACTCCAATTTGGTTTTAGTGTTTTACTATTTATCTACCTAATACAACTCACGCATTTTCGATACTAAAACCGAAGTTTCTACCAAAAAAACAAAGAAAATTCTAAAATCAAAGTGCTTGAAACTTTAAAGTAGTCGCGACCAAGAATATTTTTCTCATCGTTATGTTAAGGACGAGAGAGAGTTATTCGGATGATAAGCATTCCTCACTTTCTAATCTAAAGTTATGAGTTCGCGTTATCAAAAGGGTAAAAAGGATGGAAACTCCTTGAAAGTGGGAAGGGGGTAAAAAAAACCATTAAAGTTAAATTAAATTATATTAATTAAATTTAGACATTAGAAAACTATACAGAAAGTACTATAAGTTATTTTTTAAAATTATAAATTAATAGTCAAATTTATATAATTTAAATCTCAAATAAATAAATAAAAGATCATATAATTTAGAACAAAAGAAGTAAATATCAACTATATGTTTATGAATTTTGTTGTGTGAATAAGAAACAAGGACATAATATTATGGAAAAACTACTTAACTAGACATACATCACTACCATATATATTAATTTTACCTCTACTTTTAAACAATTACATATATTATCACTTTTAATATTTTTTGCCATATATTATTGAAGATACCATCATATACACACATCCCTTAAAATTAGAATTGATTAATTATCTTTACATTTAAATTCCACAATTAACGTTCCAATAACAATCAAATATCGTTTTCTTTCATCAGCCTCCCCAATCGATTCAAATTCCAGTCAAGCCCTAGATCCTTATTTCTAGGGTCGATCTAGATGCCCCTATAGAAGCATTAGCTGCCTCTTCAAACCTTTGAGAAGAAAAATATTAGAATATCAGAAAATATATGTGTAGAAGTTGGCAAAATTTGATTTCAGAGGAAGGGGGCATGCATGCCTGCAATAGACGTAGAGATGCACCTTCCTGATAATAAGTCTTTGACTAATCATATCCAAGTTTTTTGCAGGCCTTGGCATCAATTAAGGCACGTTCATTGTGCTCTAGGTGAATCTAACAAAGACTTCTATTGAAAAACAGAGTGCCATCAGTTGGATCAGAATTTGAGACGTTTTTGTCATGTATATGGTCATATTTCAACGAGATCGTTATAGATCACACTTTTATGGAATTACGACAATCACAAATTTATTGCTGGTGCAATTAGTGATAACAAAGACCCGCCAAAACGCACATTTATCGATTCAAATTCCATTGAAAAGATTAGTATCGAATAATTGGATACATACTTCAGATACATTATAACAAGTTTCGAATACATATGTATCTGCTATATGCTACATGTAGCTGGTATATATATAATTAATTCATCTAAGTCATGAAGTATGTATCAGATACACGTATATAACAGATACACCTAATGAAATTAGGTATATGAATAAGATACATACTTCATATACATTAGTAAAAGACACGTATCCTGATCCATATAATTAATTATTTTGATTATGTAAGATTTCCAAATGAAGGTTTGCATCTAGTTCAAAAACAACAATATACTTTCATCAGAATATTCAACAAAGTAATAACCAACTAGAGTGAGAGATACACATTGTTATCTAACACATGAAAATTTGAAGAAAAACAAATCTAGAAATTCATTAAAAAAATAAATGGAAGAAATTAGAAATTTTTTGAATTTTTTAAAAGTTGTTAGAATAGGATTTCCTCCTTAAATTAAGCATTTTAGTTACAATCCTTAATTAAACATGTATCCTGCTTTGTCAATTTCTCGAATACATGTATCTTTCGATTTAAGATATATGTATATCAACCAACGATATGTAATACATGAAGTAATTTTTGAAATTATCGTGAATACTAGTAATTCAAACCGAAACTAGTGGGATTTATGTTGTTTGCTCTAATATTATACATGATGATTCTCTTCTTAGACATATCAAAGTAATTTTTTTGTTTTTTTTTCATTTCAGTTCCCTATTGAAGTTCGACTAATTTGGATTCGTGTTCGATAGGGTCCCACTGGGAGGAATAGCGCTCCCTATCAAAAAGCATTTCATATTGGGAAAAGGGCCTGATATACTCCTCAACTTTGTTATTTAGAACTAATATATCCCTCGTTATGAAAGTGGCTCATATATACCCTTACCGTTATACAAATGGCTCACATATACCCTTCATCTAACGAAAGTGAAAAAATTAGTTTTTAAAATTTATTTTTTTGACTTTAAATTTTAGAAAAAATTCATGTAGGGGTATATATATGATCCTTCTAACAAAGTTCAAGGTATATTTTAATTTTTTTCATACAAAAATTATTTTTTGACTTCTTTGATTATCATTATTCGAGTTTCTTATTCTTTTTTTTATTTCATTCTCTAGTGTAAAGAAAAAATTTAAAACTATTTTTTTTGAGGCTATATTGTAATTTAGTTTTTGAATTTGTAAAAATAAAATAAAAAATGGGGCATCGATAATAAATTTTACAAGAAAATTAGTGAAACATAAATAAATTTGGCCATCAAAATAATAAATTTAAATTAGTCGTTGAAGCCAAAAAGTCAAAAAAAAAATACGTGTGAGGAGGATCAAATCTACCCCATATGGATTATCTTTTCTTCAAAAAAATAATTAAAATTAAATTTTTTCACTTCCGTTAGAGGAAAAGAGTATATGTGAGCCATTTGTATAATAATAGGGGTACATATGAGCCACTTTCATAACGAGGGGTATATCAGCTCTAAATGGCAAAGTTAAGGGGTATATCAAACCTTTTTCCCTTTCATATTTAAGACTCGAACTCAAAAACTCTAATTAAGGAAGGAGCAGTCCTATCCATGCATCACATTAACTATATCAAGGTTAATGCTTTACTCTTGGACTTGCATACAGCGCGCTTGCGCATTTGTTGTTGTTTTCTTGTTTGTCTTTACTGAAGGTGGATTCCTCATAAAGTAATAAATTACCACTAGGGCGGCTTAACAAACCTGAAGATGTGAAGCCAGATCTTAAAAAATCTTGATATCCAAATTATGTTACACAATTGAAATTTAGAGAATTATTCAAAAATATTTATGATTTTTAAGTATTTTTAGTTGTTATTTGTTGTAATTTATAATATTTTTTACATGATTTTTAAATAATATAGTATATTATTTTATGTGTTTCAATTTATGTGGCACAAATAAAATTTTAAGAGTCCACCAAATATTTTATGTTTTTTAAATATTTTAAGTTGTTAATTATTGTGATTTTATATCATTTTTCAAATAATATACGTCACTTCTTCTATCTCAATTTGTGTGGTATCAATATGATTTTGAGAGTCAATGAAAAATTTTATGTCTTTAAAATTTAAATATTTTAAGTTATTGATTCTCGTAATTTATAAGATTTTTTTAATGTAATTTTTAAATATTCAAAAAGGCTAAAACAAAAAAAATTATAACAAAAAATATAAAAATTAGAGAAAATACCTTTGACTAGAAGCACATATATTGCTTCTACACTTCTCTATATAGTAGTAAAGTAAAGTATTATCTTTAGTTTTTTTTTTTTGGTAAAGAAATAATTTTATTACCGAAAGTGAATAGTTACATAATCAAACAGAGTTGACCACCTGTTTCTCAAAAGGAAAAGGCTTAACCCATCGGTAGCCCCCTAAAGTTGGCACCAATTTTCACTTAGACACCTTAACTAGTGTTTGTTCATTTTAGACACCTCATACAAGTTTCCAATGTGTCATTTTGACACTTTTTGCTGACATGACATAGTGAGTGTGCCACACTCATTAACCGTGCGTCAGGCTCTTTTTTTAGACAATTTTTTATTTTATATTTCCTTCTTCTTCCCCATTTTTTCAACCACCATTTTCTCAAGCTTGAACTTCTTCCATGGTGAAATAGATTCGATGATGCCACTAACGAAGAATCTAATTCCAAACATCAGAGCTTTCTCCAAGTTTTCCTAACGATGATGCTCTTCTTCCTCCTCGATTTAATTTGAGAAAAAAAGACCAAAATTTAAAAGAAAAACATGAAAAAACTAGAAAAGTTGGGGATGAATAAGAAGTAACTAAGAAAATGAGATAATCCCCATTAAAAGAAACTTTAAAATGTGATATGAACACGTACACATCTATATTTTTACAAGTTCATTGGATCTTAGATTATTTTTTTTTAGCAATAAAATCTATAGATTTTTTTTAGCTATAAGATCTGTGCAACTGCATTTATTTGCAAGAATTTGAATTAGTTAAGTTCAGTAAAGTTAAACCATAGATGGATTGAACAATATTTAAGTAAAAGAAATTGAGAGAGTTTTAGGTATATGGCGGAGAAGATTGAGGAGTGTATGCTTGTTTCTGCAATGTTGGAGAAGGCGATGGGGTGAGGTGGGAGATGCTTCTCCTAAAGATATTTTTAAAGTTATTAAATCATTTTTTTATTATTATTTGGAAAAAAGGCCACATGTCATCGATTCATTGGCCATATTTTTTTATAATTGAAAGTTTATTATTTAAGAATTATTTTGAACAAAATGACAAATGTCCTCATTTAATTTGACACTTTAAACGTCATATGCAAGTGGAATACACACACATATCATATTTTTGCTGACTGTAAAACAAAGTGTCAAAATGACACATTGGGGTCTTACATGAGGTATCTAAAATGAACAAAGCCTAGTTAAGGTGTCTAAGTGAAAATTGGTGCAAACTTTAGGGGGCTACCGACGGGTTAGGCCAAAGGAAAATAAAAACTAGACTAGTACTTACAAGGAGTCTTTAAGTACGTCCTACTACTATGTCCCAATGACTTATGCTTACACTGGGATGACTTTTAAAATTTGTAGTCTAAAATGCTTATTGATCATTTAAATAACTAAAAATTACTTCATATTCTTTTAAGGGTAAAAAGAGAATTGTTAAACTTCAATTGTTTTCGGTTATAAAAATGTGATATTATTTTTGAAATGGACTAAAAGATAAAGTATGTCACATAAATTGAGATAGAGGAAGTATACCATAGTAGGGCAGGCATGGTAAGCAGGGGCGTATCTAGGGGGGGTCACCGGGTGCACGTGAACCCAGGCTCCCCTCCCGAGATCATATATAATAGTGTTATATTTTTTTTAAAATATTGAAATATAAATGTGTGAACCCATATTCGGAGTATCATATTATGTGACGATGATTGGGTGCACCTCTCTAAGTGAGATTAGAAATCTAAATCTTATATATGTATAGATATATCTGATCAAATTTACATCTTAGATCCACCTTTTTACAATAGTTCACCCCTCATCTCGAAATTCTGGATACGCCTCTGATGGTAAGTCATCTATTTACAGTGGAATTCTTGTGGAACGTATGTGTTGTGAACCAAGCCTATGAGCTAAAAATGGTGAATGAGACTGATTCAGTTCTAATTATTGAGTTGAGTAAAATATTCGAGAGTTTTATTTGGGATTCAGGCCCCATTATCATTTGTTAAAAAAGACTAGGAGTTAGAATTAACGGTTATGCAAATTGTTATGGAGTATTTGTATTTCCTCATCCCTTTTCTCTGAGCTCTACTTCTCATCCCTATCTTCTATCTGTGTTCTTCAATTTCCCCTTTAGTTCTTAAATTCCTTTGTAATTTCAATTACGAGTTAGTGAAATATATCTATCGGTTGTTTGAGTTTAATTTGGGTTGGTCTAGTTATTGAGTTTGTTTCAGTGTGGGATGAAAGTAAGGAGGGTATTAGTAGGTAGCCGGGGAGGATCAAAAGCTCGTTTATGCGTTCACGTGAATCTAATAATTTTGTACATACTTTGTATTATGTACATATATGTTAAGAAATCAACAAAATATTTACAAATATTTCACACTAAATCCAATCACAATCATAGTGTTAACTCGAGATCCACAAAGAAACCCACAAATTTCAAATTCTGAATACGTCTTATTAAGGCTTAGATCAGAGGAGTAGCACAAGAGGTGCAATTGCAAGTCTTAGGTACAAAAGCACAAACTCCATAAGGCTTATTAGGGAGTTGACAGTCTATAACAAAGCAACAAGGCAAGCTTGTACAGTTGCTGGGCTCTGCCTCTGCCTCCACCTCCGCCACGGACACACAACACTTGCAAGCCAGACACAGCTGAAAAGGTTGCTGTTGTTTCGATTATAACCACATCTTATTAGACTTATTATAGTTACTAGCTCTTAATTCCATTTCCAGCTCCTGAGATGCTGTTACTAGTCTGTATTCTGTATCGCGATGCAGGGGCTCTAATCGTTTCCTCGTGGACACTGATACTGATGTCTCATCTGGATTCATATCATCGTCATCCGACTCAGTACCAGGATTAGTTACATGAGAGCCTACACAATGTTATAAATGAATTACCAATATACCTCATTTAGTAATATCAGGTCAATCAAAGGATATCTACAACTAAACGTCTCTTTTGACAACTCTATTTTGATACATTTAAGTATCTTTAATTTAAGATCAGAAGATGTAAAAGTATGCTTTACTTTCTTAAAACCTCGCCCAAGTCAAAATCAGACAAATAAATTAAAACAGACAGAAAATATATATAGCTTTGCAACTAAACTACTATCAAAGAGTTACCTCTAGCTGAAACCATCATAGCTAAACAATAGAAGAGGAGAACAAGAATTACTGGTAGTGATGATAGTTTTACAAGATTTTGAGCGAACGATTTCTGCATGATTCCCGACAATATAACTAGAGGAGCAACCACATCAACCGCGGACCAAACTTGAGGAGCAACCACATCAACCGCGGACCAAACTTGAGGAGCAACCACATCAACCCCGGACCAAACTTGAGGAGCAACCACATCAACCGCGGACCAAACTTGAGGAGCAACCACATCAACTGCGGACCAAACTTATGTCGCGTGGGAAGGTAAAAGTAGTACTTGTAAGTTGTATCTGTGTGCGGAGAGATTGTTATGGTGTCAATTGTTCCTAAATTTTTGCGGGGTGTAAGAGCAATAAAGAGGCTTATTGGTAAAGTGGTAAATCAAGGAATATATTCTAAGTTTGATTGAACTCCATTCTCCCTCTACATCTATGACAGTTGGAAAATTCTACATCACAAATAGAACAAACTTGAACACTTTTATTGATTCCTAAAGAATAAATTAAAATTGGGGTTTCAGATACCAACTATATCCTAGAAAAATGTTCTGCCTTATCTCCTCTGTTTCTCACTTGTTGGAAATATTTATTGGATCGGGTCCACCCATAAGGTGCACTAAAAATGGTGAATGAGACTGATTCAGTTCTAATTATTGAGTTGAGTAAAATATTCGAGAGTTTTATTTGGGATTCAGGCCCTATTATCATTTGTTAAAAAAGGACTAGGAGTTAGAATTAACGGTTATGCAAATTGTTATGGAGTATTTGTATTTCCTCATCCCTTTTCTCTGAGCTCTACTTCTCATCCCTATCTTCTATTTGTGTTCTTCAATTTCCCCTTTAGTTCTTAAATTCCTTTGTAATTTCAATTACGAGTTAGTGAAATATATCTATCGGTTGTTTGAGTTTAATTTGGGTTGGTCTAGTTATTGAGTTTGTTTCAGTGTGGGATGAAAGTAAGGAGGGTATTAGTAGGTAGCCGGGGAGGATCTAAAAGCTCGTTTATGCGTTCACGTGAATCTAATAATTTTGTACATACTTTGTATTATGTACATATATGTTAAGAAATCAACAAAATATTTACAAATATTTCACACTAAATCCAATCACAATCATAGTATTAACTCGAGATCCATAAAGAAATCCACAAATTTCAAATTCTGAATACGTCTTATTAAGGCTTAGATCAGAGGAGTAGCACAAGAGGTGCAATTGCAAGTCTTAGGTACAAAAGCACAAACTCCATAAGGCTTATTAGGGAGTTGACAGTCTATAACAAAGCAACAAGGCAAGCTTGTACAGTTGCTGGGCTCTGCCTCTGCCTCTGCCTCCACCTCCGCCACGGACACACAACACTTGCAAGCCAGACACAGCTGAAAAGGCTGCTGTTGTTTCGACCATAACCACATCTTATTAGACTTATTATAGTTACTAGCTCTTAATTCCATTTCCAGCTCCTGAGATGCTGTTACTAGTCTGTATTCTGTATCGCGATGCAGGGGCTCTAATCGTTTCCTCGTGGACACTGATACTGATGTCTCATCTGGCTTCATATCATCGTCATCCGACTCAGTACCAGGATTAGTTACATGAGAGCCTACACAATGTTACAAATGAATTACCAATATACCTCATTTAGTAATATCAGGTCAATCAAAGGATATCTACAACTAAACGTCTCTTTTGACAACTCTATTTTGATACATTTATGTATCTTTAATTTAAGATCAGAAGATTTAAAAGTATGCTTTACTTTCTTAAAACCTCGCCCAAGTCAAAATCAGACAAATAAATTAAAACAGACAGAAAATATATATAGCTTTGCAACTAAACTACTATCAAAGAGTTACCTCTAGCTGAAACCATCATAGCTAAACAATAGAAGAGGAGAACAAGAATTACTGGTAGTGATGATAGTTTTACAAGATTTTGAGCGAACGATTTCTGCATGATTCCCGACAATATAACTAGAGGAGCAACCACATCAACCGCGGACCAAACTTGAGGAGCAACCACATCAACCGCGGACCAAACTTGTGTCGCGTGGGAAGGTAAAAGTAGTACTTGTAAGTTGTATCTGTGTGCGGAGAGATTGCTATGGTGTCAATTGTTCTTAATTTTTTCGGGGTGTAAGAGCAATAAAGAGGCTTATTGGTAAAGTGGTAAATCAAGGAATATATTCTTAGTTTGATTGAACTCCATTCTCCCTCTACATCTACGACAGTTGGAAAATTCTACATCACAAATAGAACAAACTTAAACACTTTTATGGATTCCTAAAGAATAAATTAAAATTGGGGTTTCAGATACCAACTATATCCTAGAAAAATGTTCTGCCTTATCTCCTCTGTTTCTCACTTGTTGGAAATATTTATTGGATCGGGTCCACCCATAAGTTGCACTAATTAGCCCCGTAACCTTATCCCTTATGAAGACCAAGAAAAATAGAGTTTTTCCATATTAGATGATGGTTAGGATTAGTGAAACGCTCTGCATCTTTAAAGGATATCTAGGTTGTGGACAGAGGGAGTTCATCCGCTTTGTAAGGATTCTTGATGATCGATGATGTGAGTCGTGATTGTTGCAGATCTGCTTCCGATAAGGAAAAACCCCTAAAACTCCTAAACTAGTATTTATGGTTCAATTACTACACTATCTTTATAAAAGAAAATTATTTTTACTAATTCACATGTATAGGTTCACTTGGCAATCAAAGATTCAAGAGTTAGGCCGTGTAATCCTCTAATTTTGTAAGAAGGGAAAAGGGCCCGATATACCCCTCAACTTTGTCATTTAGAGCTGATATGCCCCTCGTTATGAAAGTGGCTCATATATATCCTTACCGTTATACAAACGGCTCACATATACCCCTGCCGTTACAAAATGAGCTCACATATACCCTTCATTTAACAGATGTGACAAAAATAGTTTTAAATTTATATTTTTGACTTTTAATTTAGAAAAAAAAATCATGTAGGGTATATATGATCCTTCTAGCAAAGTTCAAGATATATTTTACTTTTTTTCATACATAAATTGTTTTTTGACTTCTTTGATTATCATTATTTGAGTTTCTTATTCTTATTTTATTTTTTCTTTCATTCTTTAATGTAAAGAAAAAAATTTAAAACTAATTTTTTCGTAGCTATATTATAATTTTAAATTATTTTTTTCGGCTATATTGTAATTTAATTTTTGTATTTGAAAAAAAAAATTGGATTATCTATAATAAATTTTACAAGAAAATTAGTGAAACATAAATGAATTTGACCATCAAAATAATAAATTTAAATTAGCCATTGAAACAAAAAAGTAAAAAAAAAAAAAAAAAGAATACGTGTGAGAAGGATTAAATATACCCATATGGATTATTTTTTTAAAAAAATAATTAAAAAATTAAATTAAAATTTATTTTTTCACTTCCGTTAGAGGAAAAGGGTATATGTGAGCCATTTGTAAAACATTAAGGATATATATGAGCCACTTTCATAAAGAGAGGTATATCAGCTCTAAATGACAAAGTTAAGGGGTATATGAGACTTGTAAGAATATGTAAAGAAAGAGATAAATCAAAAGTTTAAAACAAATATCTATATCTTTATTTATCTATCTGTTAAGTTTTGACATAAGTTTCTAATAAGCTAAGCTTGCATGATTATTGAGTGTTGATTTCGAGTAAGTATTAGTAACTTTTTTCCTTTTCTGAAATTTAAAGGGAAGATTTCATATATGACAAACAAAATTAAGCAAATAATGCTTCATAACTATAGTTTATCTAATTATTATGTTTCATGACTATAGTTTAGTTTGCTATGGAGCTTTAGATTTGTATATCTCATTTTTTTTGTTTTAAATTTATACAAAATTTTATTTTTTAAAATAATGACTATATTGGCGCTAAATACAATAACAAAATACAACTGTCAATTAATGTAACACCTCAGACTTCGATCAATTTTCAGTTTTGGGTCAACTTTAAAAGATCATATATTTTAGCACATAAAGAGTTAGGTGGCCCATGAGGTATCAAATCGAAGGCCTTTGAGTCTTCTTTCCAACACCGCCAAGTTTGCTTAATTTTGAGCTTGGAGTGAGAAGTTATGGCCATTTAAGTAAAGCCTCTCTAGTTAAGGCTTTTCATCCGTTTAAGGAAATGGTATTTTGGTCTTTTCCTTACCCCTATAGGCCTACCCACGTTTTTACTCACCCAATTTAGGGGTTTGTTCAGACGCTAAGTTATTTTTCATATTTCTAAACGCTTAGAATTTAGGGTGAAGTTTCAAGAAGAGGAAAAGAGAGTTTTCAAGCGTTCATTCAAGGGTTGAGGAATTTCGCCAAGAACAATCGTTCTTTCCAAGTATGTGAGGCTTCCCATAGTGAAGGACTTGTTGGTCCTCACGCCAAACATGCAATTCTTTGTTAATTCGCCCATATAATCGTTTATGTAATATTCTTGAAGGGTTCTTAAGTTTTAAGCTTCATTCTTTATCAGTGGAGGTTTTGAGTTCTAAAGGTGAGGGTTTTGCGAATCAGTGGTGGTTCTTGATAGAATTTGAGTGGGATCTTAATAATTTCGTGTTGGGTTTGTGAATCAAAGAGAGTTTGGAAGAAACCAATCGATTCTAGATGAGTTAGGACCCGAAATTGAGCAAAATAATTTGTCAAAATTCTGGATAGGGGTGTGGCGTGGCGCGCCATGAAGGCGCCAGAGCTGGCCTTCATGTTTGGGGCCTGGAGCGCCATACCAGCAGTGCGCCCCAAACATTCCTCTGAAGTTTGGGGCCTGCCGCCCCACGCCAGCAGTGCGCTAGGGGTCGCCAGGGCCCATTTCTTCTCTATTCATTCGGGTGTGTTCCTTTAAGTTGTGGGTATGCTTTCCCACTCTATATTAGCTCATATAGACTCCATTTATCATTGAAAACTCATGCATTATCCTACTCATATGTCTTAATGCATTTTCAAAACTAAAGTTAGTTTAAGAGAAGAGTCAAGAGCTATTATTGAGAAAGTAAAGAGAAGTTTAAGAATCTTTTTAGAACAAATGCTTTGTCTTTGAAGATTGATTTTGAGAAAGATCGAGTAAAAGATGAGTTTCGAGAAAAGTATAGGGAACTAAGTATTTCCCTCAGAGAATAGTTTCTAATTGAGAAAAGAGAAACTTTGCTTTCTAATTGAATTATGAGTACAGAGATACTCCAGAGCAATTACCTATTTTAAGAGGATAGTTTGAGAAATTACCTCAAACCAGAGAAAAAGTAATGTTTTTATACATTGGAGCAACAATATATATATCATTGGAGCAACAATATATATATCATTGGGAGTAGTATTGAGCACCGATATAGGGGAGAGTTCAGACAACTCCCAGTCCCCATAAATCATTTCTTACCAACATGGGTTCAGGATCATACTTTTTAGATGAAGTATATTTTCACATAACACTTCTTATGTTGAGTTCAGAGATGAGTAAGTATTTTGTAAAGATAAATGATTTCATTCCTTTAATCCTTTACATTCAGTTGAGTTCATGCTATATCTGTTGCAGTCATCCAGTTCAGTTATTTATTTCACTTCAACCATATTACATACTCGTACATTCCATGTACTGATGTCATTCGACTTACATCTTATTATGATGCAGACACAGGTGTTCAGGATCATCAACAGGCGTTTCGTTGAGATCACTTTAATTTGCGCTTCAGGTAACTTTGGTGAACCTCCTTGCTTCCGGAGGATTTCACATATGCTTTTCATATTCAGTTTTAGTAGCATTTGAGGTGTCGTGAGTCTTGTCCCGACATCTATCTTAAACAGTTAGAGGCTTCATAGACAGATATAGTTAGATGTTTCCATTGTTTCTCAGGATACTTATTTAACTTATGACTTATGCTAAGTATTTCGAGACAGCGATTTAAGACTTTTTTCTAAATGTCTAAATGCTCATCTATTTAAGCTTCCGCATATCTTTTAAAGTCAGGTGATGTCATAGTAAGCCAGACCAAGGGTTCGCTTGGGAATCATAAATGGTTCTCGAGTGCCGGCCATGTCCAGGGTGTAGACTCGGGGTGTGACAATTAATACTTAATTGATGCGACAAAAATAGTTTTAAAAAAGAAAATATTCCACGATAATTTCATGCCAAGTGTATTTCCTTACAAATTTTTACCAAAATACTCTTTAAGCTATAAAATTCTCCCTTAAAACCCTGATCTTCATTTATTGGATTTTAACAATCAAAATTTGATTTGATTTCTTCATCCATAATACAATAACAAATATTTTCCGATTTAAAACTAATAATTTAATTTAGTTCTTCCTTTCTAATTACTCATGTGAAACAAAAAATTTAATTTCAAATCATGAACTTTGAAATATACAAATCAAAATATATATAATTATCATGAACATATACAATCGTATAAGATATTCAAATAATAAATGCTAGAGAACTATTGATATATATACAACTGATGCATATATGCATATAAGCAATTACATATTATTTCTAAAAAACACAAATACATATATCTAATGGTGGCAAATGGGCGGGTTGGGTAAAATTTAGGCGGGTTGAATACGGGTCAACATAAAATGGGTAATAATTCAACCCGCCCATATATGATATGCGTAAAAATGGGTTGGGTAAAATACTAGTTTACCCATATTTTCATGAGTAAATAGTACTCTACTTAAGAATTCAACATGAAAAAAATATTTTAGTCTTGTTTTTAGATGAAAAATGTTGAAAATACTTTATTTTGTTATATTGTATCATTAAAGTAAAAAAAAAAATCATATAACTTTTCAATATAAAATAAATTTATGTACTAACAAGGAGAAAATATTTTTAATTTCAAAGTACATGAATATTTGCATTTTAGGACTAAAACATGCTTAATGCACTTTAAGCAATATCCATACTACTACATAATTTACTTATTTTACACTATTATTTGTTATCCAATATAAAATAAAAAAAATAAAAATATATAATTATAATTAACAAAAGAAATGTACATTTAAAATAGATATTTTTTGGAGGGCCAAAGACTTATCTTTTCAATTATAGAAAAGAATAATTAGTTTTATATAAGACATAAAAAGGAAGAGAAATTGCAACATTTTTAGCGATATCATGAATTTTGAGTGAATAAAAATTGGAAGGTTAACCCATTTGGCTAATCCATATTTTACCCATAGTTTACCCATATTTCTGTGGGTTGAATATGGGTATCAACCCATATTTTACCCATATAAAAAATCACTCACCTAACCCATTAAAATATGGGCGGGTTGGGTGGATTACCAAAATATGGGCTCATTTTGCCGGCACTACATATATCATTTGATATACAAATTAAAATGTACATGAATATCATTAACAGATTCAATTGTAAAAGATATACAAATTATAAATGCTAGACAAATATTAATAGATTCAATTGTATAAGATATACAAATGATAAATGCCAGACAATATTAACAGATTCAATCGTATAAGATATACAAATGTTAAATGCTAGACAACTATTTGTATAAACGTAATTGACAGATATACAAATAAGCAATAAGGAGTGCATATTTGACCATAATCGCAGATTTCAGATACCAAACACTAGCTACTATGTAGGAAATAAACCAAGAATCGGATTCCTAAGTAGTTTAGGATTCCTTACTAGTTTAGGATTTGTTATTTATGGTATTTACTTATTTATGTTTAATTAGGATTTGTTAATTTTATAGTTTCCTAGTCCTAGTTTACTTTGATTGTTAGTCCTATAAATAGGGGTGCCTTATTACATATTTTAAAAGTAGTGAGAGATACATTCATTGTACAAAAATACAAGAGTCGTTGAGTTATTGAATAAAAGCCTCTTACAAAATCATTGTGTTGGGTGTTTCACTTGTGCATATATTTTTACCTTGGGTAATTTTATTTCCTTCAAATTGGTATCAGAGCTTGTGTGAGATCTTTATAAAAGCTTGTGTGAGATCTTTATAAAAGCTTGTGTGAGATCCTTATAATAGTCGTGTGTGAGATCCAACATATACAAAAGAATATGGATATTCCATATTTACCCGAATGTCCTGTTTTTGTGTTTGATGGCAAAAATAATTTTGAGAGTTGGCATCAACAGATGAAGAATTTTTTCAAAACTGTTGGACTATGGTCCATTATTGATATTGGATTTGTGGATGCCCCAGAGGGCACAACATTGACTGGTGAAGCTGCAAAACAATTGGAGAAAAATAGAAAATTGAATTATAAGGCATGGTTTTACCTTGATAGAACGTTCGGATTGTGTATATATAATAAAATTTTATATGCTACGTCAGCAAAGGAGGCTTGGACAATTTTAACAAAAACATATCGACGTGTTTCAGACGTGAAGAGAGAAAAACTTCAAGAACTTTGGGAACAATTTGAGTTGGCTCAGATGAAACCAACAGAAACAATCAAAGATCTTTTTACAATAATTAAAGAAATTGTCAATGGTATAAGGATCAATGGAAAAATATTAGAAGAAGTTAAAGTTGTTGAAAAAATATTAAATTCTCTACGTTTAGAGTTTCTAATCAAGAAGAAAGATATTGAGTCTACTCGAAATCTGAATACCTTGAAGCTTGACGATCTAGAAGGTGAATTGGTGACATATGAGATGTCCCTGAATCAACAGATGACAGAAACATTTAATGAAGCGTTGCCAGAAAAGGTGAGTCAACTTAATCCAAGAGAAGAGATATCAAACTGGGTTAAGACAAATCAAAGAAAGGATGATAAAGAAGAGATATTGAGTTTAATAGAAATAAATGAAGAAGACCAAAGAAAGGATGATCAATTAAAAGAAGAAGAAGATTTATCAAATCTGATAGAAATATATGAAGAAGATCAAAGTTTAAAAATTATGGAAAAAGGAAAGGAAGATAGAGGTAATTTTCATTGCGGTATAGATGTTTTTAATTGCAAAGAAGACTTCAATAGTGGTCAATCTAATAAATCAAAAATTTCTGAAACAACTAAACAGAAAAATTTGGTGGAAACTGATGTTGCTTCGATAGAGGTTAGTAATTTAACCCATGAGACATGTAGTAGACATGATTGGTCTATACAAAGTGAAGCTATTGGAAAAGAAATTGAAATACTCACTATTGTCTCACAAGGAAAATTAGTTGAAGCTTTTGAAGATGAAGCTGGTAATACAAGAAGCAAAAGTATTCACCAAGAGCAAGTTTTTGATGATCTACCCAAAATTGAAGCAAAAACAATTGAAGTTCTAGATCCGCAATTAAAGTGCATGACTATGAATAATGAAGATACAATCAACTCTGAATCATTATTTAAAATTATAAGTTTTGAAGAGGATGAAAATTATTTGTTGAGGATCCTACTCTACCATATACACAATCAACTGGTGTTGAATGGACATGCAAGATCAAGTACAAATCAATTGGAGAAGCAGGCGATTTTAAGGCAAGAATGGTTATTCAAGAATACAAGAAAAGAAAAAAATATGATGATGATATTGTTAAAATATTAAATATGAAGAAAGTCAAGAAGAAAGTCAAATTGATCTTGAATTCTGCTGAAGAGAGATTGAAGTTGACCAAAGATGGCACACACGATTCTGTTGATTTTCCTGATACAAAGTGTGAGTCTTGCATTTTGGGAAAGAAGTATAGAGAAACTTTTCAAAAAGGCAAAGCTTGGAGGGCTAATGCACCATTGGCGCTAATCCACTCAGACTTATGTTCGGTTGAAGTTCCTTCCAATGGAGGTAGTAAATACTTTATTACTTTTATTGATGATTTTAGTCGAAAAACTTGGGTATATTTTCTGAAAAATAAATCTGATGCATGTGAAATCTTTAAAATCTTTAAAGTTTATGTAGAAAGGCAAAGTGGATATTTTGTTAAGACATTAAGAACGGATAGGGGCACTGAGTTTCTTGTTTGTGATGACTATTTAAAGAAGTTTGGCATTAAACATCAATTGACTGCTAGATATACTCCTCAACAAAATGGCGTAGCTGAAAGAAAAAATAGAACAGTGATGGATATGGTGAGATCAATGATGCATTCCAAAAATACTCCCAAAGAATTCTGGGCAGAAGCTGTCTCTTGTGCAATTTATGTTCTAAACAGGTGTCCAACTCGGTCCAATTTTGGAAAAACTCCACAAGAAGTTTGGACTGGTAAGAAACCAAATATCTCTCATCTAAAAGTATTTGGTTGTCTTGCTTATGCTCATGTTCCTGATGTTTTGAGAAAGAAATTAGATGATAAGGCAGAAAAGTGTATTTTTATTGGTTATAGTCATGAGACAAAGGGTTACAAGTTATTTAATCCAGATACAGGAAAAGTAATTATTAGTAGAGATGTAACTTTTGAAGAACACAATACTTGGGAGTTGACAGAGTTGCCGCCTTCAAAACAACCAATTGGAGTCAAGTGGGTATACAAAACCAAATACAAACCATCTGGAGAAGTAGATCGCTTTAAGGCAAGATTAGTTGTTAAAGGATACAAGCAAAAGGCAGGTATTGATTATTTTGAGGTATTTGCACCTGTTGCTAGACTTGATACTATTCGAGTGATTATCTCTCTTGCTGCAAATAATTGTTGGAAAATTCATCAAATGGATGTTAAATCTGCTTTCTTGAATGGTGTTCTTGAAGAAGAAGTATATGTTGAGCAGCCTATGGGATATATTAAAAAAGGTCAAGAAAATAAAGTTTACAAGTTGAAGAAAGCGTTATATGGGTTGAAACAAGCTCCTAGAGCTTGGTATACTCGCATTGATTCTTATTTTATTGGACATGATTTTCATAGATGTCCTTATGAGCATACATTATACATAAAATTCAAATAATGATGGAGACATTCTCATTGTATGCTTATACGTGGATGATTTAATATTTACTGGCAATAATCCTAAACTAATTTCTGAGTTTAGGGAGGCTATGATTAGCCAATTTGAGATGACTGATTTGGGATTAATGTCTTATTTTCTTGGCATTGAAGTTACTCAATTGAAAGATGGAATCTTTATCTCTCAGAAAAAATATGCGAGTGATATTTTGAAAAGATTTAATATGGATAAAGCTAAACCAATCTTGACCCCTATTGAAGAGAAATTGAAGTTGACTAAAGATGGAACTGGTGATTTTGTTGATGCTACATATTTTAGGAAATTGGTAGGGAGTCTAAGATACTTGACTTCTACAAGACCTGATATTACTTATGGAGTTGGATTAATTAGCAGATTTATGGAGTTTCCGCGTCAATCTCACTTGCAAGCTGCCAAGAGAATTTTGAGATATATTCAAGGTACACACTCTGATGGTATATTTTATTCAAAGACTAATGATAGTAATCTTGTTGGATTTACTGATAGTGATTGGGCTGGTGATATGATGCAAAGAAAAAGTAATTCAGGCTATGCATTTTATTTGGGATCTGGTGTATTTTCTTGGTCTTCAAAGAAACAACAAGTTGTTGCTTTATCAACTGTTGAAGCAGAGTACATGGCCGCAACAAGTAGTGCTACACAAGCATTATGGTTGAGAAGGATGCTTGGATTTCTTCAACACAAGCAAGATAGTCCTACAAAAATATTTTGTGATAGCAAGTCTACAATTGCGTTAACAAAGAATCATGTTTTTCATGTCTGTAGCAAACACATCTACATCAAATGAAACTTCATTCGTGATTTGGTCCAAGATAAAGAGATAGTGGTTGAATATTGCAAGACTGAAGAACAAGTTGTTGATATTTTCACAAAGCCATTAAAAATAGAGTTATTCATAAAGTTGAAGAACATGCTGGGCATGGTCACATTTGAAGATCTTGATTTAAGGGAGGCTATGTAGGAAATAAACCAAGAATCGGATTCCTAAGTAGTTTAGGATTCCTTACTAGTTTAGGATTTGTTATTTATGGTATTTACTTATTTATGTTTAATTAGGATTTGTTAATTTTATAGTTTCCTAGTCCTAGTTTACTTTGATTGTTAGTCCTATAAATAGGGGTGCCTTATTACATATTTTAAAAGTAGTGAGAGATACATTCATTGTACAAAAATACAAGAGTCGTTGAGTTATTGAATAAAAGCCTCTTACAAAATCATTGTGTTGGGTGTTTCACTTGTGCATATATTTTTACCTTGGGTAATTTTATTTCCTTCAGACTACTTGTTTGTTCTTGCATGCTAATTCAGTAGAGTTGATTCAAAAATCAAACAAGAGTAGATTATTTCCATAATCCCAAATATTAGCGGGGTGATAATTATCATCAACAATAGGAGGCCTCAAAATCGGAGATGTCAATGCGGCCATCGGATCGGAAACAACCGGTGCGGAATCCACTAAACATCTTAGTGGATTCAAACTCTTAAATGGATCTAATTTCTTTATTCAGTCTAGATTTAGCAGCAAATCTTAGCTTGCAATATCTTAGAATGCTTGAGTTAGACCCAACAAAAACGATGGTGGATCATCAACAAATTTGACACGCAATGGTATACCTCTAGTAATCCAAGTTCTTTCATCCATTTTTTTCTGAATAATCTGAAAATTTGAAGAATGGAGAAAGATTTTTGAGAAAAAAAAGACAAGCATAAATCATATACAAACGAAAAAATAAAAAAAGTTGAAACACGTTTTGGGCGATTACATTGAATTGTGATGCCAGGATTAGGAGGAAGAAAGTAAATTTCGAAATTCAAAATCAATGTGTTTGAGTGATTTTAGGAGATAATTAGAGAATGGAAAGAAGAGATATAAATGAGTATACAAATAAGGGAAGGACTCTTATTCTTTCCGTATACAATTCGTTCGTGGGTGCCATAATTAATAGCAAATGATATTAAACTACCATAATTAATAGCAAATTATATTAAACTATAACCACACAAAGTAATCTATATATATATATAATAGGAGAGGTGATAACGCATACGTGTCAGCACCACAAAATTTGTATATATATTAAATAATAAATAACAATTTAAAAAATAAAACATTTTAAAAAAACATAAATTAAAACAGTTTTTAAAAGTGGATCTTCGTCGAAATGATGCAGTTATTTTAGGACTCTTTTTTTGTTTAGTTTTTACACATTTGTAGATGGAAAATGCTTAAATATTCATTTATTTTATTAAAATTTTGAATTATTATTACAAATTTAAGAAATTGCTTGAATTTTTATTACACATTTGTAGATGGAATAGGAGATTTAAAAACTGTCATATGTCAGCACCACAAAAAAAAGAAAATTTATGAACTATTAAAAGTTAATTTAAAATATGAAAATCTAAATAAAAGCACTAAAAAATAACAATTTAAAAAATAAAGCATTTTAAAAAAACATAAAAGTATAAACAGTTTTTAAAAGTGTATCCTTCGTGGGAAATGGGGTACTTCTTTTAGGATTCTTTTTTTGTTTTGTTTTTACATATTTGTAGATTGAAAATGCTTAAATATTCATTTATTTTATTTAAGTTTATTTAATCGTAGAAAATTTTAAATTATTATTACAAATTTAAGCAATTGCTTGAATTTATTATTATTATTATTATTATTATTATTATTATTATTATTATTATTATTATTATTATCATTATTATTATTATTATTATTATTATTATTATTATTATACCAATTACTATTATTATTATTATTCAAAAAAATAAAATTTATGAATTATTAAATTAATTTAAAATAAAAAAACTGAAAATTTTAAAGAGCAGTATTACCGCTTTTTAAAAATTTACAGTTACTTTTACTTTTTACTGTTTCTCAAAATTTAAAATATTATTGTTATTTTAAACAATAGAATTTTATTACATTTATTTACTTTTTTCAGTTGAAACAAGCAAATAACGTTCTCTATAATTTCTTAGTTCATGGGTATGTTTCTATTTGCATTTTTTAAAAATATTTTTAGTGTATTTTGTATAATTTCCTTTTATGATTAGTTCAAGAGAATGCAGAGAATATCATTTGGTTTAAAAGAGTTCAAAAAATGATTTTCACGACATTGATGTTCCTTCTAAGATAAGTTCATAGTTTCTCATATTAATGAAAAGGAGTATATTTAATTTTGTTTAAGATAAGGAAGGAGTATGCGTTATACTATTAATTAATGTGCTTATTTAATTTTGAAAGGAAGTAAATGTGCTTATTTAATTTTGAAAGGAATTATGTTTAGCTTTTGTTTTATTGCAATTATGCTGACTGTTGATATGGATACCACTCTACTTCTTAGATCCATGATATAGTAACATTAAGCGATATGAATTTTAGAATATATACAATGTGTATATTATATAGAAATATTGGAATTGAAGATATTCACTTTATTCTTTCTTTCTCTCTTTATGTGTAGGAAAAATGACTTTGAAAGAAAGTGAATTTTCAATAGAGTTCAAACTACCATGCAAGATAAGAGAAAGCACTATGTTAGTGGCCTTTGGATGGTACTATGAATAAAGGTGGAGGAGTGGTGGCATTACTCATTAGTCGAGGGCCTTCATGGTTTGTCCCAATCTCATATATATCAATGGTTAATTATCAATTTCACTCTATAACAATTACCATCTGAAAGAGGTAAAAATCTAAATCTATCAACCATAATAATAACATATCCAATGAAATTCCACAAAAACAAAAGTATTCATTCCGTTTCAATTTATGTAATGTAATTTTATCATATTTAAGAAAGATATGAAGACTTTGCAATGTTTCAAAAATGTATGTTTAGGACTCCTCTTCTGTCTTTTTTTTATTTTTGGAATTTATCACACACACACACATATATATATAGTTATAGTTATTTTCATTTGATACTTCTTTTTCCTTTTAAAAATTTCATAATTCAAAGTATTTTAATTGGTAAATTGAAAATCCAAAAACGAAATTTAACCAATGAAAATAAAACATTACAAACTCAAAATTAACGATACCACTAAAAAATTAAAATACACATTTTTTTACTCTATTTTATATCAAATTAGAAACTACTTCTTTATAACAATTGTAAGGTCAGTTTTATCTCCCACAAGGGTTAACTTGATTTATTTATATTTAAATTGAGATATTTTTTTAGCATTGTTGCAATTACTTATTTTATTAATTAGGTCAATTTAAAATTTATGTAAATGCAGTTATTTTTTAATTTTCACTTACGTGTAGTGGTGGATTCATAAAATTAAGGTACTGAGCAATAATTAATTTTTTTCCGAAAATAAATAAAATGAGAAGTAAAGTAGAGGGAAGGTTGGGGGGGGGGGGTTAGGGTATAACAATATTTAAGTGTAAAAACAGTTATGTAATCTCATACAATAGGAAAATATTGATGAAATTATAGAGTAAAAAAGATGTTTGAACTCTTGAATTCTTATTCAATTGCTGCTCAGTTTGTTCTGGTGCATAGTGTATTTATACACACGTACAGAGAGTCCATTGTAGCTAAGATCTCTAACTCCTAGTGATTGTATATATCTCAAACACAACTAAATATTATCACATATCTATTATGTTTACATAGCTTGGGTTTTATAGGACTCCTAGGTTACACCAAAGTCCATGTGACGTGGTTGTCTAACATCCCCCGTCAAGCTAGAGTGTGGTAGCGACAAAACTCCTAGCTTGGCTCGTAATGTCTGAAATTGTGTCTTAGACAAAGGCTTTGTAAAAATATCTGCAACCTGCTGCAATGAGGGAATGAACTTGGTGACCATAGCTCCATGAACAACCTTTTCTCGCACAAATTGATAATCAAGTTCAACATGTTTCGTGCGAGCATGAAGCATAGGATTTGCAGTGAGATGTAATGCACTCAAGTTATCTGTGAAGAGAACTGGTGGGTGAGGTAAGGACACACCAATGTCCTTTAAAATATATGTAATCCACGTGAGTTCTGCAGCAAGTGACGCCAATGATCAGTATTCTGCCTCTGCACTCGATTTGGCTACTGCATGTTGCTTCTTTGATGCCCAAGAGACACAATTCACTCCTAGGAAGACACATAAACCAGTTGTAGAATGCCTTGTAAGGGGACACCCAGCCCAATCTGCATCGGAAAACCCCACAAAATGCAGAGATAACTTCGCCGTGATGCGTAAACCAAGGTGAGAAGTCCCTGCAATATAACGTAGGATGCGCTTGACTCCCAACCAATGATTCTCAGCTAGATTCTGCATAAATTGACATAGAAGATTTGCAGCATGGGAAATTTCAGGTCGGGTTAAAGTTAAGTACTGTATGGCGCCAAGAACACTTCGAAATTCGATTGCATCAACATTAGAACCAACAGACGTGTGGAGGTCATGCTTCTGCGAGATTGGGGTTTGAAGTTCTCTTGCACACAACATCTTTGTGCAATGAAGAATATCAGAAGCATATTTTCCTTGGCTGAGGAATAACCCATCCTTGGAACGAGTGACTTCAATGCCAAGGAAGTAATGGAGTGAAACGACCCCAAAAATGCCCGAAAATGTGCTTCGGAAACACCTATAATTGTAATTTCCATATATCTCAAAATCCGTGCATGATTTCGGAAATTCGACTTCATATTCTTATTTGTGGGGTCAAATTGAGTGGGAAATGGGTCTAACCCGAATTTTAGAGCAACCGTATCAAAATTCGAAAATCGCAAAAATTGCGATTTGGAGGGTCAACTTTAAAGGGGCATATCTCTTAGCACACAAGGAACTGGAAGGGCTGCAAACTATCAAATTAAAGCTCTTTGAGTTAGCTTTCCAACGCACTTGGTTTCACCTTAGTCCGAGTTAGGATGAGGGAGTTATGACCATTTTCGTAAAACCTGTCTGTGCAGATTTGCAATTTCCAGTGAGCTTTTTTTTAGGCGGGTTGGAGACTTTTTTTTTATAAAAAGGGGATATGTCCCATACTTAGTCATTTTTCTTAACTCCAAAAACACTCTCTAAGCCCTCTCCAAAAATTCCACCAAGATCTTCAACCAAATTCAAACATCTCAAGCTCTAATTCCGGATTCAAGACTCAATCTCAAGCTTCGATTCTCCATTCCAATCTTCATCAAGGATTCTCCAAAGTTGAGGTATGTGGGTTTGATTGTGGAAACCTTCCTTTCCACAAGTCCAATCATTTATCCTCTATTTCTACTTCAAGTTTATGGGTCCTTATGATTATTTATGAACTCTTGAATTATGGAATTACTACTACACACCCTATTATGGTCCATTTTGCATATTATCATGAAATGGAATTATTATGTGATGTTTATGGTTTACATGCTTCCATGATCAAATTATGAAGGTTGATATATATATGTATGTTGTTGGTGGGCTGATTTATATGGATTTTGGAATTGGTTGGACTTAGTATTCTTGAAATACATGATTTCATTTACATGAACAATTGCCCACCTTGTGTTTGATAAAATGCCCATTTATAGAATTCTTAGGAAAGGGAAGGTCCAAGGTACGTCCTATGAGTCGGATGGTTATGTAATTACTGAAATGATGATGAAATGGACACATGTATATGATTTTCTCTATATAAGTGTTGTGAGTCGACCAAGCCTAGTACGGGGGGTAGTAGGCCCGTATAACCGTATCGAGGGGTTGGTACCTTGGTTGCCTAGTACGGGGGGTAGTAGGCCCGTATAACCGTATCGAGGGGTTGGTACCTTGGTTGCCTAGTACGGGGGGTAGTAGGCCCGTATAACCGTATCGAGGGGTTTGTACCTTGGTCCCTAGCTCGGGGGGTGGTAGGCCCGTGTAACCATATTGAGGGGTTTGTACCTCTTTCGCCTCTCCAAGGGGGTGGTAGGCCTTGGAAATACTATATTGATGGTCACTCGCCACACATGTACTACGTCCCACTAAATATGATTTTTATGTAAGCATCATTATACATATCATTTCATTAATATGCTATCTATTGGGTATGATTACGCATTTTTCCTATGATGTCCATCTAATGTAGCATTGCATTGCATCCCATATACTTAGTACATTCAAATGTACTAACGCATACTCTATGCCTACATGATGTCACATGTAGGGAACCGGGAGCACCGCTTGACCATCCTCCTCCGTCGTTGCTAGTACGATTTTCTCTATAGTGGGTTATTGGTGAGCCTCTATTTGCGGGGAGTTGGCTCATATCTTTTGCTATGTTAATAAGCTTTTCATTTCTAAGTTTATGTTTTTGACTATGAGGGTGAGCGCCGGGTAGTTGTCTTGGCCCCGCTAAAAGTACTCATGTTTACTGAGGTGGTGTTTGGACAGTTGTGTATTATGCTTGACTTGACTCCATCTATGGTATTTATGTATCTCTTTTTTTTTTTTTTGCTCCCTTAGTCCTGATTTCCCCCTTGATTATGCTTATCGCTTATGGTCATTTAATTGCTTCCGCGACCAAGTATGTGTAATGATACGCTATGAGGCTTGTTTGGGGTTCCTTCGGGTTCCCCATTCGCCGGTCACATCTAGGCCCTAGGCTTGGGTCGTGACAAACTTGGTTTCAGAGCACTAGGTTGAATGATCCTCGGAGTCCAACATACCGCGTTGTTGAGCTCCGATTCATGGTTTGTTGTGCACGGCACAACTATGAGTAGGAGGCTATGAGACGTTTTATAAGGAAATGTTCCCTTCTCTCATGTTTCTAAAGTCGTGCTGTAGAGTTGAATTAAAGTTCTTCCCTAACGGTTGTTCTTTGTTTATGCTAGATGCATGCCTAATACAAGAGGAAGACGAGCCGCGACTTGTTGCGTGAGTCATATAAGGTGTCCTACTCCCTATTGGTGACATATATTGTTTGCTAAAGGAGGTTTATAAAAAATTTGTCCTATTGTGCATCTTGCAATAAAATTTGCCTTGTGATCTTGTTGATTGAACATGGTCGATTTTTGATGTTGTTCTTGGATGATTTGGTTGCATGCTACCTATGCTTCTATTATTGTAGAACCCGTAGGGTCAAGTTTCCAATTCCGCAAGTTGAACCCAATTCTGAGTGGGAAAAGCCAAATGTGGTAGTCAAGGGTAGATTCATCTCTTGGCATTAAAGGCGCGTAAGTTGATCTTCTTAAGGGGTGTCTCTATCACCTTGTGAGGGTTAGGGATGTGGAGTCCGCAAAACCTTCTTATAGAGTCGGTTCCGGTCGTAAATGAATTCCTTGATGTCTTTCCTAATGACCTTCCCGGTGTTCCTCCCGAAGGGAAATAGATTTTGGCATAGACCTCCTCCCCGATACTCAACCCATTTCTATTCCCCCTTACCGTATGGCCCCGGCGGAGTTAAAGGAGTTGAAAGAACAATTGAGGGACTTGTTGGAGAAGGGGTTTATTAGGCCTAGCCAATCACCCTGGGGTGCACCGGTGTTGTTTGTGAAGAAGAAGATGGGTCCCCGCTTAGGATGTGTATCGATTACCGGCACTCAATAGGGTCACCGTCAGAATAAATTATCCTCTTCCCTAGGATTTGATGACTTGATTCGACCAATTGCAAGGGGCTAGCCACTTCTCTAAGATTGATCTTTCGGTCCGGGTATCATCAAAGTGAAGGTGAGGGAGGGTGACATTCCCAAGAACAGCCTCCGGACTTAGGTATGGACATTATGAATTTGTGGTCATGTCCTTTGGGTTGGCCAATGCACCGGCTACCTTCATGGACCTAATGAATAGAGTCTTTAAACCCTACCTTGATTCCTTTGTTATGGTCTTCATTGATGATATTTTAGTCTATTCGCATAGCGAGGAAGAACATACGGGTCACTTGAGGGTTGTGTTGCAAAGATTAAGAGAGGAGAAGTTGTATGCCAAGTATGAAAAGTGTGAATTTTGGTTGAGGGAGGTTGCCTTCCTAGGTCATGTGGTGTCGGGGGATGGTATTAAGGTAGACCCTAAGAAGACCGATGTGATTAGAAATTGGCCTAGGCCATTGACGCCGTCGGATATTAGGAGCTTCTTGGGCTTAGCGGGTTACTACCGGAGATTTGTGAATGGGTTTTCTTCTATTGCTTCTCCCATGACTAAGTTGACACAAAAGAAGGCTAAGTTTGAGTGGACCGACGAGTGCGAAGGAGTTTTCAAACCTTGAAAGATAAACTTGTGTCCGCTCCTATATTGTCACTACCGGATGGGCTTGAGGGATTTGTTGTGTATTGTGATGCTTCTAGAGTTGTCTTGGGTTGTGTCCTAATGCAAAATGGTAAGGTGATAGCCTATGCTTCTAGACAACTCAAAGTGTATGAAAAGAACTATCCTACGCATGATCTTGAATTAGCCGCGGTGGTGTTTGCTTTAAAGATTTGGCGTCATTATTTGTATGGGGTACATGTCGATGTGTTCACCGATCATAAGAGCCTCCAATATGTCTTCACCCAAAAAGATCTCAACTTGAGACAAGGAAGGTGGCTAGAATTTCTTTAAGATTATGATATGAGTGTGCATTATCATCCCGGTAGAGCTAATGTGGTGGCGGATGCTTTGAGTAGGGTGGTCTATGGGGTAGCCTAGCTCCATGTTTGCATATTGGTGTAGGGAAATGGCTGGAGGTACAATTCGTGGGCCTAGGTTGGGGTTAGGGTTGGACGAGGTCTTAATGGTGGTGTGGTCGTTGGTTGATGGTGCTAGGTCTTCCTTGGTTGATAGTGTTGATAGCCAAAAACCAAGATCTTGATTCCTTCTTGTTTGAATTGAAGGCCTTGGTGAAAGAGAGACAAGGTGGAAGTTTTCTCCCAAGTGGAGATGGTGCCCTTACGGGTACCAAGCGTAGGTTGTGATGTCCTGTGTTGATGGTTTGAGGGAGAAAATCTTGAGGAGGCTCATAATTCTTCCTACTCCATCCACCCCGGTTCCACCAAAATGTATAGATGATTTGAGGGATGTGTATTGGTGGAGAGGCATGACGAAGGACATTGCCAAATTCGTCTCCGGTTGTCATAATTGTCAACAAGTCAAGCCCGAACATCAAAGGCCGGGTGGTCTAACCCAAGACATAGAGATTCCTACTTGGAAGTGGGAAGAAATTAATATGGATTTTGTAGTTGGTTTACCCAAGACTAGAAAAGGTTTTGATTTTATTTGGGTGGTGGTTGATAGGATGACAAAATCGGCTCATTTTCTACCGGTAAAGACAACATATGGGGCGGAAGATTATGCAAGGTTATATATTCATGACTTGGTAAGGTTGCATGGGATTCATCTATCCATCATATCGGACCGTGGTACTCAATTTACTTCACACTTTTGGAAGTCTTTTCAAAGGGGTCTAGGTACGAGAGTTAAGCTTTCTACGGCCTTTCACCCGCAAACGGATGGACAAGCCGAAAGGACTATCCAAACACTTGAGGATATGCTTAGGGCTTGTGTATGGGAGCTTAAGGGTAGTTGGGATGATCATCTTCCATTGATTGAGTTTGCCTATAACAATAGCTATCATTCTAGCATCGGTATGGCTCCTTTTGAGGCTCTCTATGGGAGGCGTTGTAGATCACCGGTTGGGTGGTTTGAGGTTGGTGAGGTGGCCTTGTTAGGACCATACCTAGTTATGGAGGCTCTTGAGAAGGCTAGGATGATTAGAGAAAGGTTGAAGATGGCCCAAAGTCGCCAAAAGTCCTATGCCGATGCGAGGAGAAGGGCTCTTGAATTCCGAGTTGGTGATTAGGTTTATTTGAAGGTGACACCCATGAAGGGTGTGGTTCGTTTTGGTAAGAAGGGCAAGTTAATCCCAAGATACGTGGGTCCTTATAAGGTGATGAGGAGAATTGGCAAGGTAGCTTATGAGTTGGAATTGCC